>CM040126.1:252615324-253815324 GCA_022559845.1 Amorphophallus konjac | reverse complement strand
AGCCTAGCTAGTGGAAGCCTCACTCCGGTTTGGAGTGAGGGGTGGATGTAGGTCTTTGGACCGAACCACCGAAAAAATCTCGGTGTTCACTTGTGGTTAGTTTTTTCCTTATATGTTATTTTCTCTGCTGCGCTCTTTAGATGTTTGCTTAGGAGCGTGTGAGGGCTAATTGATTTGTGTTGTCTTGCTGAGTTCCTTCTAAGTATTTTCAGCACATTTCATTAACTGCTTTTAATTCCGCATACTTGAGCATTAGAGTTTTATTTGGGCGATATTTGAAGAGGGATACATTCACCCCCCCTCTGTATCCGGGCCATGCACCCTATCATCACAGCGTGTAACGGACCAACCCTGGTGCGTTACAACGTGAGAATGTGTCTGCTCTAACGCACCCACATAGTGGCGTCACATGACTGTGACGTGCCAAGCTAGGTGCGTCACATGCCTTGACCCCCAACGGTCAAAAACCAACGGTCGGCAGCCAACGGTCGAACGCCCCTGATGGTCCAACCTAGGTGTGTCACAACACCGTGGTGGTCTATTGTGGGACCGTCACAGCCCACAGACCCCACTTGGCTGCACTCAGGGCTGTAACGCACCCATCTAGGCGCGTTACATAGTGTGATGGTCATTGGAAGGACCGTCACACCCGCCCGAGGGCGAAACGGCGGGAAACGTCCAAAAAAACTGACCACGCCCCCATGCCTCCACCGGGGAGGGGAAAATCAAAGGGGAAGACCCCTGGGGACCCCTAGCATGATTCTAGGCCATCAAAACGTGAAATCATGCATCAAATCCATAGATCGGGCGAGCTCTCCCGAAATCATGGAAAACCCCAAACCCGCAAGGAATCCCATCTCTCGGCCTCCCCTTGGCCTACAAATCACGGGAAAGGAAGGGTAGAGGCTAGGGAATGTCACCCTACCTCAATCGCGTCCCGAGACGCGCCAGATCGACCACGAATCATGAAGGATGCTTGAAAACCCTCGTTCTTCCTTGAGCTCCCACGGTTCACGTACGCCTCCACGATCACCTCGTCGTCACCGTCGTCACCACGGCGTCGCCCACAGCCATCTGCAGTCGGAGGGGCTCGCCGCGGTCTCACCAGAAGAAGAAGAGAGGGAGAGAGGGCGTCGCACGGTGGGGGAGAAAGGAGGAGGAAGCAGAAGAAGAAGAAGTGGGTGGGGAAGAGAGAGAAAAAGGGGGGTATTTATAGGAAAATCTGGAAATTCCAGAAAATACCAAAAAATAGAAAATTACATTTTCGCTATCCTCGGAACGCACCGATCGCAACGGTACCACTCTCACCTAGGTGAACGGCCCGGTTCACCCGCAACGAGGTTCCAAAGGAATTACCGAAATACACACCGGTAATCAGAAAATACGCGTGAAAAAATCACGGAACGCTTCCGGGCCTCCGAAACAACTCCGGATCGCATCGATCCGAACACAAAAGATGTCCGAAATGAAATTTTGAACAAAATAGAGCCCGACACTCTGAGGAACGAGATCCGGGACCCACGAAAAAGGATCCAAAAGGTCTGGGATATTACAGCCCTCCCCCCTTAAGGAATTTCATCCTCGAAATTGAGGACAACCCAAGGGGAAAGAAGCGGAAGACTCACTCAAACAGGTAAGGGAACTGCTGACGCATCTCGTCCTCACGCTCCCAAGAAGTCTCACCACCAGAGTGCCACTGCCACACCACCTTAAACAAGGGGATGACCATGTTCCGTAGGTGCTGCTCTCGCCTATCCTCCACGCGGACCGAAAACTCCGGGACAGAAAGATCTGGAGTCACCTCGGGCCAAACAGAATCCTCGAGCACATGAGAGTCATCGGGCATATACTTTCGCAACATCGACACGTGGAACACGTCATGCACCGACGTCAACTCAGGGGGTAACTGCAACCGATAAGTAACCTCACCGATGCGCTCCACAATCCCAAAAGGGCCAATATAGCGGGACTCAGCTTCCTACGCCGTCCAAAGCGCATCACCCCCTTCATCGGAGAAACTCTCAAGAACACGCGATCGCCCACGGTGAACTCGAGGGGCTACCGCCTACGGTCAGCATAGCTCTTTTGCCGACTCTGGGCCGCCAACATGTTCTGATGGACCAGGTGCACAACATCCACACACTGCTGCACCAGCTCCGGTCCCGTCAAAATACGCTCACCGACGTCAAACCAATCGAGTGGAGTACGACACGGACGCCCATACAAAGCCTCATAAGGAGCCATGCTAATGCTCGAATGATAGCTGTTGTTGTAGGCAAACTCCACCAACGGTAGGTGGTGAATCTAACTCCCCTGCCACTCCAGACAACAGGATCTCAGCATGTCCTCTAAAGTTTGAATGGTCCTCTCTGACTGACCATATGACTGAGGATGATACGCCGAGCTAAAATCCAAATCCATGCCAAGCGCTCGTTGGAAACTCCCCCATAATCCAGAAGTGAAGCACGGATCCCGATCCGACATGATGGAAATGGGAATCCCATGCAACGGGATGATCCGCTCCATATAAAGATGAGCCAACCTGGACACGCTCCAGCTGACTTTGACCGGTAAAACCGAGTTACCTTCGTCAGCCTATCCACCAGCAACCAAATACTATCATGATCGCTCAGAGTCCTCGATAATCCCACCATAAAATCCGTGGTCACGTGGTCCCACTTCCACGCAGGAACATCCAAGGGCTGAAGAGTACCTCCCAGTCGTTGATGCTCCGCCTTCACCTGCTGACAGGTCAGGCACCTGGCCACAAATTCGGTAACATCTCTCTTCATGCCAGGCCACCAGAACTACCTCCGCAAGTTTTGATACATCTTCATCGCACCCGGGTGTACGGTGTACCTTCTCCCATGTGCCTCGCGCAACACCGCACGATGAACCTGCCCCTCAGCTGGGACGTACAGCCTACCACGGAATCTCATGGCTCCGTCCTCGCTGAGCTCCACATCAGCCAAAGCCAAAATCCTGGGTAACTCAGGGTCCGCATGCTGAGCCTCTGTCACCTGACGGCGGATAGCAGGTGTGATAGTCAGACTCACATGCACTGCCAACCCTGGCTCCTGGGGAATCCTGAGCCTGAACGAAACTTTGGGCACTTGTTCCCAGAGCCTCCACTTCCTCAACATCAAGGCACTGACCGCGACCTTCCGACTCAAAGCATCGGCGACGACATTCATCCTGCCCGGCTGATAAGACAGGGTGAAGTCATAATCCTTCATAAACTCCATCCATCACCTCTGGCGGAGGTTAAGGTCCCTCTGCGAGAACACATATCTCAAACTCTGACGGTCAGTGAACACCTCAAACCTCTCGCCGTACAGATAATGCCTCCAGATCTTCAGCGCGAAGATCACAGCTGCCAACTCCAGGTCATGGGTAGGGTAGTTCTCCTCGTGGGACTTTAGCTGCCGAGAGACATAACCTACCACTCTACGATCATGCATCAACACAGCACCCAATCTGACCCCGGAAGCATCTGTACACACCACAAAGCCTCTCGATCCAGAAGGTAAAACCAACACCGGAGCCAAGGAGAGCAACCTCTTCAGTTCCCTGAAACTATGCTCACACTCCTCAGACCAGACGAAAGGCACATCCTTCCGCGTGAGTCTAGTCATCGGGGCCGTAATGCGAGAAAAATCCTAGATAAACTGTCGATAATAGCCCGCAAGCTCCAAGAAACTCCGGATCTCCGTCACAGACCTCGGCCTCGGCCACTGCATTACTACCTTGACCTTGGCGGGGTCCACGGAAATGCCATCACCAGAAATCACGTGCCCTAAACTCACGAATCCAGAATTCGCACTTACTGAGCTTCGCATATAATTGGTGATCTCGCAACGTCTGCAGCACTACACCCAAATGGTACACATGCTCCTCGGCAGACCGCGAGTAAACAAGGATGTCGTCCACAAATATGACCACGAACTGGTCCAAATACGGACGAAACACCCACTACATCAAGTCCATGAAGGCTGCGGGGGCATTGGTGAGCCCGAACGGCATCACCAAGAACTCATAATGCCCGCACCTCATACAGAACGCAGTCTTCTCCACGTCAGACTCGCGAATCCTCAACTAATAGTAACCGGACCGCAAATCATTCCGCGAGAACACTCGCGCAGACTGAAGTTGGTCGAAAAAATCATCAATCCGCGGCAACAGATACTTGTTCTTAATGGTCACCTCATTCAATGATGGGGACATCACCTCCCATGCCTACGTTCACAGCTCGTCTCCGCGTCCCGGTTGCATCCGGCATGGTCTAGTCATTTAATTTTGAGTCCTATGTAATTTTTATTTGAGTCATTTGATGTATTTTCCCTTTTATTTGAGTCATGTTCCTAGGTCTTGTGTTCATTTCGCTAAGTTTGAGTGTCATTAGGTTGTCTAGTTAGCTATTGGGCCCAATTCATTGGGCTTGGCCCAAGGGCTCTCCCCTACCCCCTCGGTTATTTATCATTGAGTCAATTGTCAGGGACTTTTGTAGAAATGTGGGTTTTCTATATATAGGACCCCATTCCCCCCATTTCAACTTAATGAATCAATGAATGAAAAACTTGCCATTTTGAGAGTTTACACTTCTTATCTAGTGGAGAGATTCCATTTTTTGGGTGAGAGACCCTAGGGGAGAGATTCCCCACCCTTCTCTCTCTTAATCTCTCTTTTTCACTCCACTTTCTCTCTCCTCCACATCCAATTTCGAAAATTTTCTCTCTCCTCCCTTCCCAACCACCACTCTCCCACCTACCCCCATTAAAGGCCACTCCCCTTCCCCACACACCCCATTACTCCACCCCCTAGTCCCAAGAGAGCTTCCACCAATCCTAGCTCCACCTGCCAACCCCCAACTACCCCACCCACTTTCCCAAGCACCCTTCCCACTACCCAAAGCAGCCCTCCACCTTCGCAAGGCATCTCTTCCCATCCCCAAGACCACCATTGATCACCCCACATTAAAGGAAATTCAAACTCACATGCCCTCCACCCACTTGTGCCCCCCCCACCTTTCTCCTTCTCCCTCCAAGCCCAAATTCATAGCTCCTCCTCCCACCACCTGTTAGACCCCCTTCCAGACCCTATTCTTCCCCTCTCACACCTTGAAACATCCCCTCCTAGACCCCCTCACAGCCAGGGTTCTCCCCACACTCATCCACTTCCATTTCCCCTCCCATATACCCCATTTCCCCCCACCATCTTCAACCTTCAGTTTTCAGTTCACTGGCAGCAGAAGAGTAGCAGTTTGCAGAGGCGACCCCGACCACATCCCAGAGAATCTGAAGGCTCAAGAGGCATCCACGGAAGAGTCTGCCTGTCCTCTTCGCAACGGTCGTGGTTTCATCCGCATCGGAGATCGGTGCTCCTTCGGAGGTCCATTCTTCACCGACTGCGCAGAGGTGTCCCTGCAGAGGTCCTGAGTCGGAGAGGAAGCTTCACCACGCCAAACCTCGGAGGATTCAGGCCAAGGGTTATTCTACAAAGTTCTACCTCTCCCTATCTAATTTCAGAATCAAAAAGTAGAACCCCGTTTGGCATCCGGTAGCAGGAGTTACCAATTTTCTCCCTCAGCTTCGCAGTCCTACTACCCATAGTCTGCTCCAACCAGTCAACAGTGTTCAGAGTTCCCTGGTCTTCTCTGGCAATGTCTGGCCTCTCTGTCAGTTTTGCTGTGAAGAGGATTCGTCCACAATTCCAACGACTCTGACGGTGCTCAATTCCAAGTTCGGGAGCTGCCGGTACATCCTATGCAACCTGCTGTTAATGTGCCGATCTGCCCCCTACAGAGGTTCTGAGCTGGAGAAAAAGATTCACCACGATGAACCTAGGAGGAACCAAGCCATGAGCTCTTCTACAAAGTTCTTCTCCTTCCTATATACTTTCGGAATCAAGAAGCGGATTCCCGTTCGGCATCCTTTAGCAGAAGTTATCAATTTTATTCTTCGGTAGTGCGACTCTACTTCCCCACAGTCTGCACCGACCTCCCCTCACTCTTCTGGATCCACTGTTCTTCTCTGGAATCGTTTGGTGTCCCCGTTTGTTCTGCTGCAAAGAGGACCCGTCCACGGTTCTAACGGTTCTGGCGGCACCTGATTTGGAGTTCGGGATCGGCCGGGGCAACCTCTTCTTCATGCTGTTAGTAACCAGTTGCTGTCAGTCCGGGAATCAGCGACCCTGTTCGAGCTCATGCCCAGGCCAGTAGCGACCCCAGAAGAATTCGGAAAAATTCAGAGGCACTCCAGTTCCAGTAACGAAGATTTCCTCTCTGGTCTCACCCCCGGAAAAATTCCTGATCAAGTTCTGTAGCCACAGTACCGACTATCTATCCACAATTGCCGAGAGAAAGCAGATTCGACATCTTCACTTCATCATCATTTTAGCCCTAGTTTTCCCCACCCCGCTTGGCCGGCTGAAGGCCCCTCCCTGCGTGGAGGTAGTTTGATTGTAATCCATTAACCCCCACCCCAAGATCCCCCTCCTGCGAGAGGTGTAGTGTTGTAATTTGCTTTGATCAGGTCAAGCTACCCCGGCGCGGCGTGTGGGGAACCCACGCTTCCCCGCTCGCCCTCGTCTCCGAGCGGGACCGGTTTCTTCAAACCGGTCGAGTAAGTGCTCTATAACCTTGCTCTAATTCATTCTTGTTCTTTCAATATTAGTTCATAGTTCCGCTGGCCGTGAGAGTGAGAGCTCGATCCTCAAGCCCCGTTACTTTGAGTGATCACCGTGGGAAGAGAGAGTAACCCGGTGCCTTTGGCACTTTGTCGGCCCCATTGAATTGGGCATCCACAACCTTTGGGATTCAAATCTTGGCCTTGCTGGCCCTCTACCAGTAAGGGCCCAACTCCTCAACCTCACCTTGGCATTGCCAAGTTACCCCGGGTGTTGGTGAGCAACAGGTGAGCAGTCGTCGACATCGGTCCGTTTGATTGCGATTGTGCTTGTTTGTTTAAGTCCTAGGTTGTGTCACATCAATTGGTATCAAAGCAAGTTTACAACTTTTCTCTCCACAAGTTGGTCCTAGGGCATGTTTATGTATTTAGAATCCTCGGTTGCATCTCCCATGTCCACTATAATGGCCACTTCATACCCATCATATCCATCCCCATCAACTTTCCCAATAAGCCCAAATCCTCATGGAAGCTCCATTGCCAACAAAGTGGGTAGCAACACCTCTATCATAGAAGCCCTACCTAATGTCCTTAATCGGCTTGAAGATATCATGTCTCGACTCGACCGACTTGAAGGAAATAGCCGTGTACCAAGAGTGAATGAGAGTGACCTTTGGGGAAATCTAGAAACTATATTTTTAGAACACTTGAAAATCAAAACCCCCACCTTTGATGGATCCAACAACCCAAGCCTTTACCTAGATTGGGAGATTTCCCTAGACCAATTCTTTAAAGGTTGCCCCTTGAACGAAGGAAGGAGAATGAAGCTAGCCAAGGCACACCTCTCCAAACAAGCTAAAACTCATTGGTTAGTTGTGGAAGGTTTGAGAAAGATCCGTAGGGAGGCTCCAATTAGCACTTGGGATGAGATGAAGACCGAGCTTAGAAAAACCTACACTCTCCAACCCTCTCCCTCCTACTCAAATCACTAAAGTCCAAGGAGCACTTCAACTCCATCATCCCCACCCAGTCAATCCAAGACCCCAATCACCCATTCCCCACCACTTCCCATCTCTCCTACCCCAACCACTACGTTTACACCCCACCTCCAAGTCCACACCACAACCATAGGTCCCCATACCCAATTGGGCCCCATGACCAACTCTCCACCTAGGCCCATGGTAACTCTCACCACTACCTCTCCATCACCCCCAAAAGGGGACACTCCTCCCAAAACCAATCAACCCAAACCCCTTCAACCCACCCATCTTCCTCTCCCTACCCCAATCCAACTCCCACCAAAGCCTCCACTACTACCCTTACCTATCCTAACCCAAGTTTCCCACTACCTACCACCCCGGATACACCATGCCCCAATCATCACCACACCCTCAAAAGCCCCTCTCACCTCCTTGGAAGAAGAACCCATACCCGATCTAATAGTGGTGAACACCCCAAACCCACTCCCTACCTTAGAGGAAACCCATGACCAAGAAGAAGAAGAAGCATCACATGGTGACCTTCACGTTACACCACCCTCTCTAGTTAGGGCCAAACTCATCTTAGAGGAACCCCTTATTAGTTGGCTAAAGAAGAGCCCAATAAGAGAGATCACGGCCCACGATTGCCTTCCCATAAAGGAAAACCTTCCCATAGTGCACATCTCCTCCTATCACACCATAATCCAAACATCCTACCAAGTGGAAACCTTAGAGGACCTTCTCAAGGGCTTAGCTTGGCAATATGAGTTGACCGGCTTGTTGACCCCCATGGCCCACCAATCTAGGAGCCTTGACCTCCTACACCTTTGTGTCGGGTCTATCACCTCGGTTTGTACCATTGGATGCTACACTAGTGACCTCCTTCTATTCCTCCCCACACCCGAGGAGCCCGACCTTCTCCTCAATTTGGAGCTTCTTATATCGGGTGGAAAGTCAAGCCCTTCCCTCATGGTCGACCCACTCACAAAGAACTTCGGCCCAATTGTCTCATTAGAGGAGGATGACCCACCACCACTCGAGGATCTTGAGGACATAGGGCCCCTCCCCCTCGATAACCCTTTTTATGATCCCTTTGATCCCTTCCAATGGGGGTCAAAGAACCCATGGGACCCAACCACCTTATCCACCACCCACCTTTCCCTATCCCAACCCACCATGTTTGATCAAATCCACCCCATCCTAGACCCTGGTTACACCTTGGGAGCCATGACCTTGGGCCACATATCCCTAGGTAATAAGGTTGTGCCCCACCCCATGATGACCACCTTCTTAGATCCATTCGATCCTTTCCAATGGGAGTTCAAATGTTGTCCCACACCTATACACATGGAAGTCACCTTTGGGAAAAGCATGCATGTGTCTAGGCTTACCATACCCCTTGGCATGAACACTATGTTGGGTCCATTCATTCATATCACCCACATGTCAAGTAGAAAGTATGAGTGGTCCATATTCGGATGTCATGGTCCACCTTCATTCATCATGGGTCTTAAGCATGTCAAAGGCATCTACGGATGTTCGGGTCCCCCAATATTTATCACCAATTTGCATGATAGGGCCACCTACGGGTGCCCCGGCCCACCTAGGCAAACCAAAGTCTATATTGCATCATTACATGATAGGTCTACTTTTGGTTGCCCAGGTCCACCCATCACCCCCAGAATGTCTGCATACACAACATTGCATAAAGAGATCCGCAAGCACATTAGCAAGAAGAATGTGACTTATAAAAGGCAAGCCGACTCTCATCGACGTCACCAAGAATTCCATAAGGGTGACTTTGTGATGGTAAGGACGGAGAGGCTCTCCCCGGGAGCCATCTCCAAATTGAGGCCACGTGGGGCTGGTCCCTTCCAGGTCCTGAGACGCATTGGTGCAAATATCTATGAGTTAGATCTCCCTGAGGAATATGGGGTAAGTTCCACATTCAGTGTCGCCGACCTAGTGCCATACAAGGGACCCATGGTGGTACCTAGTGAGGATATTGAGCCTATTCCCTCCATTGAGAGAGCACCCACCCGTGAGGAGAGTCCACCAGCCTGGAGATCCCAGCGTGAGCGCATTGAACGAATATTAGATGAACAGGTCACTGCCACCAGGAGCAAGGTATATGAGCGCTATCTTGGCAGGTGGATGGATTGGTCTCGTTCGGAAGACTTGAAAGCAGTACCAATTCTACACCCTCCAAGGAGGGAAGGACACTTACTCGACAGAGTCAAGTTCTCCGCACCCCGGGAGTATGATGGGGACATCACCTCTCATGCCCACGTTCACAGCTCGTCTCCGCGTCCCGGTTGCATCCGGCATGGTCTAGTCATTTAATTTTGAGTCCTATGTAATTTTTATTTGAGTCATTTGATGTATTTTTCCTTTTATTTGAGTCATGTTCCTAGGTCTTGTGTTCATTTCCCTAAGTTTGAGTGTCATTAGGTTGTCTAGTTAGCTATTGGTCCCAATTCCTTAGGCTTGGCCCAAGGGCTCTCCCCTACCCCCTCGGTTATTTGTCATTGAGTCAATTGTCAGGGACTTTTGTAGAAATGTGGATTTCCTATATATAGGACCCCATTCCCCCCCATTTCAACTTAATGAATCAATGAATGAAAAACTTGCCATTTTGAGAGTTTACACTTCTTATCTAGTGGAGAGATTCCATTTTTTGGGTGAGAGACCCTAGGGGAGAGATTCCCCACCCTTCCCTCTCTTAATCTCTCTTTTCACTCCACTTTCTCTCTCCTCCACACCCAATTTCAAAAAATTTCTCTCTCCTCCCTTCCCAACCACCACTCTCCCACCTACCCCCATTAAAGTCCACTCCCCTTCCCCACACACCCCATTACTCCACCCCCTAGTCCCAAGAGAGCTTCCACCAATCCTAGCTCCACCTCCCAACCCCCAACTAC
This sequence comes from Amorphophallus konjac, assembly GCA_022559845.1. Lineage (NCBI taxonomy): Eukaryota > Viridiplantae > Streptophyta > Magnoliopsida > Alismatales > Araceae > Amorphophallus > Amorphophallus konjac. Next base: position 253,804,800 of record CM040126.1, on the reverse strand, counting down.
CCCACCCACTTTCCCAAGCACCCTTCCCACTACCCAAAGCAGCCCTCCACCTTCGCAAGGCATCTCTTCCCATCCCCAAGACCACCATTGATCACCCCACATTAAAGGAAATTCAAACTCACATGCCCTCCACCCACTTGTGCCCCCCCACCTTCCTCCTTCTCCCTCCAAGCCCAAATTCGTAGCTCCTCCTCCCACCACCTGTTAGACCCCCTTCCAGACCCTATTCTTCCCCTCTCACACCTTGGAACATCCTCTCCTAGACCCCCTCACAGCCAGGGTTCTCCCCACACTCATCCACTTCCATTTCCCCTCCCATATACCCCATTTCCCCCCACCATCTTCAACCTTCAGTTTTCAGTTCGCTGGCAGCAGAAGAGTAGCAGTTTGCAGAGGCGACCCCGACCACATCCCAGAGAATCTGAAGGCTCAAGAGGCATCCACGGAAGCGTCTGCCTATCCTCTTCGCAACGGTCATGGTTTCATCCCCATCGGAGATCGGTGCTACTTTGGAGGTCCATTCTTCACCGACTGCGCAGAGGTGTCCCTGCAGAGGTCCTGAGTCGAAGAGGAAGCTTCACCACGCCAAACCTCGGAGGAATCAGGCCAAGGGTTCTTCTACAAAGTTCTACCTCTCCCTGTCTACTTTCAGAATCAATAAGTAGAACCCCGTTTGGCATCCGGTAGCAGGAGTTACCAATTTTATCCCTCAGCTTCGCAGTCCTACTACCCACAGTCTGCTCCGACCAGTCAACAGTTTTCAGAGTTCCTTGGTCTTCTCTGGCATCGTCTGGCCTCTCCGTCAGTTTTGCTGCGAAGAGGATTCATCCACAAATCCAACGACTCTGACGGTGCTCGATTCCGAGTTCGGGAGTTGCCGGTACATCCTCTGCAAACTGCTGTTACTGTGCCGATCTGTTCCCTGCAGAGGTTCTGAGCCGGAGAAAAAGATTCACCACAACGAACCCAGGAGGAACCAGGCCACGAGCTCTTCTACAAAGTTCTTCTCCTTCCTGTCTACTTTCGGAATCAAGAAGCGGATTCCCGTTCGGCATCCTTTTGCATAAGTTATCAATTTTATTCCTCGGCAGTGCGACTCTACTTCCCCACAGTCTCCACCGACCTCCCCTCACTCTTCTGGATCCACTGTTCTTCTCCGACATTGTTTGGTGTCCCCGTTTGTTCTGCTGCAAAGAGGACCCGTCCACGGTTCCAACGGTTCTGGCTGCACCTGATTTGGAGTTTGGGAGAGGCCGGGGCAACCTCTTCTTCCTGCTATTAGTAACTAGTTGCTGTCAGTCCAGGAATCAGCGACCCTGTTCGAGCTCCTGCCCAGGCCAGCAGCGACCCCAGAAGAATTCGGCAAAATTCAGAGGCACTCCAGTTCCAGTAATGAAGATTTTCTCACTGGTCTCGCTCTCGGAAAAATTCCTGATCAAGTTCTGTAGCCACAGTACCGACTGTCTATCCACAATTACCGAGAGAAGGCAGATTCGGCATCTTCACTTCATCATCGTTTTAGCCCTAGTTTTCCCCACCCCGCTTGGCCGGCTGAAGGCCCCTCCCTGCGTGGAGGTAGTTTGATTGTAATACATTAACCCCCACCGCAAGATCCCCCTCCTGCGAGAGGTGTAGTGTTGTAATTTAGTTTGATCAGGTCAAGCTACCCCGGCGCGGCGTGTGGGGAACCCACGCTTGCCCGCTCGCCCTCGTCTCTGAGCGGGACCTGTTTCTTCAAACCAGTCGAGTAAGTGCTCTATAACCTTGCTCTAATTCATGCTTGTTCTTTCAATATTAGTTCATAGTTCGCTGGCCGTGAGAGTGAGAGCTCGATCCTCAAGCCCCGTTGCTTTGAGTGATCACCGTGGGAAGAGAGAGTAACCCGGTGCCTTTGGCACTTTGTCGGCCCCATTGAATTGGGCATCCACAACCTTTGGGATTCAAATCGTGGCCTTGCTGGCCCTCTACCAGCAAGGGCCCAACCCCTCAACCTCACCTTGGCATTGCCAAGTTACCCCGGGTCTTGGTGAGCAACGGGTGAGCAGTCGTCGACATCGGTCCATTTGATTACGATTGTGCTTGTTTGTTTAAGTCCTAGGTTGTGTCACATCATTCAACTGCCGGTAGTCAATGCACAACCGCAAGCTACCGTCCTTCTTCTTCACAAATAACACGGGCGCACCCCAAGAGGAAAAGCTAGGACGAATGTACCCCTTGGCCAGCAGCTCCTGCAACTGCGCCCTCAACTCCCTCAACTCAGCGGGGGCGATACGGTAGGGAGCCTTCGCCAAAGGTCCCATACCAGGCACAACCTCGATCACGAAATTAATCTCCCGCTGGGGAGGCAATCCAGGTAAGTCCTCCGAAAAAATATCGGGGAACTCGCACACCACCGGGATGTCCTCGACATCCAGCTCCAACCACAGAGGTGAGAAAATCCTGACAACCCCCATCAAGCAACCGACGAGCTCTAATCGTAGAAATAAGAAAGCGGGAAGAGGAAGACCTGATACCTTGGAAATAGAAGGTGGGTCCGTGAAGTCACCGGAAATAAACCCTCTTCGAGCCGCAATCCACCAACGCATGATGTGTCTCGAGCCAATCCATGCCCAAAATCACATCAAAGTCCTGAAGCGGCAACGCATAGAGCCTAGCCGGCAAACTCCGCCCTTCCACCCACATAGGAACCTCATCAAAGCAATACGGAGTGATCATAAAATCACCCGAAGGTAACTCTACTGCCAAATCACAAGACAACTGGGTCACCGGCTCCTCAATACTCAGCGTGAAATCCTCCGAAAAAAATGAGTGAGACGCGCCAGAATCGAACAAAACCCGAGCCGCACAACCCAAAATCTGAATGGTACCTTCCACGAGCTATGACGTCACTGCCTCTGCCCTGGTCATGTGCGTGATCTGGCCTCGAGCTCTCTGCCTGCCTCCCACACTAGCTGACTTGAGTATAGGCGGGTACTGTCCCTACTGCTGTTGCTACTACCTCTACTGCTGGGGAACCTGCTGCTGCTGAGGAAACTGCTACTGCGACCCGACAAGGACTGCCCCTGGCTAATCGGTCCTCGAGTCCTCTACATATCCATCTCCAAAGAAGCCACAACATGAGATGATGTCTCCAGATCAGTGGCCGCATTCGCGATCAAATGGTGCCTTAGCTCCTGCCTCAAACCCTGTACAAACTTTGCAGTCTTCACCCTCTCATGCTCCATGATATGAGGTGTATACCGACCCAGCTCAACAAATCGGGCCCTGTACTGTAACACGGACATGTCACCCTGAACCACCTCCAGAAACTGACGCATCCGCTGCGCAGCAATATACTCTAGACAGTAGGTACGCTTGACAGCACTAACAAAGTCACCCCACGCAATCTGCTCAAGTGGACGAAGCTGGAAAGACGTCTTCCACTCGGAAGACCACCACTCCCGAGCCGTACCCTGCAACTGGCTGGAGGCCAACATCACCCTGTCCTCCGCAATAGTCCGCGCGGAACTGAACACCCGCCCCATCTCGTCGAGCCAACTCCGAGCCAAATCAGGGTCTAGCTGACCGCCATAGTAAGGGGGATGAAACTGCATGAAATCCTTCACTGCTCTGCCTGGCCCACCCCTGGTCGACGAGCCCTCACCAGCCTCTCCACTGAACTGCTAAGACATAAGCTGGTACATGCCACGGAAGAAATCATCGGCCCCCAGAAACCTCGTAGTATCCACTACCTCGACGGCCCCGGTGGCGCTGTACTATGCTCCTCCTGATCTTGCTGAACCCCCTTGCTGGATCTCCTGTCCTCCAACTGACTGTCCCTGTTGAGTGCGAGTGCTCAGCCTCGGCGCCATGCTCGCTCCTGAAGCAAAAGACAGAAAACACGGAAACAACAAGGTCAAGAAAAACACGCGATGCCCGATGCCAACGTCAACTGTACATATCGCTGTGGACTAGTGGACCACCACAATTACATATGATTCTCGTATAATCCCACAACCGCTACTCTGATACCAGCTGTAACGACCTGAGAATCCGGTTACCGGGAAGGCCCGATAACCTGAGACTCGTACCGCCACCCACGAGCCCGAAGACTCAGAAGGGTTAAAGGAATGGTGTGGAGACTACACAAGTATCATAAATAATTATAGAAATGAACAGTTATATTATTAAGGAGGAAATAAATTAACAGTTTACATGATACATGGTCCACAAGATAACAATAAAATAACAACAGCAGTAGTCCACAACTAGTACAGAGATAAGAAAGAAAAGTACAACTACACGGGACATACCCCGACTCTGACCTCTGGCACTAACGCTGGGCACATGAACCACGCTGAGCCTCAGACGCGCTCCCCTGAGGCCGCGACTCACCTGAAACATGGTGAAAACAAGCAGGGAATGAGTCTCGGGACAAGACTCAGTAGGGATCACTCGAACCCTACCTCACGAACGGAGAAATCGCTACGCTAGCAGTAAGCGAGTACCTCGGAGAGGGAACCCTACTGTCTACAAAACTCTGATCTTCCGGCACAAGAACCAACACGCGTGCCACGGAGGAACGATAGGAACACCACGGCTAACACTACAAAACCTGAAGGTCAAAGTCTCAACGACTGACGGTCTGTCACTACCGACTCGACAGAAGTACCTCCTACTAGAAGCAAGGCCAAAAGCGTCCACTGACATCTTAGTCCGCACCTCAGGTGTCTCCCTCCGGCCCAGCGGGAACTGAGACACCGTACAAGTAACCACAAACAAGTGACTAGTTGGGGTCGCGCCCGTCGGCGTGGGTCCAACCGCCCCCAACCAGGTGTGCACACCCAGACCGTGAGTCCCTGGTCTGGCCCTCTGACCGGTTTTCCCCTCAGCCGGACTCTGGCTGGTAGACGTGGGGCCCGACGGAAATCGGTCCATAAATCGTCTCTAAGGGTAGCCTCTCCACCACTCCCTGGTGGGACCACTCGCGTGTAAGCAGGCTACGACTAGTGGAGGCTCACTACGGAGTAGACTCTCAAGTCAACGAAAAACAATGTCCGCATCCGACGACATACGGGGACTGCCCCACGTACCAGCACCGTCGCACGGTGGCCACGGTCGGAACAGAAATGGGGTTGTAAACCACCCGGGGCAACCCAGAGCCTGACGGTCTACCCTAGACGCGTCACAGGCTCTGACGGTCTAGGCAGGACCGTCACAATCACCTGACGGCCCAATGCAGGGGCGTCACACGCTCGGTGCAAAACAGGGCGTAATGCACTTACCATGGTCCATTACAGTCTGTGACGCGCCTACCCTGGTGCGTCACAAGACAATAGAGAATAGCTATGACGCGTGCCACTCGGTGCGTCACAACGTGTAACGGACCAACCCTGGTGCGTTACAACGTTGGAATGTGTCTACTCTAATGCACCCACATAGGGGCGTCGCATGGCTGTGACGCGCCAAGCCAGGTGCGTCACATGCCTTGACGCCCAACGGTCAAAAACCAACGGTCGAACGCCCCTGACGGTCCAACCTAGGTGCGTCACAGCACCGTGGCGGTCTATCGTGGGACCGTCAAACCCCACAGACCCCACTTGGCTGCACTCAGGGCTGTAACGCACCCATCTGGGCGCGTTACATAGTGTGACGGTCACTGGAAGGACCGTCACACCCGCCCGAGTGCGAAACGGCGGGAAACACCCAAAAAAACTGACCATGCCCCCATGCCTCCACCGGAGAGGGGGAAATCAAAGGGTAAGACCCCTGGGGACCCCTCGCATGATTCTAGGCCATCAAAATGTGAAATCATGCATCGAATCCATAGATCGGGCGAGCTCTCCCGAAATCATGGAAAACCCCAAACCCGCAAGGAATCCCATCTCTCGGCCTCCCCTCGGCCTACAAATCGCGGGAAAGGAAGGCTAGAGGCTAGGGAACGTCACCCTACCTCAATCGCGTCCCGAGACGCGCCGGATCGACCACGAATCGTGAAGAATGCTCGAAAACCATCGTTCTTCCTTGAGCTCCCACGGTTCACGTACGCCTCCACGATCACCTCGCCGTCGCTGTCGTCACCACGCCGTCACCCACAGCCATCTGCAGTCAGAGGGGCTCTCCGCGGTCTCGCCGAACGAAGAAGAGAGGGAGAGAGGGTGTCGCACGGTGGGGGAGAAAGGAGGAAGAAGAAGAAGAAGAAGAGGGTGGGGAAGAGAGAGAAAAAGGGGGTATTTATAGGAAAATCTAGAAATTCCAAAAAAATATCAAAAAATAGACAATTACAATTTCGTGATCCTTGAAACGCACCGATCGCAACGGTACCACTCTCGCCTAGGTGAACGACCCAGTTCACCCGCAACGAGGTTCCGAAAGAATTACCGAAACACACACTGGTAATCGGAAAACACGCGCGAAAAAGCCGCGGAATGCTTCCGGTCCTCCGAAACAACTCCGGATCGCACCGATCCGAACACGAAAGATGTCCGAAATGAAATTTCAGATACAACGGAGCTGGACACTCTATGGAACAAGATTCGGGACCCACGAAAAAGGATCTGAAAGGTCCAGGATATTACAGGTTACCCCTATTGGGAAGGTGAACACTTGTGTGAGTGCGATCTTTAGATCAAACCTCCACCACGTACCAGATATTGGTTGAGTCTAGGTTTGTAGTCGAGTCTGCATTCCAATTTTACATTGTTGTTTTAGGGTCGTGTCTAGTCAGTTTGTCTTGCACCAAGGGTCGGCATGGCCATCCTATAGCTCCTCGTGTCCCATGGATCCCCAAAAGCCCACGTCATATGAATGGTGGCGACACACCCAAGGATGGGGAACCCAACCCTTCCACCTCCGTAGCCCCGAAGCCCCAGACTTACATGGCTCCAAAGTCCCGAGCGACTACTTAAAGGGGGAAGCCGCTATAGACAACTACTTTGAGTGTTACATTATGTCCGATGCCATGGAAGTTGATTTTGCCACAAAGCGGCTTTTTTACGAGGCCGCCGAAAAATGGAGAGACATTGAATGCTTGAGAGAAATTAAGAGGCAATGGCCTATAGAGTCATGTCATGAGATGAAGGGCGAGCTTAGAAGGGTCTACCTACCCGGCCCAGTCACCTCCAACCGACCCCACACAATCACCTCCAACCAAGTGGGTCAAAGTAGGAGGCAATGAGCCCCGCATGTAGATGAGCCCAGACCCAAGATTAGGCCAATTGCGTATGAGAAAACCCACCATGATGACCCTAGTCCAAACCGCACCTTAGACGACCTCATGCAAATGTTTATGGACCGGATGGATAAGAGGGATAGGATGTAGGCACGACTCCTGCCCGAGCCTAAGGACGTAGTAGTCGGTAGTCTGAATCCGGTGCTGTCTACGGAGTCCCCAATTTCTCTCCCCATCATTGAGGAAGTCCCTTCCCCAACCGAGGGAGATGCCGTGCTAGAACCTTCACCCTTCGAACTTCAACCGGAGCCATACCTACGTACTAAGGGTGATATTGTCATTGTAGAGCCACTTTTTAGCTGGCTCAAGCAAGACTTGGTCCCTAAAACCTTTTTCTACCCATCCATGGACCCCGCACTACAAATAGTGCCCATCAACTCATTTCACACCATTTTTCGGTCTTGTCACCATGTTGATACATTGGATGACATTATTAAGGGATTAGACTGGCAATGGAAGTTGAGGAACATGTTGGCCCCAGGCTTCGACCAGCTCAATAGTCGTAGCTTCACACATCCGGCATTGGGGTCCATTACCTCCGTCTACATCGTGGGCCATGTCACCACGGAGATCCTTTTGCTCCTCCCCATTCCTGATGAGCTTAATTTCATTACACTTATCACGGGGGAGGAACTATACCGTCTATATATGACCACCGTCCCACCTACCACAATGAATGAAGGTGATCATTTACACCTTCAAGAATTTCAAACTTAGGACCGTGTCATGAGGGAACCCATATCGAGGGGTCAAACATTCTTTGATCCCTTCGATCCCTTCCTTAGTGAGCCTTGTGACCCACAACCACCATTGCACCTTGTTTGGGAATTCCCCTATCACACCCCTACCCCACGGGCCAGTCCACCTACACTCCGCAATGAGCCCATTCAATGGGGTACGGAAGAAAGTGACTTTGGCTCTCTTGGCCGACCCAAACCTCCGAAATCCAAAGGGCTGTCAGTGTATGAATGGTGCATGTTAGGATGTCTAGGATTCCATTCCACCAATATTAGGTTGCGTCGTGTGTATGCATGGCACACATTCGGATGTCCTGGTCCACCATTGCATATGTATGGGTCGGACTAACAATAAGTTTATCTAGGGTCATAAGTGAGTCTGTGTTTTTCTTTATTTATTCAATTGGTCAAGAGTCTATACATACATTTGTCGAGTGCATAGTGAGTCTGCATGTGTCAAGTTGAGTCGGTCTAATGCACGCTTGTGGCGTCTGTCTCTTTCGAGTGTGAGGCAAGTCTGTCTCTTTCGAGTGTGAGGCAAGTCGGATCTAATGCATACGTTGTAGACTTGCCGGAATTTGGGATCAGCTCTACCACAATGTCTCAGATCAAGTCACCTATAGGGACCCTGCGGTGAGTCCTAGTGAGTCATTGAGCCGTCTCCTTCCTGTGAGAGTGACCCTACCCCGGAGTGTCCACCACTAGCCTCATTCCACAGCAGCGTAAGCATATGGAATATATACGGGATGAGCAGGTGATGATTACTTGGAGTAGAGCGTACTCCGCGCTACTTGGTACGGTGATAGATCCACAGGAGCCACACGAGCAGCCGCACCCCTTACTCGACGGGGTCGAGTTCTTCCCACCCGGGGAGAATTGATGGGAATCAACACCGGACACTAACATTTTGTTTTTACATTTGTATCCTTTTGTTTGCATTTATATCCTTGGGTTAATGGGTTTGCAATTGTATGGCAAGTATAAGCCAATGAGTTACTTTGGCTAAGTCAATGGGTTTCTTTGCAAAAAGGCCGCGTAGGCCCGGCGGGACCCCAACCCTCTCTCCCATTGGGCCACCTAGGCTCTCTAGGACCCATGTGGGGCTGGTCTATGGTCTAAGATATACTCTAGACCAAGCCCCCCATGTTGACTGCATGAAGGGGGTGCCCCTTCCTTTGTCCCCATCTGGGAATAAACAATTCCTTCCCCCCCTTTTCCACCCTTTTAATTGTTTATATTTGTTGTATTTGACCACATGGGGGAAAATTCTTCTCTCCCCTAATTACCCCTCCCTAACCCTAGATCTGAGGTTAGTTTAGGTCATTTACATTTCATATAAAACCCATGTATTTTCCATATTTTGATAGATTAATGAGAAGAAAATCAAAAAATTATTCTTGGAGCCCAAGGGCGCCCCTCTCTCCTCTCCCCTTGCAGTAGTGATTGCTACCTCTTTCTAGGGTGTGAAGACCTAATCTTGGTGTGACTCCAAGATCTACCACCTCTGCTGGATGCGACTTCCAACCACCACCGCCGCCGCCTCCGTTCGTGCCGCCGTCGAGCCGCCACAACCAATTCTTTGAAGTGCTGTCCAGGATTCCGAGATCCATGACAGAAGCTGAAAGAAAAGGTTGGTCAGCGCAATCTGTGTATCAGATGATCTTAAAATTTTGAGAGATCATTCTCCTCCGTGTTAGCCATCCCCAGTTTAAATTTCGTGTCAATTATACGTCGTTCGCTATTTTTTTTCAGTCTTTTAGTTCCACCCCTGCTAGTCTGCCAATCAACAAATCTGCGGGATAGTATCTTGTTATTATATTTTTTCCGCCCACTTAACCATCTCCAAAAAATCCCAAAAAATTTGGGCACGTCCCACACATTCCCCTCTACCCACCCTAAAATTACCAAGATCCATATCTACCATTCCCCTATCGGTAAAAATTCATTTTTAGGCAGATCTTGTTCTGTCCTGACTGTCTATAATCCAAGCTAGCAGAAATACTTGGGGAACATTAGCTTTCATTTCCAATCCATTTGCTGGATGGTCATGAACTTAATTTATGTTTTAGCCCTTTAAGTCCTCTATCCAACGGCGCCAATCTCGCCTTGATCCACCTCCGGATCTGGGCGCAACAATTATTTTGGTGGAGGCGCATAGATCTGCTCCGAGTCAGGCCAGCAAGAGCAATCAACCGAATAATTCCTCAAAAAATACACCGGCTCACATTCGGCCGCCACCACTCTCGGGGATCGACCAGTAACCCCCCAGCACCATCCCAGCCAACCGCCACAGTAAGGAGACGCCCGGAGGCCACCGTCCCAGCAGCCGAGTTCGCTTGCTATCTAGCAGGCCTGAACCGAGTTGGAAGAGTACCGAGTCGAACTAGTAGCCCGCCTCCGGCCCAATAGCCCTTCCAGCTTACTGCCCGTCAACAAGAGTTCGTTACTCCGGGTCCCACGTGTCTCCCTTTACCTCCCTGCGTAGAGTGGGCAATACAAATTCACTACTATAATTATTTATTTACTATACACCGGAAGTACGAGTCTTGCCTGGGGTCGCCTTCCCCACGTCCGGAGCGTAGAGGTATCGTTTCTGCTCCCTACTTTGGCATTTTGCTTATCTCATATATTTTCATATGCCGCTGTATGAGTGATAGGAACTTAGCTCGTTATACTTTTATCACCGCTGCGAGAGTGAGTGAGTAGAACCTGTCCCGTGACTCGATCCGAGCACGCGGAAAAGCCGATACCCGAGACTCATTGCCAGTTCCTCAACCGCGTAGATCCACGTGTTTCCCTCGCTTAGGGATGTCCGTGAGCTAGAGTCCCAGGTCCGCGTCCCGTCCTGCATCAAATTGGTATCAGAGCCAGGTTAGAGCCTAGGGTAGTCAGTCCAAAGTTTGCATTTGCATTCCCTTACCCTGTATATTAAAAGGTGTCTCCGGAACGATAGGTTACGCCTATTGGGAATGTACGAAATTGTCCCGTGACCTGACCCGACCATGAAATTGTGAGTTGACCACCCAAGCTCTTTGCCAATTTCTCAACCGCGCACGTCCGAACGCTTCCCTCGTTAGGGACGATCGAAAGTTTGCCTAGAGTCCAAGGATCGCATGTCAATTGGTCTCGAGTCGCGTCCCGTCCTGCATCATAGAAAATGTGCAGATTTAGTCAATCAATCTATGATCACCCATATACCATCATGTCCACCTCTTGTCTTAGGTAAACCCATGATGAAATATATCCCTATACTTTCCTACTTCCATTCAAGAATTTTGAAGGGATGTAGTTTACTACCGGGCTTTTGATGTTCCGCCTTAACTTCCTGACAAGGGAGGCAGCGAGATAAAAAGTATGCTATCTCTCTCTTCATGTTGGGCCACCAAAAATTCCTTTTCAGATATTGGTACATCTTAGTAGAACCAGGGTGAATAGCATATTTTGCCTTATGAGCTTCTTCCATGATCAACTTCTTAGTGTCGGCATGATTCGACACGTAGATCTGATCTTTGAATAATAACCTTCCATCGGTTGAGATAGAGAACTCCGGCCTTTGATCAACATTAATCTTGATCTCCATTAATGTGGGGCCATTTTCTTGTAATTTGACTAGTTCTTCAATCAATGTAGGTTGTGACTGGATATTGGCAATAACACCCTTTTCTTCTTTTGCATCCACATCTAGATTCAAATGAGTAAAATCCTCTATAAAATAAGTCATACCTTTCCTAAGGCTTGCTTGAGTTGTCATTAGTTATCTGCTAAGAGCATCAGCTATAGCATTTGCTTTGTCTGGATGATACTGAATTGAGAAGTCAAAGTCCTTAAGGTATTCCTACCATCTTCTTTGTCTCATGTTAAGTTCCTTTTAGGTAAAAAGGTATTTCAGACTTTTATTATCTGAAAATATAGTGAACTTCTCCCTATAAAGGTAATGTCACCATATTTTCAAGGTGAAGATAACATCAGCCAATTCCATGTCATGGATGGGATAGTTTTCTTCGTGACGCTTCAATTGCCTCGAAGCATAACAAATCACCTTGTCATGTTGCATAAGGACACACCCGAGGCCAATGCCAGATGCATCCATGTAGACTTCAAATCCACCACCTTCAACAGGTAGTGCCAGTATAGGGGTAGTAGTGAGATGATCTTTAAGAGTTAAGAAACTCTCTTCATAATCCTTTGACCATACAAAGGGATTCTCCTTTCTTTTAAGCCTAGTCAAAAGAACAATGATTTTAGAAAAATCTTTGATGAATTGCCTATAATAACCAGCTAACTCGATAAAACTCCTTACTTCGGACACGGTCATCGGTCGGCTCCAGTTCTTGACAGCTTCTACTTTAGAAAGATCCACAGCGATACCTTCTTTCGAAATAATATGGCCATGGAAAGACACCTCCTTTAGCCAGAACTCGCACTTTCTGAGCTTTGCATAGAGTTGATGCTCTCTTAGGGTTTACAAAGCTATTCATAAATGCTCTTCATGTTCCTCCTTGATCTTGGAGTACATGAGAATGTCATCAATAAAAATGACCACAAATCGGTCAAGATAGGGTCTGAAGACATCGTTCATGAGTTGCATAAATATTGTAGGGGCGTTGGTTAACCCGAACGGTATCACCACGAACTCATAATATCCATATCTGCTCCAGAAAGTAGACTTGTAGATGTCTTCATCTTTGATCTTCAATTGATGATAGCCTGACCTGAGATCGATCTTGGAGAAATATTCCGCTCCAGAAATTTGATGAAACAACTCATCGATACGCGGCAACAGATATTTGTTCTTGATGGTGAGTTGATTAAGTCGTCGGTAATCGATACACAGCCTGAGGGATCCATCTTTCTTTCTAACGAATAAGACCGGTGCACCCCAAGGGGATGTGCTGGGTCGAATGAAACCCTTGTCCAGCAACTCCTGAAGTTGCCTCTTCAGTTCTTTGAGTTCTGTAGGGGACATCCTGTTGGGAGCTATTGAAACAGATGCTGCTCCAAGAATGACTTCATTGGAGAAGTTTACTTCCATTACGGGCGGTAAACCGGGTAAATCAGATGGAAATACATCCGGGAACTCTTCGACAATAGGAATTTTTTCTATGAGGATTTCCTTGGACTCGGTGACAATCACAGAAGCAAGAAAAGCTTCACATCCTTGCGAAATGAGTTTGCAAGCGTGAAGAGAAGAGATGATGGTAGGGTGCTTCCTATACTTGATGCCAAGGAAAGAGAATCGTGGGAGACTTGGTTTTTGAAAATAAATTCTCCTATTGCGACAATTTATATAGGCGTCATGGTCAACAAGCCAATCTACACCTAGGATAGCATCGTAGCCTTCCATATCAAGGCATACGGGGTTTCCATGAAGATTATGACCTTCTATCATTACCTCACTACTGGGGTAGTGGGTTGTAAGTTTCGTTTCGGGATGTAAATGTGTTGTGATAGCTAGGTCCGAAGGTAGAGGAATAGGTGAAATTGGTAAAGTTTTTACAAAGGCAGTAGATATAAATGAATGAGAGGCACCAATATCAAATAACACAAATGCATGATGCGAATAAATTTGAACGGTACCTTCCATTAGCCCATCATCCTTGGGCGTTTCTTCATCCATCATGGCATTGAGGCGAGCTTGGCGCCTACGTCCGCCATTAGAAGATTGTTCTTTCAAAAGAGGGCAATCGAGCATATAGTGCTCCCGACTTCCACATCGTAAATAAGCGCCAAGACACTTCCAGCATTCCTCGGCTGAGTGGCCAAATTTTTCACAAAATGAGCAAGCCGTCGTGACTTGTGTTTCCTCTTCTTTAACCTACTTGTTCTTGTTTGTATTCATTCCGTTCCCATTGCAAGACCTCTTCTTGTTATCATAGGAGTTGTAAGTGCCCGTGATGCTAAACTTTCTTTATTGTGCCCTCGCTTACCGAACCTCCGGCTCGACTCCTCACTCTTGCCTTTGAACTTCTCGACCTTCTCTAAGGTCCTTTCACATAAGTGCGCCCGTTGGACCATCTCCGTATAAGTATGGATATTCTGAGGTCCAAGTTGGGTAATAAAGTCGGGCCTTAAACCGTCCATAAAATGATTTGCCTTTAAGATATCCATGCCCACCAGGTGTGGGGCATAAGGGGCTAGACAAGAAAATCGAAGTTCATACTCTACCACGGACATCATGCCTTGGCAAAGAGACGCAAATTCAGCGGCCTTTCTTTCTTTAACGTGCTCGGAGAAGTACTTTGCACGGAAGAGTGTAAGAAATTCCTCCCATGTAAGTTGATCATTTTGTTGCTACGCTGAAGTGTCCTCCCCCCATGTACATGCATCCTTGTTCAGTTGGAAGGTGGCGAGACAGAATTTTTCTTGGTCGGAGCATTGCACGACGTCGAATATACGGTTCATCTCGTCGATCCAATTCTTTGCTTCGTCTGGGTTGGAAGACCCAGAGAACCTCGAAGGGTTCATACTCCAAAAATTCCATACAGATTACCCGCGCCAGCCCTTGCCCCAACTTGGGCCATAGTCTGTAGGGCCTGGGTAAGACCCGCGACCGTTTGTTGCATCGCTTCCCAATTAGCACGATTAGCGGCATGTTCAGCGGCCATGGTAAGAGTGAAGTGCCTGAAAGAACTAAACAAATAACTATTTCTTGATATTTGGGATTTGTCTTAGGTAAATCTTCCCAAATAACTATCTCATCCTGGGTTCTACCCAATCTCTCATGGGTTCAAAAATTTCTTTCCTATTTCATCGGTGTCGGTCCTTAATCCTTGGACTTAGCCTATGACATGACATTTTCCTAGGACTTACTTATGCCTAGGCTCTAATACCACTTTAACTATCATGTCCCGAGATATAAGTACAGCGGAAGATATTCAGGAACGTGAACAACCGGCTAGTACGCTGCAAGTGAGCAATATAATTAGAGCCCTAACACATCTATACATAAGAATGAATGCATAATAATTAGACAAAACCTTTGCTTTTATTGAATAATAATGATAAGTTTATAAAGTGATGACTCTTGACTTTTACATTGCTAGACTCAATAAAAAGAGAAAATTACACGACATGATCAATTTCACCGCCTATTATAGTGAAGGAACTTTATTAATAATGACTCATGACTATGTCTTCTCTCAATCTTTATTCACTCTCAGACTCGTCACTTGAGTAGTCCGAATCTCAACTAGAATTTCCTGAAAAGATTAGAAAAGTAGGGTAATGAGCACACTTGCCCAGTAGGTATCTTCGTATCAACATGAAAGCACTATTTAAGTAATTAGCATTTTTGCTCTGGAAAAGAAGATAAATGAAAGGTGGTAATGTTGGGTCCCAAGGGGTGCAACCGGATCTAGAAGGGGGGTTGAATATATCCTTTCTTAAACTTTGGCCCGATGAAAATCTTAGCTGATTAAAATGACAATCACTGTAATATAAATATAATAGAGCACTTGACATAATGCACAGTGGATCTAATAGCAAGAGCTCAAAATAGAACGGCAGAAGATAGTGCACAAACTGTGGAGGTCGACACTCACAAGTGGTGAGGTCGACACTCCTTCAGCGGATCACAACGATGTAGAGAGCTGCGGTCGACACTCACAAGTGGTGAGGTCGACACCCCTTCAAAGATGGATAAGAACTAAGTCAGATCTATTGCACTAAACAACAGGATTCACAATACACATCAACTAAGTATGAACTGACTAGCTATTTGTGTGTGCTTTTGTGATCAACCAGAATCTCATATGTTGGATCCCCTAGTTGATTTTGGTAGTTAAGTTTCAATGATGACAAATCTTGTGTGTGTGTGTATTTAATTAAGTTCATTGATGAATGCTAACCAATGGTCTCATACTTTAATGGACTTGTTTTGCAGAATCAAGGAAATGACCTATGATGATTAAAGTCGATTATTGATGCAAAGAAAGTCAACTTTTGGTGGCATTTTCAACTTGGACCTTTTAGAGATTAAAGCAAGTCAACTTGTCCTTCAAAGGAAGTTGACTTGAACTGATATGCTTTGAATATGGCGTTAGATATTTGATCATGTGGATTTGAGTCTTGATGATTGTTTTGGTTTTAATCTTGATCAAATAGCTTGAAAAATTGTGTGGTTGATTTTCAGCATATCATGCGTGCATTTGTGAAAGCAACAAGTGTCCACATCATATATGTCAAATTGGTCCTTCATGTATATCACTTTCTTGAAACATTTCATTAGTACTTCAATTTCATAAATATGATTCATTCCATAGTGTAAATGGGAGTTTTGAGAAGTTTGGGTTTTAACTTGACTTCACATGGTTTTATGTGTGGATGATTTGCATGTGTCAAGTTTTTATGAAGATTCCATGTCTTAAGCTTCATGGATGATCATTTATGCAAAATTTGCTCACATTGTGAAAATGAGGTGTTTGATGCCTACATGTGTTAATAACATGCATGTTCAAGTGATTTAAGCTTTGGCTAAAAATATGGGTTGCTTTCATGAACATCTTCTATGAGATGTCATTGCAATGAAAGTGTTTCATGCATATTCATATGGGGTTTTAGTCTTGGAGACTTTTGGGTCTTATCCTGCTTCATATGAGTTTTGAAGTATTTGTCTTGAATGGGTTTCATGTATAGCAAATACATGTCTTAATGACTGCATTTTTGCTTGAGGATTTGGTGATTTGAAAATGCCTTCATGCATATAATTCTTGGAGTATTGAAGCTTTTTGTTGTTGAGCTTGTGAAAGATTCAAGAATGCTAATATCATATTAAAGCTTCCATGACTTTGCATATGGTTAAATATCTTTTGGTTGGTTGAGGATAGAAGACAAAATCATGCTAGAGTGGGTTCATTGAAGAATATTTGAGTGATCTTGTTGAAAGTGACATATTTGATGCTTATATTTTGATTATGATCTAACCCCTTGTTTTATCATGTGTTTCAAGGTAAATATTCATAGTTGATCATCATGGGATTATGGTAATATTTATTCATTTATTTTCCCATGAATTAATGGCGTTTTAATAGGTTTTTCTAACCCCTACTGCAGGGGTCGACCCATAGGGTCGACCCTTAGATGTTCTGGGCTGGACAGATCCTGCAATATGCAGCCTGTCTGCAGGGGTCGACCCCTGGGATCGACCCACTGCCAAGGGTTGAGGGTCGACCCCTAAGTGTTGGGTGTTTCTTTTGTGCCTAGCTACCCTCTGTAAGCCCGAGGGTCGACCCCATGGGTCGACCCTTCCGGCACGGGATTTCGGGAGCGTCCGAAACCTAATGAAAACCTTTCTAAACATTACCATACTACCCCCCATTAGTTCCTATTGTTATTAGAGTGTTTTTAACACACTTTGGGAGGATTTTATGTCTTTTCCCCACCCCTCTATATATATCCTTGTGAGCTCTGAATTTGGGGAGAATGAACCCTGATGTTCTATCTTTCTATCTTGTAGGGCAAGGAAAGGGAGGACAGGTAGAGCTGAGGAGAGGTCGACTAGAGCAAGGGTTCAAGATCAACATCCATTCTCAAGCCTCCAATGCCAGATTCGTGGCCTATTCTTTAAGGAGAAAGCACCGGCGGCTCGGTTTGCCTCGAGTTTCATCCTCCTCTCTTGTGGAACCAGCGAAGCATCTTCTATCCGCCTCCAACCTAAGAGAAGACATCCAAGATCTTGCTTCTCTTGATGATTCATGATGATTTCCATGTTTAATCTTTTGTTTTGAGCTCTCTTGATGTATTTTCCTTCATTTCTGAACATGATAATGTTGTGTGTGTGTGACCGGTTATGTACGGTCGTGTGTGGGGTTTGATCCCCTAGTTGGATCGTTGTGGAGATGAAGTCTCCATGTGTGTTGGAGATTTTCTCTGTGTGCTTCGTTGTGAAGCAAGTGAAGCCTCACCGGTTTGGTGAGGGGTGAACGTAGGGAGCCCGTCGTGGTCCCGAACCACCTTAAAATCCCCGTCTCCTGTGGTTGCTTGCTTGCGCATTTTCTCATTCCAACACATTCGAGTGTGCTTGGAGAGATTGAGTGAACTAGATTTATTTCTGTTCAACTTGTTTTTCATCAATCTCGTTAATTCCGCATATTGTTTAAAATATGTAATTTCGTTTGGGGGACAATTCAACCCCCCCTTCTTGTCCGCGTAGATTGTTATCTGGGCCAACAATTGGTATCAGAGCGAGGCCTCTGATTTTATTCAATCTCACGGCTGAGGAGGAAAGATCGTTTGTCATGGAAAATAGAGGAATGCTTCCTGAGGAACATTCTATACACAGGCCACCATTTTTTGATGGCAAGAACTACACTCATTGGAAAAATAGAATGACTGTGTTCTTGCGAGCACAAGATTCTGATACATGGAAAGTCATAAGTAAAGGTCCTTTTAAATTCCCCGATGATGAGGATAGTTGGATTGATGAACACATTAAAAAATCATGTGCTAATTTTAGAGCTATGAATATTGTTCAATGTGCTGTACATCCGAATGAATATTCACGCATATCTATGTGTTCCTCCGCGCAGGAAATGAGGGAGAAGCTTCGACTCATATACGAAAGAACATCGGAAGTAAAGGAGACAAAAGTAAATCTATTGGTCTGAGAATACGAGCTCTTCATGATGAAGCCGCATAAGACCATATCGGACATGTTTGCTAGGCTTATGGAGATCTCCAATGGGTTGAAGGCACTGGGAAAAGAATATACAAATCAAGAGCTAGTGAGGAAAGTGTTGCGGTCCCTATCACCGCAATGGCATACAAAAGCGACTGTGATAGAAGACTCTAAAGATCTCACTACGCTCAAGCTTGATGAGTTGATTGGGTCCTTGATGACCTATGAAATCAACATTAACAGGACAGAGGAAGAGAACGGCAAAAAGAAATCAGTGGCATTTGAGGCTTACACAAAATCTTCTGAGGAGACTGATGAAGGGTCAAGTCTAAATACTAGTGAGGAAGAACTTGTGGATGTCATCACTAGTAAAGCTAGAAAGATGTTCAGGAAGGCTAGACAAGATGGCACTTCTTTTGAAATTTTTTTGAAGAAAGCATTAAGGAAGAAAGGGGGGATTAGATGCTATGAATGTGGAAAGGTCGGCCACATGAGAAGCGAATGTCCAAGTCTTCGGAAGAAACTGAAGAAAGAAAAAGTGAAGAAGCCCAAGGCCATGAAGGCGACTTGGAGTGATGAGGATGAGAGCGAGTCCAAATCCGAGAAGGATGATGAGCTAGACGAGGCGGTCCAGAATTTATGTCTAATGGCCGATGATGAAAATGACACCGAGGCAAACTCTGATAACGAAAACCTCACTTGTGAAGAATGGTAAATTGCTTATGCTGGATTGTATGAAAAGTGCAAGAAGTTGAAATATGAAAATAAAAATATGAAAAAGAAGTTTCAAGATGTTTTACATTCTAGTTCATCTTCATGTACTAAATGTAGTTTGCTTGAGTTGGAACTTGAAAAATTGGAAGATGAAAATGAAATGTTGTTGTCCAAAGTTTGTCTATTTGAGGATAATATTTCATGCTTAGAGATTGAAAAACAACATACTTATGAGGATGTGAAAAATCTAAAAACTGAAAATGAAAAATTGATAAAGGAGTTGGATGAACTTAATTCAAGACTGAATGAGTGTGAAAAATCCAAGAAAGAATTAGAAACCAACTTCAATACCATGCATGACGAATTAAACAAACTGAAAGAAGTTGTTCAAAAGGAATTAAAAGGAAAAGAAAAAATGATTGAACATGGTGAGACTAGACATGGAAAGGCTAGGAATGAAAAAGTTGATGTGGGACGATCACCCACAAAGAAAAAATCATTTCTGAAAAACAAATTTCAAAAATCTTGTGATTCATATGGCTATACTCATGTTGACTCATGCAAGAACTCATATGTTGATAGATCATATATGCATATGTGTCATTTTAGAAAGCCAAATATCACATGCTTTTACTGTGGTATGTTCGGCCACTCTATGTATGTGTGTGACTTAATGAGGGCTGATGATGAGTGATTTGTGAGGAAAAACAAAATGTACTTTGCTCATGATGGAACTAACCCCTCGAGACCCAAGAAGGCTTGGGTACCCAAAACCTTGAAATGAGAATTCTATTTTACAGGGGAGCCTTGAGACCGAGGTAAATAATAGTTTCTCCAGGCAAAGGTAAGAGAGCTCATGTTCTGAAATCTTCAGTCAAATGATTCGGTCATACACTTGGTTTTAGAGTTTGGATCTTGTTAATTCGACCTTCTTCAGTTTTGGAATTACCCTTTGGTGATTTTGGCAGCGATAAAGAGTGCATATACACCTTTGTTTATCCTTATGCAAATAACAGTTCAATTGCATACATTCAATTCATGCTTTAGATTGCTCATACTCTTGCACACTTGTGAATAGAAATAAACTCTCACCATCTTTTCAGTTTCATGCATATGCTTGCATATATTTTACACACTTCTATGCTTGAATGCCATGATTCTTCGGTATTTAAAATGGTGTGTTGTGGAATGGTGGACTCCGTCCATCGGGAAATACTTACCATGCATGAGTCGGGTCTTTAGACCTACACCTCCGCCACGTACTGAAAATCATCTTGCATAAATTAACTTTCAAATCCTTGCTTGACTGCATGTATATATATTTTCTAGAAAACCATTTCTTGAAAATCTTCTAAGACCCCACCTCCTTGATATATAAAATATTATGATTTTGATCATTTGTGCATCGTGACATATACAAAGGGGGAGGATTTGTTTCCATTTGTACATACATTTAGGAGGAGTCATTACTATGTTATGGCAAATTCATTTTCTACATACATAGCAATTACCCACACACTTTGCACAAAAATGATGTATATGACTTTGAATGATAAGGATTTTAGAACTTCTTTTCAACACTTCAAGGGAAATAAAATTTCTACATGGAAATGAAGAGTAATCGTGAGGAAAAATCCGCCAACCCTAATAAATAAGTGGAATGTGGAACCGAGTAGTCGGGAATCCCCACTGAAATAAATGAGAAAACTCGTGTCGAAAAGTGAAGCTAAAATCCACAAGAATCAAAATTGTGATGAATCCTAGTAGCCGGGAAACCCCATTGAGACACATGAGGTGACTCGAGCCGAACGGTGAAATCCTATAAAAGAAACATAAAAAAGGGGGGTTGTGCGAAGCTACCAGATGTAGCAACTTGAAATTTTTATATGCATTCATATGCAAAAAGAAATAATGAAAGATGAAAATAAAATAAATTATGAATATTTTCCATCATAGAATACATAAACATAAATACTATTCCACTTGTTAACACGAATGACGAGATTCACGGCACGATTCTGAGAAGGCGAAGATGTCGGTACTGTAGCAGTACTATAGCATCCGATTCAAGAGAGAATTAGTAGCTTTAATCTAATCATAACTAATGGATGAGGTCATTCTTACATCATTGAATAAATGAGGTCATAGATTATGGCATCCACATAGTGGAACGAAGTTGGTGTAATGGGGTTGGTGTAATAGTGGAATAAAGTTGGTATAATGGGGTTGGTGTAATAGTGGAACAAGGTTGGTGTAATAGGGAAAGTAGGTGGGAGATTTTGGCCTATAAATAGGGCTGGGCTCTTCCTACTCAAAGCACAAATCTATTTAGAGGAATTGCTGGTTGGAGAGAGGGAGAAAGCTCGAAGTTGGAGGAGTGTTCGAAGGTATTCTTCGTTCTTAAATTTCTTCTTCTTTGATCTTCAACGAGGTAGGTTTTCTCTCAGGCGAAAACTTAATTAGGTCTCCATATATGTTTCTTTGCATGTGTATTTTGATTCTATGTAAAATTGTCATGATCATGTAATTATAGTTTATTTTAATATTTAAAGTTAAAATATGGAGTTTTCATTATCATAACTTGTTTCAATAACGTAGATCACATATAGACCATGATTTGAATATGGTAACCATGCTCGATTTACCTTGTTTATGTGCGTTATTTCAAAACTTAAATTTTGAATTTTAAAATCATGTTCTTGCCTTAAGAATACTATTAACAAAGAAATGACTAGGTGAATGAACTCGTAAAGCTATTGTTAATTGTTCAAATAATTATGCTCTAATTTCTGTAGAATTTCTATACATGATTGAGCCTATCTATTTGATTTAAGCTCTATCTGAAAGCTTGACATCTTCTTTCAAATTTCTCTTCATACATGAATATATTATGCAATTAGAAGCTTGACATCTTTTTTTAATGTCTTTTCCTTCATTGAAATTCTTTCACAAATGAACATGTTAGAATATACAAGAATGATTTCCGTTCGATTTACGTATTTTCATGTCTCCGAAAAATCGTGTAGCTAGCAAGTTCACCAAGAAGAACCAGTGTCTAAGGCTAGAGGTCCACGGGCAAACGCTTTAAGTGGATAAGTGGTTCTTAATTAGGACCTCGTGAATACGAGGGGAGCCTCCCACTGTCCCACCTCTTACTTGACCGCGTTTTCTTTGGTTTTTTTCTAATTACCCGATTGAGAAAAACTTGATCTAAACTTATTTTACAAGATTTTCCACAAGAGTTGATCGCGCCTTCACCGAAAATTCATTCTCTTTATTATCTTAATGTCGTTAAACATGATGCCTTAAATCATCCTTGAACTTCTCTTATAAACTTCATATATTCTTCATACTACATGCTCTTTCTTCATACTATATGTCCTTAGAAATAAAAATTTTGCTAGATCTTTCTTCATACTATATGCCATAAACTACCATTTAGGTGTGTAGGAGCTAAGTGCCATGTAGGGTAAAGTGCTACATTATGGGAGCCACCTCTTGAGACCGGAATGGCGTAAAGTGCTACATAATGGGAGCCACCTCTTGAACTTATAGGGGCCACCTCTAGAGTCCTCTATAACTAAATGACTAGTTATGCGCTATACTACGCTTCTTAAGCTTTTCTTGAAACTCGAATTGACCATAATTATAAATGAATTATTCTAAAAATTACATGGGACTTTGGTCCACCTGATACTTAATGCCTGGCAAACATGGGGGCCCTGATCTGGTCCTAGACGAGTAAAGCCTGAAAATACTTGTGCCCGAGGGAGTTGAATGATCAAGTGTGGCATTGCACCAACTGACATGCAAGATTGAACTAGACAATTCACTTAGTACATGCTTGACTCGTTACATGCTTAACATCCTATACATGACATTTTTGACCGGAGTGGTTAATATCCTTGTTACATGACCATATTTACAATTCTATACTTGTTATTGATCTTCATGATTATACTTGAGCTCTACAATATCTATTCTTAAAATTCTTAACTTCCTGTTCTTATTCTCTAATTGTATTTTATTTTATTACTTATTTTATTCGAAAGCATATAGATGATCCAAAGTGCTAATTACTTAAAGTGACTTGGTGAAGAGATATAAGTCCTACTGAGCTTTCTAGCTCACCCTGTGTATTGTTGTTAATTTTCAAGAAATCCTGAAGATGACGGGAATGGGCTGGAGTGATGAGAGTGATGATAGTTTTAATAAGTTTCTTTCCCCAGTCTGTCTACTTATAAATGAATGTATCGAGTTTGAATAGTATTGTAAGTCCTTGAACGATATTTGTTGGAAATGTCAGATTATGAAATAAAGATGTGATTTTGTCCATTTGTTGTTCATAGTCATCATCTGAGTCTCTTGATCGACTTGCCCGTATAACTGTTCACGCCTTGATAATTTCACCTTGTTCCGGGCGTGACAGTTTAGTTGGTATCAGAGCCTATGGTTAAAAAGAGTCTAGGACATCAAGGCTTAGTTATTGAAAACCCTAGGTTCTTCACACTATAGGATAATGGATAGCTATACTTGACTCGTGAGATTGGGTAGAGACTTGGGCAAGATATTAAGATATGTAGAGATAAGATATTTAATCCTCATAACTTGTTTTGTAGAAATTCTTAGCTATTGAAAATGGCCGCTGAGCGTGCTCAATGGAGAGAAATGCAAAGGACTGTCTACGTGCTAACTAACGCCCTACAACAAGTGGCTTAGGGAGGAGTTAATCACCATGGTGCGGGAGACCTGCACCGCAACTTTAGAAACATGAATCTCCCAAGGTTCAACGGTTCCACTGACCCGGATGAAGCCGAACATTGAGTCAAGGAGATAGAAAGAATATTCTAAGTCATGCAATGCTTGGATCAAGATAGAGTTTTGCTTGCAACTTTCCAACTGGAAACGGATGCAAGAGCTTGGTGGGAATCCGTGGAGGCGACCTTGCCCGATCCCCATATCACTTCGGAGGAATTTCTAGAATAATTCAATGGCAAGTATTTCTTGGAGAGAGTCCAAGAAAAGAATGCAGTAGAATTTCTCCACCCTTAAACAAAGAATTCTCTCTGTAGCTGAATACGAGGCCCAATTTTCTCGACTGGCCCGTTATGCTCCACACCTCATTAATACAGAGAGAATGAATGTCACGCCCCATACTCTATACCGTCGAGGTATTGTCCGCTTTGACCTACCGGTCTCATGGTTTTATCCCTTTTTAACAGTGATCGGCTCCAGAATGAGGGACTTCCCGGGCAGGTCACCCATCCCAGTACTACTCCCCATTAAGCACGCTTAACTTTGGAGTTCTTTCTAAGAACTGAGCCGATACTTGAAAAGGCGCCTCGATGATATAGAGTACAACTTAGCTATATTTGAGGGTGTTACAATCTACCCCTCTTATATAGGCGACGTCCTCATCGCTGGGCACATATAGCATGCAATCACGCAATCAAGCCCCCAGGCAGGTAGGACTCTAGAGGTGGCCCCTACAGGCTCAAGAGGTGGCTCCCACTATGTAGCACTTTGCTCCATTACGGACTCAAGAGGTGGCTCCCATAGCGTAGCACTTTGCCCTGCATGGCACTTAGTTCCCACACTTCCGACTGGGGTATAGCTCTGATACTATTCTGTCACGTCCCATACTCCATACCGTCGAGGTATTGTCCGCTTTGGTCTACCGGCCTCACGGTTTTATCCCTTTTTAACAGTGATCGGCTCCAGAATGAGGGACTTCCCGGGCAGGTCACCCATCCCAGTACTACTCCCCATTAAGCACGCTTAACTTTGGAGTTCTTTCTAAGAACTGAGCCGATACTTGAAAAGGTGCCTCGATGATATAGAGTACAACTTAGCTATATGTGAGGGTGTTACAATTAAGGCCAAGCGATTCATGAATGGGCTAAGGCCCCAATACATTCCCCAACTGACACCTATGGACATCCAAACATATGTCGAGATGGTCCGGAAGGCCCAACTGCTAGAAGATGCCACGGAGATGGCAGATAAAATCAAGGGAAGAGTCGTGAAAGAACAAGTCATTGGCGCCGGAAACTTTAAACCAACATTTGGAAAGAAGAGGCCAAATGAAGGAAGAACCCCTCAACAAGATAAAAAGCCTCGAGATGGAAATAGGCAAGTCATCCCTTATCACTACTAGAAAACGCGGGATTTTAGACGGATTTTTTAGACGGAATTTAGTCCGTCTGAATATCCGTCATAAATTACGACGATCACAGTTGGTTAGAAATTTCATCCGTATTTCAGACGAATTAGAATCCATCGGAATATCTGTCATAATTTCATATGGCTATTTCGACAAAAATTAATCCGTCTAAACTCAGACGACATTTCCGACGGAATATAGTTCCGTCTGAATCCGTCAGAAATTTTCCCCAAATAACCCGCGACCGAACCCTCTCCCTCCCACTCAGTCACACTCTCACTCTCTCTTTCCACTCTCTCCCTACCGACGAGACCCCGTCGGAGCTCGCCTTCATCGCCGTCCCCACCGGAGTCGTGGTAGCTCGATGTCCCCGTCGGGCGCCTCTCCTCCCCCATTCCGGTGGCGTCCTTGCCGTCGCCGCCTGAGCTCGTCGTCACCGGCCGGTCCTCATGGTGGCGGGACACGGTCTTCGCCATCGCCACCCTCGCCGGTCCTCGCCGTCCCTCGCCATCTTCTCCGATCCGGTAAGCCCCCTCCCTCTCCCTCTCCCCATTCCCCGCCGGTGCCATTGTCTTTTTTTATTGTTTTTGGAGGTTGGGAATCATCCGGGAGGGGTTCTGAAGGGGGGTTCCGGTGGGTTGGGGGGCGGGGGAGGTTGGACTGGGAGGGACGGGCCAGCCGGGGGGAAGGGGGAGGTCGTCGACGGTGGGAGGGGAAGGGGGTTTCAGGGACGGTGGGGGGGGAGGGCGAGCTCGTCGGTGGGGGGTTCATGGAGGGTGGGGGGGATGTCGGAGATGGGAGGGGGGTTCAGGGAGGTCGGAGGGGGAGGGGGAGCTCGGAGGTGGGAGGGGGGTTCACAGAGGGTGGGGGGGAGGGGGGGTCGTCGGTGGGAGGGGGTTCAGGGATGTCGTCAGAGGGTCCGAGGGTGGGGCGGAGGGGGGGGGAGCAGCAAGAGGTGTTCGCTGGGGGGAGGGGGTGCGGTGGGTGGTGGGGAGGGGAGAGGGGGAGGTGCCAGCAGGAGGGGGGCTCCGGTGGGGGGGGAGGGGCCAGTAGGAGGTCTGGGAGGAATTAATTAATTATTTTTTATTTTATTTAATATATTTTGTATTCATTGTAGGATAATCGGTCGAGATGAAGGGAATGAGAGATTCGAAGATTCTTTTACAAATAAACAGTAAGTAAAAATTTAATTTCAGACATATATGTGTTGTTTCATTTTTTTTAATTTATGTAATCTGATTTAGATTTAAAGCAAATAAACAGTTAGGACGTCTTTTTTTTATGAATATTTTTTTAAAGCAAAACAGCAATCCCACTAACTTCTCCCTAGTTCGTCCCCATACTAGCTCATACCATACTGTGCATACTCTACTCTGATACCACAATGTTATGACTCAATTCAACCCTTGTAAGATATTGTTCGCTTTGAGTTGAGCCCATATAATTTTATCCCCAAAAGACACCTTCCAAGTTATGGATTTAAATCCTGCATATGTAGCTCATTAACTTTTAACTAGTCTAATTCATTCTTGTCTCAGCCCCCATCGATAATGGTAGCTTCACTCCATGGCCACTCTACTCCAGTACTTCTTGTCTAGCTAACCCTTTCTACGGGTAGCTCTCTCCTCCTACATGACTCGCGACTAGAACACTACAACAATATCATGACCCGATCTAACCCTTGTGAGGTATGTGCTTACTCACCATCCCGGGTAAACGAAGTGTCACTAACAGTGCTAAAAAAGTCAGACAGGAAGTAGCACACAAAAGTATAATCAACGGGATTTAGATTAGAGATAGCGACGATCAAAGACCAAGATGATCTAGCAAGGTCACTAGAAAGGAACAAATGGTCCTTTGTTTCAGCATGGGGCATTCGATAGTAGAGACACATGGAGCATAGGCAAACGTCGCACTTGGCGATCTGCTTATTAGTTGGCACCGCCAAATGGTAGACCCTCCATAAAAAGAGAGAAGTATTTGATGGAATAAAGGAATCCCATATCTTCAAGGAAAAAGAACACATGGATGCTGAACCAAGAGTCCTATGAAAGGAGGCAACAGAAAAAAAACCATTGCTATTGGGGCACCAAAATCTCTGATCCGGCGAGTCATTATCTAATATGTTGAACTAGATATCCTAGGAATCAAACACTTTGTAAATTACTCATGAGACTTTATACATCCTGAGTTTGACATATTTGTCTAAGTTGCACACACAAGATTAGATTGCTATTTTATTAGTCATAATTAGACATCATCCAAGTACTGAACACAACACATTGGTCTAGTTCTAAACAGCCCCCCTCCCCTGGAGCTTGTTCTTTATAAGAGAACCCACCCACCCCATTTGAACCTTGTCTTATGATGATAAGAAGATATAGAGAAATGGAATGACCACATATCTGAAGTAGTACATATATACAAAGATGTGGATAAATACAAAGAAATCAGAATTCTCTATAGCAATAGGTAAATACTCAAAAAATTCTTTTTGTGATTTCAAACTTTGTGGATTTTAATTGCATGTAAATATATTTTTAAATCTAGTTTTAATAGAAATTTGATGTTAATTTGACTCAAAAATGTGGATTGTTTAGCTTTGATGTTCTTCATTTGCAATTTTTTGTAAATTGGGTGTTATTTAATTTGATATATGCATAATGACAATTATGTTGTTATTTAATTTTATGTTATATAAATGCATGGGGTATTCCCTGTGAGCTGAGGTGCGTGGGTGCGACCTAACATTACACGCACCTCAGGAGAGCGCGTTAAAACTGTGTCAATGTGCCTTCCCGTTCAAGACTTCGGGATTGATGTGTATGTTCTCATTTGTTTATGAGAATGTATATATCTATCTCAAAGTCTTGAATTGTCCTGTTTGGACAGTCTGTGAATGTTTGATCACACTTAGGTAGTCATTTACTATATGTGTTTGTATGATTTGTTGAGATTTTTGGTTACGTCTTCTCACTCTTCTCTGATATACTATTATTGATTTTGAGTGTTTTCTTAACCACTTACTTGTAAGTGTTTAAGAAAATTTTAAAATCAATAAATATTTTTGGTATATCAGAGAAGTGTGGGGAGATGCTGTCGAAATTTTCAGCAAATCGTGCAGCACATATAGTAAGTGATTGTGCGATCAAAGCTTCATGGATGGGTTAAAAAGTGATAATCTAATTAATAGTCCTCTTCTAACTGCAAATGGTCTATGGCGAACGATGTGAGGAAAAGGTCGGGTGTAATATCCACAGAATAATGAATTGAAAGTTAGGATGTGTATTGTCATTTATTGGGTGCAGGCAAAATGTTGACAGATCGTTCATGGATGTATCGTAGAATAGTTGACCGGGTGGTGTCAGATGACTTTAAGCATGGAGTTGAGAGTTTCATTCAATTTGCATTGGGGAATCGAGTTGCAGCAACAGACCATGACGGTCACATTCGATGCCCTTGTTCAAGTTGTAGAAACTTGAGGTGGCATTCAACATGGGATGTGCAACACCATTGGTACACGAAAGGGTTCGTGGATGGTTATACGAATTGGACGTGTCATGGTGAGCAATTCTTGAGGTTTGAGCCTAATAATATTACAGGCACAAGTGGGTACGTGGATATGGTTGTAGATGCTGTTGGTCCTAGTTTTAATGTTCATGAGGAAGCGCCAAATAAGACAGCCGGAAGATTTTTTGAACTACTTAGGGATGTTGATGAGCCGCTGTGGGATGGTTGTGAAAAGCACACTGGATTGTCTGCAGTGTCACAATTGTTGAACTTGTAATCTGAATTTCACATCAGTGAGACTTGTTTTGACCGTCTCCTCCTCTTGATCAAGAGTATGTTCCTCAAGACGAGAAGTTGCCAGAAACTCTTTACCGTGCAAAAAAAATGGTCAATGACTTAGGGCTTGGATATGTGAAAATAGATGCATGTCCGAATCATTGTATGTTATATTACAAAGACGATGCAGATAAGATAGCATGTTCTATTTGTGGCCATGATAGATTCAAACCTAAGGGAAGGGTCAATTCAAAGTGAAAAGATGTACCTTACAAGGTATTGCGATACTTCCCTCTTGTGCCTAGGCTGTAGCGGCTGTATATGTCCTCAAAGACAGCTCGACATATGACATAGCACACCGAAAGAGTACGTCGTGTCGATGATATAATCAGTCATCCTGCCGATGGTGAAGCTTGGACTCACTTTAGTCGCACTCATCTTGCTTTTTCAAAGGAGTCACGTAATGTTCGATTGGGTTTATGCACAGATGGTTTTAATACATTCGGTGGTTCAGTGGCATCTTATTCATGTTGGCCAGTATTCGTGACACCGTACAACCTTCCACCGCACATGTGCATGAAGCGAGAAAATCTATTTTTGTCCTTAGTAATTCTTTGGCCAAAAAGCCCTGGAAAAAATTTGGACATATATCTCAGGCCGTTGATTGATGAGCTCAATTTTTTATGGATTGATGGAGTTGCTACTTATGATGCATGTAGGAAGCAAAATTTTATTATGAAGGCTGCATTGATCTGGACAATAAGTGACTTCCCTACATATGGAATGCTATCTGGTTGGAGTACACATGGGAGGTTAGCATGTCCTTACTGTATAGAAGATACCAAATCATTTGTATTGAAACATGGTGGGAAAGCATGCTGGTTTGATTGCCATCGACGGTTGTTACCAAGTGACCATCTTTTTCGAAGGCAAAAAGACTCGTTTAAAAAAATTACTGTGGAAATGGATGAAGCTGACTTGCAACGGGTGTCGGGTCTACATATGGCGACACGGGTGCACAATTTACCAGATGTAGTACAACTGACTGGTAAACACGATAACTCCCTAGTTTTGGAAAGGATCACAACTGGAAAAAGAAAAGCATTTTTTGGGAATTGCCTTATTGGTCAACTCTTCTTATAATGTTAAAGGGAAAACAAAGGACAACGCCAAAGCGCGTATGGACTTAAAGATGCTTTGTAGACGTCCAGAACTGGAACTACAAAACGTAAATGGAAAAACTGTGCAGCCTAAAGCAACTTATGTGCTTCATGATACACAAATCAAGGAAGTGTGCCAGTGGTTGAAACAGTTGAGATTTCCAGATGGATATGCATCCAACATAGCCCGTTGTGTAAATGTTAATGAGGGAAAAATATATGGTATGAAAAGTCACGATTGTCATGTCTTCATGGAGAGGCTACTGCCCATTGCATTTCATGATTTGTTGCCAAAGCCGATATGGGGAGTGGAGAGGGGGATTTCTGTAGCCCACCCAAAGAGTAGCCCAA
The DNA here is from genome assembly GCA_022559845.1 of Amorphophallus konjac. NCBI lineage: Eukaryota > Viridiplantae > Streptophyta > Magnoliopsida > Alismatales > Araceae > Amorphophallus > Amorphophallus konjac. The sequence continues at coordinate 253,774,064 of CM040126.1, read as the reverse complement.
CAAGACCCAACAGGGTCCAACGAGGCAAGCTCACCCGAGCGATAGCCCACGGGGCCCACTCAGGAAAGAAAAGCCCAATGAACAAACACTCGAGGAACCAACTCTCCCCGGCGGGCCCTAGGCTCGGAGGGCCCGAGTGATGGTCAGGTCACAAGGTGGGTCCGGTCCAAGCCGTTTCCCCGCCCGGGAAAGACAGGCGTTAGCCGACCTACCCGACCCTTCTTTCACCGAGATATGCTCATCGCCCGGACAGGGCTGGCGTTTTAGGAGCTCGGCCGGACCAAACATTATCCGTTCATGCTGCCGTTAAGAGTCCCCAACGGACAGGGGAATCAAGAAGCCGCCGGACTTCAAGGCGATAACGCTCCCACGATAAAGGCCATGAAAGCCCACGTTGAGGACGTAACTCCCGCCGGAGACCCCTCAGCTCACAGGACTCCTGACGGCGGCATACTATTTAAACCAGGGCTACCCTCCGATGGAAGGTAAGAAGAAAAAAGTGAGCCATTAAGGCACTCACACTCGAAACTCCTGAGCAATCCGCTTCACCCGTTTGGTGGAGAGGAATCTTGCGCACCTGCTTTTCTCCTCCCCATCATTGCTTCCACCATAGCTCTACTGACTTAGCCATCGGAGGGTTTTGCCCCAGGGAAATCCCTTGGGCCCTCTGATACGTTTCCCTATCTTGCAGTTCATCTTCTGGTGATCCACAGCCCGCTCAAGACTCAGCGCGAGATTTTGCCTCTTCATCTGGCGCCGTCTGTGGGAAACGCACGAAGAGCCAAGATGGTGAGAAGAAGCTCAGGGAGAATATCCGCCGTCGAGAAGGGTAAGGCCGTGGTGGCGACAGGAGATGGCCCCTAGAGGGGCCTCGCAGAACCCTCCCTCCAACACCAGCGTCCCCACCAATGGGCCCCCCCCGACGGCGACAGGGGTACCCCCCAACGGTGGTGACGAGGTCTTCCAGGCCCTCAATAAGAAGCTTGACGTCCTCGTGGAGCTCATGAGGGCCCAGGCGGCAAGGGATGCTAGGTCTCGCGTCCCGTCCGAGAGCCCCCCCCCCCCCGTCGAAGTGCGTCCCAGCATACCGCTGGGGGCCGCTTCACCCTCCGCGGTCAACAGCTCATCCGCAACAACGCGGGAGGACCCTCGCAAGCTCCGCCCCCGGAGCAAGAGGCTTCCTCCACGCCCAGAAAAGGGAAACTGGGGGCGAGGCCTCCACGCCCCAGCGCCGGCGGTCCTAAGGATCGCCACGGCGCTCGCCCCAGTCCCACGGCGCGACCGCAGCCGGAACTATCCCTCCGGCTGAGGGATTTCGAAAGACGTTTTGCAGAGCAAGAGTGCGCCCTTCGCGCCCTGCAGAAGACCTCTCTCCTGGAGGATGAGGAGAAATCCCCTTTCTCCGAATACATCTTGAAGGCAGAGGTGTCTCCCAGAACCTCCATTCCGAGCTTCAAGCTCTATGATGGCCAGGGCGACCCAACCGACCACTACGACAGCTTCGATGCCCTGGTGACTCTGCATGGAACACCGGATCATATTAAATGCCGAGCCTTTGCGGCCACCCTGGTCCAAGGCGCTCAGGCATGGTTCCGGGCCCTCGCCCCTGGGTCCATCCGGGACTTCAGGCAATTCGGGCGAATCTTCAAGGAGAGCTTCGCCGGAAGCGCCCCCCCAAGGTCAGTAGCGGGGCTCCTGGCCCTCAAACAGGCACAAGGGGAAAGGCTCCGGGCTTATGTCCACCGATTTAAATCAGAAGCCCTCAGAATTCCCCGCCTGGATGTGGCCTCGGCCACGACCGCTCTGACCAGGGGCACCCGGGATGAGAATCTCCGTCGCAAACTGGTCCTCCACCCTCCCTCGACCCTTGCCGAGCTAGTGACTCTGGCACTGCGCCACGCCGAGTGCGAAGAAGTACTCAGTGCCTGCCGAGACACAACCAGCTTGGGTCGGGAGGGGGACAAGAAGCGGGCCTCCGAGCCAAACCCTGGCTCGGGCAAGAAGCGCGATCGGGAAGGAGAGCGCAAACGGAAGTATGAGCGGTACACCCCATTGACCACGCCCATCTACGAGATCTATGAAGACATCAAAGACTCGGAACTCCTCCGCCAGCCCGAACTAATGAGATCGAAGAACTGCAAGCGCGACAGGCATTGCCTGTTCCACGGCGACCACGGGCACCATACCGGCGACTGTCACCAGCTCCAAGACGAGATCGAACGTCTCATCCGTCAGGGGCACCTGGCCCGGTTTGCAGCTGGGCGCAAAGAAGATCGAGACGCCGCCGAGGAGATCGACAACGCCCCCCGAGGGGTCCACATCAACGTCATCTCCGGAGGAACGGCATCAGGCGGCGACACCAGCCGAGGAAGGAAGCGTCATGCCGAGCGGGCCAGCCGGGTCTCAGAGCCCTCAGGGGGCCCGCCGAGGGAGCCCCAGGTCATAGTCTTCTCTGACCAAGACCTGGAAGGGCTAAGCACCCCGCATGATGATGCCCTTGTTATGTCGGCCACAATAAACCATTGTAACGTAGATAGGATTCTGGTTGACAATGGGAGCGCCCCCGATGTATTATCTTATGACTGTTTTCTCAAGATGGGGGAAGACCCATCCAAACTCCGCCCGATCTGAACACCCCTTTGCGGGTTTAACGGCCTGGCCACCTACCCCGAGGGAGCCCTAAGCCTGCCGGTCACCATCGGCACCCCACCCAAAACCGTTACGGTCATGGTGGACTTCATAGTGATCAAGGGTATGATAGCGTACAACGCCATTTTCTACCGGAAAATTCTCAGCCGAATAAAGGCCGTACCATCTACCTATCACCAGAAAATGAAGTTTCCCACCAGAAATGGGTTGGGGGAAGTCCGAGGTAACCAGGCCACGACTAGAAGGTGCTACAACATCTCGGTGGAAGCCTCAAGACCGGACGGGGGGGATAAGGGCCCCAAGGGAATCGAAGGGAAGACCGTAACCGCCGAGCCCGGTGGTGAATTGCTAACGGTATTCCTAAACGATGACCCGACCCTCGGAGTAAGGATCGGAGCCTACCTACCACCCAAGGAACAGCAGCAATACAAGGAATTTCTTTCTGAGTACATCCAGGCCTTTGCTTGGTTCGATGATCAACTCCCTGGCATACCAGAGAAGACCGCCTTCATCACCGACTGCGGCGTGTACTGCTACACTCGGATGCCCTTCGGGTTAAAGAATGCCGGAGCCACATATCAGTGACTGGTAAATCACATGTTCGAGGGACAGCTAGGTCGGAACGTCGAGGCTTACATTGACGACATGCTCGTCAAGACCCCCAAGGCCCAAGACCACTTCACCGACCTCGCCGAAACCTTCGGCACCCTCCTGAAGTACAACATGAAGCTCAACCCCGCCAAGTGCACCTTTGGAGTAAAATCCGAGAAGTTCCTGGGTTTCCTGGTCACTCAGCGCGGGATCGAGGCCAACCCCGACAAAGTCCAGGCCATCCTGGACATGCGCCCGCCCACGTGCAATAAAGACGTCCAGCGTCTGACAGGGCGTGTCGCCGCTCTCAGCCGTTTCTTGTCCCATGCGGCCGAACGATGCTTGCCCTTCTTCAAACTGATGAGAGGACCCAAGCTAGCATCCACTACATTCGCATGGGATGAGGAGTGCCAGACAGCATTCACCGAGCTTAAGGAGCTCCTGGCTTCGCCACCGGTGCTCTCCAAGCCCGTCCCCGGTGAAGTCTTGCTGCTTTACCTCTCGGCGACGCCATCCACGGTCAGCTCGGTCCTAGTCAGAAATGACTCGGGGATCGAAAGACCGGTTTACTACACCAGCAAGGTGCTCAATGAGGCCGAACGGAGGTACCCCGCAACCGAGAAACTCGTGCTAGCGTTGGTCACCTCCGCGAGGCGTCTCCGCCCCTACTTCTAGGGGCACCCGATCACCGTGCTAACCAGCGAGCCGTTGAAGAAGATTCTGGCCCACCCCGAGGCCTCAGGGTGACTCGTCAAATGGGCCATTATGCTCGGGGCCTACGACATCTCGTACCGGCCGCGATCTGCAATTAAAGGCCAAGCGCTTGCCGACTTCATTGCCGAAAGCACCATCCCCACCGAGGACAGGCCTCCGACCACGACAACCTGGGAACTGTTCGTTGATGGATCGTCCAATTCGGCAGGCAGCGGTGCGGGGATCCTCCTGAGGTCCCCGAAGGGATAGAGCTACAGTACGCCTTAAAATTCAACTTTCAGGCGTCCAACAATGCTTCCGAATACGAGGCCCTTATCTCGGGAGCACGCATGGCCCGACGGCTGGGGGTCGAGCGAGTCAGGATCCACACCGACTCTCAACAAGTCGCAGGTCAGGTCAACGGCGAGTATGAAGCTCGGGAGGCATCCATGATCAAATACCTTCAGTTGGTCCGGAGCCTGGCCCAACAGTTCGAGAGATTTGAGGTAGTCCGGATAGCTCGGGAGCAAAACTCTCGGGTGGACGCCCTCTCTCGATTGGCCTCCTCCCTAGACCCGGAAGGTACACGATCGGTCCTCCTAGAAGAGCTAGAGCGCCCGAGCATCGACACGGAGCTCCTCGCTGTTGACTCGGCCACTCCAAGTGACTGGCGCTCCCCCTACCTATCCTGGCTACAAGACTCCCAAGAGCCCTCTGACCCTCGAGAAGCCCGCCGAATGAAGTATCAAGCTCGGCGCTTCGTCGTCCTCGACAACACCCTCTACCGAAGATCATTCTCCGGTCCCCTCCTGAAGTGCCTCGGTCCCGACGAGGCAGGCCGAGCCATCCAAGAGATTCATGAAGGCCTGTGCGGAGTGCACTCAGGGGAAAGGTCGCTGGCCAGAATCCTGTTACGACAGGGGTACTGGTGGCCCACCCTGCAGCGCGACTGCTCGGCCTATGTTCAACAGTGCGACCGGTGCCAGCGTTTCGACCATTTGGTCCATCAGCCGGCCACGGAACTTGTCACCCTAGCCGAGCCTTACCCTTTCGCTCGGTGGGGAATCGGTATCCTTGGGCCATTCCCAACGGCCCAGTCCCAGAAGCAGTTCATCTTCGTCGCCATCGACTACTTCACCAAGTGGATCGAGGCTGAGGCTACGGCCAGGATCACTGAGACAGTCGTTTGGGTCTTTATTTGGAAATCGATCATTTGTCGCTTTGGCATCCCCCGAGTGATAGTAAGCGATAACGGTCGGTAATTCGACTCTCGGTACTTCCGATACAGATGCGCCGACCTAAATATCCGCAACCACTTCACTTCGGTCGCCCACCCTCAGGCCAACGGGCTGGTTGAAAATGCCAACAAGACTATCTTGAAAGGCATAAAAACCAGACTCGGCAAGGCTAAGGGTAGCTGGCTCGAGGAATTGCCTAGCGTACTATGGTCGCACCGAACACCCCCCAGGACGGCAACCGGTGAAAGCCCTTTTCAGTTGGTATACGGCACCGAAGCCGTCGTTCCATTGGAGATCGCCAATCCATCTCTCCGAGTGATCAGCTTCTCACTCGAGGCAAATGGGCAAAAGTTGCTCAAGAACCTCGACCTGGCATGCGAACTCCGAGAGATCGCGAACGTCCGGGCAACAGAGTACCAGCGCCACCTCACTCGGTACTACAACGCCAAAGTCCGAGACAGACGTTTCCAGCCGGGGGACTTCATCCTCAGGAAGGCCGAAGCCTCTCGACCACTAGAGGCGGCGGGCAAGCTATCCCCCAACTGGGAAGGCCCCTACCGAGTGGTCGAGACGCTCGGAAAAGGTGCGTACAGGTTAGCGACAGTGGAAGGGGAACCTATTCCTCGGACATGGAACGCAGCCGCACTACGCAGATTCTACTTTTGAAATTGTACAACAAAATGGACGGAATAAATCCCTGTTCTTTTCATTCCAAACCATTGGTACATCAGGTAGGCAAATGCCAGTACATCACATAGTAAAAACAAAACAAAAAATTCGTCTAACATCGCTTCAAAGGGTCATCGCCCGACTGACTCGGTCTTGATCTCCTTGCGTCCAGCCACTGACTCTGCCTCGTACGGAAACTGGCTCGGACAAAAGGTGGTCGAACCAGTTGGCTCGGATGGCCCGTGGCAAAGGTGACAGAGGGACTTCAGGAGGAAGGCCACCTTTAAATGTTGAGGAAGGCTACCTCCCAAGTTGGCAACAACCAGGAAAAAGGAGCGCCGTGAAGGCCTCCCCTCTTCCAATCTGTCAACTCCTTGGAAGGAGGGAGAGAGCAAGCAGCCCCCGAAGAGTGAAAGAAATAAAGAGCAGAAGAGGGAGAAAGAGACTGCAGACGGAGGAAGGCCTCGGTGAGGAGGGAGCTTGATACGCCTCCTCCCCTCACACGGAGGGAAGTGACGGCAGACTCCCCTGATGCCCCCATCCGTCCTCCCCCTCGGCGTCCACCCGGAAGCCTCGCCGGAGCTAAGGAGAGGCCAGCCCCGTCTCGTGCACGCGCGGCGACCATGGGATCCGTTCAACATTACAAGATAGCGGGAGCCCGCCGCTCCCCGTCGTCGGCGGCATCGCCCTCCGAAGGATCCTCCATGCTCCGAATGCAAAGGCATAACGCAGAGTGAAAAAGAAGGAACGAGGAAAGACTGTTAGAGAAAATCCCAAGCAGTGCAGAGGAAAGGGCGCCTTTCGGTCCTTCTTATAGGCCAAAGGAGGCTACACGCCTTAAATGACCCCCCCTCGGAAAGACACCAAAGGATTTCTCCCCTGAACAGTCACCTCCAACTCCTCGTTTCCCGCCCTAGCGGGATTCACAAAGCGGCCTGACATTCAAAGCATGAGGGAACGGAAGGATGCCCCGTCAGAAGCCTACCAAAACAGCGTGCGAAAACCGTGCAGGACATATCGGCACCTCCCAACTACTCAAGATCCGCCAACCAAATCACGGCAAGGACAGTACTCAAACAGAGCAAGTCATTTATTATCACACCAAAAGGAAACCCTCTAAAAAGAGGAAAGAGAGACAAAAAGGGAAAGAGATAAAATACATCAGGCCTCGGGCGCACTTTGACATTCAAGACCGGCGGAAGGAGACGCGTCACCCCCGGCGCCTTCGGTGACGGCCGGCTCGGACACTGACCTCGCCTGTGCGAGAACTGTCCCAGTCGTGAGCCCTCCCGAGACGCCCGGAGCCGGTGACCCCGACGGAGGCGACCCCTCCGAACCTTCCCCAACCGACGAAGAAGAGCTGGAAACCGACTCATCCGAGTCATAACACTGGTCAAAGGAGAACTCGATCGTGGGGTTTTGTTCATTGGCGCAGTCTACCGCCCGGCGATAGCCCTGCTTGAACCCCTTTCGAGCACCCCGGCATAGTGCTCCCTCGTAATAGGGTAGGGCGGCTTCCACCAGGTCGGTCGAGTAAGCATCCGAGCTCCTGTAACGCTCGATTGCCTCCGCCTCGATCTGCCCCGCCCTTCCGACGTGCTCGACCCGAGCCCGCTCCGCCTCGGCCGCACGCTCCTCTGCCCGGGCCCGGTCCACCTCAGCCTCAGCTTGGAGACGCTCCGCCATCTCCGCCCGATCTAGCAGCTCGGCACGTTCAAGCTCCCAGCGATTGTCTAGCTCGAGGCGACGCAGACGCTCCTCCTCCAGGGATCGGCTTGCCCTCTCAAGAGACTCTCGGGTCTTGGCGAGCTGTTCGGTCAGCACCCCGACTTCCAGTCGGCTCGCCCGTGCCACCTCCCGGAACGCGGAGAACTCCTATCGGAGCCCCTCATGCTCCCCCTTGAGTCGGGCCAGTATCCTCTCGCATCCCCCAAGGGTCCAGGCAAGGTTCGACCGCTCCGCCTCCGTCCATGCGTGCGCCTCCGCCATCAAAGCCGCCGACCGAGCTATGACCAGGCCACCCTCCATCAGAACATCAAGGAGCCCGGGGGGGGTATTGCACCTTTCTCCCCCCTTCGTCCTTGCGGCAATCGACCGGCAGACCCGATACAGGTCACCCGTAATGCCGAGCCTTTCCAAGGGCTCCGGCAGAGGGGACCGCTCCACTCGGGGCACCCCGCCAGAAGGCTCTGCTGGAGCGACGGGACCTGCCACCTCGCGCGCCACGGTCGGTTGGGGTTGCGACACCTCCCCGGGCGAACCCCCAACCTCGACCGGTGCCGCGGGACCGACCGCACCGGGAGCTCCAAGCACCTGGGGCTACAACGCCCTAGCGGGCGAACCCCCAGCCCTGCCTGTCTCGGCCCGCACCTCGCTGGCCGGGACGTCGCCGCCTCCGGCCGACCCCCGGGCCTCAGCGTCAGCTACTTCAGCATCGGCCCCCTCTACCCCCGTGGGGGGGAGAGTCGACCTATCGCCGCCCTCTGAAGGGCCCCCGGTCTCCTCGGCCCCCTCTCGCCTGGCAAGTGGGGGAGCTGGCCCCGAGGGGTCGGCCCCATCTTGCCCCCAAGAGGGAAGCGCCGCCGAGCCGGAGTCGCCCCCGGCGGTAGGAGGGAGACCTGCCTTCTTGGCCCGTTTCTTGGCCTTCGCAGCCTCCCGCAACTTTCCCACCATGGGATCCTTGCGCTTCGTACCAGCTGGCCATGAAGACCCCCCAGGGGCCACCCCCTTGCCCTTATCCCGGGCTTGGGCACGACCCACAGGAGCCTCTGGTTCGTCGGTCGCCGAGTCATCTTCTCCCAGATCGATGACCTCAGCAGTTTCCTCCAGAGGTTCCCGCCTCACGTCTACAACAAAGAAAGAAGTCCCGGTCAGGAGAAGAAAAGTAACTACCACCCCAGGAGAAGAACCTCGAGAGCGGTACCTATCGACGTCAACCGCGTAAGCAAACACCGTTCGATGTTCTCCGGCGTCACCAGCTCCTCGGTCGATTGGCGGTTATCCAGCAGATGGGCGGCCTGCCGCTCCACGTGGGGAGGGAACTCCTCCTGGCGAGGAGGAAGATTCGGGTGAAAGTTGGGCGAGACCAGGCATCTCCAAAACTCATCCGTCGCCTCTGCCTTCACCCAGAAGAATTGGGTCTTCCACCCCTTGTGCGAGGAATCCTTCGCAGCGAGGGAGATGCAACTCATGTTCCTCCTCGCCTGGATGAAGTAGAAGCCCTTCCCCGCCGACGGGTGTGCCTTCAACTCAAAAAAATAATGAAAGAGGTCCAAGGAAGGAAAAATGTCATGCTGACGACAGAGAATCCGAAAGGCAGAGAGGAGGAGATACGAGTTGGCCACCAACTGAATAGGCGCCAACCGGAAAAACTCGAGAAGCTGGAGTACAAGGGGCTCGAAGGGGAGGTGGAACCTGCTCTTTCAAGCCAGAAGGAAAGTGCAAATGTGCCCCGTACGGCTGTCCGGACTTGTCTCATACGGGGCGGCGGCAGCGAAGCTATACCTGAGAGGCAAGCGAAAGCGATGCTCCAGCTTCCTCACCTCGGCCTCCCCCAACTCACTGCAGTTCGGGACGGGCTCCCGCCTCACCTACCCGATTTCCAAAGGCAGACCAGCCATCGAGCCGGAAGATGATCCCTCGCACGAACTCGAAGACTCCGGAGGGGAATGAAGTTTTCGGACCCGCCTCCGCGGTTATCGTCGCCAACTCCTCAAACGCCGTCGCAAGACTTCGCGCCTCCTCTATGCCCTCACGGCGCATCAAGGAGCCGCAAAAGCAAAGAAACTAAGAAAAGCCCAAAACCCTGGAAAGCCTAGAACGACGAACAGCGCCCAACACCTATAAAACCCTGGAGGGAGGCGGCACGTCGTTCCGTGCTCTGAGAAAAGGGGGGGCCCTTCATTTCAAATCCGCAAGGATCATCATTATGGGCCCAGGCGACCACTACACGTGGCCCCACAACGCCAACAGAATTCCACCCACCTGAGCCACGCCGGTCCAAAGCCTCAAAAACTACTCGACCGAGCCTCATGGCTCGGGAGTAGGTGGGGGACAAGTGGAGAGGGGGATTTCTGTAGCCCACCCAAAGAGCAGCCCAACAAGACCCAACAGGGTCCAACGAGGCAAGCTCACCCGAGTGATAGCCCACGGGGCCCACTCAGAAAAGAAAAGCCCAATGAACAAACACTCGAGGAACCAACTCTCCCCGGCGGCCCCTAGGCTCGGAGGGCCCGAGTGATGGTCAGGTCACAAGGTGGGTCCGGTCCAAGCCGTTTCCCCGCCCGAGAAAGATTGGCGTTAACCGACCTACCCGACCCTTCTTTCACCGAGCTATGCTCATCGCCCGGACAGGGCTGACGTTTCAGGAGCTCGGCCGGACCAGACATTATCCGTTCATGCTGCCGTTAAGAGTCCCCAACGGACAGGGGAATCAAGAAGCCGCCGGACTTCAAGGCGATAACGCTCCCACGATAAAGGCCATGAAAGCCCACGTTGAGGACGTAACTCCCGCCGGAGACCCCTCAGCTCACAGGACTCCTGACGGCGGCATACTATTTAAACTAGGGCTACCCTCCGGTGGAAGGTAAGAAGAAAAAAGGGAGCCATTAAGGCACTCACACTTGAAACTCCTGAGCAATCCGCTTCACCCCTTTGGTGGAGAGGAATCTCGCGCACCTGCTTTTCTCCTCCCCATCATTTCTTCCACCATAGCTCTACTGACTTAGCCATCGGAGGGTTTTGCCCCAGGGAAACCCCCTGGGCCCTCTGATATATTTCCCTATCTTGCAGTTCATCTTCTGGTGATCCACAGCCCGCTCAGGACTCAGCGCGAGATTTCTCCTCTTCAGGGAGCACTGGCTGAGATGAGTCAATTTTTTAAGATTTTTTGTGCATCAGAACTCAGACTTCGGGATGTACAAACTATCGAAGAAAAAGTGGTTACAACCATTTGCAAGCTAGAGAAGATATTTCCTCCGGCATTCTTTGATTCGATGGAGCACCTGGTTGTTCATTTGCCATACGAGGCTATCGTCGGAGGGCCAGTACAATTTCGATGGATGTATCCATTTGAGAGGTATTTGAGAATTTTTGTTAACTTACATGTCATCTATGGCTGGTACATATCGTTGCCATCTGACTTGTTGTTGTAGGTGCATACATGAATTAAAAATGAAAGTTCGCAACAAGGCACAGGTGGAGGGTTCGATTGCCGAGGCATACATTCTTGAAGAAATTTTGAACTTCTGTTCTATGTACTTTGAGCCAGAGATTCAAACTCATCGTACTCGACCTCCACGTAATGATGATGGGGGAGTGGATGAATCGTCCGATCGGCTCTCTATATTTAAACATCCTGGACGTGCGTTCGGACGTTGCTTGACTCGCACGCTCGAAGATAGAGAGTTGCACGCCGCTGAGATATATATTCTTCTTAATTGCCTCGAGATTGAACCTTATGTTGAGTAAGTTCTTAACTCACATTTCCAGCAAGTCCATAAGTTGTTCATCCTTCTTCTGCAGTTCATTTAAAGTAGTAGTGTATTTATATTGCAGTCAATTTGATTCAGAATTAGCTGAACAATGTCCAAATATCCAGGACGTGGAGATTGAAAAAGAACGTGAGAAGTTTTTTGCCAAATGGCTGAGAAACCGAGTTAGTGTCATCGTTGAATATAGATCTTTGTATTTATGTATGTTGAGGTAATTGTTATTATTTTAACTACTATAATTTGAATATAGGTTGAACAAGGTCTCATTACTGATCAAATAGTACAACAGATAAGTTATGGCCTCTCGAACGTTGCACGTGCCTATCCAGGATATATTGTGAATGGATACAGATTTCATACAAGGGATTATGGACGAGGTAAGTCTATGATGAATAGCGGCGTATCTGTTAAGGGAAGTTTATACAATGAACTTGAATTGGACTACTATGGTATTCTTGAAGAAGTCTTAGAACTTCAGTATTTGGGACAAGACAATCATGTATACATATTTAAGTGTCAATGGTTTGATCCTAGTTCTGTTCGACATGCCGATAATTATGGGATTGTCGATGTCAAACATAGGTCTAAACTTAAGACCTATGAACCGTTCATTTTAGCCACACAAGCCCAGCAAGTGTATTATTCAAGCTATCCATCATCCAAGAATAAAGATTGGTGGGCAGTTTGCAGGGTTAATTCAAAACTCTTTCCTACAAGTGAAGATGTCTCAGAGGTTGCTAGTGCTGAATATTATCAATCAGATGAAGTTGGCGTTGTCGGTTCCTCGAGGTTTAATTTGGACGAATCTGATGAGCCACTGTCATTACGTACGCGAGATGAAGTGGAAGAAGTTGATCCGATGGAGCTAAATGTTGATGCTAGAGGGGAGGAAGAATCAGATGAAGAGGAAGAGTTTGAATCTGATGAGGGTACTATGGATGACGAAGATGATGATGAGTTAGATATATCATTAACATGAGGGAGGCACATTTTGATAATTTAGTGAGATATCCTTACCTTTTTGCATAATTTTTAATAACAGAGAATCTAGCCTTATACACTTGAGGATTAATATGTATTACTTGTTTTGTTAGTAATAAAGAAATGGTCCGAGGAGGTCGTACTGGGAGTGGGAGGAGACAGGGCAGTGACAAGGGCTCTACTCCCTCGTGTTTGGCATCTTCTTCGGGCATAAGTATATCTATTTAAAAAGTTAGCTATATATATGTTTACATCATTTACTAGCTTAAAAGTTTTTTTTTAGGTTCAAGTGTCGGCTCGTTGCCTGTTGTGCAGACGCCACCTCTACACCTCCCGCTGGAGGTATGTATATTTTAATTTAAAGTTCCCAATATTTGTTTTACTTATGAAAATTAATTCTTGCAGGTCTCAGTGGCATCCCACCTGTTGTGCAGAGGCCACTCCCACCACCTCCCGCTGCAGGTATGTATATTTTAATTTAAAGTTCCCATTATTTATTTTACTTATGAAAATTAATTCTTGCAGGTCTCAGTGGCGTCCCACCTGTTGTGCAGAGGCCACTCCCACCACCTCCCGCTGTAGGTATGTATATTTTAATTTAAAGTTCACATTATTTATTTTACTTATGAAAATTAATTCTTGCAGGTCTCAGTGGCGTCCCACCTATTGTGTAGACGCCACCCCCACCATCTCCCGCTGCAGGTATGTATATTTTAATTTAAAGTTCCCATTATTTATTTTACTTATGAAAATTAATTCTTGCAGGTCTCAGTGGCGTCCCACCTGTTGTGTAGAGGCCACTCCCACCACCTCCCGCTGTAGGTATGTATATTTTAATTTAAAGTTCCCAATATTTTTTTTACTTAGGAAAATTAATTCTTGCAGGTCTCAGTGGCATCCCACCTGTTGTGCAGATGCCACCTCTATCACCTCCCGCTGTAGGTATGCATATTTTAATTTAAATTTCCTAATATTTATTTTACTTGTGAAAATTCATTCTTACAGGTCTCAGTGGCATCCCACCACCTCCCACTTGTATAGGACACACCCCCACCAGTCAGCCACTTGACGATGCCGGCAGTCGTCACGAGGGAGGCACGGCCCATGATGGACGTCGCCCGTGTTGGATCTCCGGGTAAATCTATAAGGTTATATTACATTCATTATTTAATTAGGCTTTAACTGTCTAATATTAATATTTTGACATTTGCAATTACAGTAAGAAATTTGAACCCCACACAGCTTTCCATCATTCCACCGAACTCATGTTGGCACATGTGCCCGGGCCAGCATCCACTTTCAGAGAATTTCCGATGGCCGTCCGTGATTCATTGTACAACATGTTGTTAGTAAGTAATTACATCATTTAATTCAAGTATTTTTCAAACTCAATTCACAACAGTATAATAAGTGTGAAACTTAATTGATTTACAGCGGTCTTTTCAATTCACGTGTGGACATGATGCGGCGAGATGTCGTCGTGCCTGGGAGTCTACTATGCAGTCAAGTTACAAGAGAAAAATACAAGAGGCCCGAGCACACGCTAAAAAATTGAGTGGTGGGAGTGAAGACCGACGGCTGTGGAAGGCGCATCGTCCTCTATGGATGAGGCAGGAGGATTGGGAGATATCTTGTGACCATTTTGCCGACCCCAAGTGGATAGAAATGTCTGAAAAAGCCAAAGCAAACAGGGCGTCAAAACCAGGCGCAAATGTGCATACGAGTGGGTCCATCTCTTACGCAGCTCATAAACAAAAAATGGTAAGTAATGTTTCAATTTAGCTTCTTACAATTTATTAAGATATTTGACATTTTTTTACTATGAATTGTATAACAAGCTGTGGAGCTTAATCGACCTCCGTCGTTCCTCGAGGTTTTCGACAGAACACACAAAAAGAAGGGGACAGATCAATTTGTCAGTGAGACAGCTAAGTCAGTAGCGGTAAGTTTATCTACATATGCAACTTCTACCATTCATTTAAATCAGCATGAAATTTATATGAAATTGACTAGTTATTTTATTTAATTTGTAGGAAACATATAGCAAAGTAATGACAGAGAAGTACACGGAGGGAGACACGCAGCAGCCGGAGTTGGATCCGGTGGAGTGGGTGGTAGCAGCTGGCGCACCGAAGAAAGGCCGACCATATGGTTTTGGGGATAGCCTGGATGCTAGCGTGGTGATATCATCATGTGCAAGTTCTAGCTCTGCCCAAACCAGTAGCAGTGCCTTCACTATACCTCCACTTGCCCCCAGCGCTTCTGCCAGCGACATGATGGACATGGCCCGATCGCAGATTTCTGATTTGCAGCGGTAGCAGCAGCAGTTCCAACAAGAGATCTCTAGCCAGCAGATAATCATTTTTCAGGCAATCAGTGGCCTCCTCTCCCAGCATCGATCCACTACCACCACAGCACAGGCCGCACATGTGAGTGTTTACTATGTTTTTATTTTGATGGAATTACTCAATTATGTTCATTAGAAATTTTAAAACTCCCTAGTTTTCAAAACTCACTTAATTTATAAGAATTTCGAAAATCCGGGGTTCGAGGGTCCTAAATGTAAAATACTTAAGATATATTTCTACTGGCTCAACCAATTTAAGTAGTGATCCCCTGGGGTTTTGAATTCTCCCTACAACCCAGGATTGTTGAGACATGAAGAGATATAAGAGCCATATAAGAGCCATGGTTCAGACCATCTTCATTCATACTCTAAAACAAACTGAAGAGATATGCAGTTACGCAGTATGTCAGAACTGACGGAATCCAAATCGGATAACCGGTTTGGCCCCAGTGATCAAAAGTGTATTTTCTAAATACACTTTGTTTAATTTTCTCCCAAGTCAGGTCCGAGGGTCTAAAATCTGAAATACAGGTCAGATCGGCGTGCCGATCGTTCCTGCTATTCCTGGGAGATGAAAGTGACTTGTTAGAACAGATGAAATCTAAATCGGATACCCGGTTTGGCCCCAGCGATCAAAAGTGTATTTTCTAAATACACTTAGTTTAAATTTCTCCCAAGTCAGGTCCGGGGGTCTAAAATCTGAAATACGTGTTGGGTCGGTGTGTCGGTCATTCCAACACGACCTGGGAGATGAAATTGACTTGTCAGAACTGACGGAATCCAAATCGGATACCAGGTTTGGCCCCAACGCTCAAAAGTGTATTTTCTAAATACAGTTAGTTTAAATTTCTCTAGAGTCGGGTCCGGAGGTCTAAAATATGAAATACAGGTCGGATCGGCATGCCGGTCGTCCCAACACGACCTGGGAGATGAAAGTGACTTGTCAGAACTGACGGAATCCAAATCGGATACCCGGTTTGGCCCCAGCGCTCAAAAGTGTATTTTCTAAATACATTTTATTTAAATTTCTCTCAAGTCGGGTCTGGGGGTCTAAAATATGAAATACGGGTCGGATCGGCGTGTCGGTCGTTCCAACACAACCTGAGAGATGAAAGTGACTTGTCAGAACTAAGGGAATCCAAATCGGATACCTGGTTTGGCCCCAACGATCAAAAGTGTATTTTCTAAATACAATTAGTTTAAATTTCTCCCAAGTCGGGTCCGGAGGTCTAAAATATGAAATATGGGTCGGATCGGCGTGCCGATCGTTCCAACACGACCTAAGAGATGAAAGTGACTTGTCAGAACTGACGGAATCCAAATCGGATACCCAGTATGGCCCCAGCGTTCAAAAGTGTATTTTCTAAATACACTTAGTTTAAATTCCTCCCAAGTCGGGTCCGGGGGGTCTAAAATATGAAATATGGGTCGGATCGGCGTGCCGGTTGTTCCAACACGACTTGGGAGAAGAAAGTGACTTGTCAGAACAGACGGAATCCAAATCGGATATCCGGTTTGGCCCCAACGCTCAAAAGTGTATTTTCTAAATACAGTTAGTTTAAATTTCACTCAAGTTGAGTCCGGGGGTCTAAAATATGAAATACGGGTTGGATCGGCATGCCGGTCGTTCCAACACGACCTGGGAGATGAAAGTGACTTGTCAGAACTGACGGAATCCAAATCGGATACCCGGTTTGGCCCAGTGACCAAAAGTGCATTTTCTAAATACAGTTAATTTAAATTTCTCTCAAGTCAGGTCCGGAGGTTTAAAATATGAAATACGGGTCGGATTGGCATGCCGGTCGTTCCAACACGACCTGGGAGATGAAAGTGACTTGTCAGAACTGACGGAATCCAAATTGGAGACCCGTTTTGGCCCCAACACTCAAAAGTGTATTTTCTAAATATAATTAGTTTAAATTTCTCTCAAGTCGGGTCCGAAGATCTAAAATATGAAATACGGGTCTGATCGGCATGCCGGTCATTCCAACACGACCTGGGAGATGAAAGTGACTTGTCAGAACTGACGGAATCCAAATCGGATACCCGGTTTGGCCCAGTGATCAAAAGTGCATTTTCTAAATACAGTTAATTTAAATTTCTCTCAAGTCAGGTCCGGAGGTTTAAAATATGAAATACGGGTCGGATTAGCATGCCGGTCGTTCCAACACGACCTGGGAGATGAAAGTGACTTGTCAGAACTGACGGAATCCAAATTGGAGACCCGTTTTGGCCCCAGCACTCAAAAGTGTATTTTCTAAATACAATTAGTTTAAATTTCTCTCAAGTCAGGTCCGAAGATCTAAAATATGAAATACGGGTCTGATCGGCATGCCGGTCATTCCAACACGACCTGGGAGATGAAAGTGACTTGTCAGAACTGACGGAATCCAAATCGGATACCCGGTTTGGCCCGAGTGATCAAAAGTGTATTTTCTAAATACAGTTAGTTTAAATTTCTCCCAAGTCAGGTCCGGAGGTCTAAAATATGAAATACAGGTCGGATCGGCGTGCCGGTCGTTCCAACACGACCTGGGAGATGAAAGTGACTTGTCAGAACTGACGGAATCCAAATCGGATACCCGGTTTGGCCCCAGCGATCAAAAGTGTATTTTCTATATACACTTAGTTTAAATTTCTCCCAAGTCGTGTCCGGGGGTCTAAAATCTGAAATACAGGTCAGATCGGCATGTCGATCATTCCAACATGACCTGTGAGATGAAAGTGACTTGTCAGAACTTACGGAATCTAAATCGGATACCCGGTTTGGCCCCAATGCTCAAAAGTGTATTTTCTAAATACAATTAGTTTAAATTTCTCTCAAGTCGGGTCCGGAGGTCTAAAATATGAAATACGGGTCGGATCGGCGTGCCGGTCGTTCCAACACGACCTGGGAGATGAAAGTGACTTGTCATAACTGATGGAATTCAAATCGGACACCCGGTTTGGCCCCAGCGATCAAAAGTGTATTTTCTAAATACAGTTAGTTTAAATTTCTCCCAAGTCGGGTCTGGAGGTCTAAAATATGAAATATGGGTCAGATCGGCGTGCCGGTCATTGCAACATGACCTGGGAGATGAAAGTGACTTGTCAGAACTGACGGAATCCAAATCGGATACCCGGTTTGGCCCCAGCGATCAAAAGTGTATTTTCTAAATACACTTAGTTTAAATTTCTCCCAAGTCGGGTCCGGGGGTCTAAAATCTGAAATACATGTCGGATTGGCGTGCCGATCGTTCCAACACGACCTGGGAGATAAAAGTGACTTGTCAGAACTGACGGAATCTAAATCGGCACGGTTTGAGCTCGGCGCTCATAATTGCATTCTCCAAATGTAATTAAATTAAAATACTGATACAGCTAGGTTAGTTGGTCTATAAAATAGCAAAGCAATGAATTGTAATTATGCAATTCATCTCTTACGCAGCTCATAAACAAAAAATGGTAAGTAATGTTTCAATTTAGCTTCTTACAATTTATTAATATATTTGACATTTTTTTACTATGAATTGTATAACAACCTGTGGAGCTTAATCGACCTCCGTCGTTCCTCAAGGTTTTCGACAGAACACACAAAAAGAAGGGGACAGATCAATTTGTCAGTGAGACAGCTAAGTCAGTAGCGGTAAGTTTATCTACATATGCAACTTCTACCATTCATTTAAATCAGCATGAAATTTATATGAAATTGACTAGTTATTTTATTTAATTTGTAGGAAACATATAGCAAAGCAATGACAGAGAAGTACACGGAGGGAGACACGCAGCAGCCGGAGTTGGATCCGGTGGAGTGGGTGGTAGCAGCTGGCGCACCGAAGAAAGGCCGACCATATGGTTTTGGGGATAGCCTGGACGCTAGCGTGGTGATATCATCATGTGCAAGTTCTAGCTCTGCCCAAACCAGTAGCAGTGCCTTCACTATACCTCCACTTGCCCCCAGCGCTTCTGCCAGCGACATGATGGACATGGCCCGATCGCAGATTTCTGATTTGCAGCGGTAGCAGCAGCAGTTCCAACAAGAGATCTCTAGCCAGCAGACAATCATTTTTCAGGCAATCAGTGGCCTCCTCTCCCAGCATCGATCCACTACCACCACAGCACAGGCCGCACATGTGAGTGTTTACGATGTTTTTATTTTGATGGAATTACTCAATTATGTTCATTAGAAATTTTAAAACTCCCTAGTTTTCAAAACTCACTTAATTTATAAGAATTTCAAAAATCCGGGGTTCGAGGGTCCTAAATGTAAAATACTTAAGATATATTTCTACTGGCTCAACCAATTTAAGTAGTGATCCCCTGGGGTTTTGAATTCTCCCTACAACCCAGGATTGTTGAGACATGAAGAGATATAAGAGCCATATAAGAGCCATGGTTCAGACCATCTTCATTCATACTCTAAAACAAACTGAAGAGATATGCAGTTATGCAGTATGTCAGAACTGACGGAATCCAAATCGGATAACCGGTTTGGCCCCAGTGATCAAAAGTGTATTTTCTAAATACACTTTGTTTAATTTTCTCCCAAGTCAGGTCCGAGGGTCTAAAATCTGAAATACAGGTCGGATCGGCGTGCCGATCATTCCTGCTATTCCTGGGAGATGAAAGTGACTTGTTAGAACTGATGAAATCCAAATCGGATACCCGGTTTGGCCCCAGCGATCAAAAGTGTATTTTCTAAATACACTTAGTTTAAATTTCTCCCAAGTCAGGTCCGGGGGGTCTAAAATCTGAAATACGTGTTGGGTCGGTGTGTCGGTCGTTCCAACACGACCTGGGAGATGAAATTGACTTGTCAGAACTGACGGAATCCAAATCGGATACCAGGTTTGGCCCCAACGCTCAAAAGTGTATTTTCCAAATACAGTTAGTTTAAATTTCTCTAGAGTCGGGTCCGGAGGTCTAAAATATGAAATACGGGTCGGATCGGCATGCCGGTCGTCCCAACACGACCTGGGAGATGAAAGTGACTTGTCCGAACTGACGGAATCCAAACCGGATACCCGGTTTGGCCCCAGCGCTCAAAAGTGTATTTTCTAAATACATTTTATTTAAATTTCTCTCAAGTCGGGTCTGGGGGTCTAAAATATGAAATACGGGTCGGATCAGCGTGCCGGTCGTTCCAACACAACCTGAGAGATGAAAGTGACTTGTCAGAACTAATGGAATCCAAATCGGATACCTGGTTTGGCCCCAGCGATCAAAAGTGTATTTTCTAAATACAGTTAGTTTAAATTTCTCCCAAGTCGGGTCCGGAGGTCTAAAATATGAAATACGGGTCGGATCGGCGTGCCGATCGTTCCAACACGACCTAATAGATGAAAGTGACTTGTCAGAACTGACGGAATCCAAATCGGATACCCGGTTTGGCCCCAGCGTTCAAAAGTGTATTTTCTAAATACACTTAGTTTAAATTCCTCCCAAATCGGGTCCGGGGGTCTAAAATATGAAATACGGGTCGGATCGGCGTGCCAGTTATTCCAACACGACTTGGGAGAAGAAAGTGACTTGTCAGAACAGACGGAATCCAAATCGGATATCCGATTTGGCCCCAACACTCAAAAGTGTATTTTCTAAATACAGTTAGTTTAAATTTCACTCAAGTTGAGTCCGGGGGTCTAAAATATGAAATACGGGTTGGATCGGCATGCCGGTCGTTCCAACACGACCTGGGAGATGAAAGTGACTTGTCAGAACTGACGGAATCCAAATCGGATACCCGGTTTGGCCCAGTGATCAAAAGTGCATTTTCTAAATACAGTTAATTTAAATTTCTCTCAAGTCAGGTCCGGAGGTTTAAAATATGAAATACGGGTCGGATTGGCATGCCGGTCGTTCCAACACGACCTGGGAGATGAAAGTGACTTGTCAGAACTGACGGAATCCAAATTGGAGACCCGTTTTGGCCCCAGCACTCAAAAGTGTATTTTCTAAATACAATTAGTTTAAATTTCTCTCAAGTCGGGTCCGAAGATCTAAAATATGAAATACGGGTCTGATCGGCATGCCGGTCATTCCAACACGACCTGGGAGATGAAAGTGACTTGTCAGAATTGACGGAATCCAAATCGGATACCCGGTTTGGCCCCAGTGATCAAAAGTGTATTTTCTAAATACAGTTAGTTTAAATTTCTCCCAAGTCAGGTCCGGAGGTCTAAAATATGAAATACAGGTCGGATCGGTGTGCCGGTCGTTCCAACACGACCTGGGAGATGAAAGTGACTTGTCAGAACTGACGGAATCCAAATCGGATACCCGGTTTGGCCCCAGCGATCAAAAGTGTATTTTCTAAATACACTTAGTTTAAATTTCTCCCAAGTCGTGTCTGGGGGTCTAAAATCTGAAATACAGGTCAGATCGGCATGTCGATCATTCCAACATGACCTGTGAGATGAAAGTGACTTGTCAGAACTTACGGAATCTAAATCGGATACCCGGTTTGGCCCCAATGCTCAAAAGTGTATTTTCTAAATACAATTAGTTTAAATTTCTCTCAAGTCGGGTCCGGAGGTCTAAAATATGGAATACGGGTCGGATCGGCGTGCCGGTCGTTCCAACACGACCTGGGAGATGAAAGTGACTTGTCATAACTGACGGAATTCAAATCGGACACCCGGTTTGGCCCCAGCGATCAAAAGTGTATTTTCTAAATACAGTTAGTTTAAATTTCTCCCAAGTCGGGTCTGGAGGTCTAAAATATGAAATATGGGTCAGATCGGCGTGCCGGTCATTGCAACATGACCTGGGAGATGAAAGTGACTTGTCAGAACTGACGGAATCCAAATCGGATACCCGGTTTGGCCCCAGCGATCAAAAGTGTATTTTCTAAATACACTTAGTTTAAATTTCTCCCAAGTCGGGTCCGGGGGTCTAAAATCTGAAATACATGTCGGATTGGCGTGCCGATCGTTCCAACACGACCTGGGAGATAAAAGTGACTTGTCAGAACTGACGGAATCCAAATCGGCACGGTTTGAGCTCGGCGCTCATAATTGCATTCTCCAAATGTAATTAAATTAAAATACTGATACAGCTAGGTTAGTTGGTCTATAAAATCTATGCAGTCATCAAATTGATATGTTTGATTTCAATTTATGCTAATTTATCTTCGCACTAATTTTTTTATCTATGTTATTATTTTTTTAATGTAAGAGGATCCTTCTGCGGGCGTCGACAGAGGAGATGAGCAGGGCAGGGAGGAGGATATGGACGATGTGTCGGATATTTCTTGAGTTCATTGTGTTTTATATTCTGTACGTTGATGATCAGCATGGTGTTGAGCTTTTTTTTTCGATGGTGATTTGCATCATGGTGTTGAGTTTTTATTTTCGAAGGTGTTTATTTGATCAGCAGGGTGTTGAGTTTTTATTTTCAGTGGTATTTATTAATCTTGAGTTTTTATTTTCTGTGGTGTTTATTTTGATCAGCAGGGTGTAGTTTTTTTTAATTTTTATGTTTTTATTTACATGTTATATAATAAATTTTGTGTTTTAAAAAAATGAATAATAATATTTCAGACGGATTTGCAGACGGATCCGTCTGAAATTACACTCGATATTTGAGATGAAATTTTGACCGTCGGAACTGATCACGGATAAATGGTATTCACACAAATACCGAGTGTGAGACGGAATTGCCACAGAATTTGAGACGGAATTTCACACGGCAAACAGAGCGTCTGAAATTTCAGACTTCTTTTCTCACCATTATTGAGACGGAAAACTCCACATCTCACCGTAATTGCCACGAAATTTTGAGACAGTATTTCACACGGTCTCATACCGTCTGAATTTCAGACTCTTTTTCGGACCATTATTGAGACGAAAAAGTGAGACGGTATTTCACATGCTACGATATTTGTCTGAAATTTCAGACGGACATAGATTCAGACGGAATTCGTGATGGAAAATATTTCGTATGAAATTTCAGACGGAATATGCGACTGAACGCATATCTGTCCGAAAATTGTACTTTCTGACGGAAATACTGACGAAAAATATTTAGTCTAAAATTTCAGACCGTATTTGTGACGGATAATTAAAATGTCCAAAATTTCTGACTAAGAATATGTGACGACCGTGTTCCGTCTGAAATCCGTCTGTAATCCATTACAAAAGCATTTTCGGACGGATTTTCAGACGGATTTCAAACGGAACACGGCCGTCTGAAATACCACCTTTTCTGGTTATGTATATATCTTCAAAAGATATCTGCAAGTATTTTGACAAGGCTGGCCACGAGACTGAAGAGTGCTGGAGAAAGAAGGGAGCATGCTTGCGCTGTGGAAGTGGGGATCATCGCATTTCCGATTGTCCCCTTATGAAGGAATCTCCATCGGAGAAGAAAACTCAAGAGGACCAAGGCGTCAAGGAAAACTCCAAGCTCTGATAGAACCTACACCTACTGAAGAAGGAGGAGTGGTGGAAGGTACTCTTACCATCAATTCTAGAACTGCTTTTGTTTTATTTGATACTGGAGCTAGCCATTCATTCATATCCCAGAATTTTGCTACCACCTTACATGATAAACATGTTCCTTTGAAAACTGAACTTGTTATTTCCACGCCTTTAGGAGCAAGCACTCAGCTTAGACATTATTTTCCTTCTAGTGAAGTGTTGATTAGTGGTCATAACTTAGCCACTGATTTGATATGCATGAACATGGAGGGTTATGATGTAATCGTAGGTGCTGACTGGTTGGTCAAGTATAATGCTAAGGTGGATTGCAGGCGAGGAAGTGTAACCTTTGGTGAACCAGGATACCCTGAACTATCTTTCTCTAGAAATAGACATCATAGACACCCTCTTCTCATCTCTGCCCTTCAAGCTCAAAAAATGATGAAGAAAGGATGTGTTGCATTTTTGGCTTCTGTCCTTATAACCGAATCAAAGGAACCCATTCTGGAAGAAATATCTGTTGTTAAGGAATATCCGAATGTATTTCCTGAGGAATTACCTGGCATATCACCCGAGAGAGAAGTTTCATTCTCAATCAATTTGATACCAGGAGCAGCCCCTATATCCAAAACTCCTTATAGAATGTCACCTACTGAGCTGAAGGAACTAAAAGAGCAATTGATGAAATTATTAGAGAATGGATTCATCAGACCTAGTACATCACCTTGGGGAGCACATGTTCTTTTTGTGAAGAAGAAAGATAGATATATGAGGTTATGCATTGATTATAGGCAGTTGAACCAATTGACTATAAAGAATAAGTACCCTCTGCCAAGAATTGATGAACTATTTGATCAAATCTCTGGAGCTCATTATTTCTCTAAGATTGACCTCGGGTCGGGTAATCATCAAGTGAGAATCAAGGAAGAAGATATTTATAAGACAGCATTCAGGAGTAGATATGGACACTATGAGTTTGTTGTCATGCCTTTTGGGCTGACTAATGAACATGCCGCTTTTATGCAACTCATGAATAGTGTGTTTCGACCCTATTTAGATCAATTTGTGGTGGTATTTATTGATGATATATTGATCTACTCCAAAACTAAGGAAGAACATGAAGCACATTTGAGGATTATCTTACAGATATTAAAAGAAAATCAGTTATATGCTAAATTGAGCAAATGTGAGTTCTGGTTAAAAGAAGTTTCATTTCTCGGTCATGTGATCTCTAAGGAAGGTATTTCAGTTGACCCTTCAAAGGTAGAAGCAGTCAATAACTGGGAAAGGCCTACAAATGTGACCAAAATATGAAGTTTTCTAGGATTGGCCGGGTACTATAGGAGATTCATCAAAGACTTCTCTAAAATTGCCGTGCCATTGACTAGACTACCAAGGAAGGAAAATTCTTATGTATGGGCTGAGGAATGTGAGAAGAGTTTTCAAACTCTAGAGGGGCGCTTGACAACGGCACATGTTCTTACTCTGCCTATTGCGGGAGGAGGATTCGAGGTATATGCTGATGCTTTGGGAATTGGTCTAGGTTGTGTATTAATGCAACAAGGTAAGGTGATAGCCTATGCATCTAGGCAACTGAAAACCCATGAAGTTAATTACCATGTACATTATCTAGAATTAGCCGCAGTAGTCTTTACTCTAAAGATATGGAGGCATTATTTATATGGTGAGCAGTTCATTATCTATTCTGACAATAAGAGTTTAAAATATCTATTTTCTCAGAAAGAGCTCAACATGAGACAAAGAAGGTGGTTAGAATATTTGAAAGATTTTGACTTTTCTATTCAATACCATCCTGGAAAATGTAATGTTGTGGCTGATGCTCTTAGTAGAAAGCCTTGGGCTCTATTATCAAGTTTGATGATTAATGAATGGCGCTTGCTAGAGTAATTTACAAGATTAAATTTAAATGTGGAATCAAAGGAGGAACGAGTCTTGATTGCCAGTATAAGGGTACAACCTAGAGTGTTCTCTAAGATAAAAGAGCAACAAGGTAACGATCCTTTATTAGTTAAAATTTCTAGAAATTTGAGCCAAAGGCCTGATTTTCAACTGGCGAATGACGGGATATTGTTATTTCGAGGAAGAACTTGTGTGCCTGGTAGTAAAAAAATCAAGAAGAAGATAATGGAAGAAGCGCATCAATCAAGGTACACTATTCATCCTGGTGCTACAAAAATATACCAAGATCTTAAAAGAACCTTTTGGTGGCCTAACATGAAAAGAGAGGTAGCTGAGTTCGTGAGCCGATGTTTGGTCTGTCAACAAGTTAAAGCCGAACATCTCAAACCGGCTGGTAAGCTAAAATCTCTAGAGATACCGGAATGGAAATGTGATAGTATTGGCATGGATTTTATAGTTGGATTGCCAAATACCGGAAGTGGATTTGATGCTATATGGGTGATTGTGGACCGACTAACTAAGTCTGCTCACTTCTTGCCCATCAAAACCAAATGGACCGTGGATGTTCTAGCTACCCTATATATCAAGGAGGTTGTAAGGCTGCACGGTATTCCAACTTCTATTATTTCGAATAGAGATCCGAGATTCACCTCTCACTTCTAGAAAGGTTTGCAATCATCCTTGGGTACTAGGCTGAATTTTAGTACGGCTTTCTACCCTCAGACAGATGGACAAACCGAGAGGACGAATCAAATTATCAAAGATATGTTAAGAGCTTGTATGACAGTTTTTGGGGGAAGTTGGCATGAACATTTGCCATTGATTGAGTTTGCATATAACAACAGTTATCAGTCTAGCATCCAGATGGCACCTTTTGAAGCACTGTATGGTAGGAGTTGTAGATCACCTCTATGCTGGAGTGAGGTTGAAGAAAAGGGATTGATTGGGCCTGATATTATCCAAGATACAACTCAGAATATTCAGTTGATCCGTGAAAGGCTGAAAATTGCTCAATCACGGCAAAAGAGTTATGCCGATAATCGAAGAAGAGACCATGAATTTCAAGTGGGGGAGCATGTCTTCTTGAAAATTTCACCCACGCGAGGAATTAAATGGTTTGGTATCAAAGGAAAACTGAGTCCAAGATATATTGGCCCTTTTGAGATTCTAGAACGAATCGGTGAAGTGGTATACAAGCTGGCTTTGCCTCCACAATTGTCTGGTCTCCATGATGTATTTCATGTATCCATGCTAAGGAAATATGTGTATGATCCTTCGCATGTGATTCAATTCGATGACTTGAAGCTACAGAAGGATTTATCTTATGAAGAAAAACCGATCAAGATCTTAGATCGAAAATTTCACCAACTACGGAATAGGACTATACCGATGGTAAAAGTCCAATGGAGTAAGCGTGGATTCGAGGAGGCTACATGGGAATTAGAAGAGTCAATCAAGAAGAAGTATCCAGATTTGATCTCAGGTTAGAATTTTGAACCTCCCATTTGAATTTTTAAATTACTATTACATGATGTGAATTTGGAGGACCAAATTCTTTTAAGTGGGGGAGGATGTAGGAACTTAAAATTTTTATATGCATTCATATGCAAAAAGAAATAATGAAAGATGAAAATAAAATAAAGTATGAATATTTTACATCATAGAATACATAAACATAAATACTTTTCCACTTGTTAACACGAACGACGAGATTCACGACACGATTCTGAGAAGGTGAAGATGTCGGTACTGTAGCAGTACTATAGCATCCGATTTAAGAGAGAATTAATAGCTTTAATCTAATCATAACTAATGGATGAGGTCATTCTTACATCATTGAATAAATGAGGTCATAGATTATGTCATCCACATAGTGGAATGAAGTTGGTGTAATGGGGTTGGTGTAATAGTGGAATAAAGTTTGTGTAATGGGGTTGGTGTAATAGTGAAACAAGGTTGGTGTAATAGTGACATGGTGGAATGAAGTTGGTGTAATAAGGAAAGTAGGTGGGAGATTTTGGCCAATAAATAGGGCTGGGCTCTTCCTACTCAAAGCATAAATCTATTGAGAGAAAATGCTAGTTGGAGAGAGGGAGAAAGCTCGAAGTTGGAGGAGTGTTCGAAAGCGTTCTGCGTTCTTAAATTTCTTCTTCTTTGATCTTCAACGAGGTAGGTTTTCTCTCAAGCGAAAACTTAATTAGGTCTCCATAAATGTTTCTTTGCATGTGTATTTTGATTCTATGTAAAATTGTAATGATCATGTAATTATAGTTTATTTCAATATTTAAAGTTCAAGTATGGAGTTTTCATTATCATAACGTGTTTCAATAACGTGGATCACATATAGACCGTGATTTGAATACGGTAACCATGCTCGATTTACCTTGTTTATGTGCGTTATTCCAAAACTTAAATTTTGAATTTTAAAATCATGTTCTTGCCTTAAGAATAATATTAACAAAGAAATGACTAGGTGAATGAACTTGTGAAGCTATTGTTAATTGTTCAAACAATTATGCTCTAATTTCCGTAGAATTTCTATACATGATTGACCCTATCTATTTGATTTAAGCTATATCTGGAAGCTTGACATCTTCTTTCAAACTTCTCTTCATACATGAACATATTATGCAATTAGAAGCTTGACATCTTTTTTCAATGTCTTTTCCTTCATTGAAATTCTTTCACAAATGAACATGTTAGAATATACAAGAATGATTTTCGTTCGATTTACGTATTTTCGTGTCTCCGAAAAATCATGTAGCTAGTAAGTTCACCAAGAAGAACCGGTGTCTAAAGCTAGAGGTCCACGGGCAAACGCTTTAAGTGGATAAGTGGTAACTTAATTAGGACCTCGTGAATACGAGGGGGGCCTCCCACTGTCCCACCTCTTACCTGGCCGTATTTTCTTTGGTTTTTTGCTAATTACCCGATTGAGAAAAACTTGATCTAAACTTATTGTACAAGATTTTCCACAAGAGTTGATCGCGCCTTGACCAGAAATGCATTCTCTTTATTATCTTAATATCGTTAAACATGATGTCTTAAATCATCCTTGAACTTCTCTTGTAAACTTCATCTATACTTCATACTACATGCGCTTTCTTCATACTATATGTCCTTGGAAATGAAAATTTTGCTAGATCTATACTTTAGCCATAAACTACCATTTAGGAGTGTAGGAGCTAAGTGCCATGCAGGATAAAGTTCTACGTTATGGGAGCCACCTCTTGAGGCCAGAATGGCGCAAAGTGCTACATAATGGGAGCTACCTCTTGAGCCTGTAGGGGCCACCTCTAGAGTCCTCCATAACTAAATGACTAGTTATGCGCTATACTACGCTTCTTAAGCTTTTCTTGAAACTTGAATTGACCATAATTATAAATGAATTATTCTAAAAATTACATGGGACTTTGGTCCACCTGATACTCAATGCCTGGCAAACATGGGAGCCATGATCTGGTCCTAGGCGAGTAAAGCCTGAAAGTACTTGTGTCCGAGGGAGTTGAATGATCAGATGTGGCATTGCACCAACTAACCTGCAAGATTGAACTAGGCAATTCACTTATTACATGCTTGACTCATTACATGCTTAACATCCTATACATGACATTTTTGACCGAAGTGGTTAATATCCTTGTTACATGGGTATATTTACAATTCTATACTTGTTATTGATCTTCATTCTTATACTTGAGCTCTACAATATCTATTCTTGAAATTCTTGACTTCCTGATCTTGTTCTCTAATTGTCATTTATTTTATTACTTGTTTTATTCGAAAGCATATAGATGATCCAAAGTGCTAATTACTTAAAGTGTCCTGGTGAAGATATATAAGTCCTACTGAGCTTTCTAGCTCACCCTGTGTATTGTTGTTAATTTTCAGGAAATCTTGAAGATGACGGGAATGGGCTGGAGTGATGAGAGTGATGATAGTATTAATAAGTTTCTTTCCCCAGTCTGTCTACTTATAAATGAATGTATCGAGTTTGAATAGTATTGTAAGTCCTTGAACGATATTTGTTGGAAATGTCAGATTATGAAATAAAGATGTGATTTTGTCCATTTGTTGTTCATACTCATCATCTGAGTCTCTTGATCGACTTGCCCGTATAACTGTTCACGCCTTGATAATTCTCCCTTGTTCGGGGCATGACACCAAAAGTTGAGGATCTAAATGGAATTGTAGAAAGGAAATAACCCTCTAGTGTTCCTCAGAAATTCTGCTTATATCCATATATTTTTGAAGTTCATTGCTCATTTCTACTTATTTCACTTTTGGGTACATTGTGATGCTTGTATATCTTGAATTTGTACTTATCATGGTTTATGCAGTGCCTCTAGCATATGGATGCACTACCTCTTTTGATTATGGTTCATGTCTCACATTCTGATACAAATCAAATGCTCACTTGCTATCCGTTTACCCCATTGAGGGGGAGCTATAGATTACTACATGCTTGCTTGACTATCATGCTTGCTTGCTTGTTTGCTTGCATGAATGATTTTATACACATCTCTAGATTATACTTGTTCATAACAGGTTAATAACCCCGTTGTCAGTTACTTTTTATTGTTGACAAAAAGGGGGAGAATAGGTTGGTGTGCTCAAATTTCTATTTTTGATTAAGAGAGAATTTACTCATGCGATGTTTTTTGAAAGGCTCATTGATATTTTTGAAAGTGAATGAATTGCTTCTATTCAATCGTTTAAAATTCATGCACACATCGTTTTGTCATCATCAAAAAGGGGGAGATTGTTGGATCCCCTAGTTGATTTTGGTAGTTAAGTTTCAATGATGACAAATCTTATGTGCATGTGTATTTAAGTAAGTTCATTTAAGAATGCTAACCAATGGTCTCATACTTTAATGGACTTGTTTTGCAGAATCAATGAAATGACCTATGATGATTAAAGTCGATTCTTGATGCAAAGGAAGTCGACTTTTGGTGGCATTTTCAACTTGGACCTTTTAGAGATTAAAGCAAGTCGACTTGTCCTTCAAGGGAAGTTGTAAGATCCCAGAATTTTTATAAATTATTTTTGATATATTTAATTTTTTTCTAGAAATTTTAAAGACCCAAAATGGATTAATAAATAAATGTTGAATTTATAAGTCATTATGAGGACCAATTGTGTTAAATAATTAACCTAGCTATTTAAATAAAATCCAAAAGCGTTAAGGACCAAGTCCATTAAGTTTGGCCCATATTCTAGAAGGTTATTTAGCCTATTTACATATTTTAATGATAAATACTATTTTTATGGATAATAATATGGATAATTAACAAAAGAGTTTGATTTATGTTAAATTCTGTGCATGTTGGATGTAGCGGTCTATCGTGCGACCGCCACAGCTACGTAACGCACCTAGACTGATGCGTTACACCCTATCAGTTCCGTAAGCGGAAGAACAAGTAAAAGGATTAGATTTTTACTAGCTTATCTCTTAGGGATCAAGATGAGAAGACTAATAGTGGTGTTAAGGACTCTTAGAAGTTGATCTAAGCTTTAACAATGACTCTAGAATCAATCTAATCTTCAAACCCTAGCCAAAACCCTATAAATAGGACCTAGTTTTGACCTGAGCAACTCTTACTTTTGGCTCATGAAGAAACAAGGTAAGGAGTCATAATTTTGGATAAGTTCCTTAGAACATTTTGTTTATAATACATTAGACTAATAGTTCTCCAAATTTCATGCTAAGAGATCAACCAACCAAGGAGATAGAAGCTTCCAAAGTCGCTGATTTAGTCATAGCAACCTAGGAAACTGAACGCAAGACCCTTGAAGATCAAAAGATTAGGACGTCTAAACGAGGTAATTAGAGCTCAATCCTTTAGAACCTTTTGATCACCTTAGTTTCATCTTCTTACGCTCAAAATTTCACGTCCTTAGGTCAAGAGGCCGAGGAGCTAGAGCAACGTGAAGTCGCTGAAAAGTCACAAAAAAAGAGAAACTAGGGCGGTCCTTGAAAGCTCAAATTAGAAGTTTAAAGACTAGTTAAGAGGTAGGTTATCTCATGATTGGCAAAAACATCTTGTTAGAGATAAAAGCCCTCTGGTTTTGATTGATTTCATACATCATAGATCATGAATTTCATGTTTTAGTAGGTCATGCATACATGAATGCCCTTAACCCTAACTAAGTTGAAAGGAACTCTCTTGTCAAATTCACTGAAAGTCTATACATACTAGTAGCTTAGCATTCATTCTATCATGTGGAAGTTTATATATGATTTCCGGACATGATGTAAGTTGAGACCTTAGATTTTTATATCTTTTCTGCTAGCAGACGATCTGACGCATCAAGGTAAGACCGTCACAATGATATAACGGCCTTACGATAAGCCGTCACACCTTCTTTGGTGTTTGAAGTTCTCTGTTGTCTCTAACGCACTATCGATGGAGCGTTACATTACTGTAACGGCCTCACGATAAACCGTCACAGTCACTGTGATGCACCCATTCTAGACCGTCAGGGTAACTGTAGACGGAATGAGAAACTAGTTAATTTAACTTATAAATAAGCCTAGTTATCTAAGTTTTGACTTGATTTTATGTCTTTAAGATTATTTACTGATTCGTGATAGAAATTGCATAATTTAGGTATCTTAAGTTATTTTAAGTTATGTTAATTTCATGTGCCAAAATTCTATAGTTTTGTATCTAAATCATGGTTTTCCAATGATGTATTGATGGAGTTTTATCACGGTTTTACATTGCTACACATTCTCTTTCTATCTATAGAGTCAATTCTTAAGTACATGGCACATATTCCGGTATGTTGTCCATTAGTTTACACTTTGCATTATAGGAACATATTCTTGGACATGAGGACCTCTCTATTGGATATTCCTTCCAATGGACTAGGAAATCTTGTTTCAAGGCCTCCATAATTCTCTGCTAGCCTGGGATTCCCACTAGGATGCCGAGTTGGTTGTACCATTAAAACCCAATTGATTAGAAAGCACTATCGATGTTTTTCTGGTTCCAGCAGTGTAACGGACCTATATTAGACCATCAGGCCCATGTAACGGCCCAATATACGACCGTCACATTTTACTGAGTCAAATTATTGTTCTGGATTCAGCCGTTCTAATGGATCAAGGCTAGACCGTCACGTTAATGTAACGGCCCAGTACAAGACTGTCACAATTCTTGAGCTAGTTAACCCGAGGTTTGAACCAAGGGTTGATATTCTAAAAGTCCTTGATGGCTTGATAATGGTCTAGGACTTATCATATTGATCAAGAAACTTAATATAATGAATGGAAGTTAAAGAAATGTAATGTTATGCTGCCGATTTATTTCCATAAGCATAACATTATCTTAAATAATTCTTGATCTCTCATATTCTTAATAGAAGCATTCGTTCTTTGATAATTGTTATCATGAGCTTATTGATTGAACTTATTACATTCGTGGCCATACTTTATTGATATACTCGTGGAAGTAGCTTGATTTATACGTGAAGATGCAGTGCGCTGATTGTGTCCAAGGGCTCTATACTAGTCCCCTCGGTTGATTATCGGAAACATACTATTATAAACCATGGGGTATGATGCTACTAGCATCGCATTGCGCTGGGAGTATTTTCTTTATAAATAAGTGAAATCCATGAGCACTCGTGAAAATCTAGCGAATTGCTACATGATTGACATTCTCGTGCTTAACCTTTATGGTTATGAAAGTGAAAAGTGAAAGTACATTCTCGTTACATTCTTGTTTGTGAAAGGCCATGCTATATTCTTGATCATACTTGTTACATTCTTACTAGTTCATACTTGCTCTCATCATATCTTACATGATCATCTTGTTACTTTGATTTGATCACATGACTTATCGCATTCGCATGATTTTACCTTATATTCTTTAGAGCTAAAATGCTAATTACTTTAATGATGTCTTCATGTTGATGCGAAGATACCTACTGGGCAAGTGTGCTCATTACCTATTTCCAATCTTTTTCAGGAAATGAAAGTGGTTCGAATTCGGATTCGGGTTATACAAGTAGCGGGTCCGAGAGCGAATGAAAGTCATATCAAGTTGAGAGTGAAGACGTAGGGAGTCTACATTGTTTAGATTGAGTCTATGTAATTTTCCTATTTATTGAGTCTGATAGATTGAAAGAAGTTGAAAGTTATTCTATTTGAATATTGATTATCAATGAAATAAGTTGAAGTTTTGATTTGAGTATTGTGCAATTGCATTTATGTGTGTGATTATCTTACACTCTGATCATTCTTGCTTGCAAGAGGCTTACCATGCCGGCTGTTCACGTTTCTTGAGCGAGTCTTCCGCTGTCATAAAGGCTCGGGGCGTGACAGAAGTTGACTTGAGCTGATATGCTTTGAATATGCCGTTAGATATTTGATCATGTGGATTTGAGTCTTGATGATTATTTTAGTTTTAATCTTGATCAAATAGCTTGAAAAATTGTGTGGTTGATTTTCATGCATATCATGCGTGCATTTGTGAAAGCAACAAGTGTCCACATCATATATGTCAAATTCTCCCGTCATGTATATCACTTTCTTGAAACATTTCATTAGTACTTCAATTTCATGAATATGATTCATTCCATAGTGTAAATGGGAGTTTTGAGAAGTTTGGGTTTTAACTTGACTTCACATGGTTTTATGTGTGGATGATTTGCATGTGTCAAGTTTTTATGAAGAAACCATGTCTTAAGCTTCATGGATGATCATTTATGCAAAATTTGCTCACATTGTAAAAATGAGGTTGAAGAGAGGCGATCTCGCGCTGCTCCTGAGCGGGGAGGAAGATGACCACGTACCCTTGAAGTATAAACTGTAAGAAGGGAAACCAGTCAGAGGTGCCCAGGGATAGATTCTCGGGGAAGACCCTCCGATGCCTAAGTCAGCACAGGTAGTAGAGGAGAGATGCGAAGAGGAGGATTGGGAGGAAAGTGGGAGCGTGAGACTCCTCTCCATCAAAAGGTGAAGTGGTTCCTGCTCAAGCTTACTTGGGCGTACTTAAGCTTGCTTAAGCTCTCTCGTCGCAGTTGGGCATGTCCTGTTTAAATAGTGGCCGGTTGTGTGAATTTATCCCTGTAAGTGGAGGGGTTCCAGGGGGGGTTACGTCCTTCATGCGGGCTCCTTACGACGCGCGGACTGTTGGTTTCCCTTGTCCCCGTGAGCTTCCTGCCATTAAAGGATTCACAACGGCTGAATCATTAAGCTTCCATCAGTGAGCCAGACCGAGTGGCACTTGTTCAGGAGTGGTCTCCCGAGGGATAAGTGTTGGGTCGGGACAAGGAATAGGGGGCTCCAAGGGAGCTTTCCTGATCGACTGATGCTCGGACTTCCCAACCCGAAGGTCACCTAGGAAGTGCTTGTACCGAGTGAATTTTTGGGCTTCATAATAAGTGGGCCCGGGGGCTGCCACTTTGAGGAGTTGAGCCTTGTTCGGTCCGATTTAGACCTCGTTTGGCCTCTCCGTACGGGCGGTGAGATTTCCCCTCTCCACTTGTACCCCTCCTACTCCCGAGCCAAGATTAGGCTCGGACAAGTAGCAATTGGGCTAGACTATCTGTGGCACTGGTCGGGTAAAGATATCTCTCTAGTAGGGGCCACGTGACGTAGCTCACCTTGAAAATACGCCTGTTATGATGAGTAAGAGAAGGCCCCTCCTCTGGAGATCGGACGCTGCGCTACCTCCCGTCAGGGTTTTTAGGCATTTCACATTTTGCGTCCCTTTATCTTCGAGGTTTTAGGGTTTTGCCTGTGTTGGTAGTTATATTTAAGGGGGGCTCCCGCGCTGTGAGAGTAGTTTCAGAGGAGCGGAGAATCGTTGTAGCCGTCGAGCTAGAAGAGCTTCCTGAGGCAGTGATTCGTAAGCTCCCTTTCTTCTCCAAAGTTCTCTGGCTTAGAGCTTTCCCCTTCTTCTTCTCTCTGTTTCATGGCGGACCATCATTCTGAGGCTGAGGGGCGGCATAGAGAACGGACTCCCAGAGTTTTCTTGACGCCACTGGAGCCGTCCTGTAGCGAGCTGGGGGAGGCGGAGGTGAAGCAGCTGGAGAGTCACTATGGGTTGCCTTGGCGGTTCTAGTTCCTGGCGCCTGAGCCTCATGAGTCTAGTCTGTCCACCCGTTCTGGCCTCTTTTGCTCTTTTCTTCTGGCTTGGAAGTGTGCCTTTCTTTTGCCCCTTAATCCTTTTGTCGCCGAGTTGCTTCGGTTCTACCGGTTGGCTCCTGTCCAGCTGGTCTCCAATTCTTACACTTTCATCTTCTCCTTCATTTTCCTTTGCGGCCAGTGTGGGGTGCGTGCCTCGCAGGATCTTTTCCATTACTTCTTTGAGTTGAAGGAGCATGTTCATGCGGGGTGAGGCTTCTTCTATATTCAGGCGAGGCGGGGGAGGAGCTACGTGTCCCTCTCTGGGAAGGATTTTTATCACAAAGGGTGGAAGACCCAATATTTCTGGGTGGGCCCGTTGGCGGTTGGCGTAGCCTGGAATTTCTCGACGGCGCCCAATTTCCACCCGAACATTCCTCTGAAGTAGACTGTGTTCTCTTTAGAGGTGGAAGAGGAGGCTTCTATCTTTCAGCAGAATCACCGGGAGACTGCTGATTTGGTGACCTCTTCCAACATTGAGGGCTACCTCGCTCGAGTGCTGTTGTCGATAAGTAAGGGGTTCAGGAACTTGGTCTTCCTTCTTGCGGAGTTGGGATCTTCCTTCTCTTAGTCTGCTATCTATGGTTCAGACACAAGGCGAGCGGTCGAGGAGGAGGCACCTCCGTCTGAGTTGGAGGTCATCATCTTGGACGAGACGCCAGCTCCGGATGACCTTCAAGTTTCAGAGGGTTCGTCACGTGCCCAGGATAAGGGCAAGCGGGCGGCTCAGGACAATGACTCAAAGCGCCAGGGGATCAAGCGCAAAGATCCCGTGGCCAAGCTGCTATGGTCTTCGATGCAGGCTCAGTCTGTTGAGAAGAAACGGGAGAGGAAGGAGGAGGTCGTCCGTGCATCCGGAAGAGATTCCCTGTCGGCTCTCCCCTTTACTGAGCAAGAGGGGGCCGATGAAGGGGGGATCATTGCCGATGCTGAGGCACCGAGCGTGGCGGAGGGGCCGCCAGATGAGGGGGTCCGTCCCCAGCAGGTCGAGGCTGGAGGGTCGAAGGAGGAGGCAACCCGATCACAGCCGACCGAAACTGGGGAGGTACACAGTTGGGGTGCTCACGTTGAGCCGACCGGTGGGGCCCCTGGGACGGGATTGCCCGAGGGAGATGCCCCGGTCCCGCCCGCTCCAGTGAGAGCTTCCCCTCCTTCTACCAGCACCTTCAGTGTCTGGGCTTCTCTATACCGGGCGTGTCATTCTTTAGCTTCTTGAGACTTGAGGGAAAAAGTCCGGTAGGGTCCCCCCTCTTCGCTATTGGAGCAGATTAT
This sequence comes from Amorphophallus konjac, assembly GCA_022559845.1. NCBI lineage: Eukaryota > Viridiplantae > Streptophyta > Magnoliopsida > Alismatales > Araceae > Amorphophallus > Amorphophallus konjac. The sequence goes on along the minus strand of CM040126.1, from coordinate 253,737,678 downwards.
GGAGGGAGGGCTGATTCTGGCCCAACTGGGAGCTGAAGCGGTGGACGCGTACGCTCGGGTGGAGTGCAAGCGGGAGACTCTTTCGTGGGGCCGCGGTGCGCTTGATCGGAAGGTCGACGTCTGACCCTCGATCTTGAAGACCTTTGTCGAGAGATCACTCCGCTTCGAGCGTTGGCACAGTCGAGCCAAGCGGAGTCTCGGTCTTTGGCAGAGCAGCTGGCCCAGGCTCGCTGCATGGTTTACCGGATGAGTGAGCTCCTGGAGTAGGAGCGCAGAAACCAGGTCGAGCGCGATGACCAATGGAGGGCCGAGTGAGTGGTGCTCAAGGACCGAGTTCGGGCGGCCGAGGATTTACAAACCGAGGTCGAGAGAAGGCTGTCCGAGATCGAGAGAAGGTTGTCCGTGTCAGAGCAGCGGATAGCTGAGCTCGAGAGGAAGGCGGAGCTGGCTGGGAAGGAAGCACTCGAGCAACATAAGTGCTCAGAGGCTTACCAGGCAACTCTCCAGTAGGTGGCCTTTCCTTATTACGAGTCGGGCTACCGACGGGGTCTCCGGAAGGGCTTCTCCCAAGGCTATGATCGGGTTGTCCTGGAGGCAAAGGCCCAGTCGTCTTCGCTTGATTTTCCTTCCGGTCATCGTTATGACTCGGAGTGGGGCTCCACTGACTCTTCCCATTATACGTCGAGCGAAAAGGTGAGTTCGGTTCCGTCCGAGCGACCGCCAACTCTAGCGTCCTCGGGAGGGCACGCGACCGAGACAGTTCCCACATAGGTGGGGTTAGTGTCTGGGCCGGTCGTCGCCTAGAACATTGGGGGCAGATCATCTGGTGCCAATGAACTCTTGTCTGCCGAGCTTGGAAATGGGCCTGAGGCCTGATGTAATAGCTCTTTTCTTTTTTCTTTCTTTTCCATATGTAGCCGGGTGAGGCTCCTTTTTGAAACTATAATAGTGGCAGTATTGAATGCTAGATTGACTATTTCTTACTGCTTTTTGTGTGATTTGATTGCCGTATCCGCAGTCATTTGAAGAAGGCACTGATTTCCTACAGATCTTGCGCGCGTCGATCTATCAAATAACTGACATGGCGTTGGCACCTTTCCATTTTTCCACACCGCCCTTAATGACTTGCCGCTTCACGCGTCCTGCTGGGGGAATATCGGGAAATGAGGTGACCAACTCAGGGAAAGCCTTGGTAGCGTGTTTTGGGGAGAGTCATTTAAAGCGATCAGCTTCTCCTTCAGCCTATAAAAGGTCCGAGGGGCGTCTCCTTTTCCTTTCATCGCTTAAGGCCGTACCTGGCAGTTTTTCCATTCCGTGAAGCGTTGTGCTGTAAGTCTTGGTGGGCATGGAAGGCGTTTCAGAAGATGATGATGTAGATGGCAATGGGAGGGAAGCTCCTGTTGTTTCCCTCTGGAAGAGGGTTCGTTAGTCGGGGGTCACTCACGAAGAGGGTTCGTCATGCCGGAGCATGCTGCACTCCTATCCCTGACCCGCCGACGCCATCCCGCGGGGAGGAGGGGAGCTAATTAAGCTCCCTCCCTTTCGGGCCTTCCCCTGCCTCCTCGTCCATCTCTGCCATTTTTTTTCTCCCTCCCCTTTCACTCTTCGGAGGGTGCCGGCACTCTCTGCCTTCCAAAGAGTTGGTAGAGAGGAGGCCTTCACTTGTATTCCATCCTCTCTTCTTCTTTTTCCTTCGAGCTTTCTCAAACCAATGAAGCCGGGGATCCCTTATCCGAGCCAGTTTCTACATGAGGCAGAGTCAGTGGCTGGACGTGGGAGTGCCTACTGGGTCGGCCGAGCGTTCTGCTTACGTTATAGTACCTGGGGATGTAATTTTTTATACATGTATACTATATCGGCTACAGTCTTCATGATGTACATCAAAGTTTAATAAGAAGAGAAGAATGGTGATTATTCTATTTAACTTACATGTGTATGCTTGTCAAACGTTCAAAAGTAGAACTTGCGAAGATTTGTTGCGTTCCACGTCTGAAGGACGGGTGTTCCTTCAATGGTGGACAGTCGGTATGCTCCTTTCCCGAGCTTCTCGACCACTCAGTAGGGACCTTCCCAGGTAGGGGCTAGCTTCCCCGCCGCCTCTAGTGGTCGAGATGCTCCGGCCTTCCTCAAGATAAAGTCTCTTGGCTAGAAGGGTCTGTCTCGGACTCTGCTGTTATAGTCTCGAGTGATGCACCGTTGGTATTCGTTGCTCGGATCCTTGCATTCTCTCACATCTCGTCTGCTAAGTCAAGGTTCTCTCGCAATTTCTGCTCGTTTACCTCAGGCTCGAAGTGGACGACTCGGAGAGAGGGATTGCTGACCTCCAACGGAATTACGGCTTCCGTGCCATACACCAGTTGAAAAGGTGTTTCACCAGTAGCCGTTCTCGGAGTAGTTCGGTGCGACCATAGTACGCTTGGCAATTCCTTGAGCCAGCTTCCCTTGGCTTTACCGAGCCTAGTTTTGATGTCTTTTAAGATAGTCTTATTGGCATTCTCGACCAGTCCGTTAGCCTGAGGGTAGGCTACCGAAGTGAAGTGCTTGCGAATGTTAAGGTCGACACATCTGTCTCTGAAATAATGAGAATCAAACTGCCGACCGTTATCGCTCACAATCACTCGGGGGACACCATAGCGACAGATGATCAATTTCCAAACAAAACTCCATACGACTGATTCGGTGATCCTGGTGGTGGCTTCGGCGTCGATCCATTTGGTGAAATAGTCAATGGCGATGATGATGAACTTCTTCTGAGCTTGAGCCATAGGGAATGGCCCCAGAATGTCGATCCCCCACCGAGCGAAAGGGTACGGCTCAACAAGGGTGATGAGCTCCTTAGTGGGCTGATGAATCAGGTGGTCGAAGCGCTGACATCGATCGCACTTCTGCACGTAGGTCGAGCAGTCACGCTGGAGAGTGGGCCACCAGTAACCCTACCGTAGCAGGATCCTCGCGAGTGATCTTCCTCCTTGGTGCGCTCCACAGATGCCTTTGTGTATGTTGTGTACTGTGATACCACTTGTTGGGTAGTGGCTGACTGATCTAGAGGGGGGGTGAATAGATCTGCACCTCTTTTCACAATTCAACCCTCTATAAAGCTAGACAGCAAGAATCGCAGCGGAATAAAAACTAGTTTAACGAACAACACAATGAGTTGCTTAGCAAGATGAATAAGTAATGTGAATATTAAACCTAAGCATGCATCTAGCACAAGCAATCACACAAACACACCATAACACAATGGATTTTAAGGTGGTTCGGACTGAATCCTCAGCCCTACGTCCACCCCTCACCAAACCCGGTGAGGCTCCACTAGTGCAGCGCACCAAACCGCAAATCAAAAACCACCGATTGCCTTCCTACTAACCAACGGTAGGGACGTCAACACCGCAGATCGGAAACACCTCCAATTGCCTTCCTACTAACCACCTGGCAGGGACGTCAACCACAAATTGGAACACCCTCCAATTGCCTTCCTACTAACCACCGGTAGGGACGAATCACAACTTCAATGTTTAACAATATTGAAAGTAAAACAAATGTGAAGGAACTAAAACAAGAGATTGAGTAAGAAGGAATTGGCCCTTGAATGGAAATGATTTGTTGATCAACAACAGGGATCTCTTCTTCTTGCAAATCAATCTTCTTGATTCACCCTTGAATGGATGAATGTTCTTCACGGAGTACTATTTGTGTGAACAGTAACTGTTCTTCCAATCTCCTCTCTTGATCTTCTCTCTTTGATCTCTTTGAATGGATGAAGAAGTGAATAGATGCTACCTTGATCCTTGCTTCCTTCTTTACAGATCTTGGAAGATGATCGCTTTGATATGAGCTTGAATACCTTGGATTGGATGAAGATGTTCTTCACGGAGTACTGTTCACATGAACAGTAACTCTTTCTTCAATCTCCTCTTTGTATCTTCTTAAAGTGGATGAAGAGAGTAATTGATTCTACCTTGAATCTGTTTCTTCAATAGCTTATAGGAGATTGATTGCTTCAAAAATCACCTTGGATGAACTTGAAAGGATGAAGAAAATCACTTTGAGAAATGAGCTTCTTGGATCGCCTTGAAAGCTTTGCTTCTTCTCCTTCTTGGAAGTTGATTGAAGAGTAGAAGGTGATTGCTTCAGGATTGCTTCAGATCTTTACTTGAAACTCTTGAGTGGATGAAGAACTCATTCACGAACTACTGTTCATATGAACAGTACTTCGTCTCCTCTCTCTTGAAAACCTCTCTTGCAGCCACCCTTAATCCCAAATGAAGCATTAGGGTTTGCCTCCACCAATGTGTTGGTTTTATAGACCTTGAATGGTCTATAGACAAGCCTCAGACCATATCCACAATTTGTGGGTGTTTAGGTGACTTTTGGATTAAATAAATCCATGTTGAATGGCCCTTTTGAAGTTGGAAACAAAGTCAACATTGAAGGCTCGAGGCTGGCGGTCGACCTGCAGCTCCTGGCGGTCGACCGCTACTGTGAAATGCTGTAGACGAATGGCCCCTGGGATTTCCGGTCGACCACCACTGGCTGGCGATCGACCGCTACTGAAACATCTTCGGCCTGGGCTTCCCAGGCTGGGGCGGTCGACCGCCCCTATGCTGGGGGTCGACCGCCAGCTGGGCAGAACCCGGGCTTGCCCGGGTCGGTCCGTTGTCCGCTTCAGCTTCGTCGTTCAACTCCATTAGCAGCCCGTGCATGTTTGTGGCATCGCCCTTGACAGTCTTGAAGATTTTATTATTGAGTCTTCAATCAAATTTTTGTTTCGGGGGCTCCGCCCCCGAAAACCCCCGCAAGGGGCGCTGCCCCCTTGACCCCCGCTACCTGACCGCGCAGGTCGATCCGCGTGCCAGGGCGCAACATTGAGCTTTCACATTTGCTAACTCCACTCCATTCCTTGGATTATCTTGTATGAATGCTCGGTCCTTTGTAAAAGCTTTGCTTCATTGCTTGGGCCTTTTCTTTCTTGCTTGGACGTGTTCATTTCACTTTCATTTCGCCACCTCCATTCCATTCTTTGGTCGCATTCTGTTGAGCTTTAACAGTAGATATTTCCACTCCAATCAAAGTGTACTTGGCATCATGAGTTTCCACTTTGCATCTTGAGTGATCTTGGCGACTTTGGATCTATCTTGATTTCTGTGCGGCCAATTGGTTAAGCGTTGCAAGCCATTCTTGATATGTTGAATTGGCAATATAATGACCTGAATTGTATGCAAATGGATTTTATCAAATGCATAGCAAAAGCAAAATGCATATCACATTGATTTTATCAAATGCATAGCAAATGCATAATGAATAGCACAATGACTCTAAAGACATACATCATCAAAACACTAGAAATGAGTCATAGTTGGACATCATCAAAACAATAGAAACACTCACGTTCTACACATGCCCAACTTTAGCACAACATTCTCCCCAACAATGTACTTCCTGAATCACTCGGCTGGCTTCGTCGATGCTGATGCACTTGAGGAGAGGACAGGAGAAGGATCTGTGGTACAAGGCATCATCCAACATGACAAAGTGCCAAGCTTGGTACTTGAGCTTCCGAGCCTCCCGAGGATCGGTGGGCTCTTGAGAATCCCGGAGCCAAGATATGTAGGGGGTCCGCTAGTCGCTTGAGGGTGCCGGGTCAATAGTCATAAGCTCAGACTCGATGCTTGGTTGCCCGAGCTCTTTGAGGAAGACTGATCCTGTACGAGCGGGGTCGGGGGAGGAGGCCAGTTGAGAGAGGGCGTCCACTCGGGAGTTTTCCTCTCGGGCTATCTGGACTACCTCAAAGCTCTCGAAAAGTTGGGCCATCCTCTTTACCGCTTGGAGTTACTTGACCATTTGTCCTTCCCGAGCTTCATATTCACCGTTGACTTGGCTAGCGACCAATTGGGAGTCAGTGTGGATCCTGACTCGTTCGGCCCTCAGTCTTCGAGCCATCCTGGCTCCCAAGAAAATGGCTTCATACTCGGAGGCATTGTTGGACGCCTGGAAGTTGAACTTCAAGGCGTACCGCAGCTCCGCTCCTTCAGGGGACTTGAGGAGAATTTTGGCACCGATTCCTGTTGAATTGGAGGATCCATCAATGAACAGATCCCAGGTAGGCCCGATTGCTGGTGGAAGTGCTTCTTCAATTGGGACCGTGCGTTCAGCGATGAAGTCTACGAGAGCCTGTCCTTTAATAGTCGAGCGAGGGCAATACGAGATATAGTAGGCCCCGAGCATGATGGCCCACTTGACGAGGCATCCCAAGGCTTCAGGGTGAAAGGGAATCTTCTCCAGGGGTTCGCCGGTCAATACGACGATGGAGTGCCCTTGGAAGTAGGTTCAGAGGCGCTTGGCCGAGGTAACCAACGCTAGCACGAGTTTCTCAGTTGCGGGATACCTTCTTTCGACCTCATTAAGCACCTTGTTGGCGTAGTAAATGGGTCTCTCGAATCCTGCATCGTTCCTGACCAGGACCGAGCTTACAGTAGAAGGGGTTGCCGAGAGGTATAGGTGTAGAGCTTCGCCTTGTACTGGTTTGGACAGCACTGGAGGTGAGGCCAAGAATTCCATGAGTTCAGCGAACGCCTTCTGACATTCCTCGTCCCAGGCGAACATAGCAGATGCCATTTTGGGTCCCCTCAACAATTTGAAGAAGGGTAGACAACGTTCGGCAGCCAGAGACTGAAACGGTTGAGTGTAGCAATGCGCCCCGTAAGACGTTGGACGTCTTTGATGTAGGTGGGTGGCAGCATGTCCAGGATGGCCTGGACCTTGTCGGGGTTGGCCTCGATTCCACGCTGAGTGACCAGGAAGCCTAGGAACTTCCAGGATCTGACTCCGAAGGCGCATTTCACAGGGTTGAGCTTCATGTTGTGCTTCAAGAGAGTGTCAAATGTCTCGGCTAAGTCGGCAAGGTGGTCTTCGGCTTTGGGCGTCTTGATGAGCATGTCATCAATATAGGTCTCAACGTTTCGACCGAGCTGTCCTTCAAAAATGTGGTTGATTCGTCTCTGATATGTTGCTCCGACATTCTTTAACCCGAATGACATCCGGGTGTAGCAGTGTACGATGAAGTCGATGATGAAGGCGGTCTTCTCGATGTTCTCCCGGTCCATCCTGATCTGATGGTAGCCGGAGTGGGCGTCCAGGAAGCTGAGTAGCTCGTTGCCAGAGGTTGAATCGACCAGTTGATCGATGCTCGGCAGCGGGTAGCAATCCTTCGTGGTAGCCTGGTTGAGTTCGGTGAAATCAACACACATCCGCCATTTCCCAAAAGCTTTTGGTACCGGGACGACGATGGTGAGCCATGTAGGGTACAGAACCGGGCAAAAGTGGCCAGTCTTCTGCCCCTTGATGATTTTCCCTTTGATGACCGCTTGTTTTTGTGGGGAGTGCTTTCTCCTACGGTGTTGTACTGGCTTTGCTGTTGGGTCGAGGTTGAGCTTGTGCATCACCACGTCTCCCGGGATCCTGGGAAGGTGCTCATCAGACCATGCAAAGACTTAGATGTACTGCGTAAGGAAATCCTTATATTTTTCTCGTTCCTCAAGTGGGAGCTCGGCTCCAATCATTACTCCTAGGGTTGGGTCACCGTTAAGGAAGACCGTTAGCAACTCGCCGCCAGGCTCAGATGTTGCAGGTCCCTCCTCGGCTCCCTTTATCCCTTTATTTTTCCCTTCCGGCCTAGTGGCGTCAACCGAGACTATATAGCACTGTCTAGCCAATGCCTGGTTACCTCAAACTTCCCCCACGCCATATTTTGTCGGGAACTTCATCTTTTGGTGAAGGGTAGAGGGCACCGCTTTCATTCGGCTGAGAATGCCTCGATCGAAGATGGCGTTGTATGCCGTCATCCCCTTAATCACGATGAAGTCCACCATAACCGTAACGGTTTTTGGTGGGGTGCCGATAGTAATAGGCAAACTCAGTGCTCCCTCAGGATAAGTAGCCTGGCCGTTGAACCCACAGAGGGGGGTTCGGATCGGGCGGAGTTTAGATGGATTCTCTCCCATTTTGAGGAAACATTCATAGGACAATACATCAGGGGCACTACCATTGTCGACTAAGATTATGTCCATGTTACAATGATTTATTGTAGCCGATATAACGAGAGCGTCATCGTGCGGGTTGGTTAGCCCTTCCAGGTCCTGGTCAGAGAATACCAGGGCCTGTGGTTCGCTAGCCGGTGGGGCTGCAGGTGCCTCAGCAAAGGCTCGGCTCGCCCGCTCGGCATGACGCTTTCTTCCTTGGTTGCTATCTCTGCCTGATGCCGTCCTCCCGTGATGACATTGATGTGGACTCCGCGGGGGGCATTATTAATCTCTTCAGCGATGCCTCGGTCTTCCTTTTGCCTAGACACATACCGAGATAGGTGTCCCTGGCGGATGATGCACTCGATCTCATCTTGAAGTTGATGGCAATCGCTGGTGTGATGCCCGTGGTCGCTATGGAACATGCAGTGCTTGTGGCGATTGCGATGCTTGGTCTTCATAGGCTCAGGTTGGTTGAGGGGACCCGAGCCTTTGATGTCTTCATAGATCTCGTAGACGGGGGCGGTAAGTTGGGTATACCGCTCGTACTTCCAGGGCGGCTCTTTTCGATCTCCGTCCTGGTTCTGCCTCTTTCCTTGTCCCATGCCTTGATCGGACGGTCTCTTCTTGTCCCCCTCCCGACCTGAGCCGGTTGTGCCTCGGCAGGTGCTGAGTACTTCTTCACACTCGGTATGGCGCAGAGCCAAGGTCACTAGCTCGGCGAGGGAGGTAGGGGGATGAAGAACTAGCTCGCGCCGTAGGTTCTCGTAGCGGGTACCCCCGGTCAAGGCAGTGATGGCAGAGGCCACATCCAGGCGGGGGATGCGCAGGGCTTCCGATTTTAATCGGTTGATATAAGCCCGTAACTTCTCCCCCTATTCCTGTTTGAGGGCCAGTAATCCTGCCACTGACCTGGGCGGACCGCTACCGGCGAAGCTTTCTTTGAATACTCGCCCGAATTGTTTGAAGTTATGGATGCTACCCGGGTCGAGGGCTCTGAACCAAGCCCGAGCGCCCAAAACCAGAGTGGTCACGAACGCTTGGAACTTGATCACATCGGATGCCCCATGTAAGGTCATCAGGGCGTCGAAGCTGTCATAATGGTCGGCCGGGTCTCCCTGGCCGTCGTACGACTTGAAGGTCAGAAGTGAGATTCTGGGAGATATCTCTACCTTCAGAATGTAGTCGGATAACGGGGATCACTCCTCGTCCTCCGCGGGAGAGGTCTTCTGCAAGGCACAGAGAACGCGCTCTTGCTCTGTGAAACGCCTCTCGAAGTCTCGCAGCCGAAGAGAGAGCTCCGATTGTGGGTGTCCCGAGGGGCTGGGACGGCGCGCATGCATGCTTCCCCGACGCTCCTCAGGGGCCTCGGCGTTCGGGAATGGTTTGCATGCTCCGGTCTTCTCCCTCCTTGGGGTTGAGGAGGCTTCTTGCTCCGGGGGAGGGGCGTGCGATGGTCCTCCTGACGCGTTGCTGATGAGCCGTTTCCCCAGGAGGATGAAATGGCCTCCAGCAGTGTGCTGGGAGGCATCTCTACGTGGGTGGCTTTTCATGGGGAGCTGCGACTGCTCCTCCCTGGCCGCCTGGGCCCTCCTGAGATCCATGAGGACATCCAGTTTTACGTTGAGGGGTTGGAGGGCGTCGGTGCTCCCGCCGGGAAGTTGTTCCCCTACCACCGATGGAGGTAGCTCATTGGCTTGGTTGTCGGATGGGGAATGCTCCGTGGGGAGTGAAGGTGCGCCTTCCTCCGTTACCAGAGCTTTTCCTGTATCGACGGCAGTCCTTCTGCCAGAACTTCTTCGCACCATGATGGCTCTTTGTGTGTTTCCCATAGATGGTGCCAAATGATAAGGGGCGATCTCACGCTGCTCCTAAGCAGGGAGGAAGATGACCACGTACCCTTGAAGTATAAACTGTAAGAAGGGAAACCAGTCAGAGGTGCCCAGGGATAGATCCCCGGGAAAGACCCACCGATGCTTAAGTCAGCACAGGTAGTAGAGCATAGATGCGAAGAGGAGGATTGGGAGGAAAGTGGGAGCGCGAGACTCCTCTCCACCAAAAGGTGAAGTGGTTCCTGCTCAAGCTTACTTGGGCGTACTTAAGCTTGCTTAAGCTCTCTCGTCGCAGTCGGGCATGTCTTGTTTAAATAGTGGCCGGTTGTGTGAATTGATCCCTGTAAGCGGAGAGGTTCCAGGGGAGTTACATCCTTCATGCTGGCTCCTTACAGCATGCAGACTCTTTGTTTCCCTTGTCCCCTTGAGCTTCCTACCATTAAAGGATTCGCAATGGCTGAATCATTAAGCTTCCATCAGTGAGCCCGAGTGAGTGGCACTTATTCAGGAGTGGTCTCCCGAGGGATAAGTGCTGGGTCGGGACAAGGAATAGGGGGCTCTAAGGGAGCTTTCCCGATCGACTGATGCTTGGACTTCCCAACCCGAAGGCCGCCTAGGAAGTGCTTGTACCGAGTGAATTTTTGGGCTTCATAATAACTGGGCCCGGGGGCTGCCACTTTGAGGAGTTGAGCCTTGTTCGGTCCGATTTAGACCTCGTTTGGCCTCTCCGTACGGGCAGTGTGATTTCCCCTCTCCATCAGTGTTTGATGCTTACATGTGTTAATAACATGCATGTTCAAGTGATTTAAGCTTTGGCTAAAAATCTGGGTTGCTTTCATGAACATCTTCTATGAGATGTCATTGCAATGAAAGTGTTTCATGCATATTCATATGGGGTTTTAGTCTTGGTGACTTTTGGGTCTTATCTTGCTTCATCTGAGTTTTGAAGTATTTGTCTTGAATGGGTTTCATGTATAGCAAATACATGTCTTAATGACTGCATTTTTGCTTGAGGATTTGGTGATTTGAAAATGCCTTCATGCATATACTTCTTGGAGTATTGAAACTTTTTGTTGTTGAGCTTGTGAAAGATTCAAGAATGCTAATTTCATATTAAAGCTTGCATGACTTTTCATATGATTAAATATGTTTTGGTTGGTTGAGGATAGAAGACAAAATCATGCTAGAGTGGGTTCATTGAAGACTATTTGAGTGATGTTGTTGAAAGTGACATATTTGATGCTTATATTTTGATTATGATCTAACCCCTTATTTTATCATGTGTTTCAGGGTAAATATTCATAGCTGATCATCATTGGATTATGGTAATATTTATTCATTTATTTTCCCATGAATTAATGGTGTTTTAATAGGTTTTTCTAACCCCTACTGCAGGGGTCGACCCATAGGGTCGACCCTTAGATGTTCTGGGCTGGACAGAAGCTGCAATATGCAGCTTGTCCGCAGGGGTCAACCCCTGGGGTCGACCCACTTCCAAGGGTCGACCCCTGAGTGCTGGGTGTTTCTTTTGTGCCCAGCTGCCCTCTGTAAGCCCTAGGGTTTACCCCAAGGGTCGACCCTTCCGTCACGGGATTTTCGGGAGCGTCCGAAACCTAATCAAAACCTTTCTAAACATTACCATACTACCCCCATTAGTTCCTATTGTTATTAGGGTGTTTCTACACACTTTGGGAGGGTTTTATGTATCTTTTCCCCACCCCTCTATATATATCCTTGTGAGCTCCGAATTTGGGGAGAATGAACCCTAATGTGCTATCTTTCTATCTTGTAGGGCAAGGAAAGGGGGAAAAGGAAAGGGAGGATGGATAGAGCTGAGGAGAGGTTGACCAGAGCAAGGATTCAAGATCTACATCCATTCTCAAGCCTCTAATGCCAGATTCGTGGCCGGTTCTTTAAGGAGAAAGCACTGGCGGCTCGGTTTGCCTCGAGTTTCATCCTCCTCTCTTGTGCAACCAGCGAAGCATCTTCTATCCACCTCCAACCTAAGAGAAGACATCCCAGATCTCGTTTCTCTTGATGATTCATCATGCTTTCCATGTTTAATCTTTTACTTTGTGCTCTCTTGATGTATTTTCCTTCATTTCTGAACAAGATAATGTTGTGTGTGTGTGACCGGTTATGTACGGTTGTGTGTGTGGTTTGATCCCCTAGTTGGATGCTTGTGGAGATGAAGTCTCCGTGTGTGTTGGAGATTTTCTCTCTGTGCTTCGTTGTGAAGCAGGTGAAGCCTCACCGGTTCGGTGAGGGGTGGACGTAGGGAGCCCGTCATGGTCCCGAACCACCTTAAAATCCCCGTGTCATGTGGTTGATTGCTTGCGCATTTTCTCATTCCAACACATTCGAGTGTGCTCAGAGAGATTGAGTGAACTAGATTTATTTCTGTTCAACTTGTTTTTCATCAATCTCTTTAATTCCGCATATTGTTTAAAATATGCAATTTTGTTTGGGGGACAATTCAACCCCCCCTTCTTGTTCGCGTAGATTGTTATCTGGGCCAACATCATATATTGAGATTGGCTACTCATCGAACAGTGGTGTGTGTATGGACAAAGGTAACTTCCCCGGACCAGAGTAGACTCCCTAGTGCCTGTGTGCAAGGTTGCAGCAGGCAGCTGAGGAAATACAAGAGTGGCATGAGGGGCAAGTGATGTGCATGCAAGGCAGACAATGTGCAGATCAGAAGGCTAGAGTGTGCGATGGAAATTAGATAGCATGGAATACGTTGAAGCTCATGCAAACCTGTGAATGGGGGTAGAGGATATGAAGCAAACGCATAAATCACAGCCCATTGCACAAGAGTTTTTAAGGTGGTTTGGTTGCATCCCCGCAACCTACGTCCACCCCACACCAAACCTAGTGAGGTTTTACCACATGCTGCAAGGCAGCACCACGTGGGGACGATGCCCCACTGCTGATTCATAGCTTCCACACGAGGACCCCGTCCTCACTGCTGATTCACAGCTTCAAATATTTGAGATGAAAACACAACATAAATAACAGGGAAAGAAATACGCTGCAAGTGTAGTGGAAAAACTAGAACAAGAAAAGAAACACCATATGAGGCTTCAAGTAGAGATTTAGAAGCTTGTGGCTGCTACTTTAGACTCAGATCCAAATGGATCTTCTCTTCAGGCTTGATATTTGTAGGGCTGCTCTTCTTCTTCTCTCTTTTCTCTTCACTCTTTTAGCACTGGACCGGATTGGCCAGGTGATGGGCTGCTCTCTCTCCCTTCTCTTCTTTCTTACGGATTATTCTTGAGTGCTCAAGGGCATGACCTTCTTCTATGGCAGCAACAGCTTCTCCAATAGAAGCTTCAAGTATTTATAGAAGAGCGAAGTAGAAATTTTCCCTCCAAGAAATTCTGTAGAGGACCGATTCAAATTTGAACTGAACTCTTCAACTATGACCTTCTTAGAGCTTGAGCAAATCCACCGATCATAAGGGAGCAGTGCAAGGAGAGATAATTTTTTCTCCAAAATTTTCTCTTGGCTTAAGGTAGATGATTTGTAGGGAGTTGACTTGAGTTGGATGGCATTTCAACCCTATCCTAGGATAGGATGGTGGCTGGCAGAAGGTAGACTATATTTGAAGTCTTGTGGCAAAGGGAATAGCTTTGTACAATGTATACTTAAAGACAGAACACCTGAACAGTCCTTGCATGAGATAGAAAAGATAGTCTGCTGGCAGAGAGGACTTTCACAGATTTGGTGGCAGACCAACCTTTCTCCAAGAAGATGTTCTAAGTTGTTATTATGGGATGGCAGAACCTCTGACCTTGGTACCTTCTTCGGGACCTCAGAAGAGGTGTTTTTGTAGGTTTGCGCCTGGCATTAATGCTCTCAGTGCGGTTTACGAATAGACAGATCTGTCAAAGTACTATGAGGTTTTCTTCTTCAGTGAGGTCAACACTACTTTGTAAAGGACATGCATAACTCTTTCGGGAAGAGCCCAGAGGTCGAACTTCTGATAGAGTGAGGTCGACACTTCTTATGTTGTTGACCTATCTCTCAGTGGTTCGATGCTAGTAAGGTCGACGCTCCGCATGACGAGGTCAAGGCAGCCTTGAAGAGGAGCGTTTATAACGCTTTCTGTGAGGGTCTGAGATCGACATCGTGAGAGTATCAGGTCGACACCACCCTTAGGGATTTCATTAGACGAATGGTTGCTACAGCTGGTGAGGTTGACACTATAGCTTCGTGAGGTCCACATCGTTGATGCTCATTTGGGGTTTTTTGCCTACTGTGAAGACCTGAGGTCGAAGCAGCTAGACTGTGAGGTCGGGGCAGTTGTGTGGGTTTAAATGGTAAGGCTTGGAAATCTTCTGGTGCATCGATGCAATGCGCCCGTGAGGTCGATGCGGCAGTATTAAAGGCTTGAAGAGGTCGGAGCAGTGAAGCTGAGGTCGACCAATCCTTTAAGAGGTTGCACTTCTTATCTAAGTTCTGCTCAGTTTGATTTCCCTTTCTTTTGCCAACCTTTTCTTGGTTTCTGTGCAAACCATCAATTTTATCATCTGCCTTATTTTCTTTGCAACCAGTTGCCTCAATTTCTATGCAATAGCAATGTCTTAGCTTCTAGAAGCATGTTCCATGTAGTTTGGACTACCAAGGTCCTTTCTTCAAGTCTCAATATCCCTCTCTTGAATTCTCTCAATCTTTGCTTGACTATCTCGTGAGTCTTGAGTCTTTTGAGCCTTTTCATGATGAGCATAGCTTGGGAGCATCAAAAAAATTATTATGCACATTAGATCATAGTTTAATCAATTAAATAGTATGATAATGAATCATACTCAGACATCATCAAAATCATATATATCCAACATTCTCCCCCTTTTTGATGATGGCAACTATTTGGACATTATGAGTCACCTAAATAATGGAATCATGCAACAGATGATGACTCATCCAGACATCTCTCCCCTTTGAATAGTTGTTGACTCATCAAGACATCTCTCCCCCTTTGCCATCAGCAAAGAGGGCTTAAATTAAAGCCAATAAAAGAATCAGAGTATAAGCATATGGTATCGCATGAGATCAAGAGATTAGAAATGAGTTCCACTCAGCAAACCATGTCAAGGACAGCCAAAAGCAGGAGTAGATTTGTCACGCCCCGAGCCTTTATTACAGCGGAAGACTCGCTCGGGGATCACGAATAACCGGCATGGTAAGCCTCTTGCAAACAAGAACGACCAGAGCGCAATACAATCATACACATAAATGCAATTGCACAGAATTTTATCAAACTCCAACTTTATTTCATAAATGATCAATACTCGAAATACAACCACTTTCCATCATCTTTCATTCTACTAGACTCAAGAAATAGGAAAATTACATTGACTCAATCTAGACATTATAGACTTCCTAAGTCTTCGCTCATCTTTAATCACTCTCGGATCCGCTACTTGAATAATCTGAATCCGAACCCGACTCACTTTCATTTCTTGAAAAAGATTGGAAATAGGTAATGAGCACACTTGCCCAGTAGGTATCTTCGCATCAACATGAAGGCACTATTAAAGTGATTAATATTTTTGCTCTAAAGAAATAAGGTAAACTCATGCAATTCGATGATCACGCGATTAAATCAAAGTAACAAGATAATCATATAAGATGGAATGAGAACAAGAATGAACTAGCAAGAATAGAACAAGAACATGATACTGGCCTTTCATGGACAAGAATATATCGAGAATGTAAAACCTAAGGTATCAACTCACATCATGTCTATAAATCAAATACCATGTCTATTCTAGGCATGATAACGAAGTATAGGCTATCTATATGCGTGGGTATCTACGAAATATACAAGATACATCTTTTTAATTTTCCAATTAGGCTAAGAGATGCATGTAATGTATAGAACATAGTAAAACATGAAATTGATGCTCTACTATGCATTTAATTCAATCAAACCATAGGGCTTATAGTCCTATCAAGTTATTTTTGCCGTTCATCAGATAACCTACCTCCTGTCTAGGCTTCAAACTTCCAACTATGGTCTGAACACCGAACCCTAGTTCCCTTCTTCCTGTGATTTTTCAGCAACTTCCTTGGGCTCTAACTCCACGACCTCTTGACCTAAAGACGTGAAATTTGGAGAGGAGTTAGTCTAAAGTATTGTAAACAAATACTTCTAAAGAACTTACCAAAGATTACACCTCCTTACCTTTATTCCTTGCGAGCCAAAAGTAAGGGTCGCACAGTTCAGAACTAGGTCCTATTTATAGGGTTTTGGCTAGGGTTTGAAGATTAGATCGATTCTAGAGTGCTTAATTTGCTAAAACCTGTTCTCTAAGAGTCCTTAGTAATGTTATAACTCTTCCTACGTTGATCTCTAGTGGATAAGAGTCCAAAGTTTTGATCTTTGTACTTGTTCTTTCCTTCACGGAACTAATAGGATGTAACGGTCTAATGCAGGTGCGTTAAAGGCATGTAACGGCCTCACGATAGACAGTTACATTTATTATTCCCAGAGTTCAACATGAATCAAACTCTTCAGCTTACGAAATTCATAGAGTGTAACGGTCGTAGACCCATGCGTTACAAGTATGTGACGGTCGCACGATAGACCGTTACATTCAACGTATATAGAGTTTCAAATAAATAAAACTCTTTTATTCATTTTTCCATATTATTATTTATATAATTCATTTTTATCCTTAAATAAGCTAAGTAACCTTCTAGAATATGGGCCAAACTTAATGGTTTTGGGCCTTAAACCCTTTTAGATGATGTGTAAATAGGCTTGGTTAATTATTCAACCTAATTGGGCCTATGATGACTTATTAGTCTCAGAATTCATTTATTAATATATTTAGGCCTTTATAAATTCTAGAAAATTATTTATATAAAATTCTGGGGCACTACACCCTCCCCCACTTAGAAGAATTTGGTCCCCAAATTCAAGACATGGATTGTGGAGAGTGTACTTACAGTTAAATAATTCTGGAAATCTTTTTCTCATGGCTGCTTCGGTTTCCCATGTTGCTTCGTATGGCCATGTTTCCTTCCATTGAATTTTGACCATAGGGATAACCTTATTTCTTAGTTGACGCACTTCCCGATCCAGAATCTTTATTGGCATTTGCTCATATGTCATATCCTTCTGAATCTCTAGATTGTCATAAGTGATAATATGGTCAGGATCGTATACATATTTCTTCAGCATGGAGACGTGAAATACGTCATGAACTCCTGCTAATTGTGGAGGTAAAGCCAATCTATAAGCCACTTCACCGACCCTTTCAAGAATTTCAAATGGGCCAATGAACCTTGGAGTTAGCTTTCCTTTAATGCCAAATCTTTGAATACCACGACCTGGAGAAACTTTTAAATATACATGATCTCCTACCTGAAACTCCAAGTCACGTCTTCGATTGTCGGCATAAGATTTTTGCCTATCTTGTGCCATTTTCATTCTCTCTTGAATGAGCTTGATTTTCTCCGTAGAATCCCTGACAAGGTCGGGGCCTAAAAATTACTTTTCCCCTATTTCATTCCAACATATTGGAGATCGACAACTTTTCCCATATAGAGCTTCAAAAGGTGCCATTTATATGCTTGCTTAATAGTTGTTATTATATGCAAATTCCACCAGAGGCAAGTGATAATGCCAACTTCCTCCAAAATCAATGACACAAGCCCTGAGCATGTCTTCTTCCACCTGATTTGTTCTTTCCGTCTGACCATCAGTTTGTGGATGAAAGGCTGTGCTAAAATTTAATCTAGACCCTAGTGAATGTTGTAGACCTTTTCAGAACTGTGATGTGAATCGAGGATCTCTATCTGATACAATAGTGACGGGGACACCATATAATTTGACAATTTCCTTTATGTACAATGCTGCTAGAATATTCACAGACCATTGACTCTTTATTGGTATGAAGTGTGCAGATTTAGTCAATCGATCTATGATTACCCATATGCCATCATGCCCACCTCTTGTCTTAGGTAAACCCATAATGAAGTCCATCCCTATGCTCTCCCATTTCCATTCGGGAATATTGAAGGGATGTAATTTACCTGCGAGTCTAAAATGTTCAGCTTTAACTTGTTGGCAGGTTAGACAACGAGACACGAAGTTAGCTATTTCTCTCTTCATATTGGGCCACCAAACGTTTCTTTTGAGATCCTGATACATTTTTGTACCTCCTGGATGAATGGTGTACTTTGATTTATGTGCTTCTTCTAGGATCAATTTTTTTGTATCCTCATCATCCGGTATACACATTCGGCCCTTGAATAGTAATCTTCCATCATTAGAAGTAGAAAAATTCGGCCTTTGTTCAATATTGGCCTTAATTTCTAGTAAAACTGGATCATCCTCTTGTAACTTGGCCAAATCCTCTATTAATGTAGGTTGAGCTCGGATATTAGCTATGAAGCAATCTTCTTCCTTAATGTCAACATCTAAATTCAACTGAGCAAATTGAGGAATAAGGTTAGTTACACTAATCATGAGACTTGATAACATACCCATTGGTTTTCTGCTGATTGCATCTGCTACTGCATTTGCCTTGCCAAGATGATATTGAATAGCAAAATCAAAGTCCTTGAGATGTTCTAA
This sequence comes from Amorphophallus konjac, assembly GCA_022559845.1. Lineage (NCBI taxonomy): Eukaryota > Viridiplantae > Streptophyta > Magnoliopsida > Alismatales > Araceae > Amorphophallus > Amorphophallus konjac. Next base: position 253,719,238 of record CM040126.1, on the reverse strand, counting down.
CCACCTCCTTTGCCTCATGTTAAGCTCCTTTTGAGAGAATAAATATTTCAAGCTCTTGTGGTCTGAGTAGATCGTAAATTTTTCTCCATAAAGATAATGACGCCAAATTTTCAAGGTGAAAATAACCGCTGCCAATTCTAAATCATGTACAGGATAATTTTCTTCGTGGCATTTCAATTGTCTTGAAGAATAGCAAATCACCTTTCCATTTTGCATAAGGACACATCCTAAGCCAATTCCAGACGCATCCGTATATACTTCAAATTCACCACCCTCCATTGGTAGTGACAAAACAGGGGCTGTTGTAAGATGATTCTTAAGAGTTTGGAAATTCTTCTCACATTCCTCTGACCAGACAAAAGGATTTTCTTTTCTGGTGAGTCTAGTTAAAGGAACTGCTATCTTTGAGAAGTCCTTGATGAATCTTCTAATAACCAGCTAGACCTAGAAAGCTCCTTACTTCAGACATAGTCGTAGGCCGACTCCAATTCTTGACAACTTCAACCTTAGAAGGATCCACAGCAATACCTTCTTTTGAAATAATGTGGCCTAGGAATGAGACTTCCTCGAGCCAGAATTCACACTTATTGAGTTTGGCATAAAGCTTATGTTCTCTAAGTGTTTGCAAAGCTATTTTCAAATGTTCTTCATGTTCTTCTTTTGTCTTGGAGTATATCAGGATATCATCAATGAAGACGACAATGAATCGATCCAGGTATGGCTGGAAGACACTGTTCATAAGTTGCATAAATGATGCTGGGGCATTAGTTTACCCAAATGGCATTACCACGAATTCATAGTGGCCATAACGACTTCGATAAGCCGATTTATAAATATCTTCCTCTTTGATTCTAAGTTGATGATAACCTGATCTGAGGTCAATCTTAGAAAAATAGTCTGCTCCCGAAAGCTGATCGAAGAGCTCATCAATACGCGGCAATGGATACTTTTTTTTAATTGTCAGCTGATTCAGTCGCCGGTAATCGATGCATAGCCTGAGAGAACCATCCTTCTTCTTGACAAATAAAATCGGCGCACCCCAAGGGGATGTGCTAGGTCTGATGAAACCCTTGTCTAGTAGTTCCTGCAACTGCCTTTTTAGTTCCTTGAGTTCTATGGGGGACATCTTGTAAGGGGCTATAGAAACAGGTGCTGCTCCTGGAATGAGTTCAATGGTAAAGTTTACTTCCCTCTCGGGTGGTAAACTAGGTAGTTCAGATGGGAACACGTCTGGGAACTCATTCGCAATGGGAATGTTTGCTAGGATAATTTCCTTAGATTCGGTGATAATGACTAAAGCAAGAAAAGCTTCACATCCTTGCGAGATAAGCTTGCAAGCATGAAGAGAAGATATAATGGTAGGATGTTTCTTGTATTTGATGTCAAGAAAAGAAAATCTTGGAAGACCGGGCTTTCAAAAAGATATAATCCTATTTCGGCAATTGATATAAGCATCATGGTCTACAAGCCAATCAACCCCTAAAATGGCATCATAACCTTTCATGTCAAGGCACACGAGGTTTGCGGGGAGATTGTAACCTTCTACTATCACTTCGCTATTAGGATAATACTCGGTGAGCTTGGTTCTAGATCCTAAAGGTGTAGTAATAGCAAGATCTGAAGGTAAGGGGACTGATGCAATTGACAACGTTTTTACAAAAGTAGTGGAAATAAAAGAATGAGAGGCACCAGTATCAAATAGCACAAATGCGGGACAAGAACAAATCTGAAGAGTACCTTCCATAAGCCCATCATCCCTGGGCGCTTCCTCTTCGTCTAGAACGGCATTGAGGCGAGCCTGCCTCCTACATCCTCCATTAGCTGATTGATCTTTCATAAGGGGGCAATCTGGCACACGATGCTCCCTACTTCCACAAAGCAAACAAGCACTGAGACGCTTCCAGCATTCTTCAGCTGAGTGGCCGAATTTCTCGCAAAAAGTGCATGCCGAGGCAACTTGCTCCTTCTCTTCCTTAACCTTTTTATTATTGTTCTGGGAACTTCCACCATTCCCGCTCCTTGATCTTTTCTTGCTGTCATGGCTTTTGTATGGTTCCGTGATGCTAAACTTCTCCTTCTTATAATGTCGATCAGATCGTCGGCTAGATTCTTCTCATTTTCCTTTCAACTTTTCGACCTTCTCTAAGGTCCTCTCACATAGATATGCCCTCTGAACCATCTCCGCGTAAGTGCGGATATTCTGTGTCCCAAGTTACTGAATGAAACCGGGTCGTAACCCGTCCATAAATCGATTTGCTTTTAATAATTTCGTGCTAATAAGGTGTGGTGCATATGGTGCTAGTCTTGAAAACTGCAGCTCATATTCTGCCACCTACATCATCCCTTGACGAAGGGAGGCAAACTCCATCGCCTTCCTTTCCTTTACATGTTTGGAAAAATACTTGGTACGGAATAAAGTATGAAACCCGTCCCATGTATGAGGTGCATCGGCCGGAGGTGCCGGAACCGACTTCCACCATGTACGGGCATCTTTATTTAGTTAATATGTTGCTAGACGCACCTTCTCCTGATCAGTGCATTGAATAACATCAAATATCCTATTCATCTCATCGATCCAATTTTCTACCTCATCGGGATTTGAAGATCCATAGAATCGCGGAGGATTTAGACTCCGAAAGTTGCGATGTAGGTCACCAGCCCTTGCCCCTGCACCACCTTGTGCTATAGTTTGCAATGCCTGAGTGAGGCCGGCAACTGTTTGTTGCATACCGTCCCAATCTACGCGATGAGCCATTTGTAAAATAGGGTACCTGAGAGAGAGAAATAACAACTTGTTATTTCTCATGAAAATCAACCTTAAAGCTAATTAATTATCTTATCCCGGGCTCTACCCAATCCTCACATGGGTATGAATTTCTTCCTTAGTTCATAGGTAGGGGTCCTTAAACCTTGGACTTATCCTATGACATGATTCCTTTCCCTAAGTCCTGAGACTTAGGCTTTGATACCAACTTAACTGTCACGCCCCGAGCCTTTATTACAGCGGAGGACTCGCTCGGGGAGCGCGAACAGCCGGCATGGTAAGCCTCTTGCAAGCAAGAACAACCAGAGCGTAATACAATCACACACATAAATGCAATTGCACAGAATTTAATCAAACTCCAACTTTATTTCATAAATGATCAATACTCAAAATACAACCACTTTCCATCATCTTTCATTCTACTAGACTCAAGAAATAGGAAAATTACATTGACTCAATCTAGACATTATAGACTTCCTAAGTCTTTGCTCATCTTTAATCACTCTCGGATCCGCTACTTGAATAATCCGAATCCGAACCCGACTCACTTTCATTTCCTGAAAAAGATTGGAAATAGGTAATGAGCACACTTGCCTAGTAGGTATCTTCGCATCAACATGAAGGTACTATTAAAGTGATTAATATTTTTGCTCTAAAGAAATAAGGTAAACTCATGCAATGCGATGATCACGCGATTAAATCAAAGTAACAAGACAATCATATAAGATGGAATGAGAACAAGAATGAACTAGCAAGAATAGAACAAGAACATGATATTGGCCTTTCATGAACAAGAATATATCGAGAATGTACTAGCAAGCCACATATTCATCACTTTAGCATCTTATGCTTATGAGCAAGTGCTTCGTGAATTTCTGTAGAATATCAAGCAAGAATGTCATGTCGTGTCGTGAATCTTCACTTATTTATAGAAATAGTACTCCCAGCGTAATGCGACGCCAGTAGCATCATACCCCATGGTTTATAAAATAGTATATTTCTGACAATCAGTCGAGGGGACTAGCATAGAGCCCTTGAACACAATCGGTGCTCGATCGCATCTTCAGGTATAAATTAAGTTACTTCCACGCATGTAACAGTAAAGTATGGCCAAGAATATAACAATTCCAAATAATGAAAATCAATGAATGAACGCTTCAATTTGAATATATGAGATCAAGAATGACTTAGACTATGCTATGCTTATGGAAATAAATCGACAGCATAACAGTATGTTCTCTTAACTTAAATTCATTATATTAAGTCTATTAAGCAATATGATAGGTTCTAGATCATCAAGGTTTATCTAGAAACATTGAAATGTCAACCCTTGGTCAAACCTTGGGTTGAGATATTCAAGTCATGTGACGGTCATTCACTGGGCCGTTACATTGTGTGACGGTCTAGTATAGGACCGTTACATTGGTCTGAATCCAGAATCAAGAATTTAACCTCAGATGAATGTGACGGTCGTATATTGGGCCGTTACATGAGCCTGATGGTCCAATACAAGGCCGTTACATTACTAGAATCAGAAAATAACGATAGTGTATTCTAGTTAATGAGTTTTAATGGTACAACCAACTCGGCGTCATAGTGGGAATCTCAGGCTCGCGGAGAATTACGGAGGCCTTGAAACAAGATTTCCTAGTCCATTGGAAGGAATATCCAATAGAGAGGTCCTCAAGTCTAAGATTGTGTTCCTATAGTGCAAAGTGTGAACTAATGGTCAACACACCGGAGTATGTGTCATGTACTTATAGAAACGACTCTATTGATAGAGAGATACAAGTATCAACGTGAAAATCATGATGAAAACTCTGACAAAACAATAGTTAAAAGAATCATGATTTAGAATACAAGACTATAGAATTTTTGGCTTATGAAATTGACATAACTTAAAATACCATTAAGTTCATGAAATCATGCAACCCCTATTATGAATAATTAAAATAACCTTAAATTCACATAATCAGGTGAAAACTATAATCAACTAGGTTTAATAATAAGTAAGATTGACAAATCTTATTCTATCTAGGGTTGACAGAACACAGGGCTTCTGACGGTCTATAAGTGGTGCGTCATAGTAGTGTGATGGTCTATCAAACAGCCGTTACAATAACGTAACGCCCCTGCATAGATGCGTCAGAGTCAACAGAGAAATCAATAGGTAATCAGGGACTGTGACGGTCCATCGTATGGCCGTTACATGAGTGTGACGGTCCTACGCTGATGCGTCAGAGGGTCTGCTAACAGAAAGCGATATAAAACCTAAGGTATCAACTCACATCATGTCTATAAATGAAATACCATGTCTATTCTAGGCATGATAACGAAGTATAGGCTATCTATATGCGTGGGTATCCGTGAAATAGACAAGATACATCTTTTTAATTTTCCAATTAGGCTAAGAGATGCATGTAATGTATAGAACTTAGTAAAACATGAAATTGATGCTCTACTATGCATGAAATTCAAACAAACCAGAGGGCTTATAGTCCTATCAAGTTGTTTTTGCCGTTCATGAGATAACCTACCTCTTGTCTAGGCTTCAAACTTCCAACTATGGTCTAAACACCGAACCCTAGTTCCCTTCTTCCTGTGATTTTTCAGCAACTTCCTTGGGCTCTAACTCCACGACCTCTTGACCTAAAGATGTGAAATTTGGAGAGGAGTTAGTCTAAAGTATTGTAAACAAATACTTCTAAAGAACTTACCAAAGATTACACCTCCTTACCTTTATTCCTTGCGAGCCAAAAGTAAGGGTCGCACAGTTCAGAACTAGGTCCTATTTATAGGGTTTTGGCTAGGGTTTGAAGATTAGATCAATTCTAGAGTCCTTAATTTGCTAAAACCTGATCTTTAAGAGTCCTTAGTAATGTTATAACTCTTCCTACGTTGATCTCTAGTGGATAAGAGTCCAAAGTTTTGATCTTTGTACTTGTTCATTCCTTCACGGAACTAACATGATGTAACGGTCTAATGCAGGTGCGTTAGAGGCATGTAACGGCCTCACGATAGACCGTTACATTTATTGTTCCCAGAGTTCAACATGAATCAAACTCTTTAGCTTACGGAATTCACAGAGTGTAACGGTCATAGACCCATGCGTTATAAGCATAGGACGGTCGCACGATAGACCGTTACATTCAACGTACATAGAGTTTCAAATAAATAAAACTCTTTTATTCATTTTTCCGTAATATTATTTATATAATTCATTTTTATCCTTAAATAAGCTAAGTAACCTTCTAGAATATGGGCCAAACATAATGGTTTTGGGCCTTAAACCCTTTTAGATGATGTGTAAATAGGCTTGGTTAATTATTCAATCTAATTGGGCCTATGATGACTTATTAGTCTCAGAATTCATTTATTAATATATTTAGGCCTTTATAAATTCTAGAAAAGTATTTATATAAAATTCTGGGGCACTACAAGATTGTTGGGTCCCTTATTGTTAAGTCCCTTGGCTTGGCATCAGCAGTTCATATCAAAACAGCAAGAGAGGCAAAAATCTGCAAGATGGTTGAGCATAACAAGAGGATGTAATCAGAGATCAATTGCTTGAGAGACATGATGCTAATTGATAGGAGCATGGATCAACAAGAAATCTGGACATAAGGATCAGATTCAAGACATTTTAGGATGGGAGATCTACAATCTGAAGCCAAGTTCATAAATGTAGAGTTATACATTTTTCATAATCTTCAGTTATACAATTTCAATGACGAAGCCCTTATAAACAGATTGGTTTAAAACTGATGAATTCTGAGTTTCTCAAAAATAAGCATTTGAAAATATCTGCATTCAATCATTAACAGAAATGAACGAGAATTTCATACTAAAACCATGTTAACCTCCTCTCACCTTACTTATTCAATTCCATTATCTCCTTTGAGAGTAACTACAACAAGTATTGAGATTAAACACCTAGATGTTTTTGATTTTATCCATGAGCACTACAAATTTAGATTTTTCTTTTGAAACCATTGATGGATACCCATTGTCATTGCTCTTCATTTTTACGAGCAGTCAAGTGCAGTATGCACCGTTTGACGTGAGAGTGCACGTTGATTAGACGCCAACACCCCCAATTACTCGGTGTAGCTCACCATTCTGCTCGACATTGAACAGAGGTAGCAAGGCACTTCATGATGTTGTCCTCTCCACTTCATTGGTGAAGGGACTCGGTTTCTTAGTGAATCTAATGCCATTGCTCTACCTTAGAGCACTAAACTTGGCACACACTTTTTTGTATAAGGACATACATTTATCATATGACAATATCCCGAGTTACTCAGCATGACTAAAGTCCATTGTTTTCATTGTAGCCCTTTTTCTTGAAAACTTCAGATTTGACGAATGTTTAAAAAATAATATTGTAATGAACTTTCTCTATCAAAGATGCCTTTGTACTAAGATAAACTTTCAAATTAGAGGGCATAACATGTCAAAACATGAAATAATGGTTTAAGTCCATTAAGTCTGAATACAACCACTTTCATGAAAATTTAGATCCAAACTCATGAACCCATTAACCTTAAACCAATAGCTTTCATGTTCAGGGCAGTACTGCAGAACTCTATAAAAGAAGATTCCTCTTAAGGATTTACTCTGATAAGTGAACTCAACGACAGATAAAAAATCTGCCAAGGAGTTCAAGCCATTCAAGGAGATAGGATCGGACATCTGAGCATACAAAGATGGCACAGTTTCAGACATCCGAGAAGGTTCAAATTTAAAGAGCATTTCAGACCCAAGGAGAACCATAGAAGTTCAGTAGTATGATGCAGGGGCTTAAGAAGGCATGGAATTCACTTGGGTAGATGAATGGAAGTAGGCACTGAACACTCCCCCTGAGGAAATGCAGTGAGCTCAGACTGGAATAAGTAAAGTAGACCAGCAGGTGTATAGGAGTGTCGACACAGGCACCTCATGGTGTCGACACCCTCAGCTCAGACAGAAAGCAGGTTGCAAGAGGTATGAACCATGGTGTCGACCTGAGTTGGTCTAAGGTCGACCTGATCAACGGCAAAGAGATTTTAACAGATTTTGCTCAGAACAAGCTCCCCCTAAGGAGATGCAATCAATTCAGATATCAACATGATGAATTTTTAGACTGGACAGTATGCAAGCATGCCAATTGAAATTTCATGATGACTCCCCCTCAACTTGTGCATGAACTTCAAAATGTAGTCTATGACTTATATGAGCAGTTGACCCATGGTACTTGGCGGAGAACTTGATCCGAGGATCCTCTCACACATAGTGATAGTTTTTAGTTTGACTTGATCCAACTATCCACAAGTTACAATTCTATATACCAACGAGTCATGACATGAGAGTGTAGCACATTTTAGCAGTAGAGCAAGGAGCTAATGTTGGGTCCCTTATCATGATATGCAATGGAGTGAAAGATACCACAAGATGATGCTCCAAGAGCACACTCACATATGCAAACTAAATTGAAGTGCAGATTTACAAACTCCCCCTTAGTCCAATGCTCATGGAAGTTAAGAAAATCATGCTAAAGATTTATGTCCACATGAATGATGAGTTGAAATGTATGCAGCCATAACAGACATCATCAAAACCAATGGTTGACCATGATGAGCAAGGAATTCATATGGCTGCCAAATTGGAAGTAGCAACAAGCTAAGCCATAAACTTGCAAGCAACTCATCATTATGTTCATCCTCTCATCATAACATATTTTTATGATCAATCAAGGAGGGGTTTTCAACACATTATCAAGGAGTTTTACAACTGTGCAAAATTTATTGAAAGTAGGAAAGACTTTAACTGCAACAAGTAGCAAAATAACCTAACATGCAGAATTAGTATGAACTAAAATTTTTATTTACAAACTTGTGCCTTCAGCTTTTATTTCCAGTTGATCCTTATTCAGCTCTAAGGAACCCTGCACCCAAAATTCTTATTTGGGATCTTTAGGTACCCAAGTTTTCCTGGGTCCTTGATGGTTAGCAGCATTTCTGACATGTACGTTTCTCTTCCTTGCTGCATTCAGTTCATCACTTTTCATCCAATTATAATTATCAAGCACATGTCCATACTTACCGCAGTAAAAGCATCACGCATTATAATTCCCATTTTTCTTGTGTGCATGGGCATTGAGCTTTTGGGGATGAGCATTATAATTACCCTTTTTGGCATGAACGTGGGTTCTACACTTCAAATGCCAACAGTCCATGACTATATGGCCACTTTTTCCACAGTGAGAGTAGTGAGGAAGAAAGGTTCTTCAGCTAGCTTTAGGGTGCAACGACCTGTCCCGAGGATTGCATCGACGCATCAGGCCAGTTATGGGCTTCTGAACAGAAGTGTGCTGAGCATGCTTCCTCCCGGCGTATACCTTTCCTTTGACAGTGCTTCCTGCATTAATGCTCGTTATTGTTGTATTCCTACGGTTTTGATGATGGCTCACACTATAAATCAATTTGCTTTTATCTCTAAATCAATTTGTTCTTATACGGCACATTTATTTGTTTCTAAGCATGGAGGGGGTATGTGCTAATAGCATCATTTAGGTCCGTGCATTACATGTTATTCACTCTTTTGCTTAAAGCATATTGAGTCAGTGCTAATTCTGCATCATTTCTCTGGATCGTGAGTATTAAGGTCCGTGCATACTCTATCTCTGCATCTCACCTCTTGAGGTAAGTGAAATTTTTGAGTAGGTGCAATTCTTGACCAGAATGCATTGGTCAGGCTGGTCATTCCTCATCTCAGTGCAAATACATCTCAGTGCAAGCCTTGTCTTGTACTTCCTTTTGTCCTCTTGGTGCAGCTCCTGCCTGGACTGCATATCCTGACTCGGTGCATACTTTTATCTTCTGAATAACATGAAGTCTGTGCATCTTGTGGTTAGTCAAAGGCATTGGAACACCACATGGTGCATGCCTGGCTTAAAACAAATTCATGTTCGGTGCATAGTCAGGTTTATACACTTCTTTGTAGCAACGAAGTAAGTGCAATTCCTATTTCAAGTCTTATTAGACTCGGTGCAAGTCCTATAGATAGCTAACGAAGACTTGGGCATCTTTTGATTCATTCCAAGTCGGTGCTTGTCATGTCCGCCTTAGCCGATGCTTATTCTTTTGACTCAGTGCAGTTTCTGTCTTTTTACTTTATACACCAATACGAATTGTGCTAAGTGTATGACAAAATATACATTTCTTCTCTGACAATTTGTCTGTGCATTCACCAGAAATATGGCACATGATCCGAGGTAGATAGACGTCCAGAACATTCTCACATGTACCTCAACTTCTCTAGGCAGTGTTGGGATCAGTGCGATGGATTCAGAGGGGGGTGAACGAATCTATCCTTAAAAATTACTCCCAATTAAAAACTCAGAACACTAAGAGATGTGAAATTAAAAACAGATTCAGTTCTACCGAAACTGAAATACAGCGATGTGTTCAATCAATTGGCTCACTCGACATATGAAGACAAATCGAGCCTAAGCATTCATCTAGCGGAAGCAAATAGTAAGCATTCAAACCACAGTGCATGAAGGAATTTTTTTAGGTGGTTCAGTCCGCAGACCTACGTCCACCCCACACTCAAACCCGAGTGTGGCTTCCCGCTGACTCACAGCTTGAACGGTTGGGCCTCACAGCTTGCCTAAAAATAGCTGAGCATCACAGCTTGCTGTCCGAGGTATCCACCTCGCCCGCTGAGCAACACAGCTTGCTGTCCGAGGTATCCACCTCACCCGCTGAGCAACATAGCTTGCTGACCAGAGGAATCCTCCTCTGCAACACTGAGTAATACAGCTTAGCTCTGCTGACTCACAGCTTGAATAAAGGTTCAAAAGAAAAATAAGATATGGAAAGGACACAGCAACAGAAAGCTGTAGACGATAAAACATAAGGTGGCTCTCAAAGAGCTGACTGGCCTGGATTTGATCCACGGTCCAGTATAGACAAAGCTTCCGATGACTCTCTTCTTCTTCTTCTAAACTCTCGATCTCTCTTTCTTTTTCTTCTTCTTCTTCTTTACTGCTCACTCTTTCTTTCTCGAGCTTCTTTACTGCTCACTCTTTCTTTCTCGAGCTCTCTTCTTTCTCTTATGTTCTCTCTTTTTCTTCTTCTGCTGGCTCTCTCTTCTTCTGTCTGGCTACCCCCTTACTTCGATCACTCTGATCATCACTTTCCACACCTTTCACTCGAAGGAGACGCTTCCTTTTTATAGCATCAGCAGGTAGGTGGGCGTGTGTCTTCCATGAATTCCTGCCCTAGCACCTGGACTGCGTGGCAGCATTTCAGCCTGCTGGATTACACGTGTCACGATCCTGAGCCATCTCCATTCTTGGATCACGTGCCCTTATTAAGCTCCTCGAGTAGTAGTCCTGTCAGATTAGGCTTGTTATCAGTGTGAATTAATCTGAAAGGAAAGAAAGGATGCATCGAGTAAGTTTGATATTTGAACTGAGCATGTATAGACTTGCTAGTGTGTAGTGCAGTATGCATGTAACAAAGTATGCACAATGAAGGTGAATGCACATGCATGCCATCAAGGAGTGTATGGACTTTGCGTGCATTCGATAATGATGTATAGACTTGCTGGTGTGATGATGCATGAACTTGAAGACTCATACCAGCAGCGGTATGCACACATGCACAATGAACATAGATTGCACTGACTAAGCTATGAGCTGAGCTAACGGATGTAAAGACTTGCTCAGTTATCAGCAAATGGATGTATAGACTGTATGTGCCTACAACAAGACGATGTACAGACTTTGTGTATGCGTGAAGCATAACGATGCAAGAATGTATAGACTTTGAATGCCGGGTGAAGAATGTACAGATTTTGCATGCATGCGACAAGACGATGAACAGACTTGCTGATGAAATGATGCACGGACATATCAGCAGAGAATGTGCAGACTTTGTATAGACATGAAACAACCGAATGCACTGACTATGCTTGTGCATTGAGCAAACAAATGCACTGACTATGTATATGTGTTAAGGACAACGATGCAAAAGGATGCACTGACTATGTTCACGAATGTATAGACTCGCTAAGTCACCATGTGCAGACTTAGTGTATGTGCGAGACAAATCAATGCATACACTATGTATATGCATGAAGACCACTGGCTGAACTGACTTGGTCGAATGAAACAATGGAGGTTGTACAGACTAGCCACCAAAGAATGTACAGACTTGAGTTGATGCAGTCTAGGCAAACCTCTGTACAGACTTTATAGCGTGCAGAGAAATGTTGCACCGGTTTTCAGTGACAGGACCTCATATGCAATGAGCGTGCTTCAGTGTATAGACATCATATGTAGTGAATCATGCATCGACTATATGGCGTGCAACTGATGAATGCACCGATGCAAGCTACACTTGTTATGTAGTGCTATAAATATGCACACTCAATCAGTCAATCTTTCATACTCATAGTGCTTGTTGACATCAAACTTATTCATACTCATAGTGCTTGCTGACATCAAAACCACAGGGGCACAATAGGCGGGAAACGTGGTATCCACACGCCTAAGGTTCTGGATCAGATATATATATATGCTGTGGAAAAGGGTTCGATAGAAAATGGAAAAGTGAGAAAGAAGAGCAACGAGAGAGCAGAGAAAACCAGAGAAACCCCACTCCATCTAGAGCTGAGAGAAAATTTTTCTGAGAGAGAGAAGTGGTTGTGATCGTGAAGATTTGCTTCTAAGGAAGCTATATTGCTTTCGGTTTCTAGCGAAGATTATCGTTCATCGATTGTTTTATTTTCAAGTTTTTCTTAATCTTCATTCCATATTGTTACCCTCCACTGTTCGGAGGAAGGGAGAGGTTCTCCAGTTCCCTCCATTGTCTTGGAGGAAGAGAGGTTCGATCCTCTGGTTGTGTGAGTTGCTTGGGAGTAACTGCACAGGGTCCCCTTTGCTGCGTGCAAAGGAAGGGAGATTGGTTCTCCAGTGTTTACTTCTTGTTGCTCAGAAGACTGAGGAGGCTGTTCCTCAGGGCAAGATGTTTGGCAGCAGTTGTTGCAGACTGAGTCTGCTGTGTGCGACTCTATATTGCAAGGAAACCTTACTCTCTTGAGTAAGGGGTGGACGTAGATTGCGGACTGCAATCAAACCACCTAAAAAATTCCCAGTCTCTTCTGTGGTTTGCCTGTTTACGTTGTGTTACTCTCCATCTACTTGTCACATTGCTTCATTGTGGGCAGCTTTCTCGATCTCATTTCTTACTCCTGTCTCTTTGTTACCTGTCTCTGAAATCCTTTTCACTGTATTTGGAGGGGTTGAGAAATCATGTCTGTGTTGTATTGTTTTTGGGTGTGATCTATTCATCCCCCCCCTTCTATCTCACATTCCGCTGCTCGTATCAATTATCTTGCCTGCTTTTAATTCATCATTCTTCAAGATAAAACAGTCATGCACAACATGTCCATGCTTACCACAATAGAAATAATGAACATTCATTTTATGGAAAGCATGGTATTTAACATTGCCTTTCCTAGCATGAATATCAACATAAGCAAACTTATTTTTCTATTTTTGCTTTTGATTTTTCTGAATTGCACATGGTTTTATGGGAACACTAGATGTGCTGGCTTCATGTGAGCCAGAGATAAAGGAGGTATATAGCTTGTTCCCAAAGGCTTTCTTATTCACAGGTTGATACCCCAAACCCTTGCTTTGAAGGTTGACCCTAGTCCCCAAAATTCTATGTAGATTATCTTTGCCCTGCACAAATTTTGACAGGGAGCTATTCAAGTCTTTGACTTCATACTCCAATGAGGAGATGTGTAGTTCACAACTACCCAGATCCTCCTCACACACAGCCAATTGTTCATTGAGCATGGCATTCACACTTTTATAATTCTCAATTTCTAGCTCTAGGACATGCACTTTTTTAGAGCTATCATTCATGATAGACTTGCCTTTCTCACAGGTGCTCAGTTTTTCAATCAACAACTTGTTTTGTTCCTTTAGCTCTTCATTCTCCTAAAGTAGCCTCACATCATGGATTGACCCATCAAGCGTTGTTTGATCATTAGAGATTGATTTAGGTTGATTTTAGAGTTGTCATACAATCTCTTCTAGCCTAGTTATTTCAGCTTGGAGGGTACCATTTTCATCTCTCAAGCATCCAATGCTCTCTTTATGTAAATCTAAATCAACCATAAGTGTCTCATTGAGCTCTTCAAGTGTAGAACATTTTTTACAAGGAGTGGCATCAACAGGATTGCTTTCAAACTTCTATTTCAATTTTCTATTTTCAGACTTTAACTTCTTGCATTGCTTAGCCAACTCATCATATGCATCCAATAGCTCTTCGAATGTAAAATCTTCAGATTCAAAGTTTACCTGAGATGACGAAGGGTCACTTGGCTTGTTTGGGTTGTCGACCATGAGGCAGTGATTCTTATTTCCTTCTTCGTGGATCCTGGACAGTCCATCAAGGATCTCCTTGGCAGTGCTGCAGCTGTGGACAAAATGAAATAGGGTGACATCTACTGTAGCTTTTGTTAGATTGAAAGTAGCAAGGTTATCAACATTTTTGGTCTTGTGTTTAGCTGACCAATCAGATGTATCTGATGGCAGCTTGTGCGGACCATGGTATATAAGATTCCGTAACCTTGTATCAATGGAGTTGACAAAGGCACACATCTTTCCTAGCCACATGGTAAAATTAGAACCATCAAATATAGGCGTGGAAATCATTGAAACTTGTTCCATCGATGACGTCATTAAATCAACTACACCGGGATCTTTCTCTGCAAATCGTTGGATCTGAGTATAACAGAGCCTCGCTCTGATACCAATTGGTGGGCCCCAAGGGGTGCAACCGGATCTAGAAGGGGGGGTTGAATATATTTTTTCTTAAACTTTGGCCTGATTAAAATCTTCGCTTATTAAAACGGCAATCACTGCAATATAAATATAATAGAGCACTTGACATAATGCACAATGGATCTGATAGCAAGAGCTCAAAATAGAACGGTAGAAGACAGTGCACAGACGGCTGAGGTCGACACTCACAAGTGGTGAGGTCGACACTCCTTCAGTGGATCACAGCGATGTAGAGAGCTGAGGTCGACACTGCTATGCAGTGAGGTCGACACCCCTTTAAAGACGGTTAAGAACTAAGTGAGATCTATTGCACTGAATAGCATCAATCACAATACACATCAACTAAGTATGAACTGACTAGCTGTTTATGTGTGCTTTTGTGATCAACCAGAATCTCATATATTGAGATTGGCTGCTCATCGAACTGTGGTGTGTGTGTGGACAAAGGTTACTTCCCCGGACCAGAGTAGACTCCCTAGTTCCTGTGTGCAAGGTTGCAGCAGGCAGCTGAGGAAATACAAGAGTGGCATGAGGGGAAAGTGATGTGCATGCAAGGCAGACAATGTGCAGATCAGAAGGCTAGAGTGTGCGATGGAAATTAGATAGCATGGAATACGTTGGAACTCATGCAAACATGTGAATGGGGGTATTGGATATGAAGCAAACGCATAAATCACATACCATTGCAAAAGGGTTTTTAAGGTGGTTCGGTTGCATCCCCGCAACCTACGACCACCCCTCAACGAACCTAGTGAGGCTTTACCACACGCTGCAAGGCAGCCCCACGTGGGGACGACGCCCCACTGCTGATTCATAGCTTCCACACGAGGACCCCGTCTCTCTTTTCTCTTCACTCTTTTAGCACTGGACCGGATTGGCCAGGTGCTGGGCTACTCTCTCTCCCTTCTCTTCTTTCTTAAGGATTCTTCTTGAATGCTCAAGGGCATGGCCTTCTTCTATGGCAACATCAGCTTCAATAGAAGCTTCAAGTATTTATAGAAGAGCCAGGTAGAAATTTTCCCTCCAAGAAATTCTATAGAGGACCGATTCAAATTTGAACTGAACTCTTCAACTCTGACCTTCTTAGAGATTGAGCAAATCCACCGATCATAAGGGAGTAGTGCAAGGAGAGATAATTTTCCCTACAAAATTTTCTCTTGGCCTGAGGTAGATGATCTGCAGGGAGTTGACTTGAGCTGGATGGCATTTCAACCCTATCCTAGGATAGGACGGTGGCTGGCAGAAGGTAGACTATATTTGAAGTCTTGTGGCAAAGGGAACAACTTTGTCCAGTGTATACTTGAAGACAGACCACCTGAATAGTCCTTGCATAAGACAGAAAAGATAGTCTGTTGGCAGAGAGGACTTTCACGGATTTGGTGGCAGAGAAACCTTTCTCCAAGAAGATGTTCTAAGTTGTTATTATGGGATGGTAGAACCTCTTACCTTGGTACCTTCTTCCAGACCTCAAAAGAGGTGTTTTTTAAGGTTTTCAGCTAGCATTAATGCTCTCAATACGGTTTATGAACAGATAAATCTGTTAGAGTACTTTGAGATTTTCTTCTTCACTGAGGTCGACCTGCTTTGATAGTGAGATCGACACTTCTTTGTAAAGGACATTTATAATGCTTTCTGGAAGAGCCCTGAGGTCGACCTCCTAATAGAGTGAGGTCGACACTTCTTATGTTGTTGACCTGTCTGCCAGTGGTTTGAAGCTAGTGA
Organism: Amorphophallus konjac; assembly: GCA_022559845.1. Classification (NCBI taxonomy): domain Eukaryota; kingdom Viridiplantae; phylum Streptophyta; class Magnoliopsida; order Alismatales; family Araceae; genus Amorphophallus; species Amorphophallus konjac. The sequence goes on along the minus strand of CM040126.1, from coordinate 253,702,907 downwards.
GGTCGACGCTCCGCATGACGAGGTCGAGGTAGCCATGAAGAGGAGTGTTTATAACGCTTTTTGTGAGGGTCTAAGGTCGACCTCCTGAGAGTATCAGGTTGACACACCCTTAGGGATTTCTTTAGACGGATGGCTACTACAGCTGGTGAGGTCGACACTACAGCTTCGTGAGGTTGACATCGCTGAAGCTCGTTTGGGCTTTTCTACCTACAGTGAAGACCTGAGGTTGAAGCAGCTAGACTGTGAGGTCGAGGCAACTGTGATGGTTTAACAGATAAGGCTTGGAAATCTTCTGGTGCGTCGATGCAGTGCGCCCATGAGGTCGATGCGGCAGTATTGAAGGCTTGAAGAGGTCATAGTAGTGAAGCTGAGGTCGACCTGTCCTTTAAGACGTTGCACTTCTTGTCTAAGTTATGCTCAGTTTGATTTCCCTTTCTTTTGCCAACCTTTTCTTGGTTTCTGTGCAAACCTTCAATTTTATCATCTGCCTTATTTTCTGTGCAGCCAGTTGCCTCGATTTCTATGCAATAACAATGTCTTAGCTTCTAGGAGCATATTCCATGCAGTTTCGACTACCAAGGTCCTTTCTTCAAGTCTTAATATCCGTTTCTTGAAGTCTCTCAATCTTTGCTTGACTATCTCGTGAGTCTTGAGTCTTTTGAGCAATTTCATGATGAGCATAGCTTTGGCACATCAAAAACATTATTATGCACGTTAGAGCATAGTTTAATCAATTAAATAGTATGATAATGAATCATACTCAGACATCATGAAAACCACATATATCCAACAGGTAAAACATGCGATAAAACTAAAGCAACAACACAAGTAGCAAGATAGAACTTTGGAGATATGAGTATTCATGTAGAATGAGAGCATGATCAAGCAAGATTGTAAAGTTGCCTTTCATGTAACAAAAATGTACTAGCATGTATCGAGAATGTACTTTTCATAACCATAAAGGCTATGCACTAGAAAGTCATGTAACAAGAATGTAATAGTTTCATGTAGAGCCTCGTTGTTTTCACTCGTCTATAAAAAAAGTACTCCCGGTGCAATGCGACGCCTGTATTCATCATACGCCATGGTTTATAGCATGTTTTCGACAATCAGCCGAGGGGACTAGTGTCGAGCCCTTGGACACAATCAGTGCCCGATCCGCATCTTCAAGTTATAAATCAAGCTACTTCCACAAGAAATATCAATAAAGTAGGCCAATAATGCAAGGTCCAAACTATAGTTCACAATAATAATATCAAGGTAAGAATACACCAAAGATGAATCATGAGAGTTTAAAGATGAATTAAGAACAAGGTCATGCCACGGAAAGAATTCGGCAGCATAACGGTACGTTCAATAATTTCCATAGTTCATTAGTAATTTATTGATTAAGGTTTTAGGGTCTAGATACTCAACAGATCACGTAGGAACATAGGGAAATCAACCCTTGGGTCAAAACCACAGGTTAAGCATAGCTGAGATAGAAACAGTCATGTTTGGACTATTTTCTTGAAATAGCGTCATAGCCTTGCCACAACTTGAAAGTGGCGGTCCTGGGATGGCAGCAACTTAGATAGAGTTGACGCATGAAGAAAGAAGAGTCGACACAGTGAAACCTCTGGGACATAGCGGTCATGGCAAGGCCGCTACTCGATAGTTGTGGTCTCCTTGATGGTCGCTACTAGTCAGGACTCGGAAAAACATCGATCATGTGAGTGCTTTCTAGAAAATTAGGTTTTGAGGGTACAACCAGCTCGACGTCCTAGTGGGAATCTCAGGCTCGCAGAGACTTACGGAGACCTTGAAACATGATCCCCTAGTCCGACAGAAGGAATATCCGGCGAAGAGGTTCACAAGTCCAAGAAAATGTGCCTATAAGTGCAAAGTGTAACTAATGACATCATACCGGAATACATACCATGTACTTAAGAAAGACTTAGATGAGAGTGAAATTGTAAGAAACAACGATCAAATCACCAATAGAATAAGTTCATTTAAAGCATATGAAGTTTGTTGTCCCTAGATGCACGTATGGACAAGAAGGGGGGTTGAATTGTCCCCACCAAGCGTAATGGTAGTTTTTAATTTTAACGCAGCAGAATAAAATAACTATCGACATGGAATATGATCAAACGAAATATACGCTTTGAAGAAATCAGTCCCCTCAAGATTATCGATCACACACGATCAAAATGAACAAGATAAACAAGCAAACCATAATCAAACAAGATGTGAGACAGATTTTTTAGGTTGTTCGGGACCACGACGGACTCCCTACGTCCACCCCTCACCAAAATAGTTAGGATCCACTCGCTTGGAACTGAAGGGCACGGAGCTTTCTCTCCAAAGACACGGAGACGTCGTCTCCTACACGATCCATCACGGATCTAAAAACACACACATGAGCTGCAACACTGTAGCACAATAAACCACAACCGTACGCAGACGGTTCGACACACACACAGAGTCGGAGTTCGAAAAATAAAGATATGATCAATACATGCTCTTAGATAGAATGAAAATCATTGGAATATATGTAAAAGAGGTGAAGAAATAGATCCCCATATGTTGAAAGGGTTGTAGATGATCTTCTTTGATGCTCGGGTCGGAGGGAAGCCGGATGCTTGTCGATTTGAACATCAACACGTTCCTCTCTTCAATCCGCTTCCCTTTATCTGCTATCACGATCTCCAAAAACGCAGGGATGTAGAATATATCCACAGATCTTCCTCTGCTCCTCTCCTTCTTCCCATTCTTCTCCTGCAAGATAGATAGAATGTTAGCACTTGTATATTTCCTCCCAAATTTGTAGGTCATATATAAAGGGATGAAAAGAGATATAAAATGACCACAGACCCCATGCTAAACCCTAGTAGAACATGTCCTAGTATGAGTATGATGACCTTAAGGGCAAGGGGGTCAATTATGAGGCAAAACAGATTATGATTAATGGGTTTCGAACACAAGAAAACTGGGCCGCCCGCCGTATTCGGTCGACTCGTCGAAAGGCGTCGGTCAACCGAAAATTTATAGGTTTCAGACCCCTGCAACCTGTGGATTTCGGTCGACCGAACTATGACAATTTCCTGAACCTTACATGCTGTGTTATTTGGTCGATCGAAGTCCCCCAATTGGTCGACCAAAAATAGTGCAGAAGACTAAATCATGGAAAATGAGTTGGAATTAAAGCTGAAATGCTCCCAATGAAAAATACATGAAGTATGAACATGAATACATTATGAAGAAGCATATAAGCAACTTGAAACCCTTTCAAACCTTCATTTTTGCCAACCACACATTAGGATAAATTATCCATGTGTTTAACTAACATGTATGCTCAACATGTTACCAAATTTCTAGTGCAAGACCCCAAGTTGAAAAAGCATGAACCGCATTAGAAATATTGAGAGCTCATGAATTATATGCATGAAAATCAATTACACCAAGGATCACATGGTGAGGATGATGCTATTCTAAGGTGGGGTCGACACCATTGAAACGAAAACAAATTTCAAAACTGAATCACACATGGTTGATGCAAAGTGACTTAATCATGTATTGATCATGAAAACATTACCAACACCTACTTTTCAAGCTCATAACTCCATGAATGAAACTTCAACTAGCAATAGTAGTGTTGGAAAAAATAGAGGCCTTACCATTTCTTCTTGATGAATGAAAGACATTGTTTACCACCTGTTTTAAGTCCTTGACATCCACATGACTTGTTCTTCCATTCTTTTGAATTCCAGGAAGTCCACCAAGGATTTAACTCTACAAGGCAAGATAACCAAAAATATGAACTCCTTGGTTATCAATCTTCAATGAACATTCTCAATGACACATACACATAAGATTTGTCATCATTGAAACTTAACTACCAAAATCAACTAGGGGATCCAACAATCTCCCCCTTTTTGATAATGACAAAACGACGAGTGCATTATGTGTGCATGAATTCCAAATGACCAAATATTGACTAACAGTGTGTCTAAGATATGAACACAAAACTGTGAGCCATGAACATGTGAACTAAGAATATGTGTGAGCACTATGAACAAATATAAAGACTGAACATTTGTGAAACCTTCGAAGTATCTTGAAATGAAGACTCAGAACTAAATCAAAATTGAACTAAAATTTTGAGATTCTGAAATATGCACACATGAAGCCTATATGAACATTGTGAACAAGTGTGTATGAAAACTTTGAGGTATGAGTTATTATCATATCAAAACTAAAGTATCAATATCAACATGTGTGTATGAAAATGCAAGTGTATGAAAATGCAAGTATGTAAATGAAAATGCACACTCTCTCCCCCTTTTTGTCATCAACAAAAACCGACTGACAATGGGGTTATTTAAGTCTTTTATGAATATGTATGATCTACATATGTGTATAAAATTATTCATACAAGCAACCAAGCAAGCAAGAATGAAAGTCAAGCAAGCATGTAGTACTATAACTCTCCCCTAAGTGGGTTAGTGAGATAACAAATGAACAGTTGATTCAAAATCAATTTGTGTCACATGAAACATAATCCAAAAAGGTAGTGCAAACATATGCTAGAGGCACTACATAAATCATGATAAGAACAAATTCAAGATACACATTCATCACAATAATACCCGAGAGTGAAATGAGTGGTAATGAGCAATGAACTTCAAAAATATATGTATATTAGTAAGATTTCTAAAGAACACTAGAGGGTTATTTCCTTTCTACAATTGCATTTCGATCCTCGACTTTTGGTAGCTTCGCACAACCCCTTTTTTGTTTCTTTTATTAGACTTCACCGTTCGGCGCCAGTCACCTCATGTGTCTCAATGGGGTTTCCCGGCTACTAGGATTCATCACAATTTTGATTCTTGTGGATTTTTGTTTCACCTTTCGATAAGAGTTTCCTCATTTATTTCAGTGGAGATTCCCGACTACTTAGTTTGACATTCCACTTATTAAATTTTTGTGGGGTAGGTAGCTTTTTCCTCATGATTACTCTTAATTTCCATGTAGAAATTTTGCTCCCCTTAAAGTGTTGAGAAGAATTTCTGAAATCCTTATTGATCAAAGTCATATGCAACATTTTTGTGCAAGGTGTGTGGGTAATTACTTTGTATGTATAAAATAAATTTGCCAAAACATAGGTATGGCTCCCCCTAAATGTATGCACAATTGGAAGCAAATCCTCCTCCTTTGTATATGTCACGATTCACAAAAGATCAAAATCACTGCATGTTTATTTATCAAGGAGGTGAGGTCTTAGAAATTTTCAAGAAAAGGTGTTCTAGAATATATACATGCAATCAAGCAAGGATTTGAAAGTAAAGTCATACAAGATGATTTCTGGTACATGGCGGAGGTGAATGTCCAAAGACCCAACTCACGCATCGAGAGTGTTTCTAGATGGACATAATCCACCCTTCCACAACTCACCATTTGAGATACCCAAGAATCAAGCACTACCAGAAAAGGTGGGATTTTAGATGGGCAATTTCTGACTGAAATCCGTCTGAAATTCCGTGGGAAGACACGTTTGTAACGGATTTCAGATGAATATCAGACGGAATTAGGCAATCTCATATTCTTGGTTACAAATTTCGGACGGATTTCATTTCAATCACAAATTCCGTCTAAAATTTCACACGGAAATATTTCCGTGTGAAATATCGTCTGAAAATATAATTTTTGGACAGATTTAATTTCAGTCACAAATATCATTTGAAATTTCACACGAAAAGTTTTCTGTGTGAAATACCGTCTGAAATTATGTCCGTCTAAAATTTCCCACGGAAGATTTTCTGTGTGAAATAGACGTCTGCAATGTCAGATGTACGATCTCAGACGGGTGATTACCGTCCCTATTTCCATTTCAAAATTCAGACGTCTACGTCTAAAATCCGTCTGAAATTTTAGACGGACAAGGTATGTTCAGACGGATATGCAACGGTATTTGAGATTGTACGTTCAGACGGCTACTTGGTCATCTATAATTCTATCTGACATTTCAGACGGATCCGCCTGAAAATCTGTCCAAAAATTTTCCATTAATTTTTTTAAAAAATATAAAATTGTTTTAAAAAACCTGTTGAAATTACATCAAATATTAATCAAACTAATGTACTGAAAACAAAACACATAATAAGAAACTCAACACGAATCTCCTGCTGATCAAATATCATCCACATCGTCTATATCCTCCTCCCTGCCCTGCTCATCTCCTCTGTCGCCGCCCGCAGATGAATCCTCCTACATTAAAAAAATAATAACATTCATTCATAGATAAAAAAATTAGTGCGAAGATAAATTAAATATTTTATTACATTGCATAAATTAAAATCAAACATAATATCAAATCGATAACTGCATAGATTTTATAGACCCCAACTAACCTAGTTGTCATCAGTATTTTAAATTATTTACATTTAGAGACTGTACTTTTGAGCGCAGGGCTCAAACCGGGTATCCGATTTGGATTCTGTCAGTTCTCACAAGTCACTTTTATCTCCCAGGTCTTGTTGGAACAATCGGCACGCCGATCAGATCGGTATTTTAGATTTTAGACACTCGGACCCCGACTTCTTTAATTTTAAACTAAGTCTATTTACAAAATGCACTTTTGAGCGTTGGGCGTAAACTAGATATCCGATTTGGATTCCGTCAGTTCTGACAAGTCACTTTCATCTCCCAGGTCCTGTTGGAATGATCGACACGTTGATCAGACATGTATTTCATAATTTAGACCCCCCAACCCCTACTTATATGTCTTTTAAATTAATTACATTTAGTGAGAGGGGGAGGGAGAACGGGAGAGGGAGAGGGAGGGGGTCGACCACCCCCGACCGACGCCTCCTCTGTCGGGTAAGCGCCTCCTCTGCCGAGTGTGTGCGTGAGAGGGAGTCTTGGAGCGGGAGAGGGAGAGGGTGTAAGGCCCGTTCTTTAACGGATCCTTACCGGTATCGAAATAGAATGTAAACCATGAATTTACGAATTTTTTGAAATTTAATGGGCTTTTACTTTGCATTTAACCCATTTATTAAAAGAGTTTTAGAAATTTAAAGGGCATATAAGCAATTTTGATTATTTGGGGTTTATATGGCAATTAAAGGTTAAGAATCAAAAAATTAATATAATAAAAAATTTTATCTCAAACCATCAAACCATCTGATGTGACACAACCTCGGACCTAATTTAACAAGCACAACCACAAGGCTATGAAGCCTACGCAAGCGGACCTTTGTATGGCGCACACACTTAACCCGGGGGTAACTCGGGGATACTGAGTCGAGGAAATGGGACAAGCCCCTTGCTGGTAGAGGGCCAGCAAAGTTTAAGTCAAACCTCCCCTTGATGTGCGGATATTCAACTCAATGTGTTGGCCTTGGCCGAGGGACGCGGATCACTCACTCACACCCACGGGGGTCACACAAGTGCGGTGGAGCCTTAAGATCGGGCGCTCTCTTCCTTACCGACGGCGCAATTGGAGAATATTAAATGAACAAGAATAATTGAGAGCAAGGGACGAGTTCTCACCTAGCCTATTTGAAGAAATCGACTCCGGTCGGAGACGGGGGCGAGCGGGGAGGCGAGGGGAAGCACCCGCACGCCGCGTCGATGAAGCTTCAAACATGTGAGTGTAAATAATACATGAACTACCCCCATGCAAGGGGGGGATCTCGGGAAAGGGAAGCCAATGAATAAACTCAATATGACCTCCACGCAGGGAGGGGCCTTCAGCCGGCCAAGCGAGGAGGGGAATTCGAGCTAGAAGTGAAGAGAGGGAAGTCGAAGCCGAATCTGCCCGCTGACTGTGTCTCAGGACAGACTGTCAGGTATTTGGACGCTGTGGTCAGCACCGAATTTTGTTGCAGACGAAACCACTTGGAGATTCTTCGTACCTGGATTTGGATGATGCTTGAATTTTGTAAATTTCTTTGGGCACCGCTTCTGGTCGGGGTAGGGGCTTGAACAGAGTGGCAGACCCTCAGATCTGACAGATTCAGGTTCCCAACAGCAGAAAGCAGAGGTTGCCACGGTCGCTCCCGAGCTCCGAATCAGGTGCCGCCAGAGTCGTTGGAACCATTGATGAGTCCTATTCGAAGCAAGACTAACGGGGAAGCCAGACGAAGTCCGCATCGACCGGTAGGCTCTGAACACTGTGGAGGGGTCGGTGCAGACTAAGTGGAAGCAGAACCGAGCACCCGAGGGAGAAAATTGATAACTTTCCGGTCCGATTGCAAAATGGGGATCTACTTCTTGGAGATGTTAGAAGACTCATAGTAGAAGATGTTTGAAGAAGAACTCTCGATCCGATTAACAACACGATCATCACAGTCAAGCTTCCAGTTCGGCTCTGGTCTCCTGCCAGGGGGGATCTGCGCAGTTGTGGGAGAATGGCTCTCCTGGTAGATCTCGAACTCGGAATGGGACGGGACCACTACCGTTGCGAAGAAGACAGGCAGACGCTTCCGTCGGTATATGGTATGCCACCTGAAGCTCCCAGGGGATGACGGGGTGGCCTCTGTAACCTGCGGCCAATCTACTGCCTACAACCAGAACTTGAGAGGGTGGAGATAGGTAATGGGGAATGGGGTAGATGGGAGGGGAAATGAGGTGGTTGCTGTGTAGGGGCAACCCCCAGCTGTGAGGGGGTCTAGGAGGGGGCGTTTCAAGGTGTGGGAAGGAGAGAATGGGGGCTGGAAGGAGGTGTTTGCTATGGGTGAGAGAGGAGCTGCGAATTTGGGCTTGGAGGGAGAGGGGAAGGTGAGGGGGGCACAAGTGGGTGGAGGGAAGGTGAGTTTGAATTTTCTTAATGGAGGGTATTCAATGGTGGTCTTGGGGATGGGAGGGGTTGTGTTGGAGAAGGGAACGGGTGCTTGGGGTAGTGGGAAGGGTGCTGGGGAAGTGGGTGGGATAGTTGGGGGTTGGGAGGTGGAGCTAGGATTGGTGGAAGCTCTCTTGGGACTAGGGGGTGGAGTAATGGGATGTGTGGGAAGGGGAGTGGCCTTTAATGGGGGTAGGTGGGAGAGTGGTGGTTGGGAAGGGAGGAGAGAGAAAAATTTCAAAATTGGGTGTGGAGGAGAGAGAAAGGGGAGTGAAAGAGAGAGATTAAGAGAGGGATGGGTGGGGAATCTCTCGCCTAGGGTCTCTCACCCAAATAATGGAATCTCTCCACTAGATAAGAAGTTTGAACTCTCAAAATGGCAAGTTTTTCATTCATTGATTCATTACCTCAAAATGGAGAGAGTGGGGTCCTATTTATAGGGATTCCACAATTTACAATAAGACACTGACTTTTGACACATTGACTAATAGCCAACAAGATAGGGGCGCCCATGGGCCAGGCCCAATGAATTGGGCCCAATAGCTAACTAATAAACCTAATGACACTCAAACCTAGGGAAATAAGCACAAGACCTAGGGACATGACTCAAATAAAAGAGAAATAACAATGAAATGACTCAAATAAAATAAAGAAACATACATGGGACTCAAAATAAATGACTAGACCATGATGTATGCCTCCGGGGTGACGAGAATGGTCGAGAGTGTCAGGACGGATGGTGATGACCGCATCAGACTCCCGGGGTGCGGAAAACTTGACTCCGTCGAGTAAGAGGTGGTACCGCTCACATGTCTTCCAAAAGAAGCCGATTCTTCCACCTAGCGAGGTAGAGCCCGTTCACCTTGCTCCGAGTGATGATTACCTGTTCATCCAATATTCTCTCAAGTTGCTTACGTCGGTCTCTCTGGGCTGACGGTGCTCACATGGGGAGGGGTGGGTGCTCTCTTAAGGGAGGAAGGGGGCTTGAAATTCTCACTTGGTGCCACCGTGGATCCCTTGTGTGGCACAAGGCTTTCCACATTGAAACTGAAGTTAACTCCGTATCCCTTGAGAAGGCCTAACTTAGTAGTGGGGCTAATGCACCTTAAAACCTGGAAGGGGCTGATCCCGCAAAACCTCAATCTTGAGTTGTCTCTATGTGAGAGCCTCTCATTCCTCACCATCCCGGAATCACCCATTTGGATTTCTTGGTGACGCCATTGAGTCGGTCGGCCTTTTGTAGATTTCATGACTCTTGTTGATGCGCTTGCAAGGTTATCATGCAATTTTATGAATGCTATCCTTTTAGTGGTTATGGGTGGACCTGGACAACCATAGATGGACCTATCATGCCATGATGCCATATGGACCTTGATGAACCTTGGTGGGCCGGGGCAACCATATGTGGACTTATCATACAATGTTGTCATGTAGAATTTGGTGGGCCTAGGTGGGCTGGGGCAACCATATGTGAACCTATCATGCAAAGTGGTGATGAATGTCGGGGGACCCGGACATCCGTAGATGCTTTTGACATGCTTAAGACCCATGATGAATGTGGGTGGACCAATACATCCGAATATGGACCACTCATGCTTTCTACTTGACATGTGGGTGATATGAATGAATGGACCCAACATAGTGTTCATGCCAAGTGGTGTTGTAAGCCTAGACACATGCATGTTTTTCCTATGGGTGACTTCCATGTGTATAGGTGTGGGACAACCTTTTAACTCCCATTGGAAAGGGTCGAATGGATCTAAGAAAGTGGTCATCATGGGGTGGAGCACAACCTCATTACCTAGGGATATGTGGCCCAAGGTCATGGCTCCCAAGGTGTAACCCGGGTCTAAGATGGAGTGAATTGGGTCAAACATGGTGAGTTGGTGTAGGGAAAGGTGGGTGGTGTTAGAACAGGTGCTATAGATTCAGAGGGGGGGGTGAATGAATCCCCTTATAAAAATTTGTCCAATTATAAAACTAAAGCGGAAATAAAATCTTAACTGGAGATGCAGCAACCTTCACTCTTAGTGAAGAGGTTTATCTGTTGAGCAGAACCCGGAATTCAATCGGTGTAGGACAAGAAGTCCTCTAATTCATCTATCAAGCACATCACATGCAAGGGAGATATTCAATGTAATTCATAAACAGCTGAGCAAGGAAAAAACATGCGATACCTGTGAATGGGGTAGATGAAACGGAAAGATACACCACAATCACAACCACTGCACAGAGAATTTTTAGGTGGTTCGGCCAGACACAAGTCTGCCTACGTCCACCCCACACTCCCAATCGGAATGTGGATTCACTAAAACTGCTGGGCAACACAGCTTGCCAACATACGCTGTCACACAGCTTTCCAGAGGAACATGCTCCTCTCTTCCTCCAACCCAGGAGGGAAACACCAGTGACCCACGGCTACGGAAATCCAGAGACCAAGGTCTCTCTTCCTCCTACCCGAAGGGAACACCCAAGTGACACCCTGTCCTTGCAACCAGAGGACGAGTCCTCTCTTCCTCCTAGCCCGGAGGGAACACCCAAGTGACACCCTGTCACTTGCAACCAGAGGACGAGTCCTCTCTTCCTCCTAGCCCGGAGGGAACACCCAAGTGACACCCTGTCACTTGCAACCAGAGGACGAGTCCTCTCTTCCTCTATACCAAGAGGGAACCCACAAGACAGCCCCCAGCTGCTTGCTGACCAGAGGTGAAGAACCTCTCTTCTCCTGATGGCACAGGAGGAACCCGTTCTCACAAGAGACACGGAAGAACAACAAAGAAACCTTAAAGAAAAGACAAAAAACAAAACAAGTCAGCAGAATAGGAATGAAACTCAGATGGCTCTGGATTTGATCCAAGTAGCCAGGCTCGAAGGACTGATCTTTAGGATTCCTTCTTCTATGCTCACTCTCTTTTTCTTCTCACGAATACTTCCTTTTTCTTTCTGCTTCCTCTTCTTTCTGCTCTCTAATGTGCTTGGGCACTGCTCTCTCTGCTACTCACGGCTAGGACTCCTTCTCTTCTTCACTGCTCGAGTTTCTTCTGCTTCAAGAGTATTATTTTTCCTCGGAGGCTGAGGCAGTATATTTATAGCCGAGATGAAAGGATGGGGCGGTGTTGCCCTAGTGAGCTTTGACTGGTCCACGTTGTATAATTTCTTTCCACGTGTCTTCTGGAGCTTTTTCTTCTTTTGGCCACGTGTCAGCATCCTGGTACCTCGTCCATCCTGGGATCACGAGCCAGGCACCTCGGATCACGTGCCCTCTATTAGCACGCTCAACAACTAAAACTTAAGTCTGCTGCGTTGACTCCATCATCCTGCTGCGTTGACGCATCGGTGATCCAGTGATCAGGTCTTCAACAGATAGATGTGTTGCGTCGACGCTCTCATCATGCTGCGTTGACGCATTGGTGTGTTCCAGCAGCTGAAATTGGATGGCTTCAGCCTTCTTGCGTCAAGGAGTGCGTTGACGCATTGTGCAGCTGCGTCCACCCTCTGGTCACCTTGTCGATCCATCAAGCTGCTGCGTCGACCCAACGAGCTGCAGCGTCGACGCTGCCAAGGTACTCCAGAGGTTGCAAGGAGATACTTGAACTGATGCATCCACGCTGCCAGTGGGTGGCGTTGACACACGGACATGTACATTAAGGCCTTTCTTGCCTTTAATATTGGCATCTCTTAAGCCGCTGCGTCGACGCTGCTCCACTGCTGCGTTGACGCATTGGAGTATTTCAGACAAGGCCTCTGCTTCTTGAGTGGCTGAGTTGACGTAGCCTTTGCGTAGAGTTAACGCTGTGAAGAGTATCCGTGGATGCATCTTCACTGGTACGTGGACGCCTTAAGCTCTAGCGTCGACCCTGTTCCTGTCTTGCATCAGGAATTAATTCAAACGAAGAGATTAATGAATCAAGACTTAATTACAAACACGCCATTCATATCTCATTGGTTGTCCAGATATATATCTGTGATATATATATATATATATTACTGATATATATATATATATATATATATATATATATATATATAGACATATGTGTATATTCCACGGAGATAATACACTGCTCAGCACTCAGCACCATGTGCTTTAAAAATAATATTGAGCTACTGTGAGCATATAAGACAAAGGACATTTAAGACAAGATGCACGAGCACAATATTAAAACATGAATATTAAGGTATGCATGAACCAAGTGCATCCAACCAGAACATGCACGAGCCTTGCTTAGACAGAGCGGCATAGCGTCAACCCAGCTGTTCCACTGCGTCAACGCAGCAAGTAAACCAGCAACTACTGCGCCAACCTAATCTCCAACTGCGTCAACGCACTGCATGAACAATTAGCCACTACGTTAACCCAATCTATCCATATTCATGAATTAGCTATTCAAGCAAACAATCAGATATTTAAGCAGTCAAATAGTCATCTATATTAATTAGCACACCTCACAACACCTCAGTGTGACTCATGGTGTGTCAGCCATCATCAAAATCACACAGGGACACAACAATCTCCCCCTTTTTGATGATGGCAACACTATGAGTTACACTGACTCAGATTAGATTCTTCTCCCCCTTTGCCTTCATCAAAAAAATGAAGTAGGAAAAATAATTCAGTAAAGCACATGAATGTTATACTTCCCTTTGGATTGTTGATGGTTCGAAGGAGGCCTTTTCTTTGGAGACAGCTATCTTCCAAATGTATCCTTTCAAGAGCTTCTCACCCTGTAGATATGTCATATCTTCAATCACACAGGTGCACTGAAATATGAAGAACTCAATCATGTAAGGAGTTAGGAGCTCAATAAAATGCATGAATCAAGTCTCCCCACCTTTTTTTTTGAATTATGGAAAGAGCAGCTATTTTCTGACACCAATTGAAAATTTCTGACATAACAAATTTCCCTTAACGAAGTGGAGCATAGCAGCAAGCACACAGGGAGTTCCAATTGGATCTGATTCCAGGACTGCAGGAGTCGACCCATGGGGTCGACCCATGAACACAGCAAGCAGTGACTTATGCATCAGAACATAAGGTCATCTCAGCAAAAATAACATTGAAAATTGACTCTCTGAGTGCAATTAACTATATGAATGCAATCAAAAATCGTCAACTAAAAAGATGTTATGAATGCAGTGCAATTAACTATATGAGTGCACAGTCATTGACAATTCATGTAGGATATTGGAACTATGCATGAGTCAAAAACTGAAAGGCATGTTATGCATTTAGTTTGACTAGCTCCCCCTTAGTCATACAACCCTTATGCATCCACCATGCTTATGCAGGCCCAAGATATGAGTGGAAGTTGACAGTTGGGACCAATTGATAGAATTGAGTGCAAAGGAAACAGTCAGATTGGTCTGAATGACTGGAGTCCAATATGAGAGAGTAAAAAGAATTCAGATAGAATGAGAAAGATTTTCAATGGAATATCAACTTTCATAAATCTGATTTAAACAGATGATTACAGACTCTTCCATCATAGAAACCTATGAATGAACCTACGTTGACAAACCAGATCAGAATTTTATGTATGCAAGGTTTGAACATGAGCCTTTTATACTCATATCTGAAATCAGTTTTCTTAATAACAAGTGAACCAAGTTTTCATATTGAGAGACCTTTTTAACCTTCTTCATTCTTACTCACTTAATTTCAAAGATTTCCTCAAGAAATGCAATCAATAGTATTGAGGATAAACAAACAAGAAACCATTTATTTCTGTCAAAGTTTCTATTGAAAGAAGATTCTTTTCCAAACAATTTCAGATGATATGCTAGATAGGCAACGAATTTTTAACAACAATATTCAGGAGCAATTAAGTTAAGTACATCCTTAAAACTGGAGGATACACGTTGTTTAGACGTCAGTATCCCTAAGTGCTTGGAAGGACTAACTGTCATGCTTCTTAAGAACAGAGATAGCATTTACACCTCATGACACACTGAAACTCATTTCTTTGATGAGGGACATGTATTTCTCAGTGTGCCTGCCATTGTTCTGCCAGATTTTTAATCAACATATTTAAGCAGAGATAACTATGGCACTTCATGACATATCTTAATTCACTTCTTTGATGAATGAGATGTGTTTCTCAGTGACCAAAGATATTGCTCTGACAAGATTTGGTATTTGACATAATCCATATTCCCTGATGTTTAAAAACAATACATATTCTCATACAAATCAGTCAAGGAAAATCATGATTTCAGAATTTCAGATTTCAGAAGAGTTTAAAAGACACAACATGAAAGGGTTGGTTAAAGTTTATTAAGACTAACTCAAATATTTTCAGGAAGAATTCATAAGCAAACACAAGAAATACATGAAACTTCAACCGGCTGAAAGCTTCAGACATTCATAGTCCTATATGATAGAAATTTCCTTAAAAACAATGTTTTCAGATTTTTGATCAAGATATGCGCAGAGAAATCTTTCTGGGACTTCAAGGAAGGCAAGAGCATTTTTCAGGTACTGGCAAGTTAACAAATGCCAATGGATACCAATTGATAGTATGAGTGACAATGGCTGACAAGAGTTGAAACAAGAGGCTGAAATACAATGCATTTCACAATCACCAAGGAGTTTATCAAGATTGCAGTTCAAACAGGAAGGTGAGTATTAGTCATCAGACATGAGCTTTGATGAGAGGTATGATGGTCACATGCAATTACATGAATGAATAATGAGAAATGCTCCCCCTCACTAAATGCATAAACTGAAACTCTCCTTTTTCTTTTGAAAAAAAATTCATGATTAAATGATGCCACTCTAAGATGCATTAACTGCTCATGAAGGGCATAAAGACCCTGAAGGGTATTAGACTAGTCAAATGTGCATGATATGCAGTGCAACTCCCCCTGACGGTATGCATTCAAAACATCTGAAAATCATTCATGAGTCATAAATTCTAGATGTATGCAGTCACAGAATGAGCATATCCAGACGCAACAACTATTGCATGGAAATGCAAACATGCATGTTTAAACCAAAAACAAATCTATCTATATACCTAATGCCATCTAAGCAGACTCATTAAAAAGTCAAGAGACTTACCTGAGAAGTGCATGAGTGGGGTTTACCTTCTTAGGGTGTCTTGGTTTATTTGCCCCTTTTATTTCTCGTTCCCAAGACACACCTGCAAAAAGTTTCTCACTTGGCACATATTGGTACCCAAGTTTCCTTGGGTCCTGCAGGGTTAGTGGCATTTTGATGGGATGTTTTCCAAAGCTTCTGAGCCATCATATCATCATGCTTTTTCATATAGCAATTAGGCATGGAATGTCCAGACCGACCACAATAATCACATGAACCACTCGGTCTGAATTTCTTACTATGCATGTAAGCAGGTGTGCTAAATTCATGAGCATGAATGTTTCTGTTTTTACCACCACTTTGTTTCAGATGGTCAGAAAACCAGCAATCAGTCACCTTGTGACCTTGCTTTCCACACTCAAAGCATGTGAGGGATTTTGTTGTTTGAACAGATTTGTTCCTACCAAACACACTTTGTTTAACAAATTTAGAGTTGACCTTCTTTCTCTGAGAATGCCAGCAGTCTTTGACTGTATGGCCAGGTTTCTCACAGTGATAGCAGAAGATGGAATTTCTTCTACCAACATTAAGCCAGCAGTCAACCGCCCTATGGCCTGACTTGCTGCAGGTGGAACACACCATGTGTTGGCCCCTGGACCCATTTTTGTTCCTCTTAAAGACATGCTGATTTTCATACAAATTGACATGATTAGAATTTGAAAAATATTTACCTTTACCTTTGGAAAACCAACATTGTTCACTAACATGACCTGTTTTTCCACAATGATAACAATAACTTTTTCTTTTCTTTTCAACAGGACTGTTTTTGTTATTGTACTTTCTAGCATGCATTCTATTATCCTGTTCCATCAATTTACATTCATGCATCAAGTGACCAAACCTATGACAGTAATGGCATGAAATTTTCTTTTTATTTGCATGAATGTGTTTGTTCAATTTAGGCACAGCATTCTCAGTTTTATTATGAGACTTCCTTGAATCTTTGTTCTGAACATGAACAGTCTTTTTCTGTTTTTGAACTTGTTTCTCAGACTTAGGGCTGTCAGTGGAATTTTGATTCTTCTTAGCACTAAATTCAAAAATAGGCACATTCAATGTGCTGCCAGACTTAGAGCTACTCACGAATGAAGTTTGAAGCTTACTTTCAAAGCTCTTTTTATTTATTGGTTTGTAGCCCAAACCCTCTCTTCGGAGATTCACTTTAGATCCAAGAATTTTATCAAGATTTTCTTTTCCACTGACAAATTTCTCAAGAGATTTCCTCAATTCTGTAACTTCTGATCCAAGCTTTGATACATGGATTTCATATTCATCAGCTTTCTTTTTATAGCAAACAGCATCTTCTTTCAACATTTGATTAACAGTCCTAAGACTTTCAATTTCCTGTTCAGCTTCCATTAGCTCATCAGAGCTATCCAGGCTAACACTCTTCCCTTTTTCAAGAGTGATAAGTCTCTCAGACATAGCTGTATTTAATTGTTTTAGCTTGCAGATCTCCTGTCTCATTTTACCATTTTGTTCCAGGATTTCATCATCAAATTTCAAAACACTTAAGGAGGTCTGACATTCACTAAACACTTCTTGTTCATCTTCAGATTGAAGATTTTCAAGCCTTTTCTGAAGTTCTGAGTTTTCTATTCTGACAGTCTCCAAAGTTTCAGAAATCAATCTATTTTCATTTTCAAGGCTCACTGATTTAGATCCAGATTCCTCAGTTTGTTTTTTGAGTCTAGCATTTTCAGATTTCAGATATTTCAGATCTGAAGTAATAGAATCAAGATCAGTCAGCTGTCTTCTAAATATCTGATTTTCAGTTTTCGGAGTATCACTGTCCTCACCAGTAAGTTTAGAATTCTCAAACCTATCTAACCGTTTTTTCATAGATCTATTTTTCTTGCTCAATTTATTGCTAGATCTTAACAGCTTGGAATAAGCATCTACCCAATCATCTAAGGTATAGTCCGCAAAGGGATTTACCTGAACTTCGTTCTCTTCTTTATCACTGTGGCTGCTGCTATGGTCGCTCCCATCAGCCATCATGCAGTTTTCCTTCCCTGTTCTGCAAGTTAGTTTCATCTTGTCCAGAATATCCCTAGCAGACCTGGAATCATGAAGGCAAAAGTCTAAGGCCTTGTTAATGGATGCTTTTATCAGATTTATAGCTTTCGGATTTTCTCTATGCAATGATCTATGATGATCAGTCCATTTGGACTCTTTTCGTGGTAACCTATGAGGACCATGAGTAATTAACTTCCACAAATTGGGATTATCTAGATTGATGTAGTTACGCAAACTACTGAACCATGAATCAAAGTTAGACCCATTGAAAACCAGTGGAAGAGCCATTTATAGGCTATGATCAATTAGACAAAAAATCAAGGAGCAGCAAACCGGAATAAGCACCGAGAAGCACGAGGATCACTGCAGATCGTTGGATCTTGAAGCAGTAACCGCTCTGATACCAATTGTTAGAACAGGTGCTATAGATTCAGAGGGGGGGTGAATGAATCCCCTTATAAAAACTTGTCCAATTATAAAACTAAAGCGGAAATAAAATCTTAACTGGAGATGCAGCAACCTTCACTCTTAGTGAAGAGGTTTATCTGTTGAGCAGAACCCGGAATTCAATCGGTGTAGGACAAGAAGTCCTCTAACTCATCTATCAAGCACATCACATGCAAGGGAGATATTCAATGTAATTCATAAACAGCTGAGCAAGGAAAAAATATGCGATACCTGTGAATGGGGTAGATGAAACGGAAAGATACACCACAATCACAACCACTGCACAGAGAATTTTTAGGTGGTTCGACCAGACACAAGTCTGCCTACGTCCACCCCACACTCCCAACCGGAATGTGGATTCACTAAAACTGCTGGGCAACACAGCTTGCCAACATACGCTGTCACACAGCTTTCCAAAGGAACATGCTCCTCTCTTCCTCCAACCCAGGAGGGAAACACCAATGACCCATGGCCACGGAAATCCAGAGACCAAGGTCTCTCTTCCTCCTACCCGAAGGAACACCCAAGTGACACCCTGTCACTTGCAACCAGAGGACGAGTCCTCTCTTCCTCCTAGCCCGGAGGGAACACCCAAGTGACACCCTGTCACTTGCAACCAGAGGACGAGTCCTCTCTTCCTCCTAGCCCAGAGGGAACACCCAAGTGACACCCTGTCACTTGCAACCATAGGACGAGTCCTCTCTTCCTCTATACCAAGAGGGAACCCACAAGACAGCCCCCAGCTGCTTGCTGACCAGATGTGAAGAACCTCTCTTCTCCTGATGGCACAGGAGGAACCCGTTCTCACAAGAGACACGGAAGAACAACAAAGAAACCTTAAAGAAAAGACAAAAAACAAAACAAGTCAGCAGAATAGGAATGAAACTCAGATGGCTCTGGATTTGATCCAAGTAGCCAGGCTCGAAGGACTGATCTTCAGGATTCCTTCTTCTATGCTCACTCTCTTTTTCTTCTCACGAATACTTCCTTTTTCTATCTTCTTCCTCTTCTTTCTGCTCTCTGTTGTGCTTGGGCACTGCTCTCTCTGCTGCTCACGGCTAGGACTCTTTCTCTTCTTCACTGCTTGAGTTTCTTCTGCTTCAAGAGTATTATTTTTCCTCGGAGGCTGAGGCAGTATATTTATAGCCGAGATGAAAGGATGGGGCGGTGTTGCCCTAGTGAGCTTTGACTGGTCCACGTGGTATAATTTCTTTCCACGTGTCTTCTGGAGCTTTTTCTTCTTTTGGCCACGTGTCAGCATCCTGGTACCTCGTCCATCCTGGGATCACGAGCCAGGCACCTCGGATCACGTGCCCTCTATTAGCACGCTCAGCAACTAAAACTTAAGTCTGCTGCGTTGACTCCATCATCCTGCTGCGTTGACGCATCGGTGATCCAGTGATCAGGTCTTCAGAAGATAGATGTGTTGCGTCGACGCTCTCATCATGCTGCGTTGACGCATTGGTGTGTTCCAGCAGCTAAAATTGGATGGCTTCAGCCTTATTGCGTCAAAGAGTGCGTTGACGCATTGTGCAGCTGCGTCCACCCTCTGGTCACCTTGTCGATCCATCAAGCTGCTGCGTCGACCCAACGAGCTACAGCGTCGACGCTGCCAAGGTACTCTAGAGGTTGCAGGGAGATACTTGAACTGATGCGTCCACGCTGCTAGTGGGTGGCGTTGACGCACGGACATGTACATTAAGGCCTTTCTTGCCTTGAATATTGGCATCTCTTAAGCCGCTGCGTCGACGTTGCTCCACTGCTGCGTTGACGCATTGGAGTATTTCAGGCAAGGCCTCTGCTTCTTGAGTGGCTGAGTTGACGCAGCCTTTGCGTAGAGTTAACGTTGTGAAGAGTATCCGTGGATGCATCTTCACTGGTGCGTGGACGCCTTAAGCTCTAGCGTCGACCCTGTTCCTGTCTTGCATAAGGAATTAATTCAAACGAAGAGATTAATGAATCAAGACTTAATCACAAACACGCCATTCATATCTCATTGGTTGTCCAGATATATATCTGTGATATATATATATATATATATTACTGATATATATATATATATACATCTGTGTATATTCCACGGAGATAATACACTGCTCAGCACTCAACACCATGTGCTTTAAAAATAATATTGAGCTACTGTGAGCATATAAGACAAAGGACATTTAAGACAAGATGCACGAGCACAATATTAAAACATGAATATTAAGGTATGCATGAACCAAGTGCATCCAACCAGAACATGCACGAGCCTTGCTTAGACAGAGTGGCATAGCATCAACCCAGCTGTTCCACTGCGTCAATGCAGCAAGTAAACCAACAACTACTGCGTCAACCCAATCTCCAACTGCGTCAACGCACTGCATGAACAATTAGCCACTACGTTAACCCAATCTAGCCATATTCATGAATTAGCTATTCAAGCAAACAATCAGATATTTAAGCAGTCAAACAGTCATCTATATTAATTAGCACACCTCACAACACCTCAGTGTGACTCATGGTGTGTCAGCCATCATCAAAACCACACAGGGGCACAACAGGTGGTGGATAAAGTGTTTGGGTCACACGAGTCTCTTGACTCCCATTGGAATGGATCATATGGATCATAAAATGGGTTACCTAGGGGGAGGAACTCCATGTCCTCAAGATCCTCAAAAGGTCCTAAGTCATCCTTCTCCATGATAGTTGGGCCAATGTTCTTGGCAAGTGGGTCGGCCATGAGTGGAGGGCTTGGCTTTCTACCCGAGATAAGAAGCTCTAAATCGAGGAGAAGGTTGGGCTCATCGGGTGTAGGGAGGAATAGAAGGAGGTCGCTAGTGTAGCAACCAATGGTGCAAACCGAGGTGATAGACCCTATGCATAGGTGTAGGAGGCTAAGGCTCCTAGGTTGTTCGACCATAGGGGTCAACATGCTAGTCATCTCTAATTGCCATGCTATGCCCTTGAGAAGGTCCTCTAAGGTCTCCACTTGATAGGATGCTTGGATTGTGGTGTGATAGGAGAAGAAGGGCACTATGGGAAGGTCTTGTTCTATGGGAGGGAAAACATGGGCCGGGATCTCTCTAATTGGGCTCTCCTTTAGCCAACTAACAATGGGTTCTCCTAAGATGAGCTCCGCCCCAACTAGAGAGGGTGGTGTAAGGTAAAGACCATCGTGTGAGGTTTCTTCTTCAACTTGGACTTGGGTTTCCTCCAAGGTGGGGGGTGGGTTTGGAGTGCTCACAACTATTGGATCGGGTATGAGTTCTTCTACCAAGGAGGTGAGGGGGTCTTTTGGGGTGATGAGGGTTGGTGTGTGGTGCTCCCGGGGTGGAGGGTAAAGGGAAACTTGGATTGGGATTGGTAGAGTGGGGTTTGGGAGTGGAAGTAGTGGAGGCCTAGGTTGGGGTAGGATTGGGGATGGAAGTGGAAGGTGGGTTGGGTGACAAGATTTGGGTTGATGGGTTTTGGGGGGTGTACCCTTTTTAGGGGACAATGGAGGGGTAGTGGTGGGGACCAAGGGGAGATGTGGGGTATGGGTTTGGTGAGGGATTGTGGGTTGGGTGGTGGTAGCCGTCATGGGTCTAGGTGGAGGGATGGACACGGGGTCCACTTGGGTTTGAATGGTGGTCCTTATTTGGGAAACCGGGTCGGTTAGGGGTCTCTTCCCCTTGGGATCGACCGGTTGTGGAGGGGAAGGAAGTGGGGGCCAATTGAGTTTGGATAGTGAGGTTTGCGGAAGGGGGCTTTGGTTGGAGTGTGGGGACCCTTAGGGGATTTGGTGGAGAGGTGGATGCTTGGTTTATTTGGGCCTTAAGAGAGAGGACTTGGTGGCGAAGTGTAGTTATGATGGTTGAGAAGTGATTTGTTGGGAGTGGTGGAGGAGGAGGCCTAAAGGTGGTATCAAGTTGGTCGGGTGGGGATGGAGGAGTGGTAGTGCACCTCGGGCTAGGGGTGTTTGAGTAGAAGGGGTGGGAATATTTGGGGATGTAGATTTTTCTAAGTTCTTTCTTCATATCATCCCATGAGGAAATGGGTTCTTGTTTTCTAACGTCCCTTAAGCCCACTATGTTCCTCCATTTTTCCTTGGCTTGACCCCGAAATTGCCCCATGGCAACGCGGACTCTTGCGGGTCCATAAACCATAGTTCTCTCAAAGTGTTTTTCCATGGTGACCTCCCACTTTAGGTAGGCACTATAGCATGATCCATCGAAGAGGAGATTTTCAAAAGAGATTATGTCAAATGGAGGGTTGATCGGTCCCTTGTGGAGGGTCGAGTGGGATGAATGTGACCAAAGAGAGGTAGCCATGTTGATGAATGCAAATGTGCCCAAGGACTAGACTTAGTAGAGACAAGTCTAAAACTTGCTCTGATACCACTTGATGTGACACAACCTTGGACCTAATTTAAGAAGCACAACCACAAGGCTATGAAGCTTATGCAAGCGGACCTTCGTATGTCGCACACACTTAACCCGGGGGTAACTCGGGGATATCGAGTCGAGGAAATGGGGCAAGCCCCTTGCTGGTAGAGGGCCAGCAAAGTCTAAGTCAAACCTCCCCTTGAGGTGCGGATATTCAACTCAATGTGTTGGCCTTGGCCGAGGGACGCGGATCACTCACTCACACCCACGGGGGTCGCACAAGTGCGGTGGAGCCTTAAGATCGGGCGCTCTCTTCCTTACCGACGGCGCAATTGGAGAATATTAAATGAACAAGAGTAATTTAGAGCAAGGGATGAGTTCTCACCTAGCCAGTTTGAAGAAACCGACTCCGGTCGGAGACGGGGGCGAGCGGGGAGGCGAGGGGAAGCACCCGCACGCCGCGTCGATGAAGCTTCAAACCTGTGAGTGTAAATAATACATGAACTACCCCCATGTAAGGGGGGGATCTCGGAGAAGGGAAGCCAATGAATACACTCAATATGACCTCCACGCAGGGAGGGGCCTTCAGCCGGCCAAGCGGGGAGGGGAATTCGTGCTAGAAGTGAAGAGAGGGAAGTCGAAGCCGAATCTGCCCGCTGACTGTGTCTCAGGACAGACCGTCAGGTATTTGGACGTTGTGGTCAACCCCAAATTTGTTTGCAGACAAAACCACTTGGAGATTCTTCGTAGCTGGATCTGGATGATGCTTGAATTTTGTAAATTTCTTCAGGCACTGCTGCTGGTCAGGGTAGGGGCTTGAACAGGGTGGCAGACCCTCGAATCTGACAGCTTCAGGTTCCAACAGAAGGAAGCAGAGGTTGCCACGGTCGCACCCGAGCTCAGAATCAGGTACCGCTGGAGTCGTTGGAACCGCTGACAAGTCCTCTTCAAAGAAAGACTGATGGGTATGCCAGCTGATGTATGGGTCGACTGGTAGGCTCTGAACACTGAGGAGGGGTCGGTGCAGACTTAGTGGAAGCAGAACCGAGCACCCGAGCTATAAATTTGATAACTTTCAGGTCCGGTCGCCAAATGGGGCTCTGCTTCTTGGAGATGTTAGAAGACTCGTAGTAGAATATGTTTGAAGAAGAACTCTCGATCCGATTCCCAACACGATCGTCGCAGTCGAGCTTTCAATCCGGCTCTGGTCTCCTGCTAGGGGGGATCTGCGCAGTTGTGGGAGAATGGCTCTCCTGGTCGATCTCGAACTCGGAATGGGATGGGACCACCACCATTGCGAAGAAGACAGGCAGACGCTTCCGTCGGTATATGGTATGCCACCTGAAGCTCCCAGGGGACGACGGGGTGGCCTCTGCAACCTGCGGCCAATCTGCTGCCTGCAACTAGAACTTGAGAGGGTGGAGATAGGTAATGGGGAATGGGGTAGATGGGAGGGGAAATGAGGTGGTTGCATGTAGGGGCAACCCCCAGATGTGAGGGGGTCTAGGAGGGGGCGTTTCAAGGTGTGGGAAGGAGAGAATGGGGGCTGGAAAGGGGTGTTTGCTATGGGTGAGAGAGGAGCTGCGAATTTGGGCTTGGAGGGAGAGGGGAAGGTGAGGGGGGCACAAGTGGGTGGAGGGAAGGTGAGTTTGAATTTTTCTTAATGGAGGGTATTCAATGGTGGTCTTGGGGATGGGAGGGGTTGTGTTGGGGAAGGGAACGTGTGCTTGGGGTAGTGGGAAGGGTGCTTGGGGAAGTGGGTGGGATAGTTGGGGGTTGGGAGGTGGAGCTAGGATTGGTGGAAGCTCTCTTGGGACTAGGGGGTGGAGTAATGGGATGTGTGGGGAAGGGGAGTGGCCTTTAATGGGGGTAGGTGGGAGAGTGGTGGTTGGGAAGGGAGGAGAGAGAAAATTTTTAAAATTGGGTGTGGAGGAGAGAGAAAGGGGAGTGAAAGAGAGAGATTAAGAGAGGGATGGGTGGGGAATCTCTCGCCTAGGGTCTCTCACCCAAATAATGGAATCTCTCCACTAGATAAGAAGTTTGAACTCTCAAAATGGCAAGTTTTTCATTCATTGATTCATTACCTCAGAATGGAGAGAGTGGGGTCCTATTTATAGGGATCCCACAATTTACAATAAGACCCTGACTTTTGACACATTGACTAATAGCCAACAAGATAGGGGCGCCTATGGGCCAAGCCCAATGAATTGGGCCCAATAGCTAACTAATAAACCTAATGACACTCAAACCTAGGGAAATAAGCACAAGGCCTAGGGACATGACTCAAATAAAAGGGAAATTACAATGATATGACTCAAATAAAATAAAGAAACATACATAGGACTCAAAATAAATGACTAGACCATGATGTACGCCTCCGGGGTGACGAGAATGGTCGAGAGTGTCAGGACGGATGGTGATGACCCCATCACCATAGCCCCCCTCTCTCATTTCCTCTCTCTCCCTCACCCTCACTCTCTCTCCCATGATCACCCTCTCTCCCTCTCTCGGGGCGAGGCCCGACTGGGCCATTATAGGAGAAGCGGGAGGTACTGTTGGAAAGCTCGCGACGCGTGGAGCGCGTTGACACCAACATTGGGGCGAACCGCGGAGCGTGGAGGCATGTGCAGGAGAGGGAAGGCGCGGCTCCCCTCGGTCCGTTCGGTGTCGTAACGATGGTTTCATCGCGCAATAGGTAGGGGGATGGATTCCTCATCGCCTTAGGATTGTGCCTACACCACATGCATGCCCATCGTACTATGTTTTCCTAGATTTTGGAGCAAAAATCATGAACATTGTATTTATGTTTTAATTTGTGAAAAATTATTGCATGGCCATCGTCTTTATGTTTTTGATGGTGTGGATGTTGTGAAATGGGTTGTGGCAAGGCAGGTTTAGGTTAGAAATTGTTTCCCCATTGATTTGGATCGACCGGGAGGGGTTTCCATGGAGGATACCCCGTTCTCTGTTTCCCGGTAATTAAACGGTCCTACCAGGTACCGTTCAGAAAGTCACGATCTTCTTCTAGACCGTTTTAACCCATTGAGTGGTCACTCATGAGACCGTGTACGAACTACAGATGCCGACCCTCGACCGCGTAAGACATTTAAACAGTAAGGCGGCGTAGATGGCACGGCCCAACATGGGTCCGTTCAGTCCATTGAACGGCCAGTCGTGGGACCGCCTAGGGACCGTTCGTCTTATTGAGCGGCCAATCGTCGGACCGCTTATACCACTGCATGGCTCGACCTTAACCGCGTGTATCTTAGAAAGTTATATGGCGGTGGAGCTGAACGGCTTCATGATGACCACTTATATCCATTGAGCGGTCAGTCGTGCGACCGCTTACGACTGGAGAGGCCTCTTCTTGATCGTTTAATTTCAGCAGAATTCAAATGTTAACATGTTCATTTAATTATGCTTTTAATATTGCATATTCGCCCTGTTTAAAATATTTTACAAACTATGGCACATTTTTAGATCCCAATAGAGTTACTTTCTCTTTCCTTGTGATGGAACCACTAGTCATAGCCCGATGACCTCTAGTGTCGGCCCACCTAGGAGAGGTGGCTGGGTAGTCCCAGTTTATGGTTTTTAAGCTAGTTTCCATGGGCCCCCTTGCTTGACAGTAGCGTCCTACTGGGGGGGAAAACTAGCTAGAGGCCTGGCTCAAGGTATTGAGCCTGTGTGTGCACACGTGGTCAGGGGCTTGGACTGGCTCTGACGAGTGTTACCATGACTAGTTCTTGTCTTCTGGTACTGTTACGTGTCTCACTTGTCGTGATCCAGACTTGTGTAGATACTTGAGACGCAGTGTAAGCCGTCAGTGGACGCATCTGATTTCTCTTTCTGGTGGTCCTTCTTTCTCCTGTCACTTGGAAATGTTAAGGTTTATTCTATTGGTAGATTTAGTTCCTGACGCTCGTGTTTAAATTAAATTGGCATCATAGTTAGCTGTTATTAAACTGTTTAGATAGTTTTACAGCTTTACCAAACTATTGTTTAATTCTACCAATGCATGCTTTAATTACATTCCTTTGTTTAGTGGCGAGGTAGGCATCCGCATGACCCCTACTGAGTCTGGTTGTGAGACTCACCCTTACTTTTCCAGGTGAGCAGCCTCAACCATCTTCTGGAGCTTCCCGTGCTTTTGACGGTCGTACTTAGTGCCAGTAGTGGTCGGTCAGTAGATTGTTAGTGGTCTTTTACCTTACCTATACTTTTTGACCGGGGTATGCCCCGAGTAGTTGTATATTTTTTACTTTTGTTCAGTGGTTGGACTTGTATAAACTGTGGATCTAGACTATTGTACATATTATCACTTTGATATTTAAATTGCTTCCATTTATAGTTCAAATTGTTGCTATAATTAATATTGCGCGCGTGTAATTCCAATTCGTTATGCATTACCTTGACAAAACCCTTCAACCCTTACGAGGCCTCATCAGCGTCTTAGGTTGCTTCCCCGAGTACTTGGTATCAGTTTACCGATATCCAGATCTCCGGGTCGTTACAGTTGGTATCAGAGCGGAGTTGAGGTTATGTATAAGGAATTGAAATTGCAGTAGTCCAGAACAAGTCCATGTGAGTCTACTACTGCTGGCTTAGGATGTTTTCTGTGATTACTGAGGGGTTTTCCGTTGTTATGTGTCTTCTAGATTAAAATGCCGCCTAGAAGAAGAGCACGTGTTCCAAGGGAGGAAAGTGGCACCTCTCCTCCTCCGGTTAATGTGCCAACGCCAGCTCAAGTTGATCTTCCTGCTCCTGGAGATGAAATGCCTCAAGGTGGGTGTGGCAGAGCGTTGAAAGAATTTCTACTATTCCACCCACCAACATATGAAGGACAGGTAGATCCTGATGCAGCTAGAGTGTGACTAGATGCGACTGAGCGTGTGTTCTGTTCAATGGAGTGCACGGAAGATGAGAAAGTGATGCTGGCCACATTTCAACTGCAGGGAGCAGCACTCGCGTGGTGGACCACGGAGTGGGAAGTTGCTTTCGATCTCGTCCGCTTCGTCAGATAACTTGGAGGGAATTTGTCACGTCGTTCGAGCGTACATACAGTCCGACTTATCTCAGAGTGGACAAGATGTATCAATTCATGGAATTGGCTCAGGGTGACATGACTGTGCTGCAATACCATAACAAGTTCATGGAATTGGGTCGGTATGCGCCCCATATTCTTACTGATGAAGGTTTAAGGATCGAGCAATTCTTGTGTGGCTTGAAAATAGAATTGTGGCAGCCTTTGATTGCAACCAGGGTAGCAGAGATGGATGCAGCATATCAAGCAATTGCGGCATTAGAACTTGACATGGCAAGATCCCGAGGGCGTACTCAAGTTGACTCAGTTCAGCCTAGAGTGCAGCATCAGCAGGTTAGCCAGTCGACTGTGGCAGTAGTCCAGTCTTCTGTTCCTACCGCCAGTGGCAGTTCTTTTTCCAAATCCAAGTTTAAGAAGATGTTCAAGAAGACTAAGAAGCGGTATGACAGTCAAGCATCTTCTAGCACTGTGCAGCAATCAGCACCTTCTTTCCAACGACAGGGATCAACAACAAGTCAGCCGAGAGCATGTACGAGATGTGGTGGGAGTCATCCTGGCAGATCGTGTTCGATGCCGGTGGTTTGTTTTCATTGTGATCAACCTGGGCATGTGGTTTATGATTGTCCTCAAAGGCCAAAACATGTTTAGTTCTCTCAGTTCTCTCAACCACAACCGTCTCAGTTCAGACCTCCTCCACCACCACAATCTCAGCAATATTCTCTAGCTTCATTATCTCAATAATCTACTGTAGCGGGCAGGAAGCAAAACGGGAAGGTCTTGCATATAACTTGTGCTGAAGCTGTGGCATCTCATCTCGTAGAAAGTACGATTATGCTTTATGGCCATGCAGCTCGTGTTCTATTTGATTCAGGTGCTTCTCATTCATTTATTTCTAAAGACTTTATTACCTGTATTGAGGAGCCGACATCTGAGATTTCTTGTGAGTTGCTTATGGAATTACCTTCTGGAGATTTCATGTTCACACCTCTTTGTCTAGAAGAGACTCCCATTGTGATTGGCAATCAGCAGTTGCCAACTATATTATATGCCTTGCAGCTGGTGGATTATGATATTATTCTGGGCATGGATTGGTTGGAAGAATACGGAGCCGTGGTTGACTGTAGATCGAAGAAAGTCTATTTTCAGCCACATGGGAAACCCGCATTCTATTTCCAAGGTATTCGATCTCGTTCCTCTTGCTTGATTATTTCTGCTATTCGAGCCTGTCGATTACTTAATGCAGGTTATCAGGGATTCTTGGCTCCGGTGGTTGCTATTGAGACACCACAACAGGACATCAATGATATTCCTGTGATTTGTGAATTTCCTGATGTGTTTCCTGGTGAGTTATCAGGCTTACCTCCGCAGCGAGAGATAGAAATGGTGATTGGACAGATTCCAGGTATGGCACCTTTACCAAAGGCACCTTACCGTATGGCTCCAGCTGAATTGAAAGAATTACAAGCACAGTTGTTAGATTTGTTGGAAAAAGGCTATATCCATCCAAGCTTTTCTCCATGGGGTGCTCCAGTCTTATTTGTAAAAAAAGAAAGATGGAAGCCTGAGGCTATGTATTGATTACATGCAGTTAAATCAGGTGACTGTCAAGTACAAGTATCCTTTGCCCAAGATTGATGAATTGTTTGATCAACTTCAGTCAGCTATTGTCTTTTCACGGATTGATCTTCGATCAGGTTATTATCAATTGAGGATTAAAGAATCTGATGTGGAAAAGACTACTTTTAGCACGCGATATGGTCATTATGAATTTCTGGTTATGCTGTTTGGGCTAACCAATGCTCTAGTAGCTTTTATGGACCTGATGCAGCGTGTGTTTCATCCGTATCTGGACCGGTTTGTGGTGATCTTTGTAGATGATATTCTAGTCTATTCTACTTCGGAAGAAGAACATGTGCAACATCTCAGGATTGTATTGCAAACTCTGCGAGATCACGAGCTTTATGCAAAGTTCAACAAATGTGAGTTTTGGCTTCGGGAAGTGCATTTTCTCGGCCATGTGATTTCTGGTGATGGAGTTGCAGTTGATCCGGCAAAGATTGAAGTTGTTCTTCAATGGCAGAGACCAAGGACTGTGACAGAGATCAGAAGTTTTCTAGGTCTTGCTAGTTATTATCGAAGATTCATTCAAGATTTTGCACGGATTGCTGCGCCAATGACTCGTCTGACTCGTAAAGATGTGCCTTTTATCTGGTCAGATTAGTGTGAGCAGAGCTTTAATGAATTGAAAAGGCTACTCACTACTTCTCCAGTGCTTCTGCTACCTTCTGGCTCGGGTGGATTCGTGGTATGCATGGATGCTTGTCGAGTAGGTCTGGGTGCAGTGCTTATGCAACATGGTAAAGTTATAGCTCATGCATCCTGACAATTGAAACAACATGAAGAGAATTATCCAACTCATGATTTAGAGCTTGCAGCGGTGATCTTTGCATTAAAAATCTGGAGACACTACCTATATGGTGAGAAATTTGAGATCTTCACTGATCATCAAAGCTTACAATATGTGGTTTCTCAAAAAGATTTGAATCTTCAGCAGCGCAGATGGATAGAGTATATGAAAGACTATGATTTCACTCTCTCTTATCAGCCAGGTAAAATGAATGTGGTGGCTGATGCTCTGAGCAGGAAAGTGCAAATCAGTCATTTGGTAGTTCGAGAATGTAAGTTGTGGGAACAATTTCCTAGCGAGACATTCAGCATGGATATCCCTTCTGATCCGATGGTAGCTGGGTGTGCTAGTCTTGTGATGACTCCAGCTATTTATCAATAGATTAAAGAAGCTCAGCAGGCAGATTCTGATTTATCCCGTATTGTGTTGATGCACGATATCGAGTTTGATGATGAGTTTGTAGTCAGCTTCAGGGTTTAAGAACTACCATCTTGCGTGAAGCCCATGGATCCCAATATGCTATTTATCTTGGCACTATAAAGATGTATCAAAATCTAAAAAGGTAGTTTTGGTGGCCAAGAATGAAAAGGGATGTAGCTGAGTTTGTATCTAAGTGCTTGACATGCCAGCAGGTTAAAGCTGAGCATTAAAAGCCTGGAGGAATGCTTCAACCCTTAGAAATTCTGATGTGGAAATGGGACCACGTCATGACAAACTTTGTTGTGGGTTTACCCCGGACTTCACAGGGCTATGATGGAATCTGGCTATTAGTTGATCGCCGGACAAAGACAGCAAGATTATTGCCAATCAAAGTTGCTTGAAGTGTTCATAAATTGGCCGAGCTCTATGTTGAAAAGATTGTGCCATTGCATGGAATTCCAGTATCTATTGTGTCAGATCGTGACCCACGATTTACTTCTGGCTTCTGGCGCAATTTTCAAAAGGCGTTGGGCATAGAGTTGGCTTTTAGTTCAGTGTATCATCCTCAATCTGATGGTCAGTCAGAAAGGACTATTCAGACTTTAGAAGATATGTTGCGATAGTGTTGCCTAGATTGGCAGGGTTCGTGGAGTCAGCATTTGCCATTAGTGGAATTTGCATATAATAACAGTTATCACTCCAGCAACGATATGGCACCGTATGAAGCTTTATATGGGCGTCCTTGTCGTACTCTATTAAACTGGTTTGAATCTGGTGATCACTTATTGACAGGACCTGATATGGTACAGCAATGTGCTGATGTGGTGTGTCTAATTTGACAGAAAATGTTGACAGCTCAGAGTCGACAGAAAAGCTATGCAGATCAGCACAGGCGACCATTGCAATTTGAGCCTAGAGATATTGTGTTTGTAAAAAATATCTCCGATGAAAGGCGTTATGAGATTTGGGAAGCATGGAAAGCTCAGTCCCCATTACATTGGTATGTTTCCTATCTTGGAATGTGTGGGCCAAGTGGCTTATCGACTCCATTTGCCAGCGGCGATGTAAGCAATCCACGATGTATTTCATGTTTCCCAGCTGAGAAAGTATATTCCTGATGCGTCTCACGTTCTAGCTGATTCAGTTTGGCCTGAAGTGATAGTAGATTTGTCCACACCAGAATATCCAATTAGAATTGAAGATCGTCGTGAGCAACGATTAAGAAATAAGGTAATCCTTCTAGTTAAAGTTGTATGGCAGCATCACTCTGGCAATGAAGCAACTTGGGAACGTGAGGATGAAATGCGTCAGCAGTTTCCTTTCTTATTTGAATAAGGTATAATTTCTTTCAGTTCTCTCCTTGCGCTTCCTTTTAAATTTTGAGGATGAAATTTTTATTAGGAGGGAGGGACTGTAAGGCCCGTTCTTTAACGGATCCTTCCCGATATCGAAATAGAATTTAAACCATGAATTTAGGAATTTTTAGAAATTTAATGGGCTTTTTCTATGCATTTAACCCATTTATTAAAAGAGTTTTAGAAATTTAATGGGTATATAAGCAATTTTGCTTATTTGGGGGTTATATGGCAATTAAAGGTTAAAAATAAAAAAAATATAATAAAAATTTTTACCTCAAACCATCGAACCCTCGCCCCCCTCTCTCATTTCCTCTCTCTCCCTCACCCTCTCTCTCTCTCCCACGATCGCCCTCTCTCCCTCTCTCGGGGCGCGGCCTGACCGGGCCACTACAGGAGACACGAGAGGTACTGATGGAAAGCTCGAGACGCGTGAAGCGCGTTGACGCCAACATTGGGGCGAACCGCGGAGCATGGAGGCGTGTGCGGGCGAGGGAAGGCGCGGCTCCCCTCGGTCCGTTCGGCATCGTAACGACGGTTTCGTTGCGCAATAGGTAGAGGGATGGATTCCTCGTCGCCTTAGGATCGTGCCTGCACCACATGCATGCCCATCGTACTACGTTTTCCATGATTTTGGAGCAAAAATCATGAACATTGTATTTATGTTTTAATTTGTGAAAAATTATTGCATGGCCATCGTCTTTGTATTTTTGATGGTGTGGATATTGTAAAATGGGTTGTGGCAAGGCAAGTTTAGGTTAGAAATTGTTTCCCCGTCGATTTGGATCGACCGGGAGGGGTTTCCATGGAGGATACCCCATTCTCAGTTTCTCGGTAATTAAACGGTCCTATCAGGGACCGTTCAGAAAGTCACGGTCTTCTTCTAGACCATTTTAACCCATTGAGTGGTCCCTCATGAGACCATGTAGGAACTAGAGCGGCCGACCCTCGACCGTGTAGGACCTTTAAACAGTAAGGCGGCATAGATGGCACGGACCAACATGGGTCCGTTCAGTCCATTGAACGGCCAGTCGTGGGACCACCTAGGGGACCATTCGTCCTATTGAGCGGCCAATCGTAGGACCGCTTAGACCACTGCATGGCCCAACCTTAACCGTGTGTATCTTAGAAAGTTATATGGCGGTGGAGCAGAACGTCTTCATGATGACCGCTTATATCCATTGAGCGGCCAGTCGTGCGACAGCTTACGACTGGAGCGGCCTCTTCTTGATCGTTTAATTTCTACAGAATTCAAATGTTAATATGTTCATTTAATTATGCTTTTGATATTGCATATTCGCCATGTTTAAATTATTTTACAAACTGTGGCTCATTTTTAGATCCCAATAGAGTTACTTTCTCTTTCATTGGGATGGAACCACTAGTCGTAGCCCGACGACCTCTAGTGTCGGCCCACCTGGGAGAGGTGGCGGGGTAGTCCCGGTTTACGGTTTTTAAGCTAGTTTCCGTCGGCCCCCTTGCTTGACAGTAGCGTCCTACTGGGGGGGAAACTAGTTAGAGGCCTGGCTTAAGGCATTGAGCCTATGTGTGCACACGTGGTCAGGGGCTTGAACTGGCACTGACGAGTGTTACCCTGACTAGTTCTTGTCTTCTGGTACTATTACGTGTCTCACTTGTCGCGATCCAGACTTGTGTAGATACTTGAGATGTAGTGTAAGCCGTCAGTGGACGCATCTGGTTTCTCTTTCTAGTGGTCCTTCTTTCTCCTAATACTTGGAAATGTTGAGGTTTATTCTATTGGTAGATTTAGTTCCTGACGCTCGTGTTTAAATTAAATTTGCATCATAGTTAGCTATTATTAGACTGTTTAGATAGTTTTACAGCTTTACCAAACTGTTGTTTAATTCTGCCAATGCATGCTTTAATTGCTTTCCTTTATTTAGTGACGAGGTAGGGATCCGCGTGACCCCTATTGAGTCTGGTTGTGAGAGTCACCCTTACTTTTCTAGGTGAGTAGCCTCAGCCGTCTTCCGGGGCTTCCCGTGCTTTTGATGGCCGTACTTAGTGCCTGCAGTGGTCGGTCAGTAGGTTATTAGTGGTCTTTTACCTTACCTATACTTTTTAACCGGGGTATGCCCCGAGTAGTTGTATATTTTTGACTCTTGTTCAATGGTTGGACTTGTATAAATTGTGGATCTGGACTATTGTACATATTATCACTCTAATATTGAAATTGCTTCCGTTTATAGTTCAAATTGTTGCTATAATTAATATTGCGCGCATGTAATTCCAATTCATTATGCATTACCTCAAAAAAATCTTTCAACCCTTACGAGGCCTCATGAGCCTGTTGGGTGGCTTCCCCGAGTTCTTGGTATCAGTTTACCGGTATCCGGATCTCTGGGTCGTTATAGAGGGAGTGAGGCAGACTAAGAGGGGGAGAGGGAGAGTGTTACAGAGAGAGGGAGAGGGAGAGGGATCGAGAGGGTTTAACCTACCGAAATGAGGAGCGGCGCATTTCGGACGGTGATCGAGGACGGCGACGGCGAGGACGACCACGACCGGCGGCGACGGGGAGCACTGCGACGGCGGCAGCGGCGGTGACGGTGGTAGGGAGACGGAGGAAACAGAGAATGAGAGGGAGAGTGGGGGTAAGTGAGTGATAGGGAGTGGCGGGGAGGGGCTGATTTGGGCGGGGGATTTCGTGATTTTTAGATGGCATTTCAGACGAACAATATTTTTGTCTGAAATTTTAATAAATTTCAGACGGAATAGTTTTCGTCTGAATATAAGTCTCAAATTGAGACAGATAGTGCAACAGATAATTATCTGTCTAAAATAGAGATGGAATTTCAGATGAAATCCATCCGTCTGAAATTCAGACGGATATTGAGACTCAAATAATTCCGTCTGAAATTCTCGTCGCTAACATCACCTTTTCTTGTAGTGAAGTCATTCAAGCAAGTAAGTATATCAAGTTTATACAAGCATATGCAAGTGAATGAAAAGATGATGGAGAATTATTCCTATTCACGAGTATGCAAGAATATGTGCAATCTAAATCATGAGGTTGAATATGTGCAAAACTAAAATATTATTTTCTAAATAAGCAAAAGTGTGCATGTAAGCCTAATATGAACAATTACTCATTCAAACAGTAAATTCCTAGTTCTCTTCTTATTCTTGTGAAATTTTTAGGAGATAAGGGTTTTGTAAAAATATCTGCAAGTTGGTTTTCAGTATTTACATGTATAAGCTCAAAATGACCCTTACTCACATTATCTCACAAAAAGTGATGTCTAATCTCTATGTGCTTTGTGCGAGAATGCAAAACAGGATTTTTGGAAATGTTAATGGCAGAGGTGTTATCACAAAGAATGGGTGTGTTATTCAAGATAATACAGAAATCAACTAACTATTGTTGGATCCATAGCACTTGGGTTGCACAACTACCGGCAGCCATGTATTCGGCTTCGGGTGTTAACAATGACACTGTATTTTGTTTCCTAGAGGCCCATGAAACCATGCAACCTTGAAGAAATTGACAATACCCGCTTGTGCTTTTACGATCCACTAAACACCCAGCATAATCAGAATCTGTGTAAGCTACTAAATCAAAATTACATCTACGTGGAAACCAAAGACCAAGATCCGATGTGCCAAGCAAATATCTGAAAATTCTTTTGACTGCTAACATGTGTGGTTCTTTCGGATCGGATTGAAATCTAGCACACATGCAAACACTAAACATGATATCCGGCTACTAGCAGTCAAATATAGTAAAGAACCAATCATTCCACGAAACAGTTTGTAACACCTCGATGAATAATTATATAACATAAAGGGTAATAACTGAGAAAATAGTTGTTATTAATTGAAAATCCCTCTAAATGAAATTTTAACTAATTTATAAATATCTATAAAATTCATAATCACGTAGATGACTAAAAGTTTAGACAATTTGTCTTCTTGGTCAAACCCTAAATAAAATTTTTAACAAGCCAAATTAATGAATTTAGGGCTAAAATCGGAGTTTAATGAACCGAATATTAGATTGCTTAATTTGAGCCCAAATCTCGATGGTTTGAGCCCAAACCAAGCGTAATAGGTCGGCCTTTGGGGGTGGCCCATTAGCCCTCTCATTTCTCGCCAAAACCCTAGCCCTAAAGTTTGAATTTCGGTGAGTTGCGGCGGCGTGACTTGGTCAAGCGTGAATCGCGCGCGACCGCGTGCGTGGGACTCTATCCCCTCTCAATCGATCCTTCCAGAATCAATTGATCCTATAAAACCAACCCTTACCTGACCTAGTAACCCATTTTGCTGCGGCGGCCGACGAGGAGCACGATCGAGGGTGAATTCCGGCGTGTTCGTGGAGGGTGGTCTTTGTGCATCCAGCGGCCGACGCCCTTCTTCTTCATTGATTAAGGTAGGTTCTAGTAGACCCAATGATGGGGACATCACCCAGAGTTCCCTCTGGCTCGACACCTCTCTCCCTTCTAGAGACAGATAGGCTACGACTGCATGACTTGACGGGTCCTCGGCGACACTGGAGTTTGTTACTATGGACATCTTGATGTATTTTCTCCTTTTCTTGAGTCATTTTGATGTACTTATCTTTATTTTGAGTCATGGTCCTAGGTCGTCACGTTATTTATCTAAGTTTGCTAGGCTGGGGGTCATTTGGGCCCAATTAGATGGGCCTGGCCCATGGGCGACCTCTTCCTTCCCCAACCCCCTTGCTTATTTGCTTTTAGCAGTTTATCCAAAAACTTTTTGTAAATGTTGGGATCCCTATATATAGGACCCCAACTCCACTTGTGATAGCTAATGAATATTTGAGAAATTAAGCATAATTGCACCCCCCTCCTCTCTCTAGCTCTCTCATTCTCTCTCTCTTCCTCCAAGGGGCGAACCCCCTCTCTCTCCTCTCCCTTCTCTCTCTATCCCTTGGGCGAACCAGCCCTTTCACCTCCCCCTCCCCCTGCCACCTCAGCTGCCACCTCACCCTCCAACCCTTCACTTCCCCTAGGCCACTTAACTCTCATCAATTCCCTCCACTTCCCAAGCAACCCTTCCTATTCCCCATACACCTTCCCCACCTCCAATACACCCCTCCCTCTTCCCCAAGCAACCTTCCCACTCCCCCACACCCTCATTCATATCCCTTGACCATCCACAACCCCCCCCACCACTAGTTGCGCACCAGCCCTCTCTCCCTACACTTCTCCCTTGCCTTGGCCGAACCCACCACCCCCACCTTGTAGCTTTGGCCCCCACTCCCCTTCACCCTCCAACACCCCATTCCACCTGCTCCGCCCCTCTCCTCACCCCCACACATTCCTCCCCCCATCTGTAAACACCTCCCACTTCCCTCCATTACCAAAACTTCCATCCCCCTTAACCTAACCCCACCTCAATCCCATTCCTTAGGTCACATCTGCAGGTGACAGAAGAAGGTCTGTCTTGCAGAAGCTCCCCCGTGTTCATACGGTGACATCTGAGGGCGTATTTTACCATTCTGGAAAGGTCGTCCAGTCCACTACGCAGGCGAGAAAGAATCGTCCCAATCCGAGTTCGGGACTGCCCAGGAGAGCCATTCTCCTCCGACTGCTCCAAGACCCATCTGCAGAGCACCTGAGTCCGACCAGAAGCAGAACCACGATCTACAGCGAAGGATTTAGACTGAAGTTCCTTCCTCCCCCTGTTCCCGACCAGGAGCAATAATCAGAAGTACATTCGGCGTCCGGGAGCCCTAGTTCTGATTTTTCTCCTTCAGTCACGCAGGACTGCCCTCACCAGTCTTCTGCGACCAACAGTCACTCATCGGCATCCCCCAGGACACCCCGACCTCCGGCAGCCTCCCCGCCAGTTTTGCTGCAACGAGGGCTCGACCACAGTTCCATAACTTCTGACGGCTTGAGATTCAGAGCTCAGGAGCCCGAGGTACAACCTCTGCGTACTACTGCCTCCGATCTGAAGCCGCCAGCCCCAGATTCCTTCATCCTGTTCGAGCCTCCACCACGACCAGCGACGACGTCAGAAGAATTCGATAAAATTCAGAGGTGTCCCAGCCCCTGTTACAAAGAAATCCCCTCTGGCTTCGTCACCGGTAAAATTCTTGAGGATGAACTACGACTGCAACAGCGGCATCCTGTCCCTTCGCACAGCAAGTGGGCAGATCCACGTCGGCTTCCGTTCCGTCATCCTTGGTGAGTTTCCCCCTCCCGCCTGGCCGGCTTAGCGCCCCTCCCTGCGTGGAGGTAGTGTTTGATGTAAGTTTAATTCCCCCACCCTCCATCCAACCCTCTTGCGTGAGGAGTAGTTCATGTACTAAACAGCTCAAGCTGCATCGGCGCAGTGTGCGGGATCCACACTTCCCCGCTCGCCCACGTCTCCGAACGGGGTTGGTTTCTTCAAACCAACCAGGTGAACTCTAAACTTTGCTCCATTAATCTTAGTGTCTATTTATTTAATATCCGTAGACATAGCTCCGTTGTGCATGCGAGCGAGTGTTCGATCCCGGAGCCACCATCATAGTGTGGTCACCGTGGTTAAAGTGAGTGAGTGGGACCTAGTGCCCCAATTGGCATCGGCCAGCCCCATAAGCGTGGGCTACGTACCCTCGGGAGGGCAACCCTAGCCCTGCTGGCACTCTACCAGCAAGGGTCTTGATC
Organism: Amorphophallus konjac; assembly: GCA_022559845.1. Taxonomy (NCBI): domain Eukaryota; kingdom Viridiplantae; phylum Streptophyta; class Magnoliopsida; order Alismatales; family Araceae; genus Amorphophallus; species Amorphophallus konjac. The sequence goes on along the minus strand of CM040126.1, from coordinate 253,664,311 downwards.
CATCACCTCCCCCTAGCATCCTTAGTCACCCCGGGCTCACGTGTGTGCGACGGCTTTTTTGGCCCCGATTTATCAACTTAATTGTTATGTGATTGTGAATGCGGAGTAGGTCCTAAGATTACTTTTGCTTGATGCATACCCCGTAGTGGTTTCACATCAGTTGGTATCAGAGCAAGTTTTAGACTTGTCTCTACAAGCATAGGTCCAAGGGCAATTGCATTTCTATCCCGTTTTGTCATCATTGTGCATGTCCACCCGTAGGGGTACCATATATCGGACTGATCCTTCTAATTCCAAACCACCAATGGATCCCAATGCTCATGGTAACCAAAACATCCCAAGGGAAGTTCCTCAAACTCCTATGGATCGAATTGAGGCTGCCATACAAGTCCTCACAGAGCAAATGAATGGAATTTCCACCCGATTAGAAAGACTAGAAGAAGCTAGGGCCCCACCTAGGAACCATGCCCAAAGAGTTCCTCCTCCACGGGTTGAGCATGAGAGGGAAGACTTAGATGATGAGTGGTATCGTGAGCAAGAGAGAGCCCCACATCCTCGATACTATGAAAGGCGACCACGTGAAGATCATGATGAATTCCTACTAAGAATGATCAAAGTGGAAGCTCCTAATTTTGATGGGTCTCACAACCCTAGTATCTATAAAGAATGGGAGCATGGCATGGACCAATACTTTGAGTGGTACCCCATGTCCGAGGAGAGAAAGGTTAGGTTGGCCAAGATGCACCTCCTTAAACTCGCCAAAACCTATTGGCTAAAGGTAGAAAACCAAAGAAGGATCAGGCGTGAGGAACCCATCAACACTTGGCTAGACATGAAAGATCAACTTAGGAACAAATATCTTCCCATCTCCTATAGCCAACTTCTTCTTGATGAATGGCAAAGCCTTACCCAAGAGGGAAAGACCGTGGAAGAGTATATTGAAAAGTTTGATTCATATCTCCTAAGGTGTGGTGTGGTTGAAGATCCAGCCGTCACTTTATCCCGGTTTAGGAATGGTCTCCTTCCCCACATCAAACGAGAGCTTTTTATGAGGGAAGTGCATAGCTTGGAAATTGCCTATCAAATAGCCCGGGATGTAGAGAGATTTGCTAGGAATCCTAGGTTTGCCCCCCCCAAGGGCCCGGGACCCCGTCCCAACCTACCTCCTCTGTTAAGAACACCTCCTCCTCCCAATGGGAGCACCCCCACTCGACCCTACCCCCAACCAACCACTCCCACCCCCACAAAGACCACTCCACTCAACCCTCTTTCCCGAAGGGAGGAAGCATCCAAAGGGAAGACCCCAGGAAGTAGTATGATTAAATGTTTTCAGTGCCACGGCTATGGCCACATAGCCTCCCAATGCCCTTCCAAGGGGATGTCGAGCCTTGTTATTGAGGGCGGACCTACCACATCCCAAGAAACCCAGGAGGATACTATTGAGGAACACGAGGCTACTTTAGAGTGGGAAGAGGAATACGAGGAGCAATATTTTGAGGAGGGTGTAGGAGATGACCCCCACTCCACCCACTTGGGAGTTATAAGGTGCACTCTTACCCAACCACAAGAGAATGATTGGAGGAGGACTTCCATTTTTCACACCTTCATCAAAATCGGGGACCATGTTAGGAAGGTTATCCTAGACAACGGAAGTTGTGTCAATGCCGTGTCCCCGGACACCTTCAAGCTCCTAGGACTTACCCCAACACCCCACCCCAAACTGTTGGTTTATTCCAACGTTTATTTCCAGCATCTCCTTGTATTTGGTGTGTACCATGTGGGGTATGGGACCCACGTGGGACCATCGGTGCTTGGCAGCCCAACCCGCCACATGGATTATGGGGTCCATGTGCGAAGCCCCTCATGCCCGCCCACAGCACGTCATAGACGTGGGGTTCTGCGCTGCCATAAGGAAATATGGTCTAACCTTCGCTACTAGCTCGAGCTTTTAGCGCAACGGTAGGGGCTTGATCCTGTAAACTGGTATCAGAGCGAGGTCGCGGGTTCAAATCCCAGGTGCCGCTGGGGGGGAGATTGTTGGTTTATTCCAACGTTTATTTCTAGCGTCTCCTTGTATTTGGTGTGTACCATGTGGGGTATGGGACCCACGTGGGACCATCGGTGCTTGGCAGCCCAACCCGCCGCATGGATTATGGGGTCCATGTGCGAAGCCCCTCATGCCCGCCCACAGCACGTCATAGACGTGGGGTTCTGCGCTGCCATAAGGAAATACGGTCTAACCTTCGCTACTAGCTCGAGCTTTTAGCGCAACGGTAGGGGCTTGATCCTGTAAACAATTGTTGTGATTATTGTGCCCCTGTGTGGTTTTGATGATGGCTGACACACCATGAGTCACACTGAGGTGTGGTTTTGATGATGGCTGACACACCATGAGTCACACTGAGGTGTGCTAGATTCTTATAGATGACTGTTTGACTGCCTGAATATCTGACTATTTGCTTGAACAGCTAATTCATGAATATGGCTAGATTGGGTTAACGTAGTGGCTAATTGTTTGTTCATGCATTACTCTATTTGCCAAGTGTATACATCAGTCAGCATTGCATTTTGTTCACGAAGTCTATACACTGCTGGATGTTCATGTCTGCACATTGGTGTTTTTCCCTACGTTCTGGCCAAGTCTATACAGCCTCATTCCTACCTTCGTTCCAAGCCAAAGTCTACACAACGCCCTTCACTGAAAGTCTATACATTCGCTGCAGAGATCACGGTCAAGTGTGTACATTGCATAGCATGTTTCGTCTAAGTCCATACATTGGACTGTTGTGTGCATTTGGCGAAGGCATCGCAAGTCTAGACAGTGGACAGCGTCTTGTGCATATAGCAAGTCTAGACATTGCACTGTAGCATGCATTTCCTTAAAGTCCATACATTGGACTGTTCTTCAAAGTCTGCACAGTGGCTTCACATCTTCAAGTATGTACAGCCGTTTGCTTTGAACTTCAAGTCTATACGTTGCACTGTTCCTCTCGTGTTCGTGTCATTCCCTTTATTGTGTCTTCATGTCACTTATTATTATACTTCGTGTTATTTTTGTTTACTGTCCTTCAGGTCGTGTGTCCGTGTTGCTTCCACTATATTTCGTGTCGTTTCCTTTGTTTTTAGTTGTTCATCTCGTGTCGATTTCGTTTGTTTTTGAAACCACACTTCGTGTCGGTTTCTGTGTTGATCTTCGTTCTGTCTTCGTGTCGTTCTTACTTCGAGTCGTTTCTTTGTATTCATCTTCGTGTTGGTCTTTCGTTTTAGACTTCGTGTCTTTCTCGCTTTGACCACACTCCGTGTCGAATTCAGTTTTCGTCTTCATGCTGTTTTCAACTCGTGTCGGTTACTGTTTCATCTTCGAGTTGTTGTCACCCCGTGTCGTCCTTGTCTTCGAGTTGTTCGGATGTTCGAGCAGCTTTATACTCAAAGTTGTCTTCGTGTTTCCCGTGTACTCGTGTCTCCGTGTTGCCTTAGTGTCTCTATCTTCGTGTTGAGTTTACTTCGTGAACTCTTCTCAAAGTCAAGCACGTGTCTGTGCTGTCTCCATGTCGTTCTTACCTCGTGTCGGTTACTGTTGTCTCCATGTCTTCGTGTCGTTTTTGTTCCACTGCGTGCAGAACATTGCAGCACCTCGTGTTGCTTTCTGTGTGCCACCTCGTGTCGTTTCACAGTGAACCTCGTGTCGTTTCTGTGTAAACCTCGTGTCACTTCTCTCTGTCCTCTAGTTGAATCTCGTGTCATTTTTTATGTCTACTTGTTCAACTCCGTGTCAACTTCTGTGTTCGTCTTCGTGTTGTTTTCAACTCGTGATGGTTTTTGTCATTTCACTTCGTGTCGTTTTCTTATTCTGTCTTCGTGTTGTTCTTCCTAGACCTTGTGTCTTTCGCTTGTTGAAACCATACTTCATGATTGGTTTCTGTTTTGTCTTCGTATGTACCTCGTGTCGTTCCTTTTGTAGTGCTTGTTTTGTTACAGTGACTTCGTGTCGTTTCCTTATTCTATCTTCGTGTTGTCTCCGTGTTGTTGCCGTTTGTTAGCTCGTGTTGTTTAGTTCTAACCTCGTCCAGGTTTCTTCTAAAACGCTGTTCTTCTGATAAGTCTATACAGAGTTGTTCTTTAAACTGATGACTTATCCGATACTCTGTTTTACAAGTGCTTTGATCGTGAAGCTTAAGGAGGGCACGTGATCCGAGGCTGGAATGAAGCCTGCTGAGAGACTGCCACGTGGTCCGAATAATTAGGGCTGGAAATGTGGAGGTCACACGTCGTGGCTGATGCTGCTGCTGCTATATATATGAGACCTTCATCCACATATGAAGGTGATCGAGTTGGCGAAAAGAAGAGTCCATACAGAGAGCCACGATCCAGATAGAAAAAGAAAAGAAAAAAGAAGAGAAGAGCAGAGAGTGAGAGATTAGAGGAGCAGAGATCGAGAGAGTGAAAGAGAAGAAGAAGAAGAGAAGAGAAGAGGAAGAAAAGCTTACCTGAAGATCTGTCTACTGGACCGTGGATCAAATCCAGGCCAGTCAGCTCCGTTGAGAGCCACATTGTGCATTTCGTGTTTCAGCTTTCTGTTTGCTGAAGTTATTTTCGTTTATTATTTTTCCTTTGTTTTCTGGTTTGCTGTGCTTTCCGATACTCTGTAGAGAGGTCGGGGTTCCTCCTGTGGATCAGGAGAAGGGAGATCTGATCTACGGTTGCAAGTAGCTGGGAGCTACTTGTGGGTTCCCTCCGGTTTGGAGGAAGGGAGACTTGTCTCCGGTTCTGGGCTTGTGGATTCAAGTCCAGGGGTTCCCTCCAGGTCTGGAGGAAGAGAGACCGTGCGTCTCTGGTTTGCTAGTGACTGGTGTCACTAGTGGTTCCCTCCGGTTGGGAGGAAGAGGGGAGGTTGTTCCCCTGGTCAAGCTGTGTGGCAGCATCTGTTGCAGACTGAGTCTGCGGTTTCTAGCATGAGCTAGTGGAAGCCACACTCGGGTTGAGTGTGGGGTGGATGTAGGTCTGGAGGACCGAACCACCTAAAAACCCCTTGTGCATTGTGGTTTGGTTTATCTGCTTTTGTTTCCGCTAGATGATTGCATAGGGGCGCTCTAAGCGTTTGGCTTCTGTTTGAGCAGAAGTGTTGATTAGTTTTCTTAGAATATCTTTATTTGTCAAGAGAGCGAAATTCCTGTTGAGCTTCAGATTGTCGAATCTGTCTTGTTATTATTCTTGTTTTTAATTGGGTGAAGTTTTTTTTAAACGGGTTATATTCATTCACCCCCCCCCTCTGATTACTGCACCGAACCCAACAATTGGTATCAGAGCGGTTCTCTGTTTGATCAGATCCAACGATCTGCAGAGGATCCTGTTGTCCCTTCGTGCATTTCTGTTTCTACCCTTTGCTGCATTAATCTAGTTGCCGATTCATTCAATGGGTTCTCCACCGATTTTCAATGGCTCTAACTTTAACTCATGGATTAGCAGTCTTCACAATTATGTGAAAATGATTAATCCGGATTTGTGGAAATTAATTTCACAAGGTCCCCACAGATTGCCAAAGGAAAAGTCCAAATGGACTAAAAGTCACAAGTCAAAATATGGAGAAAATCAGAAAGCCTTTAACCTGATGAGAGCAGCTACTGACAAGGCTCTACACTCTCATTTTTATGACTGCAGGTCCGCTAAGGACATTCTGGATCAGCTGAAGCTAGCTCAGAGGATGAATAAGAACAACTGCATGATGGCTAACGAGAGCAACCATAGCAGTGATCAAGAGGAACTCCAAGATGCTGAAAAGGTAATCATCCCCTTCTCTAGTTTCACTTTAGATGACTGGGAAGATGCCTATGCTGATCTGTTACACTCCCATGAAAAAATGAGTAAGAGGTATAGAAGACTGAAAAAGAAGCTGGAAAATCTAGGAGGTGAAAATCTTGAAACTCTGAAAACTGAAAATGAAATCTTAAGAAGACAACTACAAGACTTTGACTCTATTACTACAGATCTAGATCATTTGAAATCTGAAAAACAAACTTTTATGAAACAAATTGGTCTACACAAAGAGGAGAGTCAAAAGCTTGTTTGTGAAATTGTTGAACTAAAGGAAAGGCTTAGCTTCGTTGATCAGACTCATAACAATGACGCTGTTCAAAATGAAAGATTGGTGAGAGATTTAGAGTGTATCAATTCTAAATTGGAAGAATTGAAATCTGAGAATGAAAAACTCAAAAACCAATCCAAAGAATTTGAACATAGATCAATGTACCTTGAAAAAGAAAATGGTTTGATCTTTGAGAAATTGGAGGCTGAAAGAACAATGAATTCAGATATTCAGAAAAATCTTGACAAATTTCAATCTGAAAAATAACAAGAAATGTTTTATGAATGTCAGTCTTCAATAGATAAATGGGTGTTTGATGATGAACTCCTAGACCAGAACAACAAACTGAAAGAGGAAATCAATAAGTTGAAACACCTAAACACACAGATGACAGATAGGCTAATGACGATTGAAAAAGGCAAGTGTGTAAGTGTGGATAGTTCTGATAGGTTGATGAATGCTGAACAAGAAATTAAGAGCCTAAAAACCATCAACCTAATGTTAAATGGAAATGTCAGTTGCAGTGAACAGAAAATAGCTGGATATGAGCTTAGTATCACATCCCTTCAACAAGAAGTTGATGATCTTTACAAGTCCCTATCTGAAGCTGACAAGGAAATAGAATTAAAACAAGAAGTAGAAAAACTCAAAAGCCTGAATGATGCTTTGCATCAACAAGTAATTTCCTGTGAAACAGATTTGTCCAAATATGAGGCTAAAATTGCTGATTTGAATTCTGAGATTAAAGATTTGAAAAATTCTCTATCAAAATTTGTCAAAGGAAAGGACAATCTGAATAAGCTTCTTGGAAAGAGTGATAACTTTGAGAGAAAGGGACTGGGCTATAGTCCGACAAATAAAAGGAGTAATGGGAATAAAACATCCACTATTTTTGTTAAAGCTTCCAATCAGAACACAACCTCTGCTCCTTCTGTCTTTCAATTCACTGCACAAAAATCCACTGAGAAACCCAAAACTATGGAACAAACTCCAAAACAGAAAAAGGGTGAAAATTCACAGAAAAAGGAAAAAGAGGCTCCTGTTGTTGTAAAGAAAACTGCACACAATTCACATGATCTCTCACACACTCACATTAAAAGGGATTCATGTTATTATTGTGGGAAGCATGGTCATCTCATGAATGAATGTTTTATCATGAAAAAAGACAATAAACCACATGGCAGGTCTTCCATGCACTTTTATGATCCATATGGATCTAAACACAATTCTAGTCAGCACATTGTGTGCTTCAACTGTAATAAGCCTGGGCACAAGGCTGTTGAGTGCTGGTTTAGATCTACTTGGGGTAAAAATAGTTTTCATAGAAGAAATTCTTTTGCATGCTCCCACTGTGGGAAAAATGGGCATACAGTCAAGGACTGTTGGTATGTTCAAAAGAACTATGTTAAACCCCATTTTGTCAAATTCCCTGCAAAGCCTTTTGTGAAAATTTCATGCTCTAACTGTGGGAAGCCAGGCCATAAATCTGCTGAATGTTGGATGGTTAAGAACAAGCATCAAACTGCTCATGCATATAACAGAAAATCTTATGAACATGCTTATAAACATCACCCTGCTGTTAACATGTATCATAAGAACCAAAAACCACCCATTTCATGTAGATACTGTGGAAAAGTTGGACATTCTATGGATGACTGTTCACTGATGAAATTGGATGATAATCTTGCTATGAAAATGTTTAGAATACCTGTTAGAGCTAATGCAGGACCCAAAGCTGCTTGGGTCCCTGCAGGATCAAAATGATCAATATTTTGCAAGTGTGCCTTGGAAGCTGAAGAATGAAAAGGGGTTAACCAAGGCACTCAAAAAGAAAACCCCAGGACTCAATTCAGGTCAGTTCTGAAATTTGTTTCAATTTCACTATCTGAAATTGTTGTTTTGCTTGGTTGATTTTTGATGATCTTCTCATGCTGTTGTTTGCACTAAATAAATGAGATTGCCTTGCACTGCATATGACATTTGCATGACCATTATGGTATATGAAATGGAATAGTGCTGGAGGGCAGATGGAGTATGTCTGGATGCTACTGCCTTGTGTGAGGTGGTCCTTGGACCAAGTCCTCCGCCCAGTATCTTGGGTCAAGTCATATAGAGCAGTGTATTGCATATCATGTTGATCTGTTGGTACTAAACTGAAGTTTTTTTTCTAAAATATGAATTGAACAATCATGCTTCCAGTAATTCTCTTCTGTCTAATTTGCATGAATCATATCTGAATGCTGAATTTGGTATCATGTGATGTGATTTCGATACTTTTCATGCATATAGTCAGGGGGAGCTTTATTATATTGAGTGATTGACTCTGCTAGTGGCTTAAACCTTATTCTCTCTTCCTGATTGACTCTTCCACCAGCTTGTACTCTTCCTTCATACACCTCTTAGCTGGTGTGACTATTTTGGATCCATTATTGAGTTGTTGGTCAGCTAAATTTATTGTTCTGATCTGAGGAACTTAAACTGCATGTCATACAATTCAGTCTGAGATTGTGGTAGAAACTCCAATCATATGGGTTTAAGAATTATCACTGAATCAGACTGATATAAGATTAATGTATCCTCAGCTTTGTAATTAAATGAATTGAAAATATCTGTTGATAAGGCTTAATAAGCTTTAACCTCTTGTGTCATGTAATCCATAAAGTCTCTCATCTGATATCTGAAAATTTGAAATCTAGGCTACTTTGGTAGAGATACATAGAGTGAGTGTTGTGGTTATTCTTTAACTTGAAAAAGTTGACTAAATGAAAATTGTGAATTCAGAGCAATGACTCAGTCACTGAGAAACTGAGTTCTTTATCAATGAAATAAAGTAACTCATGTCATGAGGTGCCACAGTTATCTCTGATAAAAATTTTAGTGAAACAAGACTTGACAGAGCAATAGCTTATTTGTGTTGAGTAGTTGGGGAGTCTGGCCTCTGATAAAGGTGTCTTCTTATGTAAAAAGACACTCATATTGCTAACTCTGCTCTCAAAGTGAGAGACAATGCCAATTATCACACTGAGTAACTGGGTCACTTCAACTAAGACTTGTTGTGCCTCATGTAAAAAGGTGTTGATCAACTTAAATTGCACAGGAAAAATATAATGTGCTTCAACTAAAATTATCTTGAAAAAAATATGTCAACTCATGTTCTTGAAAAAGTGTTTAATTTCAGTACTAACCTGTGTATTTTTTCAAAGGTGCTTTTGAGATCACATTTGCAAGATAAAAGATGATTGTTTTTGAGTGTTTTCTGACGATTTGGTTCACTTTTATTAAAACTTGGATTCAGATATGAGTATTGAGTTTAATTTGGCAAAGCTGGTATACATCAAAATTAAATCAGATTGATAATGTTGCTATTTCATAACTCTTTATGATAGAAGAGTCTACATTTTTTTAGGACTTATTGAAGTGATGTATGCATTCAAAACCCTCATGATCAGATTCATGCATGATCAACAAAAAAAAAAAAAATTGTTTAGTCAACTCCTCTCTTATCAGTTGACTGATTCCTTCTGCATTTTTTTGACCATACAAATGAGAGGTGCCACTCCCATTATTATCTTGTTCACTTGCAGCCCTCTGAACTTCAAATTCCTTATGGTGGTGGATTTCAGATTGATTCCTGAGATATATTTCTCTCCACACTGTTGGAATCTTCCATCTTGTTCTGCCATAAGTTCTGATTCTGTGGTATTATCACCAGGATTCAGATTCTTTGTAATGGCTGATTTCAGATTGATTTATTGGATAACCAGAGTCCATTCCTGTGCTTCAAGTGGAGAGTAGTCAATCATGCATGTTGATAGGGGGAGAGCTGTTTCTTTGTCATAAGGGTGATCTTCATTTTTTTTGAACCATGACTCTTTCTCATGTCAAAGGGGGAGTATTTGTTGCATACGCATCACTGCATGAGTTGTTTGACAAAGGGGGAGAATTGATTTAATTGCTTCTGATATTGAGATGTCCTCATCTCATATGACATCTCTGAATTATTCGTCTTGCTAAAGTAAAAGGGGCAGTTTAGTCAAAAGGGGGAGCTTTTAATTCACTCTTCAACTCATGTCTTTTTGCTGAAGGCAAAGGGGGAGAAGAATCTAATCTGAGTCAGTGTTCAGTGTAACTCATAGTGTTGCCATCATCAAAAAGGGGGAGATTGTTGTGATTGTTGTGCCCCTGTGTGGTTTTGATGATGGCTGACACACCATGAGTCACACTGAGGTGTGGTTTTGATGATGGCTGACACACCATGAGTCACACTGAGGTGTGCTAGATTCTTATAGATGACTGTTTGACTGCCTGAATATCTGACTGTTTGCTTGAACAGCTAATTCATGAATATGGCTAGATTGGGTTAACGTAGTGGCTAATTGTTTGTTCATGCATTACTCTATTTGCCAAGTGTATACATCAGTCAGCATTGCATTTTGTTCACGAAGTCTATACACTGCTGGATGTTCATGTCTGCACATTGGTGTTTTTCCCTACGTTCTGGCCAAGTCTATACAGCCTCATTCCTACCTTCGTTCCAAGCCAAAGTCTACACAACGCCCTTCACTGAAAGTCTATACATTCGCTGCAGAGATCACGGTCAAGTGTGTACATTGCATAGCATGTTTCGTCTAAGTCCATACATTGGACTGTTGTGTGCATTTGGCGAAGGCATCGCAAGTCTAGACAGTGGACAGCGTCTTGTGCATATAGCAAGTCTAGACATTGCACTGTAGCATGCATTTCCTTAAAGTCCATACATTGGACTGTTCTTCAAAGTCTGCACAGTGGCTTCACATCTTCAAGTCTGTACAGCCGTTTGCTTTGAACTTCAAGTCTATACGTTGCACTGTTCCTCTCGTGTTCGTGTCATTCCCTTTATTGTGTCTTCATGTCACTTATTATCATACTTCGTGTTATTTTTGTTTACTGTCCTTCAGGTCGTGTGTCCGTGTTGCTTCCACTATATTTCGTGTCGTTTCCTTTGTTTTTAGTTGTTCATCTCGTGTCGATTTCATTTGTTTTTGAAACCACACTTCGTGTCGGTTTCTGTGTTGATCTTCGTTCTGTCTTCGTGTCGTTCTTACTTCGAGTCGTTTCTTTGTATTCGTCTTCGTGTTGGTCTTTCGTTTTAGACTTCGTGTCTTTCTCGCTTTGACCACACTCCGTGTCGAATTCAGTTTTCGTCTTCATGCTGTTTTCAACTCGTGTCGGTTACTGCTTCATCTTCGAGTTGCTGTCACCCCGTGTCGTCCTTGTCTTCGAGTCGTTCGGATGTTCGAGCAGCTTTATACTCAAAGTTGTCTTCGTGTTTCCCATGTACTCGTGTCTCCGTGTTGCCTTAGTGTCTCTATCTTCGTGTTGAGTTTACTTCGTGAACTCTTCTCAAAGTCAAGCACGTGTCTGTGCTGTTTCCATGTCGTTCTTACCTCGTGTCGGTTACTGTTGTCTCCATGTCTTCGTGTCGTTTTTGTTCCACTGCGTGCAGAACATTGCAGCACCTCGTGTTGCTTTCTGTGTGCCACCTCGTGTCGTTTCACAGTGAACCTCGTGTCGTTTCTGTGTAAACCTCATGTCACTTCTCTCTGTCCTCTAGTTGAATCTCGTGTCATTTTTTATGTCTACTTGTTCAACTCCGTGTCAACTTCTGTGTTCGTCTTCGTGTTGTTTTCAACTCGTGACGGTTTTTGTCATTTCACTTCGTGTCGTTTTCTTATTCTGTCTTCGTGTTGTTCTTCCTAGACCTTGTGTCTTTCGCTTGTTGAAACCATACTTCATGATTGGTTTCTGTTTTGTCTTCGTATGTACCTCGTGTCGTTCCTTTTGTAGTGCTTGTTTTGTTACAGTGACTTCGTGTCGTTTCCTTATTCTATCTTCGTGTTGTCTCCGTGTTGTTGCCGTTTGTTAGCTCGTGTTGTTTAGTTCTAACCTCGTCCAGGTTTCTTCTAAAACGCTGTTCTTCTGATAAGTCTATACAGAGTTGTTCTTTAAACTGATGACTTATCTGATACTCTGTTTTACAGGTGCTTTGATCGTGAAGCTTAAGGAGGGCACGTGATCCGAGGCTGGAATGAAGCTGCTGAGAGACTGCCACGTGGTCCGAATAATTAGGGCTAGAAATGTGGAGGTCACACGTCGTGGCTGATGCTGCTGCTGCTATATATATGAGACCTTCGTCCACATATGAAGGTGATCGAGTTGGCGAAAAGAAGAGTCCATACAGAGAGCCACGATCCAGATAGAAAAAGAAAAGAAAAAGAAGAGAAGAGCAGAGAGTGAGAGATTAGAGGAGCAGAGATCGAGAGAGTGAAAGAGAAGAAGAAGAAGAGAAGAGAAGAGGAAGAAAAGCTTACCTGAAGATCTGTCTACTGGACCGTGGATCAAATCCAGGCCAGTCAGCTCCGTTGAGAGCCACATTGTGCATTTCGTGTTTCAGCTTTCTGTTTGCTGAAGTTATTTTCGTTTATTGTTTTTCCTTTGTTTTCTGGTTTGCTGTGCTTTCCGATACTCTGTAGAGAGGTCGGGGTTCCTCCTGTGGATCAGGAGAAGGGAGATCTGATCTCCGGTTGCAAGTAGCTGGGAGCTACTTGTGGGTTCCCTCCGGTTTGGAGGAAGGGAGACTTGTCTCCGGTTCTGGGCTTGTGGATTCAAGTCCAGGGGTTCCCTCCAGGTCTGGAGGAAGAGAGACCGTGCGTCTCTGGTTTGCTAGTGACTGGTGTCACTAGTGGTTCCCTCCGGTTGGGAGGAAGAGGGGAGGTTGTTCCCCTGGTCAAGCTGTGTGGCAGCACCTGTTGCAGACTGAGTCTGCGATTTCTAGCATGAGCTAGTGGAAGCCACACTCGGGTTGAGTGTGGGGTGGATGTAGGTCTGGAGGACCGAACCACCTAAAAACCCCTTGTGCATTGTGGTTTGGTTTATCTGCTTTTGCTTCCGCTAGATGATTGCATAGGGGCGCTCTAAGCGTTTGGCTTCTGTTTGAGCAGAAGTGTTGATTAGTTTTCTTAGAATATCTTTATCTGTCAAGAGAGCGAAATTCCTGTTGAGCTTTAGATTGTCGAATCTGTCTTGTTATTATTCTTGTTTTTAATTGGGTGAAGTTTTTTTTAAACGGGTTATATTCATTCACCCCCCCCTCTGATTACTGCACCGAACCCAACACAAACCATATCGTGTCTCATGGATAAACAACCATTCCCTACCCGTCAACACATGTTGTCTTATCCCCATCACTTTTTCCTCCTACAAAGAGCCAATATGGTGTGACATCATAACTATGGCTGTAGGAAGCATCCTTTTATGGAGACCTTGGATATATGATGTTAATGCTACCATCTATGGGAAAACGAACACATGCACCTTTGAACACAAGGGGAAGACCATTCGCCTCAACCCTTCCTCACCCCGAAAGGACCCACCCCCCAAGGGAATTCTTCCCACGCCACCTCAAAACCCAGGGATCACATCACCCCCAACCCAACCAACAAGTAAGTCGTCCACCTATGAAGGTCCCACCAAAGGCCTCCACCTCATCTCTAGGAAAGAACTCGAGGAAGAACTAGCTCAAGGAACACCCTTGTGTGCTATTGTCCTTTGTCTAGGGGAGGCAACACCCTCCAACCCCCACCCTGTGGAAATCCACCCCCTCCTAGAAGAATTCAAGGATGTGTTCCCCGAGGAACTTCCCGATCAGCTGCCACCCATGAGGGATGTCCAACATGCCATTGATCTTGTCCCCAGGGCCACCCTCCCAAACCTTCCCCACTACCACCTCAACCCCACTGAGCATGCTGAACTAAGGAGGCAAGTGGAGGAACTCATAAGAAAAGGCTTCCTCCGTCTTAGCAAGAGTCCTTGTGCTGTCCCAGCCCTCCTCACACCTAAGAAAGATGGGACATGGCGGATGTGTGTCGACAGTAGGGCCATCAACAAGATCACGGTCAAGCACAGGTTTCCTATACCTAGGCTTGATGACATGCTTGACATGCTAGCCGGGGCCACCATTTTCTCCAAAATAGACCTCAAAAGTGGCTACCATCAGGTTAGGATGAGGCTAGGGGATGAATGGAAAACAGCCTTTAAAACCAAGGATGGACTCTATGAATGGCTGGTGATGCCTTTTGGGCTCTCTAATGCCCCAAGCACCTTTATGCGCCTTATGACCGAGGTCCTTAGGCCCTACATTGGAGTCTTCCTGGTAGTCTACTTTGATGACATCCTCATCTACAGCCAGTCCAAAGAAGCCCATCTCAGTCACCTTAGGCAAGTCTGCACCACTCTTAGGAAGGAGAGCCTCTTTGCCAATTTTGGAAAATGTCAATTCATGACAAAGTCCATTACCTTCCTTGGGTATGTTGTCTCCACCGAAGGAGTATCCATGGACCCTGAAAAGGTCAAAGCCATCCTCGATTGGCCGGAACCCCGCACTCTCCATGAAGTCCGGAGCTTTCATGGGCTAGCCACCTTTTACCGAAGGTTCATCCGTGGGTTTAGCACAGTCACAGCCCCTATCACCGACTGCCTCAAAAAGGGGACCTTTGTGTGGACCAAGTCCGCAACTAGAGCCTTCCAAGAGCTCAAGGAGAGGATGACCCAAGCCCCTGTATTATGCCTCCCTGACTTCTCTAAAGTCTTTGACGTGACTTGTGATGCCTCCGGGGTAGGAATTGGCGGGATCCTTAGCCAGGAAGGACACCCAGTGGCCTATTTTAGTGAGAAGTTGTGTGATGCCAGAATGAGATACTCCACCTATGACAAGGAATTTTATGCCGTGGTACAATCCCTCCGGCATTGGAGACACTATCTCTTGCCTAAAGAATTTGTCATATTCTCTGACCATGAGGCCCTGAAATACCTCAATTCCCAGTTGAAACTGAATGCTCGGCATGCCCGATGGGTCGAATACATCCAGGCCTACACATTTGTAATCAAACATAAGGCCAGAAGTGAAAACCGTGCTGCCGATGCCCTCAGTACGAGAATTTCCTTGCTAGCTACCATTAGGGTAGAAGTCATAGGATTTGAAAGACTCAAGGAAGAGTATTCTGATTGCCCGGACTTTGGTCCAATCCGTACCACTCTGTCCACCCTCTCACCTAGGGAACATCAAGGATTCATCTTAGAGGACGGGTTCATCTTCAAAGGCCATAGACTTTGCATACCTAGAACCTCTCTACGGGATTTCCTGATCTGGGAGTTACATGCAGGAGGCCTTGCTGGGCATTTTGGGGTGCATAAGACCATTGCTTTGGTTGAGGGTCAGTTCTACTGGCCAAGTCTCAAAAGGGACGTAGCCAAAATTATAGGCCAGTGCCGGATATGTGCCTCAACCAAACAAACAAGGCAGAACACTGGCCTCTACACACCACTCCCTGTCCCTGACCGTCCTTGGCAGGACTTAAGCATGGACTTCGTCTTAGGCCTACCTAAAACTCAAAAAAGGCATGATTCAATCTTTGTAGTAGTGGATAGGTTTTCTAAGATGGCCCATTTCATCCCCTGCTCTAAAACCTCAGACGCCTCTCATGTGGCCCGCCTATTCTTCGATGAGGTAGTTCGCCTCCATGGACTACCCAAGACCATCATTTCTGATAGGGATGTCAAATTCACCAGCTACTTCTGGAAGACTCTCTGGCACCTAATGGGACCCTTCTCAAATTTTCCACGGCCTATCACCCTCAAACTGACGGACAGACCGAAGTCATTAATAGGAGCCTTGGGAATCTACTCCGGTGTCTTGTTGAGGATCGCCCCGGGAATTGGGATCTCATATTACCCCAGGCAGAGTTTGCATACAACAATTCAGTGAATAGGTCGATAGGGATGAGCCCATTCAAAGCTGTGCATGGGTACAAACCTAGAAAGCCTACAGATCTCATTCCTTTGCCACCACATGCTAGAGTGTCTATTAGTGCTGAGTCGTTTGCCCAACACATGAAGGAATTGCATGAAGAAATCCGCAAACACATTAACAAAAGCAATGAGGTATATAAAAAGTTGGCCGATTCCCACCGTCGCCACCAGGAGTTTCACGTAGGTGATTATGTGATGGTAAGAACTGAGAGGCTTTCCCCTGGGAATGTCTCCAAACTGAGGTCGCGTGGATCAGGCCCCTTCCAGGTTCTAAAGAGGATTGGCACAAACGCTTACGTGTTGGACCTCCCCGAGGAGTACGCAGTAAGTCCCACATTCAATGTGGCTGACTTGGTGCCATATAGGGGACCCACGGTGACACCTAGTAAGGAAATTGAGCCTGTTCCACCTTCTGAGGGAGCCACCACCCATGAGAGAGTTCCACCCGTCCAGAGGGGCCAACGGGAGCAAATAGAGCGGATATTGGATGAACAGGTCACTATCACCCGGAGCAAAGCATACGAGCGATACTTGGTCAGGTGGAAGGGCCGGTCCCTTTCAGATGATTCATGGGTGAGCAGGGAGGATCTTCAGCAGCTGGACCCCGACCTCCTGGAGCATTACCGCAGCCGAGAGGACCCTTTCTCGACAGAGTCGAGCTCTCCACAGCCCGGGGGAGTTGATGGGGACATCACCCAGAGTTCCCTCTGGCTCGACACCTCTCTCCCTTCTGGAGACAGATAGGCTGCGACTGCATGACTTGACGGGTCCTCGGCGACACTGGAGTTTGTTACTATGGACATGTTGATGTATTTTCTCCTTTTCTTGAGTCATTTTGATGTACTTATCTTTATTTTGAGTCATGGTCCTAGGTCGTCACGTTATTTATCTAAGTCTGCTAGGCTGGGGGTCATTTGGGCCCAATTAGATGGGCCTGGCCCATGGGCGACCTCTTCCTTCCCCAACCCCCTTGCTTATTTGCTTTTAGCAGTTTATCCAAGGACTTTTTGTAAATGTTGGGATCCCTATATATAGGACCCCAACTCCACTTGTGATAGCTAATGAATATTTGAGAAATTAAGCATAATTGCACCCTCCTCCTCTCTCTAGCTCTCTCATTCTCTCTCTCTTCCTCCAAGGGGCGAACCCCCTCTCTCTCCTCTCCCTTCTCTCTCTATCCCTTGGGCGAACCAGCCCTTTCACCTCCCCCTCCCCCTGCCACCTCAGCTGCCACCTCACCCTCCAACCCTTCACTTCCCCTAGGCCACTTAACTCTCATCAATTCCCTCCACTTCCCAAGCAACCCTTCCTATTCCCCATACACCTTCCCCACCTCCAATACACCCCTCCCTCTTCCCCAAGCAACCTTCCCACTCCCCCACACCCTCATTCATATCCCTTGACCATCCACAACCCCCCCCACCACTAGTTGCGCACCAGCCCTCTCTCCCTACACTTCTCCCTTGCCTTGGCCGAACCCACCACCCCCACCTTGTAGCTTCGGCCCCCACTCCCCTCCACCCTCCAACACCCCATTCCACCTGCTCCGCCCCTCTCCTACCCCCACACATTCCTCCCCCCATCTGCAAACACCTCCCACTTCCCTCCATTACCAAAACTTCCATCCCCCTTAACCTAACCCCACCTCCATCCCATTCCTTAGGTCACATCTGCAGGTGACAGAAGAAGGTCCGTCTTCCAGAAGCTCCCCCACGTTCATACGGCGACATCTGAGGGTGTATCTTACCATTCTGGAAAGGTCGTCTAGTCCACTACGCAGGCGAGAAAGAATCGTCCCAATACGAGTTCGGGACTGCCCAGGAGAGCCATTCTCCTCCGACTGCTCCAAGACCCATCTGCAGAGCACCTGAGTCCGACCAGAAGCAGAACCACGATCTACAGCGAAGGATTTAGACTGAAGTTCCTTCCTCAAAGATCTTCCTCCCCCTGTTCCTGACCAGGAGCAAGAAGCAGA
Source organism: Amorphophallus konjac (assembly GCA_022559845.1). Classification (NCBI taxonomy): domain Eukaryota; kingdom Viridiplantae; phylum Streptophyta; class Magnoliopsida; order Alismatales; family Araceae; genus Amorphophallus; species Amorphophallus konjac. The sequence goes on along the minus strand of CM040126.1, from coordinate 253,646,408 downwards.
AGTACATTCGGCATCCGGGAGCCCCAGTTCTGATTTTTCTCCTTCAGTCACGCAGGACTGCCCTCACCAGTCTTCTGCGACCAATAGTCACTCATCGGCGTCCCCCAGGACACCCCGACCTCCGGCAGCCTCCCCGCTAGTTTTGCTGCAACGAGGGCTCGACCACAGTTCCAGAACTTCTGACGGCTTGAGATTCGGAGCTCAGGAGCCCAAGGTACAACCTCTGCATCCTACTGCCTCCGATCTGAAGCCGCCAGCCCCAGATTCCTTCATCCTGTTCGAGCCTCCACCACGACCAGCGACGACGTCAGAAGAATTCGATAAAATTCAGAGGTGTCCCAGCCCCTGTTACGAAGAAATCCCCTATGGTTTCGTCACAGGAAAAATTCCTGAGGACGAACTACGACTGCAACAGCGGCATCCTGTCCCTTCGCACAGCAAGTGGGCAGATCCACGTCGGCTTCCGTTCCGTCATCCTTGGCGAGTTTCCCCCTCCCACCTGGCCGGCTTAGCGCCCCTCCCTGCGTGGAGGTAGTGTTTGATGTAAGTTTAATTCCCCCACCCTCCATCCAACCCTCCTGCGTGAGGAGTAGTTCATGTACTAAACAACTCAAGCTGCATCGGCGCAGTGTGCGGGATCCACACTTCCCCGCTCGCCCACGTCTCCGAACGGGGTTGGTTTCTTCAAACCAACCAGGTGAACTCTAAACTTTGCTCCATTAATCTTAGTGTCTGTTTATTTAATATCCGTAGACATAGCTCCGTTGTGCATGCGAGCGAGTGTTCGATCCCGGAGCCACCATCATAGTGTGGTCACCGTGGTTAAAGTGAGTGAGTGGGACCTAGTGCCCCAATTGGCACCGGCCAGCCCCATAAGCGTGGGCTACGTACCCTCGGGAGGGCAACCCTAGCCCTGCTGGCACTCTACCAGCAAGGGTCTTGATCCATCACCTCCCCCTAGCATCCTTAGTCACCCCGGGCTCACGTGTGTGCGACGGCTTTTTTGGCCCCGATTTATCAACTTAATTGTTATGTGATTGTGAATGCGGAGTAGGTCCTAAGATTACTTTTGCTTGCTGCATACCCCGTAGTGGTTTCACATCACCCAACCTCAAGTAAAACATACCATTGGATTCGTCTTCGAGTCCTCTTTCTTTTGATAGTAAAAGCCCCAAATTTTATTCTGTATAGCCTTCGTTTTGCTAGTTTTAGTCAGAGAATGTCGTGTTAGGGCACCGATCGTGTACCCTCTCCTTATCTTGATTGAATGCTAGGTTAAGCAGGTTGTAAATTTTAATTGAGCATGCTATATTGTGCATTTTTATGTTATCTTTCTAGTGATAGCTTTTTGCCCAATTTTCATGCACCATACCGAGTCAATTTCTTGTTACAACCGAAGTCTGTTGGAGTTCGCCGGAGGTCGGACAGGGTGTCATGTATGCGGTCATAACAGGAACTGCTTATGACCATGGTGGTCTCGCGACTGACCGTTTTCCCTCTTTCATATGTATTTGAATCCATTAGACCTTAGCGGCCCCTCGATAGATCACATGGTCAGGGGTAGCGGCCTGTTCTAGCACCGTTTCCTACGCCAGCGGCCATGCCACGACTGTGTTATGTGTTGTTCTAGTTATACTTATTCCTTTTGTTAGATATCATGATTTGGATAGCAACCCACTAAATAATTGGAGCATATGGAATAATTAACTGTGATTATGACTGTCAATATCTTTCCTTTCATCCCAATTGTATTCCCTTATCTATTCCTTTCTACTTAATAAACAAAATGTTAAATTCATAAGTCATTGGTCATTGATTAATTGTTAGGTTTTTTTGACAGTCACTTCACTCCGGTGGTACTGACTGACCGCTATACATTCCTTTTCCGATGGTTAATTAGCATAAATTCTTGTAATAGTTGGGACTCTCCGCCTGATATTCCTTCTGTCGGACTAGGACCTCTATTATGAGACCTCCGTAAGCCCCCGCGAGCCTGGGATTCCCACTAGGATGTCGGGCGGGTTGTACCCACAAAGCCTGAACCTTTCAACTCGTTCGAATCGCTTGTTTTTGCCCGAACTCGGAGTTGGGACTGTCCTGTGTATTGCGGCCCTTCTGGGATCGTTTCTGTCATTATGCGATCGAGTCATGACCGCCCGACTAATTAAACGACCCTCTTATGACCACATTCAACCGGCTATGCGTCGACCTTAGTTTGGACTCAGTGATGTATACGGTCGTTAGTAGACCGTTTATCTCTTTAAGCGGCCCAGCTAGGACCGTCTAGTCCTGATTGTGGCCCTTAATGGACCGTTTTCACTCTTTTCACTTTGGGCCTGGACCCTTTTGGCCCAGCTAACCTTTTGCGGTCCAGCCTAGACTATTTTCTCATCTAGGCGGCCTGATCATGACCGCATCTATCTAGAACTTGTTTTCATGTGTTTCATGCTTGTTTTATACTCATAAATCTCTTGACTTCTCAGTCAATCAATGAAATACCACTTGAACATAGTTGGTATGTTACATGGCTTAACCTTGGAATTCTGGCCAATTCCAAATGAATGTCTAAGATGGTTACTTGGGATCTTGGATCCACCAAATCAATGCCAACGCATCATAAGGGCCTGGTCTGGTCTTAGGAGGAGCGCCCGAAAAGTACTAGTGCCCCGGGGAGTTGTAATGACATGGTGAGGCATTGCACCGAGTGCATGACTAGCGTGATATCTATGACATTCATTCATTTCAATATTCTTGGAATTCCTACATGGAATTAATTCTACTTGACTTGCTTGTTATTTGCTTGATCGGCCAAGTACATGGAAATGATATATCTCAGTTCTATTTTATTCTCATTCCATTCCTGCTTATGTTAGTTGGTTATCGCCATTTATTTTATTCACATGACATTAAATTAAATTGTTAATTACTTAAACCCTCACTGCTATTACCTACTGAACGTTCGCTCACCCAGTTTTTCCCCATTTCAGGTAGCTCCGATGAGGATACACAAACAGACGGGGATGGGCAGGAGTGAAGACCAGAGTGGACCTAATAGTCATGAACTGAGAGTTGTCTTAGTGGTTTTATTGAGTTTTGTTTAGTCTTTGTTTAGTCCAGTCATTGTGTCATGCCCCGACGCGGAATACAGGGACGTACAGTCAGAAACACGCTAGCACAAAAATTAAGTTCTAAAACTGCTCAATGGAATAGAAGGATTCTAATCTTCTTATTACAATAATCAACTGATTAAACATAACTTCCAAACTCATTAATACATCACCTGATCTAATACAGAATTAGAACACTAATGCAACACTAAAGGTAATAACTGGAAATACTACGGTGCCAACATGGCAACCTAGATGGAGGCACACTCTAGTAGCACTCAAATCACTCCTCGTCCGAGTGAACGTCACCACCTGAGTAACCTGGAAAGGGGGGAAAACAATACTATGAGCCAACGCTCAGTAGGTAATAACAGTCAAGTGTAAGTGATTAATGATTTAATTACATGTTATATGAAATGATAACAAGGAGAAAGATAACAAGAGCAAGAACACTGTAATAAGATCTTGCAAAGTCAAGAATCAAGAGATAACAATTAATGCAAGGACAAGAACTTTACTATGAACAAGTAAGAACAAGAACAAGTGTAGAAATAATAATTTGGCCAGTAAGCAAGTATATCACGCATGTAACATTTCCACTTTCAAGTAATAGCAAGTAGAGTAACCACAAGTAAATCATAGAACAGGAAAAAGTGGAAAGTGTAAACTAGTAGAGAGTAGTGGACAGCCCCTAGATTAATCACATGTCAAGTACTGGTGCCAATGCCACACCTAGTCAACCACCTCCATGGGGATACAAGTAGTGTTCGGGTGCTCCTCCCAGGACTAGACCAAGCCCTTATTTGTTTGCCAGACATTGATTTATTTGGATCACAAGATCCCATGAATCTAGACTTCCACATTTCATGGCCAATAAATTTCAAAGAACAAGCTATCAAGTAATAAGCACAGATCTGATTGAATATCGAAATAACAAGAAGTATAGAGAATTCAACTTTGGCATAATGTTTAACGACATATCGAGTCGTGGAAACCAAGAATGAAAGGGTAAGTAGGAAAATGCAATAATTAGATCATTCTTAGTTCCATGGTTAAACATTTTATTTTGTTGGTTAACAAGTTTTCAGGCTGTTAAGAATTCAAGCTAAATTTAACCCGATTACATTTTCATAAACTCAAATGTTTAACATGATAATTATACGTTCAAGTTCAATTGCATGATTACACTTATAACAAAACCAATTACATGCTGTGGGTAGCTAACCAATTGATAAAAACACTAAGGATTCCAACAAGGACTCAGTGCGTGGCGGAGGTAATCGATCCGAAGATCACTCGCGCAAGCGTGTGACCATCCCGATAGGCGTAGCCTAACGTTCGGACAACACCTTTTGATATACTGGAGCCTTGAGGGATAAAAATTAACTTACTGCATTCAGAAATAAGAATATACAATAATCTGATAGAAATAAGATAGCTAACGGCTCAAAAATGAAATTCTGTGTATTAACGCGCTATACCCAGGTAGCGCGTTTATCAAGAACGTGCTATGGAAGTATAGCTCGTTCAAGATAGGGCCAGAAACCATTTTAATTTGAAAACTGGATAAACACAGGGGTTCTACAAGTTAATATACGTATAACTTAACTTATAAGTAACTGCAGGGACTTAATATAGTTTGAAAAACATGTCAGAAACGTTCTGTTTTAACCCCTGGAAGATCGGGGTCAACAGGAAGAAGGCGCTATATGTCCCTAGCGCGACCTGAAGAACGCGCTAGGAAAACATAGCACGTTCTGGACCAGGAAACTAAATGCATAAAATTTGAAATCTAGATTAACAGGTGGGGTACTAACTATTAGTACTACTCAATTAGCATCTGAACTACGTAAAAATATTATAAGTATATTGTGAAAACATTCATAAGCTAATCATCATAATTCTGGAATCAAAGATTTAAAATTCTGGAATCAAAGAATATCGGGAACTAAAAGGAACATGAAAACCCTTTTGATTAATTTGAAAACTGGACAAAGATGTTTTCTAACTGAACATACGTCTTATATAGCATCTTATAGCAACCATATAACATCTTACAAAATTATAATTTGCATCAGAGGGCTTACGACTCGACCCCTCAAGCGATTGGGGTATGAAGCATGTCGCGCCATAGGGCCATAGCGCCTTAATGAAGAACACGCTAGGTAAAGCTAGCGCGATCCCAAAAATCTGAATATATTAAATTTTTAAGGTTTGAACGTGTTCTGCCAGGGCTGGGGGTCTACAAGATTGCGCTATATCGGGCTAGCGCGTTAAAGATCGCGCCCCTGGTACATAGCGCCTTAACGAGCAGAGAACGGGATTCAAGATCCCTTGATTAGAATCAACATAACTCCTCTGTTTCTTCATGGAATTAAGCATCAATGGAAAGACAGGAAAGAGATAAACAAGATGCCATGCTTAATTTCATGTTTAGCCTATGATTAGTCACGGGGATTCAAGCTTAGACTAAAAGGGCTCACTTAAACCTAACAAGAACATAAGCTTGCTAAAATGAGAAATTAACCTAGCATGGTTGATAAAAATTAGGGCTTTCTACGTAGGAAGGAAGCTAACAAGATGAGGATTCCATTCATATATAACAATAAGGTTTAGGTCTGTTAAAACCTACCTCAATTGAAGATCTAAACTTCAGCAAATAAGAAAACCCACGAACTAGAAGAATATCCTCCAAAGATCGCTTGATATCTCCCTCAATACTCTATAAAATTTAGGGCTTTCAGTCCCAAACGATAGATCTCGTCAAGCAGATCAAGATACTATATTTACGTGCTTCATTTGGTGAAGGGTACCTACCTTAATCAAGGGTCAAAGAGTTGGATGAAGAAGAACCAAGAACGAAGAACACCTTCCACTAAATCGCCGAATACTCCCAGATCTGTACTCCTCGTCGATTGACCCAGCTACCAAATGAAACTAGACTCTTTAAGCTTTCTTTTAATACCTAATACACCTTCTGGATCCTTCCAAGAAGGGTGAATTTCGAGCTAGAAGAGACGTGTAACTTACGCCGCCGAAATGCTTGACCTCGATCAAACTCATCTAATCACTTCTATCCTAATTAATTTTACACGAAATTGGTTAAGGGTTATTAAACTACCAATCAATAGCTTTCATTTACCTCTAACCTCATCAAATTTAATTAAGGAATGAGTTCTAATTTCATGTTTTAAGGTGTAGGTTACTATAGAAGTTACTATTGGGGGTTGGTGGATTCTAATCCCAATTAAACTCTAGATTTGACCAAGTTAACGATTTTATTAGGGTTAATCATAGAAGAAAAGTTTGTTAAGCAAATGATCAGCTACCCAATTACCATTTTTTGAGATTTTAATACGGTCAACTAAATTCCACTTCACTATTCATTTATTAATAAAATATTAAATTCGAAATTCAAACTCCAAATTCCCTCTTTTAATTTCATTTTCATTCCAAATCAATTGCATTTATGTTTTATTTCATTCATACCTTATTTTAATTTGGATCACATTTCATTTTCATTTCAATTTAAATTTTTAATGGTTTATTTCCATTTCTATTCATTTATTAATTCAACTTAATTCAAATAAATTCTTAAAAATTCCAATTTGAACAGAAAATATTAATAAAAATTACTAATTAAATACGGGGTATTACACCCTCCCCTACTTAAAAGAATTTGGTCCTCCAAATTCACTGCATTAAGATGCGAAAATAAAAGAATCTGCTCACCTAGAAAAGGTCGGGATACCGCTTCCTCATCACCTCTTCGGATTCCCAGGTAGCTTCTTCCGCTCCGCGCCGACTCCATTGTACCTTGACCATAGGTATAGCTCGACTCCGGAGTTGCTGCTGCTTCCGGTCCAAAATCTTTATTGGTCTTTCCTCATAGGTCAGATCCTCCTTCAGTTCAAAGTCCATATGTTGAATAACATGAGTGGGGTCGTACACATACTTCCGCAACATAGAAATATGGAAGACATTGTGCACGCTAGATAACTGAGGCGGTAATGCCAATCGATAAGCCACTTCTCCCACTCTATCTAGAATCTCAAACGGGCCAATATACCTCGGACTCAGCTTGCCACGAATACCAAATCTGCGAATCCCTCTCGAAGGAGAGACCTTTAAAAACACATGGTCACCTACTTGGAATTCCAATGCCCTTCTTCTATTATCGGCATAACTCTTCTATCTTGACTGAGCCACTTGTAACCGATCTCGGACAATACGGATGTTCTGTGATGATTCCGAGATAAGATCCGGTCCAAGCCATTGCTTTTCGCCCACCTCGTCCCAACACAACGGGGATCGACAGCTTCTTCCATACAAAGCTTCAAATGGGGCCATCTGAATACTAGACTGATAGTTGTTATTGTAGGCGAATTCAACCACTGCCAAATGCTCATTCCAATTACCACCGAAGTCAATCATACATGCTCTCAGCATATCCTCCACTATCTGGTTAGTTCTCTCCGTCTGCCCATCTATCTGTGGATGGAATGCCGTGCTGAAATTCAAACGAGTACCTAAAGACTATTGCAGTCCCTTCTAGAAATGAGAAGTGAATCTAGGGTCTCGATCAGATATTATATTCACTGGAATACCATGCAATCTCACCACTTCCTTTATATACAGAGTTGCTAGAACATCAACTGTCCATTTAGATTTAATGGACAAGAAATGGGCTGACTTTGTCAGTCTGTCGATGATTACCCAAATTGCATCAAAACCACCACGAGTTCTAGGCAGTCCCATGATAAAATCCATGCCAATACTCTCCCACTTCCATTGGGGTATATCGAGTGGTTTCAATTTCCCTGCCGGTCTGAAGTGCTCGGCCTTGACTTGCTGACATACCAGGCATCTACTCACAAAATCTACCACTTCTCTTTTCATATTCGGCCACCAAAAGGATCTTTTCAAGTCTTTGAACATTTTAGTGCCTCCAGGATGAATCGTGTATTTAGATCTATGGGCTTCTTCCAGAATCTTGTTCTTGATCTCAGCTACGTCAGGTATACACGTTCGTCCTTGAAATAGAAGTCTTCCATCGTTGAAAATCAGGAAATCCGGTCTGCTGCTCAATTTTCCCTTGATCTCCACCAGTTCGGGATCATTATCTTGCAAAGACTTGATCTCCATTAATAATTCAGGCTTAAGTTGAATCTGAGCAATCAAAACCCGATCATTGTCAATATTAAGATCCAGACTAGATAACTGTTCCAGTAACTTCCACTCTTGCATCATCAAACTGGATAACTTTGCTACAGGCTTCCGGCTCAATGCGTCTGCCACCACATTACCTTTACCAGGGTGATACTCAATAGAGAAGTCAAAGTCCTTCAAATATTCCAGCCATCTGCGCTGTCGCATATTGAGTTCTTTCTGAGAGAACAAATACTTCAAACTCTTGTGATCTGAGAATACCGTGAAAGATTCTCCATACAAGTAATGTCTCCAAATCTTCAAAGCAAAGACAACAGCTGCCAATTCCAAATCATGAACAGGATAGTTCTCTTCATGCTTCCTTAACTGCCTGGAAGAATAAGCAATTACCTTCCCATGCTGCATAAGCACACAGCCTAGACCAATTCCAGATGCATCCGTATAGACCACAAAACCTCCTTCACCAGAAGGTAAAGCCAAAACAGGTGCCGTAGTCAAGCAGTCCTTCAAAATCTGAAAACTTCGTTGACAATCTTCTGACCATTCGAACTTGTTCTCCTTGCGGGTTAATCTAGTAAGAGGTACCGTAATCTTGGAGAAATCTTGAATGAATCTGCGATAATAGCCTGCCAGGCCTAAGAAACTTCTGATCTCGGTCACACTAGTAGGCTGTTCCCAATTCTTCACTGCTTCCACTTTAGAAGGATCAACAGAAATACCTTCCTTGGTAATAATATGCCCTAAAAAGGACACCTCTGGCAACCAGAAATCACACTTACTGAACTTGGCATATAACTGATGGTCTCTTAATAACTACAGTGCCAATCTCAAGTGTTCGGCATGCTCTCCTTCACTCTTGGAATAGATCAAGATATCATCAATGAATACCACGACCCATTGATCAAGATAGGGTCTAAACACACTGTTCATCAACTGCATAAAAGCTGCCGGTGCATTCGTTAATCCAAAGGGCATAACGATAAATTCGAAATGACCATACCTGCTGCGGAAAGCCGTTTTAAAGATATCCTCTTCCTTAATCCACAACTGGTGATATCCCGATCGAAGATCGATCTTAGAAAAGAATTGAGCTCCCGCTATCTGGTCAAATAATTCATCAATCCTCGGCAATGGGTACTTATTCTTGATAGTCAACTGATTCAATTGCCGATAATCGATGCACAGCCTCATCGAACCATCCTTCTTCCGAACAAATAATACAGGGGCTCCCCAAGGAGAAGTACTAGGGCGAATGAAACCCTTCTCAAGTAACTCCATCAATTGCTACTTCAATTCTCTCAACTCCGCAGAAGACATACGATAAGGAGCTTTAGAGACAGGAGAAGAACCCGGAATAACATCAATGGAGAAGATAACTTTCCTCTCAGGCGGAAGTCCAGGTAGTTCCTCAGGAAATATATCGAGAAATTCACGGACAACAGGGATATCTTGAATCTCCACTTGCTGCTCTGGAGTAGCATAGACAAATGCTAGAAATGCCTCGCAACCTCGCCTCATCAGTTTATCAGCACGAAGGGCCGAAATAAGTGAGACGGAGCGATGGTATCTAATTCCCATAAATGAAAGATCCGGATGTCTATTAAAAGACACCGAGCTAGAACTGCAGTAAACATTGGCCTCATGCTTGGCCAACCAATCTGCTCCTAGGATTACATCATAATCCTTCATGTCCATGCAGACTAAATCAACTGGGAAATTCTGATCATCAATCATAACCTTACTAGAAGGATAGAAATGTTGAATTGCTGATCTAGAGCCAATAGGTGTAGAAATTTCTAACGGAGAATTCATCAAAATAGGTTCCACAGCTAAAGACTTAGCAAATCTCTGAGAAATAAAGGAATGTGTTGCACCAATATCAAAAAGAACAAAGGCTGGCTTGTCGAGTATATCGAGAGTACCTTCGACGAGTCCACCTTCTTCGGCTGTATCTGCTTCATCTACCTGAAGTGCTTGAAGCTTGCCTTGCGACTTCTTGAAGAATTGAGGCTTTGCCGGTGTAGCTTGCTCCGATACTAACGGACAATCTGGGATACGGTGCTCCCTACTCCCGCAACGAAGACAGGCGCCCAACTTGCGCCAGCACTCCTCCATCCTATGACCAGGACGGTCACAATATCTGCACACACCCTTAAAGGGTACAATAGGGCCGGGCTTCCTTTCCTCTTGCTTCGGCATCTTTCCTTTCCATGATCCTGCTCCGGTCCACGAACTTGACCCACTCGCGGGCCTCTTCTTGATAAAACTAGGTCCGACGTTGCTTTTCTTGAAATCCTTCGACTGCTCTTTCTTCATGCCTTGGCCTCGGATCCACTCCGTCATCTCGAGAGTGTCTTCCAGAACTTGCGCCTTTCTTACCATCTCAAAATAAGTCGATATCTCCATAGGTGCCAATTGGTTGATATAGTGAAGCTTCAACCCATTAAGAAAGCGCTTCGCCTTCATCTTCTCAGTGGAAATGAGATCAGTAGCATATCTAGACAGTCTGGAGAATTGTGCTTCATACTCGGCTACTGATAAGCTCCGTTGTTTCAGAGCCGCAAACTCGGCCGCCTTTTTCTCTTGCACTCGATCAGAAAAATACTTGCTATTGAAATGTTCTCGAACTCTCCCCAAGTAATCGGCTGATCTCCGAGTACTGCCTTAATAGAGTCCCACCATGCACGTGCATCACGTTCCAGTTGGAAGGTCGATAATAGGACACGTTCTTGATCGGTGCATTGTATGACCTCAAAAATCCTCGCCATATCATCAAGCCAATGTTCGGCTTTGTCGGGATCGATCGATCCAGCAAATCTAGGTGGATTCATTCCACGGAAGTTCCAGTATAAATCACCGGTGCCATGATGTGCTGCTCCTGCCTGAGCCACTTGCTGCAATGCCTACGTAAGGCCTTGAACCATGCGCTGCAAATTCCTCCACTCCACACGATCGGCTGCCATTTAAAAGCCTACACGAAGAACAGATCACTTAGGGTCAAGAAAGCAGATGACAACACGATTAAGGTATGAACTTAACCCAATTTCTACCCAATCTCACCAGGTCGGGTTCTAGATTTTTACAAGGGTATGGATCCTAAGACACACTTAGAACCCTAGAATTTAGAAAACCTAAGAATATTAAAACTTGGCTCTGATACCACCTAAACTGTCACGCCCCGACGCGGAATACCGGGACGTACAGTCAGAAACACGCTAGCACAAAAATTAAGTTCTAAAACTGCTCAATGGAATAGAAGGATTCTAATCTTCTTATTACAATAATCAACTGATTAAACATAACTTCCAAACTCATTAATACATCACCTGATCTAATACAGAATTAGAACACTAATGCAACACTAAAGGTAATAACTGGAAATACTACGGTGCCAACATGGCAACCTAGATGGAGGCACACTCTAGTAGCACTCAAATCACTCCCCGTCCGAGTGAACGTCACCACCTGAGTAACCTGGAAAGGGGGGAAAACAATACTATGAGCCAACGCTCAGTAGGTAATAACAGGCAAGTGTAAGTGATTAATGATTTAATTACATGTTATATGAAATGATAACAAGGAGAAAGATAACAAGAGCAAGAACACTGTAATAAGATCTTGCAAAGTCAAGAATCAAGAGATAACAATTAATGCAAGGACAAGAACTTTACTATGAACAAGTAAGAACAAGAACAAGTGTAGAAATAATAATTTGGCCAGTAAGCAAGTATATCACGCATGTAACATTTCCACTTTCAAGTAATAGCAAGTAGAGTAACCACAAGTAAATCATAGAACAGGAAAAAGTGGAAAGTGTAAACTAGTAGAGAGTAGTGGACAGCCCCTAGATTAATCACATGTCAAGTACTGGTGTCAATGCCACACCTAGTCAACCGCCTCCATGGGGATACAAGTAGTGTTCGGGTGCTCCTCCCAGGACTAGACCAAGCCCTTATTTGTTTGCCAGACATTGATTTATTTGGATCACAAGATCCCACGAATCTAGACTTCCACATTTCATGGCCAATAAATTTCAAAGAACAAGCTATCAAGTAATAAGCACAGATCTGATTGAATATCGAAATAACAAGAAGTATAGAGAATTCAACTTTGGCATAATGTTTAACGACATATCGAGTCGTGGAAACCAAGAATGAAAGGGTAAGTAGGAAAATGCAATAATTAGATCATTCTTAGTTCCATGGTTAAACATTTTATTCTGTTGGTTAACAAGTTTTCAGGCTGTTAAGAATTCAAGCTAAATTTAACCCGATTACATTTTCATAAACTCAAATGTTTAACATGATAATTATACGTTCAAGTTCAATTGCATGATTACACTTATAACAAAACCAATTACATGCTGTGGGTAGCTAACCAATTGATAAAAACACTAAGGATTCCAACAAGGACTCAGTGCGTGGCGGAGGTAATCGATCCGAAGATCACTCGCGCAAGCGTGCGACCATCCCGATAGGCGTAGCCTAACGTTCGGACAACACCTTTTGATATACTGGAGCCTTGAGGGATAAAAATTAACTTACTGCATTCAGAAATAAGAATATACAATAATCTGATAGAAATAAGATAGCTAACGGCTCAAAAATGAAATTCTGTGTATTAACGCGCTATACCTAGGTAGCGCGTTTATCAAGAACGTGCTATGGAAGTATAGCTCGTTCAAGACAGGGCCAGAAACCATTTTAATTTGAAAACTGGATAAACACAGGGGTTCTACAAGTTAATATACGTATAACTTAACTTATAAGTAACTGCAGGGACTTAATATAGTTTGAAAAACATGTCAGAAACGTTCTGTTTTAACCCCTGGAAGATCGGGGTCAACAGGAAGAAGGCGCTATATGTCCCTAGCGCGACCTGAAGAACGCGCTAGGAAAACATAGCACGTTCTGGACCAGGAAACTAAATGCATAAAATTTGAAATCTAGATTAACAGGTGTGGTACTAACTATTAGTACTACTCAATTAGCATCTGAACTACGTAAAAATATTATAAGTATATTGTGAAAACATTCATAAGCTAATCATCATAATTCTGGAATCAAAGATTTAAAATTCTGGAATCAAAGAATATCGGGAACTAAAAGGAACATGAAAACCCTTTTGATTAATTTGAAAACTGGACAAAGATGTTTTCTAACTGAACATACGTCTTATATAGCATCTTATAGCAACCATATAACATCTTACAAAATTATAATTTGCATCAGAGGGCTTACGACTCGACCCCTCAAGCGATTGGGGTATGAAGCATGTCGCGCCATAGGGCCATAGCGCCTTAATGAAGAACGCGCTAGGTAAAGCTAGCGCGATCCCAAAAATCTGAATATATTAAATTTTTAAGGTTTGAACGTGTTCTGCCAGGGCTGGGGGTCTACAAGATTGCGCTATATCGGGCTAGCGCGTTAAAGATCGCGCCCCTGGTACATAGCGCCTTAACGAGCAGAGAACGGGATTCAAGATCCCTTGATTAGAATCAACATAACTCCTCTGTTTCTTCATGGAATTAAGCAAACGAGATATCAATGGAAAGACAGGAAAGAGATAAACAAGATGCCATGCTTAATTTCATGTTTAGCCTATGATTAGTCACGGGGATTCAAGCTTAGACTAAAAGGGCTCACTTAAACCTAACAAGAACATAAGCTTGCTAAAATGAGAAATTAACCTAGCATGGTTGATAAAAATTAGGGCTTTCTACGTAGGAAGGAAGCTAACAAGATGAGGATTCCATTCATATATAACAATAAGGTTTAGGTCTGTTAAAACCTACCTCAATTGAAGATCTAAACTTCAGCAAATAAGAAAACCCACGAACTAGAAGAATATCCTCCAAAGATCGCTTGATATCTCCCTCAATACTCTATAAAATTTAGGGCTTTCAGTCCCAAACGATAGATCTCATCAAGCAGATCAAGATACTATATTTACATGCTTCATTTGGTGAAGGGTACCTACCTTAATCAAGGATCAAAGAGTTGGATGAAGAAGAACCAAGAACGAAGAACACCTTCCACTAAATCGCCGAATACTCCCAGATTTGTACTCCTCGTCGATTGACCCAGCTACCAAATGAAACTAGACTCTTTAAGCTTTCTTTTAATACCTAATACACCTTCTGGATCCTTCCAGGAAGGGTGAATTTCGAGCTAGAAGAGACGTGTAACTTACGCCGCCGAAATGCTTGACCTCGATAAAACTCATCTAATCACTTCTATCCTGGTTAATTTTACACGAAATTGGTTAAGGGTCATTAAACTACCAATCAATACCTTTCATTTGCCTCTAACCTCATCGAATTTAATTAAGGAATGAGTTCTAATTTCATGTTTTAAGGTGTAGGTTACTATAGAAGTTACTATTGGGGGTTGGTGGATTCTAATCCCAATTAAACTCTAGATTTGACCAGGTTAACGATTTTATTAGGGTTAATCATAGAAGAAAAGTTTATTAAGCAAATGATCAGCTACCCAATTACCATTTTTCGAGATTTTAATACGGTCAACTAAATTCCACTTCACTATTCATTTATTAATAAAATATTAAATTCGAAATTCAAATTCCAAATTCCCTCTTTTAATTTCATTTTCATTCCAAATCAATTGCATTTATGTTTTATTTCATTCATACCTTATTTTAATTTGGATCACATTTCATTTTCATTTCAATTTAAATTTTTAATGGTTTATTTCCATTTCTATTCATTTATTAATTCAACTTAATTCAAATAAATTCTTAAAAATTCCAATTTGAACAGGAAATATTAATAAAAATTACTAATTAAATACGGGGTATTACACATTGAGTGACTACTTAGAGTTGTAATTTTCATGATTTTCGTCTCTTCGAGTTGTAAGGTTGGAAATCTTGATGTTGTTGGAGTTGTTGGACAAGTTATTTTGATGGTTTATTTAAATTGATATTTTGGAGCTATTCGTTCTCTTGCAATTATATTCTTTTAAATATCGCTAATTGCTCTGTTTTATCATGAATGTATAACTGCTACGTTCCGATATTCCGCGTCGGGGCGTGACACAGTTTCTGATCAATAGATGTATCTTGTGCACTCTTCTTCAATTTCACTGTTGTTGACATCGGTGTTTTTTGTGGCTTTGCATTGTCGAATTTGAATTTCTTGATGATCTCCTTTGTGTATTTCCTTTGATTTATAAAGATTCCATCATTTAGTTGCTTTACCTGCAAACCCAAGAAAAATGTTAACTCCCCCATCAAACTTAGCTCAAACTCCCCGTGCATTAACTTAACAAAATCATCATTCAATGAATCACATGTGGCTCCAAAGATAATGTCATCAACATATACATGTACAACAAGCATATCTTCATTATCATTTTTAATGAAAAAGGTTTGATCGATGTTACCTCTTTTGAAGCCATTTTCTGAAAGGAAGGTACTTAACCTTCATACCACACACGGGGGCCTTGCTTCAGACCATACAAAGCTTTGTCAAGTTTGTACACATGGTCCGGGTGCTTCTCATCTTTAAATCCCGGTGGCTGCTCAACATAGACGTCTTCTTTCACTACACCATTAAAAAATGTACTTTTAATGTCCATTTGAAAAGGTTTATATTTCTAGAGCATGCAAAGGCAAGTAATATTCTAACCGCTTCAGGCCTAGCCACGGGTGTAAATGATTATCAAAATCAATTCCTATTTCTTGAATATAGCCTTTGGCTACTAGTCGGGCTTTATTCCTAATCACCACCCCTTCATCACTAAGCTTGTTTCAAAAAATCCACTTAATTTCAATCACTGGGTGATTCTTAGGTCCAGACACAAGAAACCACACCTCATTCCTTTGAAATTGGTGTAATTCCTCTTGCATAGCCAAGATCCAGAAATTATCATTTAATGCCTCATCTACAGATTTGGGCTCAATATCGGAAAGTAATGCAAGATTATCAAATTGTTCAACTTCCTAATTGAAGCCCTTGTTCTTATGCCTTGTTCCACATCTCCTGTAACATTATCTTGTGGGTGGTCTTTTTGGAACGTCCACTGCCTGGGGAAGTCTTCATTTTGGGTTGGAGCTTCATCATTTTTGTTACTCGACTCCGCTTGATCCACGTCTTATTGTTTCTTGTCTTTTTTTTCTTCTCCATCTTCATGCCCTACATCAAGAAGATGATTATCTTTATTAGATAATCTTAAAGTGTATTTATCAATGATCACATGTGGGCTTTCTTCTACCACAAGAGTGCACATGTTATATACTCGATAAGCTCTAGATGATGATGAGTATCCAAGAAATATACCTTTGTCACTCTTTGCGGTAAACTTCTCTAAGTTTTCCTTACAATTATTCAAAATATAACCTGGAGAACCAAAATGCTTCAGATATTCAATGTTCAGCTTCTTACCTTTATACATCTCATATGGAGTTTTCTTGAGTATTGGTCTTACAACGGCTCGATTGATGATGTGGCAGGCCGTGCTCACCGCCTCAGCCGAAAAATACCTTGGTAAGCCATTTTCAGCAAGCATCATTCTCGCCATCTCCACGAACGTCCTATTCTTTCTTTCCACGACTCCATTTGTTGTGGGGTTCTAGGTGCTAAAAAGTTATGTGAAAACACTTGTTTCCTACAAAAATCATCAAAGTCATGGTTATCAAACTCTCTTCCATGATCACTCCGAATAGCCTTGATTTGATACCCTTATCATTTTGTAAATTCCTGCAAAGATCTTTGAACTCCTGCAATGCATCATTCTTATGGGTTAAAAATAACACCCAAGTGAATCTTGAGTAATCATCTACAATAACAAACCCATAAAGTTTTCCTCTAAGACTGTGTGTCCTAGTGGGACCAAATAAATCTAAATGAAGGAGTTCTAGGGGTCTAGTGGTGGTGACAATATTTTTTTACTTAAAAGATACCCTGGTCTATTTCCCCATAGCACATGCATCACAAATCTTATTTACATGAAAATTTAACTTTGGCAAACCTCTAACCAAATCTTTTCTATACAGTTTAGAAAGAATACTAAAGCTAGCATGACCAATTCATCGATGCCATAGCCATGTATCATCCGACTTATTAGCAACTAAACAGAGATTTACATTTGGAGAGTTTCAAAATCAACTGAGTAAATGTTTCCATCTCTAAGTCTAATGAATCTTATTTCATGTGTATCTCTATCTATAATTGAGCAATGTGTGTTTTCAAAAAAAACTTTGTGACCTTTATCACAGAGTTGACTAATGCTAAGCAAACTATGATTTAAACCATCTACAAGCAAAACATCTTCAATAGACTGGTTGGAATCCTTACCTATCCGTCCAATTCTTACAATTTTACCTTTGTCGTTCCCACCAAAGGTGACCAGTCCACCATCCTTTTCCTTCAGGTTTGAGAAGAGTTCCTTATTGCCTGTCATATGTCTGGAGCATCCACTGTCCATGTACCATTTATTCCACTTGGCTCTTAGACAGACCTGCATAATCAAAACACATCTCAAGTTGATTTAGGTACCCAAGCAAGCTTGGGTCCCGAAGTGTTAGTTCTACCTTGAGCAAAATACATTCTATTTTTTCTTTCAAAATACTCATCATGGGCCCTCATTAAATCACATACATACATGGAGTGACCGAACATTCCACACTAAAAGCAAGTGACATTTGGCTTTCTAAAACGACTCCTATGCATATGTGATCTATCAACATATGAGTTCATGCATGAGTCAACATGTGAATAACAATATGAATTAAATGATTTATGAAATTCATTTCTCGCAGATGAGTTTTTCTTTTTGGGTGAGTGTCCCACACTTCTCTTCTGATTCCTAGACTTTTCATTACTAGTTTGACCATATTCAAATATTTTCTCTATTCCTTTCAATTCTTTTTGAACAACATCTTTCAATTTTTTTAGCTCATCATACATGGTATTGAAGTTAGTTTCTAATTCTCTCTTTGATTTCTTACACTCATTCAATCTTAATTTGAGTTCATCAAACTCCCTTACCAATTTATCATTCTCAATTTTCAAGTTTTCCATGTTTTCATAAGCATTCTATTTTTCAACTTCCAAACATGCCAATTCATCTTCATACAAAGTGATTTTAGATTGAAAATCTTCTTTTTCTTCTTTGAATTTTTCAACTTGCATTTCAAAGAAACTACATCTATCACATGGATTTGCATAATTAATCAAATCATGAAACTTCTTTTTCAACTTCTTGACATCATTTTTAGACCTTTTATACTTCTGATAAATATCAGTGTATGCTAACTGTCAATGTTTAGTAGTAAGGTTTTCGGAATCAGAATTTACCACACAATTTTCTTCACTCACCATCAAGCATAAATTCTGGACTAGCTCATCCAGCTCATCATTCTCGCCTTCGGATCTTGAGCTATCCGAATCCTCGTCGCTCCACGTTGCCTTCATCGCTTTCCCTTTCTTTGGCTTGTTCTTTTTCAACTTCTTCTGGAGCTCGGGGCATTGACCCCTCATGTGGCCAGCTTTCTTACACTCATAGCATATGATTTCTACTTTCTTGCTTAGCTCCCCCTTCTGGTTGGCATTTCTCCTCAAGAATCTCCTCGGAAAGTTTCCATCTCTTCTAGCTCTTCTTAAATATTTTCTAACTTTCCTTGTAACGAGAGCCATTAATTCTTATTCATCACTGTTTGTTATATCCCTGTGGTTTTGATGATGTCAAACACTATGACTCATCATGAGTCTGTGTGTGAATGTGGTTTTGATGAAGTCATAGATGAGGTCATATGTGTTGATGTTGCAGCAGTTTTGATGCATTTGTTGAATTCATCATGAACTCTTCATATATAGAAATATGTGTGTTGAACTCTAAAGAACAGGTTCTGAAGACAAATCAAAAGGTCAGTGAAGTCAATTGAAGTTTTAACAGAACCAGTAGGAAAGAGAAGCCAGGTCACCACTGTAAGAAAAATAGTCAGGTTGATGCAGCAGCCATAGTTAATTCAACAAGGTCGATGCAGTAGCATCAGTCTTCACTAGTAAGGTCGATGTAGAAGAAAAAGTTCCTGCAAGTAAGGTCGATGCGATAGGTTCATCATGAAGAGACAGGTCGATGCACCAAGAGTCTCATGCTTATCATGTCGATGCACCAAGGCTTCTTATGAGATCAGGTGTACTCAGGTCGATGCAGTAATGGTTAAAGAAGGCCAACAAGCCAAAGCAACATTCATATGCCTTAACGCATCAACACAGTTCAAGATGATATGCCTCGACGCATCAAGATATTCAAGTGTTATATCTTTGAGAAGGTCGGTGCAGTAGTGTTGACTAATATCACTCAGGTCGAAGCATATCAACAGTCAAAGCCAACAAATCGATGCATCTAGCATCCCCATTTTGATCAGGTTGACGCAGCTGAACAAGGCTTGGTGACATCAGGTCGATGCACTTAAGCAAGTTAAGAATGAAAGGTCAATGCACGTCAGGTCCTTCAAAAGAAAGGTCGATGTAGTAATTTCAAGATCTGTTAGTAAGGTCGATGCACAAAGTTCCTGAGTGTTGATCTGGTGACACAGGTCGATGCAGTAGTTTGATCATTGCTTTGACAAGTCGGTGCAGAAGCAAATCTTATGTCTGGACAGAGATAGGTCGATGCATCTTGCATCTATAATAGCATAAAGTCGATGCAGTAGAAATAATTGATGGTCTCCAGTGAAATCTCAGTCTACAGCTGAATGCAAGTACACTCTAATCAAGTCAGCTAAAAGTAGATGGTATCTCATATGCTTGATTAGCCTGAGTAGGACAATGTGAAGTCATGTTTAGTGACTCACGCCTTGATGAGTCAAGTCCAATGAGAAAGAATAATTGTTTGATGAAATGCTTCTGTGAGCACAACCTTAATGCATCAATCTCACAACTTATTGAGTCAATGCAAATATCATACCACGCTTAGGCTTAGAAGACTTTTAGCATAACAAGTGATGTCTCCTCCAACTAAAGTCATCAAGAGTCATCAAGAGAAACTTAAGGGCTCCAATAGCCAAGTCCATAGCAATTCAACAAAGTAGCAACAATAAAAGAAGGATGAAGCAGCTGAAGAGCACACCGAAGCACTGCCTTAAGCCAGAAGGTCAGAGCATCAGAATAGTGCCTAGATGCACTAAGTCAAAGGTCGATGCAGCTGTATTAACTATTGCCAGTGAGGTCGATGCTTTAGACAATCCAACTCTGAATCCCTTAACTTAAATCCAGATCCGATAAGGTAGCTCAAACTTGTTGTTAGTAAATTACTGGCACGTGATCTCAAGATGAGAAAATGAGTGGCATGCAAACCTAGGAAGCAATGATTGGCACGTGATCCGAGGCACTCTATCAGAAGAACTTTCCTGCCTCTTGCCACGTCGACCAATGGGAAAAGTTGGATCAAATCGGTCTATCCAAAAGGATTTTCGGCACCCCTGTTCTATAAATAGGGGACGTCTTCTTTCGAAATAAAAATAAGAGGTTGCGGGGAGAGGAATTAAATCAGTGCTACCAAGGAAAGAAATGTAGCCATCTGAGAAAGAGAAACCACCAGAAGAAGTGGAAGGCAAGCCAGTGAGCGTGAGATCAGAAGAAGAGAAAAGAGTGTGAGCTTCGTAAAGAGAGTGATAGCAGTCATGAGAAAAGTAAGATCATGAGAAGAAAAGGAAAGAGAGAGTGTTTGAGAGAAAAGTGATTAAGAAGCAGCCAGAGCATCTTGAAGATCAAAGCAAATCGGTGTTGGCCTCTGGATCATATCCAAGACAAGTTGCTCTTGTGAGAGCTATATTCTTCCTATTTTCATTCTTAATTTCCTATTGTTTTGATGTCTTTGGTTCCTTGTTCTTAAAGGAAGCTGTGTTGCTCAGCAGCAAGGATTGATTCCTTGGGTTAGTAAGCTGTGAGGCTCAGCGGATAGCAAAGCTGTAAGGCTCAGCGGATAGCAAGTTGTGTTGCTCAGTGGTGTAAGTAAGCTGTGATGTTCAGCGGTTCAAGCTGTGAGTCAGCGGAAGCCTCACTCGGGTTTGAGTGGTGGATGGACGTAGGTTTGTAGGTAGCAGACCGAACCATCTAAAAATCCCAATGCACTGTGGTTTGTCATTATGTGATTCTCCAACTCCATATCTTTTATCTCCTTCATAGCATGTGTTAGCATGTTTGATTGAGCACTATATGTTCGATATCAGTTTTGCTTGATCCATTTGTTCTGAGATAAGATTTATGTTCTTCATTGAAGTAGCTTATATGGACCAGGGGTTTGTCCGAGTGCTTAGTAGAGTCTCAGGCTGCGTGTGTTTGCTCAAGTGTTGATCTCATCTGCTGTGAGATTTGCTTTGTTCCAGTGTGATGCATTGTGTCCAATATTACATCCGTTTGTGTGCTTGCTAAGCATTTGAACGTGTGTCGGGCAGAAACATGGCAGGTGTAAGAGCTATACATTCCTACATCTTTTAACTGTTCTATATTGACTCTGGATGAACCAAGTAAGAAGCATAGTCTGCTAGTAATTTTATATTCTATTCATTTGTAATTTGGCCAAGTTTTTAATTGAAGCAACTTTTTAGATGGGGTTCTATTCACCCCCCCTTTAGATCCCTGCCTTGCACCCTATAATTGTTATCAGAGCGGGCTCTGATCGTTTAGATCGAACGATCTGCAGAAGATCCTGCTAGCTTTAGGTGCATTTCTTATTATGCTTTGTCTTTTGCATTGAGTTGCCTTGGAATTGGTCTCCATGGCTCATCCACCAGTTTTCAATGGTTCCAATTTCGAGTCATGGATTTGCAGCATGGACAAGTTTGTTGAGTCTGTTAATCCTAGTCTATGGAATCTTGTCACTCATGGTCCATACAAACTACCTAAGGATAAATCGAAATGGCTTGATAGTCATGGATCTAAGAATGGTGATAATCTTCAAGCTCTAAAGTTAATTAAGGATTCTATTGATTCTGACATACTCCCTTGTTTCTCTACTTGCAGGACTGGCAAGGAGATCTGGGACAAATTAATGACTATCCACGGAAAAGAGGAAGACAAGTGTCTCATGGCTGACGAAGGTGATCACAACAGTGATCAAAATGAGATTTAAGAAGAGGTAAGTAACCCTTTCAAAAACTATTCCATAGAAGACTGGGTGAATGCATATAGTGATTTACTTGAATCTTAAGAACTGCTAAGAAAACAACACAAGATGTTGAAAAAGAAACTGAATGCTAGCATGAATACCTGCTTAGAGAATAATGATTTAGAAACTTACAAAACTAAAAAATGAAAAATTGAGAAAGCAATTGGAAGCCTTCGGAAACACTGAATCAGAATTGAATGCAACAAGATCTGAAAATAAAATTCTTAGGAATCACATTGCTGAAAATGAAGAAAGACTCAAAAGAATTCAAGAAGAAAATAAACTAGTTTCTGAAAAGTTTATGGCAATTAAAACAGTTAATTAGGAACTTCAAAAAAACCTGAAAAGTCTAAAACCGAACATAGATAAGAAGTCAATTCTGATGATCAGACCTTAATTGATGAGTTAATTCAAAATTCTTATCTAATCAAGAAAAATGAGAAGTTGAAGCAGTTGAATACTGCTATGTCTAAGAGACTTCTAGTACTAGAAAGAGGAAAGTATGTCTCCACAGATGAGTCTAAAAGATTACAAAATCGGGAAAAACAAATAGAGGACTACAAATCTGAAAATAAAGTTTTAAAAATCCAAGCTGTTGAATTTGAAGAGGAGACCCTTAACTCAGAATTATTGATTGCCTCTTTAGAAAGTGAGATTCAAGACTTAAAAAATTCATTGTCAAAATTTGTAAGTGGCC
Source organism: Amorphophallus konjac (assembly GCA_022559845.1). NCBI lineage: Eukaryota > Viridiplantae > Streptophyta > Magnoliopsida > Alismatales > Araceae > Amorphophallus > Amorphophallus konjac. Next base: position 253,623,300 of record CM040126.1, on the reverse strand, counting down.
AAGAAAATTTAGACAAACTGTTGGAAACAAAGGTTAATTTCAGAAAAGAAAAGTTGGGCTACAATCCGGTCAATAAAAAATCTTTTAAAAATAAATTGAAGACATCCTTTGTCAAAGCATCCAATGTAGCCACCACCTCAAAGGTTAAACAACCCACTATCCAGGGAATTTAGAAACAAACGAAAAAAGTGATAAAGAATGATAACTTGAAGAAAAAGACAAGAAATATTCATGCTAGAACTGTGCTTGTTGTACACAACTCAAACAGACACACACACACACATGCACACAAAAAGTTAATGTCATGTCATTATTGTCTGGCGGTGCCTCATCCTCAACCGCTCGCCTCTGGTCTGAATGAAGAAGAGCAAATTGAAAGAAGGAAGGCACTTACTCTACAAGAAAGAGAACAAGTCCCTAAGATACTCACCTGTCGGTAGCAATGCTCGAGAAAGATACTCCTCGATGTTGGACGAGGTCACCAACTCAGCAGTCAGCCGGTGATTCTATAGAAGGATAGCAGCATCCCTCTCCACCTCCGGGGGGACCTCCGTTTGCTTTGGAGGAATGTTCAGGTGAAAGTTGGGCGCCGTCGGGAAATTCCAGACCACACCGACCGCCAACGCCCCCACCCAGAAATATTGGGTCTTCCACCCCTTGTGAGAGGAGTCCTTCACGGAAAGAGACACGCAACTCCTGTTCCGTTTCGCCTGGACAAAGAAGAAGCCCTTCCCCGCATGAAGATTCTCCTTCAGCTTGAAAAAATAATGGAAGAGGTCTAGCGAGGTGCTCACCCCACACAGGCCACAAAGGAAAATGAAGGATAAGATGAGGGTATAAGAATTGGAGACCAGCTGGACAGGAGCCAGCCGGTAGAACCGAAGCAACTCACCGACAAAGGAATGGAGGGGCAGGCGAAAGCCACACTTCCAGGCCAAGTGGAAGGAACAAAAGAGGCCAGAACGAGTGGCCAGACTAGACTCATGAGGCTCAGGGGCGAGGAACTAGAATCGCCAAGGCAGCCCATACTGGTTCTCCAGTCGCTTCACCTCATCCTCCCCCAACTCGCTGCGGAGAGGCTCCGACTGTCCCAAAAAAACCCTTGGGGTCTGTTCTTTCTGCCGCCCTTCTGCCTCAAGATTTTGGTCCACCATTGAACAGATGGAGGAACTAGAAGAAGGTGGGGAAAGCTCTGAACCAGAGAACTCCGGAGGAGAAGGAAGCTGACAGATTGCCGCCACGGTAATCTCATCTAGCCCCACGAAAGCCGCTGCGATTCTCCGCTCCTCTGAACTGCTCACACGGCGCATGAGCCCCCCTATATATATGAAAAGGATGGTAAAACCCTAAACCCCGGATATAAAGGGACGCAAATAACGCGCAATGCTTATAACCCCTATACGGAGGCGGCGCGACGTTCCGATCTCCCGAGGAGGGACCTTCTTTTACTCATCATGACGGGCATATTTTCAGGACAAGCCGCATCATGTGGCCCCTGCAAGAGAGAGATCTCCACCCAACTAGAGCCACAAAAAGTCCAGCCCAAATGTTACTCAACCGAGCCTAATTTTGGCTCGGGAGTAGGAGGGGGACAAGTGGAGAGGGGAAATCTAACCGCCCATATATAGAGGTAAAATGAGGTCCGACCCGACCCAACGAGGCCCAGCTCCTTAAAGTGGTAGCCCCCGGGCCCACTAAAAAAAAGCCTAATAACTCACTCGGAACAAACACTTCCTAGGCGGCTTTCGGGTTGGGAAGTCCGAGCATCAATTCGATCGGGAGAGCTCCATCGGAGCCCCGTATTTTCTGCCCAGACCACGCACTTATCACTCAGGAAGACATCTCCTGAGCCAGTGCCTCATGCTCGGGCCAACTAATGGAAGCTTATCTGTACGGCCGTTACGTGTCCATTAAAAGCTGGGAGCTCAAGGGGATAGGGGAGATCAGGAGTCCGCATGCTATAAAGAGCCCGCAAGGAAGACATAACCCCCCCAAAACTCCTCAACTTACAGGGATCATTCACTCAACAAGCCATTATTTAAACTGAAAGAACCCTCCTGTGAGAAGGTAAGCCAATAACCCTGAGCAGGAACCACTTCACCTTTTGGTGGAGATGGATCTCGCGTTCCCATTGTTGGGTCCCACGTGGTGCAATAGGATCTAGAAGGGGGGTTGAATAGATCCTTTCACGAACTTTGGCCTATTTAAAGATCTCTCAAACCAATGCGCATAAACCACTCCTATAGAATAAATAAAGTACTTAAGTACAAAGCATAGCGGATTGAGTAGGAGTGGGTCTAGTGGAAACGGTAAAGCACAGTGTAAGGACTGAGTGTGATCTTATAGCACTGGACAACAAGGATCTCAACACCCATTAACTGAATGTGAGATGACTAGCTTAATGTGTGACCAAACTGATTTCCTTGGCAATGCTACCAGCTAGGTGCCTATGTGCAAGAGTGCAACAGGTAGCCAACGGGGTGTAGGTAAAATGCTGAGACCCAAATGGTATAAGGATGAAGCAAAGGTGCAGATCTAAAAGCTTGAGTGTGCAAGAAGCATAACCCTAATTGCATATAATTAAGAGAGCACACCAACCTGCGAATGGAGATAGAAGATATGGAGCAATCACATAAAATCCACAACCATAACACAGGGATTGGAAGGTGGTTTGGTTGCAGATCCGCAACCTACGTCCACCCCTCACCAAACCAGGTGAGGTTTTACCACACGCTGCAAACATAGCACACTTCCTACACACAAATCCATAGGGACAATTTTCCACACACACACACACACACACACACACACACACACACGAGGACGAGGTCCTCCACACACACACACACACACACACACACACACACACACACACACACACACACACACACACACACACACACACACACACACACACACACACACACACACACACACACACACACACACACACACACACAAGAGAAAAGGAGAAACACAAGAAGAAAAATGATGCAAGTGCAGTAAAGAAAAACCTTCCTGATATGATGACGAGCCATGGAAATGCATAATCAAAAAGGGATAACCAGACGGTGACTTCATATTTGCTCTTGTAGCACCTTAAAACAGATCTGGACACAAGTCCGATCTGGGTTCTCCTTTGGCTCAGTTTGGACGTGAGAGGGGCTGCACTCCTCTCTTCGATTCTTTCTTTCTTCACGGCTCGAGAGACACTTTGAATGACAGTGCAAGATTGCGAGGCAATGAGGACAGAGCTGGATGGCTGAGTGAGTGGTTGGCTGGCTAGCTGAGTGAGAATCCTACTCAGATCTTTCTCACGTTCTGCTCTCTCTCTCTCTGGATTGATCTTTAACTTTAGCAGCAGCGATAGCAGCAGCATCAACATATACGGGCTGCCCCTTTTATAGATGAGAGGTCTCCTTCTAGCAGAAACTTTTCCCTCCAAGACAGACTTATCTGATTGGCGGGAATAAAAAAGGTTTCATTGAAATGAGCCTCCTCTCGAATTGGTTCAGTGTAGATATAGGGTAGTAGGGTCAAAAGATTTTTATCCAAACTGCAATTTGATTAGTTCTGCAGGCACAAGAATGGTTTTCCTTCCAAGGAGCAATCTTGTATATAATAGAGTATGCTGTGGAGCCTTTCCATTCGTTTGGAGTCTTCTGATCATTATTGGTTTTCAAGAACCTCTGGTTGGATAGGGAGGTAGCAGAGAAATCTTCTTCCATTTTGTGCTTTTCATTTACCTGAGAGAGTGTGAGAGGAGCCTTCCAAGAGGGATCTGTAGCATCTCCTTTTTCTACAGGTAGGACCATCAGGATGTCCTTTTGTCTTGCGCAATCCCAGTGGCAGAGCAACTGATTGGGTGGAGGCAAAAAGTTACGTACCAAGATTGGAGACTTTTCTCAGATATAGTAACTTACTTTTCCGCTGACAAAAAGGAGGGATATAGCAACCCATGATTACCAAAAGTTTGACTTACCAAGGAGACCTTTCCAGACCTCAAAAGATGTGTTTTTGGACACTTGCAGTTCCTATTTTTGCTCTCTGGAACACCCAGTCGAGATGACAAAAACTACTTAAAACGGAGGTAGTTTGGCTCACTGAGACATTTCATCAAACACCTTATGTTGATTCCATACGGTCGGTGCAGCTTCTGGACTTGAACAGTGAGGTCGGTGCAGACAAGATCCTTGGCCTTTGGCATTGGTAAATGCACGTACGAAGCTTGGTCCTTGGCAGGGTTGGTGCACATCAGAAGCTTGGCCTAGGCAGGGTCAGTGCATATTAAGAGCCTCTTCAGTAGAGGTCGGTCCTTCAGATGAAGTCGGTGCAAGCTTTATGGTCAGTGCACGCTTCAAGGTTCCTCGCATGCAGGTCGGTGCACATCTTGAACTTCCTCAGTAAGGTCTGTGCATAATGAGGAGCAGGGTCTGTGCACACTTGAACAAACTCGGTGCACATCTGGATGCTTGGCCTTGTCCAGGGACGGTGCAGCTTTGGATTTCCTCCAGTTGAGGTCGGTGCAGTTCTTAAGTAAAGTCGATGCAGCCTAATGAACCAAGTCTGTGCAGCATAGAAGTCGGTGCACTTTCTGAGCAAGGTCCGTGCACACTTTGAACTTCAGCAAGAAGGTCGGTGCATATCTTCCCGGCTCGTCGCTAGGGTTGGTGCACATTTTACCCGCTCGCTACTGAGGTCGGTGCACATCCCCGCTCGCAGCTGTTGCAAGCGTATGTAGGTTGGTGCACGTTTCATTCCGCCCAGGCAAGGTCGGTGCAAGTTGTGAACAAGGTCGGTGCACATTTTGGTTTCTGCCCAGTCACGGTCGGTGCACTTTTTGAAACTTCTTCAGTTTCATCAATTCCTTGGAGCAATGATCCTAAATAAGATCTTCCTAGATTTTTGTGCAACCTCTTGCCTTGATTTCTGTGCAACCATTTACGTCATTTTCTGTGCCATTCTTGATTTCTTATTCTTTGCTTACAATGACCTGAAATGTAAGAGTGTTGACATCATCAAATGCAAATGGGACTCATCAATGAGTCATGGTCAGACATCATCAAAACAGCATATATCCAAGATTCTCCCCCTTTTTGATGATGACAACTATGCGTCATTATGAGTACATTGTAAGTCAAGGTGCAAAGAATTATAATCAAAAGTTGAAGCACAAAGACGTCTTCTCTCTTTATAAGTCTCTCCCCTTTATGCATTCAAGACTTTCCCCCTTTGTACATACCCTTGCTAAGGACACATACGATTCTCTCCCCCTTTGACATCATCAAAATAACATAATAGATACAAGACATGGCACAGTTAGGAACGAAAGGGTAAAGTAAGAGATTATTAGCACAGGATGTACAGAGTGAAGGAAATACATACCTGTAGTGAGCAGCACATGATTCTCAACACGGAATGACAGTCATTGCAATGAATTATCTTTTTCCAGTATTCCAGAAATTGATGTGGAAATACATGCCAATGGTTAGACACTTATTAAAGTTGACAAGTAAGGACAACCAATACTGGAATGACAATGATAGGACTGATACCAATTGTTGATAAGCAATTATAGTACACGGTTATGCCTTGTGGCATGGCAGGGTAGATCACTAATCAAGGGCAACATGAACTGAATCATGAGAGACAATTAGATACCAGGAGATGTCAACATAACATCATGATGCAATTTGAGAGTAAAACAGCAGCCATAAGACAAGTTTGGTTTTTCAGATTTTTTAAAATTCTAAAGGTTTTCTGGTTTTCAGATATTTTTTTAAGATTTTCTATGGAATGTATGGGGATGAGAAATGCAAGCAACACAAGTACATGGAATCGGAAGTCAATTGCATTGAGACCATGATACCACCTGATGATAAGATACATGCAAGATACTATCTGTCAGAAATGTTGATGTTTTCCTGGCTGCCGGAATGAATAGTGCATATTGGTCTAGACAAGACAGATGTCAACGAGCATCAAGAGATGGTTTGTTTTAAGGGACATTGCTTTAGCATCCAGACAGAGGTCTGAACACACGAAGTCGACTGTAAGAGTCGACACTTGAAAGATGAGCTGCAATAATCAATAGTTGAAAGAATGAAGGTTCTTTAATCTGAAACCAAGTTCACAAGAGTAGAGTTATAGATTTTTCAGAATCTCCAGATATAGAGTTCAGATGATTCAGCCCTTATATTCTGATTGGTTTAACGCTAATGAATTCTGAGCAACTCAATGAAAAACTTTTGAGAACGACTGTATTCAAGCTTATTAGAGGTGAACCAGAGATTCATACTAAAAATGCGTTAACCTCCTCTCAACTTACTCATTCAATTCCATTGACTCTCTTGAGAGCAAATAGAACAAGTATTGAGGCTAAACACTTAGATGACTCTGATTAAATCCATGAGTGCTACACATTCAGATTTTTTTAAACCATTATTGAGCATGAACACAAATTATTTTTATGAGCAATCAAGTGTAGCATGCACCTTTTGACGTAAGGGTACACGTTGTTTAGACGCCAGTACCCCCAGTTACTCAGTGTAGCTTACCATTTTTCCATTATTAGAACAGAGGTAGCATAGCACTTCATGACGCTGTCCTCGTCACTTCTTGGTGGAGGAACTCGATTTCTCGGTGAACCCAATGCCATTGCTCTGCCTAGGAGCACTGAACTTAGCACACGCCTTTTTTGCATAAGGTTATACGTTTATCATACGTCAATATCCCCAGTTACTCAGTAAAGCTAGTTCATTGCTATCAAAGTAGCCCCATTTTAGAAATCTTCAGATTTGACAAATGTTTAAAAACAATACTAGACTGAAGTTACTCAAATAATGAAGCCTTTGTACTAAGGATAAACTTCCAGAATCAAGAAGGCAAAACATGTCAAAACATGAAAAGCTAGTTAAACTCTATTAAGCCCAAAATACAAACATTTTCAAGACCATTAAGCATCAAGGCTCAAGAAATCATTAATTTTAAACCAAAAGCTTTCATGTTCAAGGCAGTCATAGAACACTATAGAAGGATATTCTTCTTAAGGATTTACTTTGATAGGAAGCTTAATGACAGATAGAAGATCCTTCAAAAGGTTCAAGACAAATCAAATCTAAGGTGAACCACAAACATATATCAGCCATTGTGGTTTGGTTCAAGCAGAGAGTGTTGCAAGAGAGGAGAGCATCAACTGGAGCATGTATGAATAGAGAAAACTCCCCCTAAGGATTTGCATTGAGCTCAGACTGGAATGGGTATGCTAAGACCAGCAGGAGATTTTTATCAGAGTTTACAAGGCTGGACATGCTCCCCCTAAGAGCACACTATCTATGCATGATGATAGCAAGAGTGTGCAATGATGCAGATGGGATTAGATGTTGACTCCCCCTCAACACATGCATGGGTTGGCAGTGGAAAGTGCAGCCTATAACATGAATGAATACTCAATGCGTTGGAGATGCTGCCAATGATTATTCATTTTTGTGACCCTTTAACATGATATGCATTGGAGTGCATGAGACAACAAGATGATGCAAGCACAAAAACATTTACAGTGCATTCTGAATAGAATTGCTAATTTTTAAGCTCCCCCTTTTGTTCAATGCTTATGGAGACAAGACACCCAACCAACGTGTTGAAACTCCACATGAGTGATGAGTTTAAATAAATACAGCCATGGCAGATATCATCAAAAGCAATGATCAAGTATTTCATATGGTTGATTAGCAAGAAGCAGAAAACAACTCATCATCAAATTAATTCCATCAGAAAAATAGATTTCTCATGACTTATACATCTAAAATAAATGATCTCTGGTACAAGGCGGAGGTATAGATCTGAGACCCTTCTCACGCATAGTGTGAGTTCTGGACAAGCTCGACTTGCCTTTCTACTCTACACCATTTGATATACCAGAGGTCATACAAGGTGTGAGCAAGAGGTCTAGCTTAGATGTTCATCTCACACCATGGGGGATGTTTTAGCATTTTTTGGAAGCAAATTCAGTTTGCAGAATGTTATTGGCAACATGACAGACTCATGATGCACTATCTACATGGTTAGCCTAACCATGCAAGATGACAGAGATTAAAAGCATTTATGTGCATACATGTGCCTTGAGCTTTTTTTTAATGATGATCCTCAGCTCAACTCCAAGGCACTCCTGCAGCCAAAATTCTCATTCGGAATGTTTAGGTACCCAAGCTTTCTTGGGTCCTACAGGGTTAGTGAGATTTTTAATCAAAGAGATCCTTTTTATCAAGACATTCAAGTCATCCTTCCTCATTTTTTGACAGTCATATGCTTCATGTCCTACCATCCCACAATAAGGGTAGCACAAAGAGGATTTCTCACTCCTCTCACAACCAAGTGTGACGAGTTTCTGAGGGTGACCATGAGTGTTGATATTAGTGACGTAAGCATTGTCTTTTCTTCTCCTTTGCCAGCAGTTCTTTACTGTGTGGCCATACTCTTTGCAGCGATAACACTAAACAAGGGTTTCTCAATTTTGTCCTTCAATTCCCAACACTTTTGCATGGTGTGTCCAGATATACCACAATGGTAGCAGTAGGAGGGCTGGGCTCTCTCGACTGGTTTTTTGTAGTGACTGGAATCACATTCAGACTTGCATGAAATCAGATCATTTTTCATGGCATGGCAATTATGCATTAAGTGACCATGTTGACCAGAATGAAAACAAGAACCATCCTTTTTGTGGAAAATGTGGTATCTGTCAGATTTATCAAAACAAGCAATCTCATTTCTGTGTTTTTGCCTTAAGGCTTTCATTTTCTGGTTTCTATTTTGATTTCGGTTCTTCTTGATCGCTGACTGTTTTGGGGATGATTGGGAAGAGGAGGCACCATCAGAGCTGGAAGGAGAAATTATGTACAAAGTATTTTTGATAAACTTTTTGTTCAAAGGACAGTGCCCAAACCCTTTTCTTCGGAAGCTCATTCGAGTCCCCGACAGTCTCCCTAGGCTATCTTGGCCCTGAGCAGTTCGTGACAAAGAGTTATTCAGATCTTGGATTTCCTTTTCAAGTGAAGTGATGTGTTGTTCAGAGTTAATCAAATCTGTCTCACATGCCGCAAGCTACTCATTCAACATGACGTTCACTATTTTGCAGTAATCAAAATCCTGTTGAAGGGTAGCCAATTTTTCTGAGTCAACAACACTAGCACCCTTACCTTTTTTACATGCTTGAAGCTTAGCAAGAAGCTCATTGTTTTACTTTTTCAAATTTTCATTTTCTTCAATAGAAGGCTTGTTTTCAGTCAAGTTTGGGTTGTTTGACAAGGACTTAGATTCATCTTGAAGCTGTCTTACAGTTACTTCCAATCTAGTTATTTCAGCTAGCAAGATTTTATTTTCATTCTCTAAGCAAGCAATGTGATCTTTATGTGTATCTAGGTCAATCATGAGAGTTTCATTCACTTGCTCAAGATCAGATAAATTTTTATAGGGAGAGCTATCCGCAAAATTATTTTCAAGCTTCTTTCTCAATTTTTTTTTCAGACTTAAGCTTCTTGTGCTGCTTAGCCAACTCATCATATGCATCCACAAGTTCATCATAGGTAAAGTCCTCAGGATCAGAGTTTACCTGAGACGAGGATGAATTGCTTGGCTGATCTGGGCTGTTGGCCATCAGACAATGATTCCCATTTCCTTCTTTGTGGATACTGGCCAATCCATCAAGGATCTCCTTGGCAATGCTGCAACTGGAAACAAAAGGAAACATGGTGACATCTACTCCAGCTCTTATCAAATTGAAGGCAGCATGGATATCAACATTTTTGGTCCTTTAATCAGCTGACCAGACATCAGTATTTGATGGCATCTCATGAGGACCATTGTATATAAGAGTCCACAACTATGGATCTATGGAATTAACATAAATGAGCATTTTCCCTAGCCACGTAGAAAAATCTGAACCATCAAAAGTAGGCAGAAAAACCATCGAAGAATGTGTAGCATATGAATCCATTTTCTCAAAAAGCACCGGGATCTTTTCTCTGTAGATCGTGGGATCTGTGAATGACAGAGCTTGGCTCTGATACTAATTGTTGGGTCCCACGTGGTGCAATAGGATCTAGAAGAGGGGTTGAATAGATCATTTCTCGAACTTTGGCCTATTTAAAGATTTCTCAAACCAATGCGCATAAACCACGCCTATAGACTAAATAAAGTACTTAAGTACAAAGCATGGTGGATTGAGTAGGAGTGGCTCTAGTGGAAACGGTAAAGCACAGTGTAAGGACTGAGTGTGATCTTATAGCACTGGACAATAGGGATCTCAACACCCATTAACTGAATGTGAGATGACTAGCTGAATGTGTGACCAAACTGATTTCCTTGGCAATGCTACCAGCTAGGTGCCTGTGTACAAGAGTGCAACAGGTAGCCAACGGGGTGCAGGTAAAACGCTGAGGCCCAAATGGTATAAGGATGAAGCAAAGGTCCAGATCTAAAAGCTTGAGTGTGCAAGGAGAATAACCTCGATTGCATATAATTAAGAGAGCACACCAACCTGTGAATGGAGATAGGGGATATGGAGCAATCACATAAAATTCACAACCATAACACAGGGATTTTAACATGGTTCGGTTGCAGATCCATAACTTACGTCCACCCCTCACCAAACCCGGTGAAGTTTTACCATACGATGTAAACGCAGCACACTTCCTACACACAAACCGGTAGGGACGATTTTCCACACACACACACACGAGGATGAGGTCCTCCACACACACATATGAGGACGAGGTCCTCCACACACACACACAAGAGAAATGGAGAAACACAAGAAGAAAAACGCTGCAAGAGTAGTAAAGAAAAACCTTCCTGATATGATGATGAGGCATGGAAATGCACAATCAAAAAGGGATAACCAGACGGTGACTTCAGATTTGCTCTTGTAGCACCTTGGAACAGATCTGGACACAAGTCCGATCTGGGTTCTTCTTAGGCTCAGTCTAGACGTGAGAGGGGCTGCACTCCTCTCTTGGATTCTTTCTTTCTTCACAGCTCGAGAGCCACTTCGAATGACAGTGCAAGATTACGAGGCAATGAGGACAGAGCTGGATGGCTGAGTGAGTGGTTGGGTGGCTGGCTGAGTGAGAATCCTACTCAGATCTTTCTCATGTTCTGCTCTCTCTCTCTCAGGATTGATCTTTAACTTCAGCAGCAGCGATAGCAGCAGCATCAACATATACGGGCTGCCCCTTTTATAGATGAGAGGTATCCTTCCAGAAAAAAAATTTCCCTCCAAGGCAGACTTATCTAATTGGCTGGAATAATAAAGGTTTCTTTGAAATGAGCCTCCTCTCCAATTGGTTCAGTGTAGATAGAGGGCAATAGGGTCAGAAGATTTTCTTCCAAACTACAATTTGATTAGTTCTGCAGGCACAAGAGCAGTTTTCCCTCCAAGGAGCAATCCTGTATATAATAGAGTATGCTGTGGAGCCTTCCCATTCGCTTGGAGTCTTCTGATCATTATTGGTTTTCAAGAACCTCTGGTTGGACAGGGAGGTAGCAGAGAAATCTTCCACCATTTTTTGCTTTTGGTTGACCTGAGAGAGTGTGAGAGGAGACTTCCAAGAAGGATATGTAGCATCTCCTTTTTCTGCAGGTAGGACAGTCAGGATGTCCTTTTGTCTTATGCAATCCCAGGTGCAGAGCAGTTGATTGGGTGGAGGCAAAAAGTTACGTACCAGAATTGGAGACTTTTCTCAGATATAGTAACTTACTTTTCCACTGACCAAAAGGACTGATATAGCAACCCATGATTACCAAAGGGTTGACTGACCAAGGAGACCATTCCAGACCTCAAAAGCTGTGTTTCTGGACACTTGCAGTTCCTATTTTTGCTCTCTGGAACACCCAGTCGAGATGATAGAAACCTACTTAAAACGGAGGTAGTTTGGCTCACTCAGACATTTCATCAAACACCTTCTGTTGATTCCATGTGGTCGGTGCAGCTTCTGGACTTGAACAGTGAGGTCGGTGCAGACAAGATCCTTGGCCTTTGGCATTGGTAAATGCACATACGAAGCTTGGTCCTTGGCAGGGTCGGTGCACATCAGAAGCTTGGCTTAGGCAGGGTCAGTGCATATTAAGAGCCTCTTCAGTAGAGGTCGATCCTTCAGATGAACTCGGTGCAAGCATTAAGGTCAGTGCACACTTCAAGGTTCCTCACATGCAGGTCGGTGCACATCTTGAACTTCCTCAATAAGGTCTGTGAATAATAAGGAGCAGGGTCCGTGCACACTAGAACAAACTCGGTGCCCATCTGGATGCTTGGCCTTGTCCAGGGACGGTGCAACTTTGGATTTCTGCCAGTTGAGGTCGGTGCAGTTTTTAAGTAAAGTCGATGCAGCCTGATGAACCAAGTCTGTGCAGCATAGAAGTCGGTGCACTTCCTGAGCAAGGTCCGTGCACACTTTGAACTTCAGCAAGAAGGTCGGTGCATATCTTCCCGGCTCGCAGCTAGGCTCGGTGCACATTTTGCCCGCTCGCAGCTGAGGTCGGTGCACATCCCCACTCGTAGCTGTTGCAAGCATATGTAGGTCAGTGCACGTTTCATTCCGCCCAGGCAAGGTCGGTGCAAGTTGTGAACAAGGTCGGTGCACATCTTGGTTTCTACCTAGTCACTGTCGGTGCACTTTTTGAAACTTCTTCAGTTTCTTCAATTCCTTGGAGCAATGATCCTAAGTAAGATCTACCTTGATTTTTATGCAACCTCTTGCCTTGATTTCTATGCAACCATTTGCCTCATTTTCTATGCCATTCTTGATTTCTTATTCTTTGCTTACAGTGACCTGAAATGTAAGAGTGTTGACATCATCAAATGCAAATGGGACTCATCAATGAGTCATGGTCAGACATCATCAAAATAGCATATATCAAACATTCTCGCCCTTTTGGATGATGACCACTATGAGTCATTATGAGTACATTGTAAGTCAAGGTGCAAAGAATTATAATCAAAAGTTGAAGCACAAAGACGTTCTCTCTCTTTATAAGTCTCTCCCCTTTATGCATTCAAGACTTTCCCCCTTTGTACATACCCTTGCTAAGGACACATACGATTCTCTCCCCCTTTGTCATCATCAAAATAACATAATAGATACAAGACATGGCACAGTTAGGAACGAAAGGGGTAAAGTAGGAGATTATAAGCACAGGATGTACAGAGTGGAAGAAATACATACCTGTAAGGAGTAGCACATGATTCTCAACACGGAATGACGGTCATTGCAATGAATTATCTTTTTCCAGTATTCCAGAAATTGATGTGGAAATACATGCCAATGGTTGGACACTTATTAAAGTTGACAAGTAAGGACAACCAATATTGGAATGCCAATGATAGGACTGATACCAATTGTTGATGAGCAATTATAGTACACAGTTATGTCCTATGGCATGGCAGGGTAGATCACGAATCAAGGGGAACTGAATCATGAGAGACAATTAGATACCAGGAGATGTCAACATAACATCACGATGCAATTTGAGAGTAAAACAGCAGCCATAAGACAAGTTTGGTTTTTCAGATTTTTTAAAATTCTAAAGATATTCTGGTTTTCAGATTTTTTTTAAGATTTTCTATGGAATGTATGGGGATGAGAAATGCAAGCAACCCAAGTACATGGAATCGGAAGTCAATTGCATTGAGACCATGATACCACCTGATGATAAGATAGATGCAAGATACTATCTGTCAGAAATGTTGATGTTTTCCTGGCAGCCTGAATGAATAGTGCATATTGGTTTAGACAAGACAGATGTCAACGAGCATCGAGAGACGGTTTGTCTTAAGGGACGTTGCTTGAGCATCCAGACAGAGGTCTGAACACACGAAGTTGACTGTAGGAGTCGACACTTGAAAGATGAGCTGCAATAATCAATAGTTGAAAGAATGAAGGTTCTTTAATCTGAAACCAAGTTCACAAGAGTAGAGTTATAGATTTTTCAGAATCTCCAGGTATAGAGTTCAGATGATTCAGCCCTTATATTCAGATTGGTTTAACGCTAATGAATTCTGAGCAACTCAATGAAAAACTTTTGAGAATGACTGTATTCAAGAGTATTAGAGGTGAACCAGAGATTCATACTAAAAACATGTTAACCTCCTCTCAACTTACTCATTCAATTCCATTGGCTCCCTTGAGAGCAAATACAACAAGTATTGAGGCTAAACACTTAGATGACTCTGATTAAATCCATGAGTGCTACACATTCAGATTTTTTTTTAAAACCATTGTTGAGCATGAACACAAACTATTTTTATGAGCAATCAAGTGTAGCATGCACCTTTTGACGTGAGGGTACATGTTGTTTGGATGCCAGTACCCCCAGTTACTCAGTGTAGCTTACTGTTTTGCCATTATTAGAATAGAGGTAGCATAGCACTTCATGACGCTGTCCTCGTCACTTCTTGGTGGAGGACCTCGGTTTCTCGGTGAACCCAATGCCATTGCTCTGCCTAGGAGCACCAAACTTAGCACACACCTTTTTGCATAAGGATATATGTTTATCAGACACCAACGTCCCCAGTTACTCAGCAAACCTATTTCATTGCTATCAAAGTAGCCCCATTTTAGAAATCTTCAGATTTGACAAATGTTTAAAAACAATACTAGACTGAAGTTACTGAAACAATGAAGCCTTTGTACTAAGGAAAAACTTCCAGATTCAAGAAGGCAAAACATGTCAAAACATGAAAAGCTATTTAAACTCAATTAAGCCCAAAATACAAACATTTTCAAGACCATTAAGCATCAAGGCTCAAAATATCATTAATTTTAAACCAAAAGCTTTCATGTTCAAGGCAGTCACAAAACACTATAGAAGGATATTCTTCTTAAGGATTTACTCTGATAGCAAGCTTAATGACAGATAGAAGATCTTTCAAAAAGGTTCAAGACAAATCAAATCTAAGGTGAACCACAAACAGGTATCAGCCATTGTGGTTTGGTTCAAGCATAGAGTGTTGCAAGAGAGGAGAGCATCAACTAGAGCAGGTATGGATAGAGAACACTCCCCCTGAGGATTTGCATTGAGCTCAGACTGGAATGGGTATGCTAAGACCAGCATGAGATTTTTATCAGAGTTTACATGGCTGGACATGATCCCCCTAAGAGCACACTGTGTATGCATGATGACAACAAGAGTGTGCAATGATGCAGATGGTATTAGATGTTGACTCCCCCTCAACACATGCATGGGTTCGCAGTGGAAAGTGCAGCCTATAACATGAATGAATACTCAATGCAGTGGAGATGCTGCCAATGATTATGCATTTTTGTGACCCATTAACATGATATGCATTAGAGTGCATGAGACAACAAGATGATGCAATCACAAAAACATTTACAGTGCATTCTGAATAGAATTGCTAATTTTTAAGCTCCCCCTTTTGTTCAATGTTTATGGAGACAAGACACTCAACCAACGTGTTGAAACTCCACATGAGTGATGAGTTTAAATAAATACAACCTAGGTAGATATCATCAAAAGCTACGATCAAGTATTTCATATGGTTGATTAGCAAGAAGTAGATAACAACTCATCATCAAATTAATTCCATCAGAAGAACATATTTCACATGACTTATACATCTGAAATAAATGATCTCTGGTACAAGGCGGAGGTATAGATCTGAGACCCTTCTCACGCATAGTGTGAGTTCCGGACAAGATCGACTTGCCTTTCTACTCTACACCATTTGATATACCAGAGGTCAGATAAGGTGTGAGCAAGAGGTCTAGCTTAGATGTTCATCTCACACCATGGCGGATGTTTTAGCATTTTTCGAAGCAAATTTAGTTTGCAGAATGTTATTGGCAACATGACATACTCATGATGCACTATCTACATGGTTAGCCTAAGCATGCAAGATGATAGAGATTAAAAGTGTTTATGTGCATACCTGTGCCTTGAGCTTTTATTTCATGATGATCCTCAGCTCAGCTCCAAGGTACTCCTGCAGCCAAAATTCTCATTCGGAATGTTTAGGTACCCAAGCTTTCTTGGGTCCTACAGGGTTAGTGAGATTTTTAATCAAAGAGCTCCTTTTTATCAAGACATTCAAGTCATCCGTCCTCATTTTTTGACAGTCATATGCTTCATGTCCT
Source organism: Amorphophallus konjac (assembly GCA_022559845.1). NCBI lineage: Eukaryota > Viridiplantae > Streptophyta > Magnoliopsida > Alismatales > Araceae > Amorphophallus > Amorphophallus konjac. Next base: position 253,607,155 of record CM040126.1, on the reverse strand, counting down.
ACCATCCCATAATAAGGGCAGCACAAAGAGGATTTCTCACTCCTCTCACAACCAAGTGTGACGAGTTTCTGAGGGTGACCATAAGTGTTGATATTAGTGGCACAAGCATTGTCCTTTCTTCTCCTTTGCCAGCAGTTCTTTACTGTGTGGCCATACTCTTTCCAGCAATAACACTGAACAAGGAGTTTCTCAATTTTGTCCTTCAATTCCCAGCACTTTGGCATGGTGTGTCCAGATATACCACAATGGTAGCTGTAGGAGGGTTGGGCTCTCTCGACTGGTTTTTTTGTAGTAACTGGAATCACATTCAGACTTGCATGAAATCAGATCATTTTTCATGGCATGGCAATTATGCATTAAGTGACCATGTTGACCACAATAACAACAAGAACCATCCTTTTTATGGAAAACATGGTATCTATCAGATTTAACAAAACAAGGAATCTCATTTCTGTGTTATTACCTTAAGGCTTTCTTTTTCTGGTTTCTGTTTTGATTTCGGTTCTTCTTGATCGCAGACTGTTTTGGGGATGATTGGGAAGAGGAGGCACCATCAGAGTTGGAAGGAGAAATTGTGTACAAAGTATTTTTGAAAAACTTTTTGTTCAAAGGACAGTGCCCAAACCCTTTTCTTCGGAAGCTCATTCTAGTCTCTGGTAGTCTCCCTAGGCTCTCTTAGCCTTGAGCAGTTCATGACAAAGAGTTATTCAGATCTTGGATTTCCTTTTCAAGTGAAGTGATGTGTTGTTCAGAGTTAATCAAATCTGTCTCACATGCAGCAAGCTGCTCATTCAACATGACGTTCACTATTTTGCAGTAATCAAAATCATGTTGAAGGGTAGCCAGTTTTTCTGAGTCAACAACACTAGCACCCTTACCTTTTTTACATGCTTGAAGCTTAGCAAGAAGCTCATTGTTTTGCTTTTTCAAATTTTCATTTTCTTCAATAGAAGCCTTATTTTCAGTCAAGTCTGGGTTGTTTTACAAGGACTTAGATTCATCTTGAAGCTATCTTACAGTTACTTCCAATCTAGTTATTTCAGCTAGCAAGATTTTATTTTCATCCTCTAAGCAAGCAATGTGATCTTTATGTGTATCTAGGTCAATCATGAGAGTTTCATTCACTTGCTCAAGATCAGATAAATTTTTATAGGGAGAGCTATCCACAAGATTATTTTCAAGCTTCTTTCTCAATTTTTTGTTTTCAGACTTAAGCTTCTTGTGCTGCCCAGCCAACTCATCATATGCATCCACAAGTTCATCATAGGTAAAGTCCTCAAGATCAGAGTTTACCTGAGACGAGGAGGAAATGCTTAGCTCATCTGGGATGTTGGCCATTAGACAATGAATCTCATTTCCTTCTTTGTGGATACTGGCCAGTCCATCAAGGATCTCCTTGGCCGTGCTACAACTGGAAACAAAAGGAAACATGGTGACATCTACTCCAGCTCTTATCAAATTGAAGGCAGCATGGTGATCAACATTTTTTGTCCTTTGATCAGCTGACCAGACATCAATATTTGATGGCAGCTCATGAGGACAATTGTATATAAGAGTCCACAACTGTGGATCTATGGAATTAACATAAATGAGCATTTTCCATAGCCATGTAGAAAAATCTGAACCATTAAAAGTAGGCAGAAAAACCATCGAAGCATGTGTAGCAGATGAAGCCATTTTCTCAAAAAGCACCGGGATGTTTTCTCTGCAGATCATGGGATCTGTGAATGACAGAGCTTGGCTCTGATACTAATTGTTGGGTCCGACGTGGTGCAATAGGATCTAGAAGGGGGGTTGAATAGATCCTTTCACGAACTTTGGCCTATTTAAAGATCTCTCAAACCAATGCACATAAACCACTCCTATAGAATAAATAAAGTACTTAAGTACAAAGCACAACAGATTGAGTTGAAGTGGCTCTAGTGGAAACGGTAAAGCACAGTGTAAGGACTGAGTGTGATCTTATAGCACTAGACAACAGGGATCTCAACACACATTAACTGAATGTGAGATGACTAGCTGAATGTGTGACCAAACTGATTTTCTTGGCAATGCTACCAGCTAGGTGCCTGTGTGCAAGAGTGCAACAGGTAGCCAACGGGGTGCAGGCAAAACGCTGAGGCCCAAATGGTATAAGGATGAAGCAAAGGTGCAGATCTAAAAGCTTGTGTTTGCAAGGAGAATAACCCTGATTGCATATAATTAAGAGAGCACACCAACCTGTGAATGGAGATAGGGGATATGGAGCAATCACATAAAATCCACAACCATAACACAGGGATTTTAAGGTGGTTCGGTTGCAGATCCGCAACCTACGTCCACCCCTCACAAAACTTGGTGAGGTTTTACCACACGCTGCAAACACAGCAGACTTCCTACACACAAACCGGTAGGGACGATTTTCCACACACACACACACGAGGACGAGGTCCTCCACACACACATACGAGGATGAGGTCCTCCACACACACACACACACGAGAAAAGGAGAAATACAGGAAGAAAAATGCTGTAACTACAGTAAACAAAAACCTTCCTAATATGATGATGAGGCACGGAAATGCACAATCAAAAAGGGATAACCAGATGGTGACTTCAGATTTGCTCTTATAGCACCTTGGAACAGATCTGGACACAAGTCCGATCTGGGTTCTCCTTAGGCTCAGTCTGGACGTGAGAGGGGATGAACTTCTCTCTTGGATTCTTTCTTTCTTCACAGCTCGAGAGATACTTCGAATGACAGTGCAAGATTACGAGGCAATGAGGACAAAGCTGGATGGCTGAGTGAGTGGTTGGCTGGCTGGCTGAGTGAGAATCCTACTCAGATCTTTCTCACGTTTTGCTCTCTCTCTCTCTCTCTCTCTCTCTCTCTCTCTCTCTCAGGATTGATCTTTAACTTCAGCAGTAGCGATAGCAGCAGCATCAACATTGTCACGCCCCGAGCGTGGAAGGAACCCGGGAGAACGTGATGAGTTTATATCAATCATGTCAATCAGAGCAAGTAGAATTTCTACATCACAACAGAGTGCACAATAAGACGAGAATTTTAAAACTTAACCATATACTGATACCATCGATAACAACTTAACCATTAAACAAAGTCACATAACTCCAAGATGATACAATTCTAATCAGGCCCACAAGCCTTAAATGTAACAACTCTTGACATAACTAAATATATAACGACAAGCCTCCAAGGAATAAACTAAATACGACTCGACATGATAAGGTGTAGTAGCATGGCGCTTGCAGATTCTACGCTCGTCACTCTTGCTCCTGCCCATCCGAGTCCGAGCCAGGGTCCGTATTACCTGAAAGGTTTGGGGAAAAGAACTTGGTGAGCGAACGCTCAGTAGGAATTATATCTCAAGAACTAGCAATTGGTTTAAGTAATTACCTCTTCCAATAAAATGCAAGTTTAGCATGTAAAGTATAAAAAAAATAGAATGCTATGGAATTGAACATGATAACAAGAGGAAATAACATGTACTGTTGATCCAAGATAGGGAATTTCAAGTATTCAAGATTTCCAAATTTTTGAACGAGTACCAAGTATATCAATAAAGTCTTTCATGTCATGAGATAATGGCTATTAGCAAGAAAGTACCTTGCCCATTCCGGGCCACGCAAGTCATGTCAAGTCAATCAAGTCAAGCACGCGAGAGAGAGGGATAGAGATATAGTGGAGTGTCGTAGATTCAAGCAAGTACTTCGGTGCAATGCCACACCGTGATCAATATAACTCCCATGAGCACAAGTACTTTCGGGTGCTCCTCCCAGGACCAGATCGGGCCCTAAATGCGCGGACATTGTTACATGTAATATCTAGACAACCACTCTAGTGATAGCCATGGATTTCCAAGAACAAACTCATGTAGGATATCAAGGTAGATTCGTGGATAGGTTCCACGGAATTCAAGGAAGAACATTAGATGGACAATGATAAAACCAGCGAGAATCATGACGTGTCGATAACCTGGGTAGAGACAGTACCTTAGCTAGGTAGCCGAGATAACTTCAGTGGATGACTAGACCTGTCACCAATCAAGGGACATGAATCAAGTTGATTGACCCCATCTATAAGGGACTCAATCCAAGATATCACCTAGTGGAATATCATCATTCCATTGGCAAAGATTATTCTCTCATGGACCAAGATGGCGACATGAGAGGGCCAGTTTACCACAAGTCGTGGCAATCAAAAAGGTACAAGGTGTTTAAGGTACAACCAGCTTAGTCGGCCTTGAGGGAATCCAAGGCTACGAGGAGACTTACGGAGGTCCCAATGACTAACTCGCCAGTTCAAAGGAACAGAATGTCCAATGGAGGGCTTGTATGTTACCGAGAGTTAGTGGGTAATGCGACAAATCATCGTGAAACATAGATATATATATATATATATATATATATATATATATATATATATATAACCCTCGGTTCACAGAAAGCCGTGGAAATAAATATGTAGGAAATTCGTGACTTACGCCAAGTCACTATTTAATAAATTCACGACCTTCTCTGGGCCATTTCTTTACGAATTGACGACTGCTGGAACAGTCGTCCCATCTGTAATTTCTATTATTGTTGCAATTTACCCAATTCTGTATTTCAAGAAAGCGTGCCTTAGGCAGGGGCGTTATTTCACAAAGAAGCGACTTGAACTGTGTCGTTAATTACCATTTTCCAGAATTTAATAACTTTTAGAAATTTCAGGAAAGTAACGACTTATCCTAAGCCATTAATTTAAAATAGCACCCTTGGGTGGGGCGTCACTTTCATAAACGACGACCTACTGGCTGTCGTTAATTCATTCCTTTCCAGGATAAACATGAGTATTTATCAATTTCTTAAAATTAACGACTCTTGGGTTGGGCGTCAGAACATGAATTAGCGCCCTAGAGAGGGTCGCCTCTTTCCAAAATTTCCAGAAAACTTCAAAATCGCAGTAAAACTATATGCATGAATTACAGATGATATTATCATAAATTTTTATGCTAGTTTGGGCTACAATCCTTTAGAAAACCTACAATACAATCATGATTTATCTTTGTTTGGGCTACGAAACTTGAGAGAACCTACCTGTTTGAAGATTTAAACGAAGAACTGATGCTCTGTTTTGAACAGAGTGTGGTGGTTGCTTGCAGGATGAAGTAGAGGAAGAAGCTGCTGATGATGAATGCCCTGGGCCTCGTGCAGGTTCTCAGCAGGATGCAGGAGGAAAAAGATTAACCTTCTTCACGTAGCAGTCAAGCCGTAAGAGGGAGAGGAGGATGGAGAGACTCCTCCTACGACGGCTTCACTAGTGACACTGCATAAATGAAGTATGAAAAGAATGGCTATAATGAGAAAGAAGCAACAGCACAGGGAGAAGAAGAACCGTCTTCTCGTTCGGTCATAGCAGCAGGATAGAGAGGACCTCGAACGCAAACGCATCAAACGAGTTACGTTCGATGGGGAGATGCTTTATAGGGAGGTAATGGTTCTGGAAGTTTTCGAATGCTCTGTTAGGGAAGGGGTTTGATCAACATTTGGTAGGGCCTAGACCTACCATGCATGGTCCTCTTCTTTCCTTGATAGCAGCCGCATGCTTCTACTTTCATAGGGAAAAAACCCTAACACAAGCCATGCATTCGAATGAGTATGTGTTAATGGGTTGCGTGGTTTCCTTATTTAACTCTCAGGGAAAATGACGTCTGAGACAAGGGCATTTTTTCATTAAGTAGCGCCTTGATCAGTGGGCGTGTTTTCATTAAATAACGCCTTAGCAAAGGCCATCTTTTACTTTTCTATATTTTGGCGCTTTATTTCTAATTTTCTTGGTAAGAATTAGCGCCCATGATAAGGGCATTATTACTATAATTAGCGTCTTAAGGAAGGGCGTTATTTCATTTTGGCCCAATTGTTACCTGAAGTGTAAGGCCCATTTATGTATTTCTCTTGGCTGGTTTTAAAGTTCATTAAGTACCTCTAAAGATATATATATAGCTTAATTATTTTTATTCATTTAGAATATTTTATTCCTTATTAATTATCCGGGGTCTTACAAACATATACGGGCTGCCCCTTTTATAGATGAGAGGTATCCTTCTAGCAAAAAAATTTCCCTCCAAGACAGACATATCTGATTGGCTGGAATAATAAAGGTTTCTTTGAAATGAGCCTCCTCTCGAATTGGTTCAGTGTAGATAGAGGGCAGTAGGGTCAGAAGATTTTCTTCCAAACTGCAATTTGATTAGTTCTGCAGGCACAAGAACGGTTTTCCCTCCAAGGAGCAATCCTCTATATAATAGAGTATGTTGTGGAGCCTTCCCATTCGCTTGGAGTCTTCTGATCATTATTGGTTTTCAAGAACCTCTGGTTGGACAGGGAGGTAGCAGAGAAATCTTCTTCCATTTTTTGCTTTTGGTTGACCTGAGAGAGTGTGAGAGGAGCCTTCCAAGAAGGATCTGTAGCATCTCCTTTTTCTGCAGGTAGGACAGTCAGGATGTCCTTTTGTCCTGTGCAATCCCAGTGGCAGAGCAGTTGATTGGGTTGAGGTAAAAAGTTACATACCAGGATTAGAGACTTTTCTCAGATATAGTAACTTACTTTTCCACTGACCAAAAGGACTGATATAGCAACCCATGATTACAAAAAGGTTGACTGACCATGGAGACCTTTCCAGACCTCAAAAGATGTCTTTTTGGACACTTGCGGTTCCTATTTTTGCTCTCTGGAACACCCAGTCGAGATGATAGAAAACTTCTTAAAACGAAGGTAGTTTGGCTCACTGAGACATTTCATCAAACACCTTCTGTTGATTCCATACGGTCGGTGCAGACAAGATCCTTGGCCTTTGGCATTGGTAAATGCACGTACGAAGCTTGGTCCTTGGCAGGGTTGGTGCACATCAGAAGCTTGGCCTAGGCAGGGTCAGTGCATATTAAGAGCCTCTTCAGTAGAGGTCGGTCCTTCAGATGAACTCGGTGCAAGCTTTAAGGTCAGTGCACACTTCAAGGTTCCTCGCATGCAGGTCGGTGCACATCTTGAATTTCCTCAGTAAGGTCTGTGCATAATGAGGAGCAGGGTCCGTGCACACTAGAACAAACTCGGTGCACATCTGGATGCTTGGCATTGTCTAGGGACGGTGCAGCTTTGGATTTCCTCCAGTTGAGGTCGGTGCAGTTCTTAAGTAAAGTCGATGTAGCCTGATGAACCAAGTCTGTGCAGCATAGAAGTTGGTGCACTTCCTGAGCAAGGTCCATGCACACTTTGAACTTCAGCAAGAAGGTTGGTGCATATCTTCCCGGCTCGCAGCTAGGGTCAGTGCACATTTTGCCCGCTCGCAGCTGAGGTCGGTGCACATCCCCGCTCGCAGCTGTTGCAAGCATATGTAGGTCGGTGCACGTTTCATTCCGCCAGGCAAGGTCGGTGCAAGTTGTGAACAAGGTCGGTGCACTTCTTGGTTTCTACCTAGTCACGGTCGGTGCACTTTTTGAAACTTCTTCAGTTTCTTCAATTCCTTGGAGCAATGATCCTAAGTAAGATCTACCTTGATTTTTATGCAACCTCTTGCCTTGATTTCTGTGCAACCATTTGCCTCATTTTCTGTGCCATTCTTCATTTCTTATTCTTTGCTTACAATAACCTGAAATGTAAGAGTGTTGACATCATCAAATGCAAATGGGACTCATCAATGAGTCCTGGTCAGACATCATCAAAACAGCATATATCCAACACCCATCTTCCTCCTAACTATTCCCTTCGCACTGGTGCTCTACTACATTTGCTGACATAAGCATTAGAGGGTCTTCCCTGGGGATCTATCCCTGGGCACCTCTGACATGTTTCCTATCCTGCAGTTCATTCTTCAAGTGTACGTGGACACCCTCTTCCCCACTCAGGAGTAGCGCGAGATCGCCCCTCTTCATGTGGCTACGTCTGTTGGAAACGAATAAAGAGCCATCATGGTACGAAGGAGTTCTTGCAGGAGGACTATCCGCGACAAGGGAAAAGCCCTGGCAACGGAAGAAGGAGCACCTTTCCTCCCCACGGAGAATTCCTCGTCAGGCAACCACGCCAATGAAATACCTCCGTCAGTGGCGGGGGAATAGCTTCCCGACAGGAGTATCGACGCCCTCCAAACCCTCAATGCAAAATCGGATCTCCTCGTGGATCTCATGAGGGCCCAGGTGGCCAGGGAGGAGAAGTCGCATCTCCCCCAGAAGAGCCCTCCCCTCGGAGATGCCTCCTAGTAAAACACTGGAGGCCGTTTTACCCTCCGGGGCCAGCAGCTCATCCGCAACCTGTCAGGAGGACCATCGCATGCCCTTCCACTAGAGCAGGAAGCCTCCTCTACTCCAAGGAGGGAGAAGTCTGGAGCACACTGACAGTTCCTGGAGACCGAGGTCCCTGAGGAGTGCCAGGATAGCATGCAAGTGTGCCCCCCCAGCCCTTCGGGCCAGCGACAACCGGAACTGTCCCTCCGACTGCGAGACTTTGAGAGGCGTTTCGCAGAGCAAGAGCGCTCCTTCCGCGCCTTGTAGAAGACCTCTCCTGTGGAGGATGAGGAGCGATCCCCATTCTCCGACTATAGCTTGAAGCCTGAGATCTTCCCCAGGATCTCACTTCCGACCTTCAAGTCGTATGACGGCTAGGGAGACCCAACCGATCACTATGATAGCTTTGATGCCCTGATGACCTTGCATGAGGCATCAGACGTGATCAAATACCGAGCGTTCGTGACCACTCTGGTCCAGGGAGCTCAGGCATGGTTCAGGGCCCTCGCCCCCAACAGCATTCACAACTTCAAGCAGTTCGGACGAGTGTTCAAGGAAAGCTTCGTCGGTAGCTGTCCACCCGGGTCAGTAGCGGGATTACTGGCCCTCAAGCAGGAACAGGGGGAGAAGTTACGGGCTTATATCAACCGATTCAAATTAGAAGCCCTGCGCAACCCCAGCCTGGATGTTGCCTCGGCCATCGCTGTATTGACCGGGGGTACCCGTGATGAGAACCTATGGCGCAAGCTAGTGCTTCATCCTCCCACCTCCCTCGCCGAGCTAGTGACCCTGGCACTGCGCCACGCAGAGTGCGAGGAAGCCCTCAGCACCTGCCGAGGCACGACAGGCTTGAGTCAGGAGGGGGACAAGAAGCGACCGTCCGAGCAAGGGACGGGCCAAGGAAAAAGGCAGAACCTGGACGGAGACCGCAAAGAGCCGTCCCAGAAGTATGAGCGATATACCCCCCTTACCGCTCCCGTCTACAAAATCTACGAAGACATCAAAGGCTCGGGTCTCCTCCACCAGCCCGAGCCTATGAAGGCCAAGCACCGCAATCACCGCAAGCATTGCCTGTTCCACAGTGATCATGGGCATCACACCAGCGATTGCCATCAACTTCAAGATGAGATCGAGTGCCTCGTCCGCCAGGGACACCTATCCCGATACATGGCCGGGCAGAAAGAAGACCGAGGTGCCCCCGAAGGAATCGACAGTGCCCCCCGCGGAGTCCACATCAACGTCATCGCGGGTGGTGCCGCATCAGGTGGAGATAGTAGCCGAGGAAGAAAGCGTCACGATGAGCGTGCGAGCTGAACCTCTGTTCAGCACCCTACGGCCCCACAGACGAGCGAACCGCAGGCCCTGGTATTCTCCGGCCAGGACCTGGAAGGGTTAACCACCCCGCATGACGATGCTCTCATTGTATCGACTACAATAAACCATTGTAACGTAGATAGGATCTTAGTTGATAATGGTAGTGCCCCTGATGTATTATCCTATGAATGTTTCCTCAAGATAGGAGAGAATCCATCTAAACTCCGCCCGATCCGAACCCCCCTCTGTGAGTTCAATGGCCAGGCAACTTATCCCGAGGGAGCCCTGAGCTTGCCAGTTACTATCGGCACCCCGCCCAAAACTGTTACGATTATGGTGGACTTCATCGTGATTAAGGGGATGACAGCATATAACGCCATCTTCGGCTGAGGTATCCTCAGCCGAATGAAAGCAGTGCCCTCTACCTTTCACCAAAAAATGAAGTTCCCTACCAATTATGGCATGGAGGAGGTCCGGGGCAACCAGGCATTGGCTAGACGGTGCTATATAATCTGGGTTGAAGCCACGAGGCCGGAAGGGAAAAACAAAGGAGTAAAGGGAGCCGAGGAGGGACCAGCAACATCTGAGCCTGGTGGCGAGTTGCTAACAGTCTTCCTCAACGGTGACCCGACTCTAGGATTCAAGATCGGAGCTGATCTACCACTTAAGGAACAAGAAAAATATAAAGATTTCCTTACCCAGTACATTCAAGTCTTTGCATGGTCTGACGAGCACCTTCTCGGGATCTCGGGAGACGTGGTGACACAAAAGCTCAACCTCGACCCAGAAGAGAAGCCTGTCCAACAACGCAGGAGAAAGCACGCCCCAGAGAAGCAAGCGGTCATCAAAGAGCAAGTCATCAAGGGACAGGAGACTGGCCTCTTTTGTCCGGTCATGTACCCTACATGGCTCGCCAACGTCGTCCTGGTACCGAAGGCTTCGGGGAAATGGCGAATGTGCATGGACTTCACCGACCTCAACCAGGCAACCCCGAAAGATTGCTACCCACTGTCGAGCATCGATCAACTGGTCGATTCAACCTCTGGCAACAAGTTGCTCAGCTTCCTGGACGCCTACTCTAGTTACCATCAGATCAGGATGGACCCAGAGGACATTGAGAAGACCACCTTCATCACTGACTTCGGCATACACTGCTACACCCGAATGCCGTTCGGATTGAAGAACTCTGGAGCAAAATATCAGAGACTTATCAACAACATCTTCAAGGGACAACTCGATCGGAACGTCGAGGCCTACATTGATGACATGCTCGTCAAAACTCCGAAGGCCGAAGACCACCTTGCCGACTTAGCCGAGACCTTCGACACCCTCCAGAAGTGCAACATGAAGCTCAACCCTGCTAAATGTGCCTTCAGAGTCAGATCCGGGAAGTTCCTAGGCTTCCTGGTAACTCAGCGTGGGATTGAGGCCAACCCCGACATGATGGGGGCATCTCTCTCCCTTCATATTTTTTACAACTTCGATTGCTTGTTAGCATAGCTCCTTTGTGTCCGTCATATTTCTCTAAGTCGAGTCATGTAATTTTCATATTTTCTTTGAGTCATAATCATGTAATTTTCCTTTTATTTTAGTCTCGTACTAGGTTAATGAGTCATTTCCCTAAGTTTGAGTCTCATTAGGCTAATGAGTTTGCTATTTGGCCTATTTCTTTGGGCTAGGCCCATGGACGCCCCCCTTCCTTCGGTTATTTGTTAGTGTGTTAAATGTCAGGGTCTTTTGTGAAAATGTGGGTTGCCTATATATAGGACCCCATTTCCCCCATTTGTAATCAATCAATGAAAAGATTACCATTTGAGAGTTCAAAGACTTAGTTTAGTGGAGTGAATCTAATTGGGTGAGAAGCCCCTATCCCCCCTCTCTCTCTCTACCTCTCTCTCTAATAAGTCATGTTCTCTCTCCTCCACTTTCTCTCTCTAAAACCTACGCCCCTTTCTCTCTCCTCCCCTCCCAACCACCTTTCTCTCTCTTCCCCCCTCCAATAACTCATCCCCAACTCCCCACCAACCCACCTTAACTCCACCCCATCCCCAAGGGAGATTCCACCACTCCCCACTCCACCCTCCAACCACCCACTCCCCTTCCCCAAGCACCCACTCATCTCCCAAGGGAGAATTCCCACTCCCCAAGCCCCTTTTTACCTTCCCCACACACCTCTTCCCATCCCCCAAGACCAAAATTTAATCCCACCCTTAAACCCATTTTCAAATACCCTTTCCCTCTCACCCACCTTCCCAAATTCGTAGCTCCTCCTCCCACCACCTGTTAGACCCCCTTCCAGACCCCATTCTTCCCTTCCCCCACCTTGGAACACCCCCTCCTAGACCCCCTCACAGCCCGGGCTTTCCCCACACTCATCCACCCCCATTTCCCCTCCCATATACCCCATTCCCCCCGTCATCTTCAACCTACAGCTCTCAACGGAAGATCTGCAGAAGAGTGGCAACTTGCAGAGGTGACCACATCTTCTTACGGACGAGTTTGAAGACCCAAGAGCTATCCACGGAAGCGTCTTCCTGTCTTCTTCGTAACGGCGGTGGTCTCATCCCCATCCGAGGTACGTGTCGCCCGGGAGGTCCGTTCTCCCACAATTGCACAGAGCTACCCCTGCGTAGTACCTGATCCGGAGTACAAGCTTCACCACGACCAACCTCGGAAGAATCAGGCCAAGAGTTCTTCTGCAAAGTTCTTCCACATTCTGTCTACTTTCAGAATCAAGAAGTAGAACTCTGATCGGCGTTCTTGTTCAAGAGTTACCAATTTTCTTCCCTGAGTACATAGTTCTGCTTCCCCACAGTCTACACCGACCTATCACCACTTTTTAGAGTCCACTGCTCCTCTCCGGCATCGTTTGGCTTCTCTGCCAGTTGTGGTGCGAAGAGGGCTTGTTCAAGGTTCCAACGGATTTGACGGCACTTGATTCTGAGTTTGGGAGAGGTCGGGGCGTCCTCTTCTTCCTTCTGTTGGAAACCTGAGGCTGTCAGTCCGAGAAGCTGCCACCCTGTTCAAGCCTCTGCCCGGACCAGCCTCGGCACCAGAAGCAATTAACAAAATTCTGAGGCACTCCCGTTCCAGATACGAAGAGTTTCCCACTGGTCCCGTCATCAGCAAAATTCTAGATCAAGATCTGCGTCCTCAACTCTGGCTGTCTGTCCCCTATCGCAGAGAGCGGGCAGATTCGGCATCGGCTTCTTCTCTTGTGTTTTCATCACTTTCTCCCCTCCCCGCTTGGCCGGCTAAAGGCCCCTCCCTGTGTGGAGGTAATAATTGAATGTATTCTTTGGTTTCCCTTCTCCAAGATCCCCCCCTTGTATGGGGTGTAGTGCATGTCATTTAAAATTTCAGGTCGAAGCTTCTCCGGCACGGCGTGCGGGTAAGCCCACGCTTCCTCGCTCGCCCTCGTCTCCGGCCGGGATCGGTGTCTTCACACCGATCAGGTGAGCCACCGCATACTCCTCTTTGCTTAAATTCCTTTGCTTAATTAGTATCGCATCTTAGTGCCGTCGGTGGTAAGTGGAGCGCCCGGACCCGAATTTGCTTATGATTGAGTGACTACCGCGGGTGAGTTGCGAGAGAGCCATTAACACCCACGCCCTCGGTGTGCTGGCCGCCTACGAGAGTGGGCATCCTAGGACCCTTGAGAGGTCCAATCCAAAGCTAGCCAACCACCGGAGCAGCAAGGGCCAGTCCCGGACCCTCACCACTATCACCGGTTTGCATACGGGCACAAGAGTGCGCTTAGCGGGTGAGTCCGTCCGAGTAAAGTCACCGGTTCGTGCGTTGGTTGCTTGCTAGGTCCAAGGGTCATTTGATCATGTGATTATCACCCCAAGGTGGTGTCACATCAAGTGGTATCAGAGCAAGTTCACAACTTGTCTCTCCACAAGTTGGTCCTAGGGCATGTTTGTTCATTTAGAGTCCTCGGTTGCATCTCCCATGTCCACTAGAATGGCCACTTCATACCCGTCATATCCATCCCCATCAACTTTCTCGAGAAGCCCAAATCCTCATGGAAGTTCCATTGCCAACAAAGTGGGTAGCAACACCTCTATCATAGAAGCCCTACCTAATGTCCTTAATCGGCTTGAAGATATCATGTCTCGACTCGACCGACTTGAAGGAAATAGCCGTGCACCAAGAGTGAATGAGAGTGACCTTTGGGGAAATCTAGAAACCATATTTTTAGAACACTTGAAAATCAAAACCCCCGCCTTTGATGGATCCAACAGCCCAAGCCTTTACCTAGATTGGGAGATTTCCATGGACCAATTCTTTAAAAGTTGCCCCTTGAACGAAGGAAGAAGAATGAGACTAGACAAGGCACACCTCTCCAAACAAGCGAAAAATCATTGGTTAGTTGTGGAAGGTTTGAGAAAGATCCGTAGGGAGGCCCCAATTAGCACTTGGGATGAGATGAAGACCGAGCTTAGAAAAACCTACACCCTCCAACCCTCTCCCTCCTACTCATATCACCAAAGTCCAAGGAGCACTTTAACTCCATCATTCCCACCCGGTCAATCCAAGACCCCAATCACACATTCCCCACCACTTCCCATCTCTCCTACCCCAACCACTACATTTACACCCCACCTCCAAGTCTACTCCACAACCATAGGTCCCCATACTCAATTGGGCCCCATGGCCAACTCTCCACCTAGGCCCGTGGTAACCCCACCACTACCTCTCCATCACCCCCAAAAGGGGACACTCCTCCCAAAATCAATCAACCCAAACCCCTTCAACCCACCCATCTTCCTCTCCCTACCCCAATCCAACTCCCACCAAAGCCTCCACTACTACCCTTACCTATCCTAACCCAAGTTTCCCACTACCTACCACCCCGGATACACTATGCCCCAATCATCACCACACCCTCAAAAGCCCCTCTCACCTCCTTGGAAGAAAAACCCATACCCCACCCCATAGTGGTGAACACTCCAAACCCACTCTCCACCTTGGAGGAAACCCAAGTCCAAGTTGAAGAAGAAACAACATGCGAGGGTCTTCACCTTACATCACCATCTTTAGTTGGAGTCAATCTCATCTTAGGGGAACCCCTTGTTAGTTGGCTAAAGGAGAGCCCAATAAGAGAGATCACGGCCCACGATTTCCCACCCATGAAGGAAAACTATCCCATAGTGCCCATCTCCTCTTATCACACCACAATCCAAGCATCTTATCAAGTAGAGACCTTAGAGGATTTTCTTAGAGGCTTAGCATGGCAAATTGAGTTCACTAGCATGTTGACCCCTATGGCAGAACAACCTAGGAGCCTTGGCCTCCTACACCCATGCATCGGGTCAATCACCTCGGTCTATACCATTGGTTGCTACACTAGCGACCTCCTTGTTCTTCTCCCTATGGTAGAAGAACCCATCTCGATCCACTCCCCTAGCATTGAGATCCCAAATACTTTGATCAGCCAACCCACTAGAAAACTTGGCCCAATTACCATGGAGGATGATGACTCACAATTTGGGAAGCTTGAAGACATAGAGTGCCTCCCTCTAGGAAGACCTTTCCACGACCCCTTTGATCCCTTCCTATGGGAGTCTAGTTCCCCATGTGACCCAACCACCTTATCCACCACCCACCATTCCCTATCCCAACCCACCATGTTAGACCTAATTCACCCCATCCTAGATCCGGGTTGCACCTTGGGAACCATGACCTTGGGCGACATACCCCTAGGTAATAAGGTTGTGCCCCACCCCATGATGACCACCTTCTTAGATCCATTCGATCCTTTCCAATGGCAGTTAAAGGGTTGTCCCACACCTATGCACATGAAAGTCACTTTTAGGAAAAATATGCATGTGTCTAGGCTTACAACACCACTTGGCATGAACACTATGTTAGGTCCATTCATCCATATCACCCACATGTCAAGTGGAAAGTATGAGTGGTCCATATTCGGATGTAATGGGCCACCGTCATTCATCATAAGTCTTAAACATGTTAGGAGCATTCACGGATGTCCGAGTCCCCCGGCACTCATCACACCCACACATGAAAGGGACACCTATGGATGCCCCGGCCCTCCCTCACTTCACATTGGTCATACACATGTCAAAGGCATCTACGGATGTCCGGGTCCCCCGATATTTACCACCACTTTGCATGATAGGGCCACCTACGGGTGCCCCGGCCCACCTAGGTTGACCGAAGTCTACACTGCATCATTACATGATAGGTCTACTTTTGGTTGCCCCGGTCCCCCTTTGCATACCACACACTTCCCACCCACACCGCACCGTAGCTCAAGGCATACTCATTCAAGCAAGCATCTAGCAATGGGCGGTGAGGATCGTAATGAGCGGGCAAAAACTCACGAGTGGCACTTTGAATTCCAAGAAGGCAACCTCACGATGGTGGCTTTGGAATGGCTCTACCTTAGGGCCACCTCCAAATCGAGGGCACGAGGACTTGGACCTTCCATGTTCCAAGTGGCTTTGGCAACCTGGCTTACGGATTGGATTTACTCATGGGATTTTGGGATATACCTCACTTTTCACGTAACGGATCTAGCACCCTCTAAGGGCACCGCGGTAGATCCTAGTGAGCACCTTGAGCCTACCACCATCTTTTTGAGCGACACCCTCGGAGAGCTTCCACATAACAGCTTGAGAGTCCGACGTGCGCACATGGAGGCAATACTGGGCAAGCAAGGTACTATCATCGGCAAGAGGGTGTGTCCAAGCCACCTTGAGAAGTTGAAGCGTTGTCCCGTGGTTGCGAACGCGAGGTTGAGTTTTGAGGTTGTAGCTTGCCCGGAGTTGCGTTGGAGGACCTCTTCCCCGACGGACTCATACTCGACGGAGTCGAGTTCTTCGCACCCCGGGGGTATGATGGGGGCATCTCTCTCCCTTCATATTTTTTACAACTTCAATTGCTTGCTAGCATAGCTCCATTGTGTCCGTCATATTTCTCTAAGTCAAGTCATGTAATTTTCATATTTTCTTTGAGTCATAATCATGTAATTTTCCTTTTATTTGAGTCTCGTACCTAGGTTAATGAGTCATTTCCCTAAGTTTGAGTCTCATTAGGCTAATGAGTTTGCTATTGGGCCTATTTCTTTGGGCTAGGCCCATGGGCGCCCCCCTTCTTTCGGTTATTTGTTAGTGTGTTAAATGTCAGGGTCTTTTGTGAAAATGTGGGTTGCCTATATATAGGACCCCATTTCCCCCATTTGTAATCAATCAATGAATCAATCAATGAAAAAATTGCCATTTGAGAGTTCAAAGACTTAGTTTAGTGGAGTGAATCCAATTGGGTGAGAAGCCCCTATCCCCCCCCCTCTCTCTCTAATAAGTCATTTTCTCTCTCCTCCACTTTCTCTCTCTAAAACCTACGCCCTTTTCTCTCTCCTCCCCTCCCAACCACCTTTCTCTCTCTTCCCCCCCTCCAATAACTCATCCCCAACTCCCCACCAACCCACCTTAACTCCACCCCATCCCCAAGGGAGATTCCACCACTCCCCACTCCACCCTCCAACCACCAACCACCCACTCCCCTTCCCCAAGCACCCTCTCATCTCCCAAGGGAGAATTCCCACTCCCCAAGCCCCTTTTTACCTTCCCCACACACCTCTTCCCATCCCCCAAGATCAAAATTTAATCCCACCCTTAAACCCATTTTCAAATACCCTTTCCCTCTCACCCACCTTCCCAAATTCGTAGCTTCTCCTCCCACCACCTGTTAGACCCCCTTCCAGACCCCATTCTTCCCTTCCCCCACCTTGGAACACCCCCTCCTAGACCCCCTCACAGCCCGGGCTTTCCCCACACTCATCCACCCCCATTTCCCCTCCCATATACCCCATTCCCCCCGTCATCTTCAACCTACAGCTCTCAATTGAAGATCTGCAGAAGAGTAGCAGTTTGCAGAGGTGACCACGTCTTCCTATGGACGCGTTTGAAGACCCAAGAGCTATCCACGGAACGACTTTTTGTCTTCTTCGCAACGGCGATGGTCTCATGCACATCCGAGGTCCGTGTCACCCGGGAGGTCCATTCTCCCACAACTGCGCAGAGCTGCCCCTGCGGAGTACCTGATCCGGAGTAGAAGCTTCACCACGACCAACCTCGGACGAATCAGGCCATGAGTTCTTCTGAAAAGTTCTTCCACGTCCTTTCTAATTTCAGAATCAAGAAGCAGAACTCCGATCGGCATTCTTGTTCAAGAGTTACCAATTTTATTCCCTGGGTACATAGTTCTGCTTCCCCACAGTCTGCACTGACCTATCACCACTGTTCAGAGTCCACTGGTCTTCTCTGGCATTGTTTGGATTCCCCGCCTGTTCTGGTGCGAAGAGGGATTGTCCACGGTACCAACGATTCAACGGCACTTGATTCTGAGTTCGGGAGCGGTCGGGGCATCCTCTTCTTCCTTCTGTTGGAAACCTGAGGCTGTCAGTCTGAGAAGCTGCCACCCTGTTCGAGCCTCTGCCCGGACCAGCCTCGGCACAAGAAGAAATTAACAAAATTCTGAGGCATTCTCGTTCCAGATATGAAGAGTTTCCCACTGGTCCCGTCATCAGTAAAATTCTAGATCAAGATCTGCATCCTCAACTCTGGCTGTCTGTCCCCTATCGCAGAGAGCGGGCAGATTCGGCATCGGCTTCTTCTCTTGTGTTTTCATCACTTTCTCCCCTCCCCGCTTGGCCGGCTGAAGGCCCCTCCCTGTGTGGAGGTAGTAATTTTATGTATTCTTTGGTTTCCCTTCCCCAAGATCCCCCCCTTGCATGGGGTGTAGTGCATGTCATTTAAAACTTCAGGTCGAAGCTTCTCCGGCGCGGCGTGCGGGTAAGCCCACGCTTCCTCGCTCGCCCTCGTCTCCGGCCGGGATCGGTGTCTTCACACCGATCAGGTGAGCCACCGCATACTCCTCTTTGCTTAAATTCCTTTGCTTAATTAGTATCGCATCTTAGTGCCATCGGTGGTAAGTGGAGCGCCCGGGCCCGAATTTGCTTATGATTGAGTGACTACCGCGGGTGAGTTGCGAGAGAGCCATTAACACCCACGCCCTCGGTGTGCTGGCCGCCTACGAGAGTGGGCATCCTAGGACCCTTGAGAGGTCCAATCCAAAGCTAGCCAACCCCGGAGCAGCAAGGGCCCGTCCCGGACCCTCACCACTATCACCGGTTTGCCTACGGGCACAAGAGTGCGCTTAGCGGGTGAGTCCGCCCGAGTAAAGTCACCGGTTCGTGCGTTGGTTGCTTGCTAGGTCCAAGGGTCATTTGATCATGTGATTATCACCCCAAGATGGTGTCACATCACGACAAGGTTCAGGGCATCCTGGACAAGCGGCAGCCCACCTACATCAAGGACATTCAACGCCTTACGAGGTGCATTACTGCGCTCAACTGATTCCTGTCCCGGGCGGCCAAACGATGCCTACCCTTCTTCAAATTATTGAGGGGACCCAAAATGGCATCTGCTACGTTCGCTTGGGACAAGGAATGTCAGAAGGCATTCGCCGAACTTAAGGAATTCTTGGCCTCGCCCTCGGTGCTGTCTATGCCAACCCCGGGCAATGCTCTACACCTTTATCTCTTGTGACCCCTTCCACAGTCAGCTCGGTCCTAGTCAGGAATGACGCAGGGATCGAGAGACCGATTTACTATACCAGCAAGGTGCTTAATGAGGCTGAAATAAGGTACCCCGCAATCGAGAAACTCATGCTAGCGTTGGTTACCTTAGCCAAGCGCCTCCGACCCTACTTTCTAGGGCACTCCATCGTCGTATTGACCGGCGAACCCCTGAAGAAGATTCTCTTTCACCCTGAAGCCTCGGGACGCCTCGTCAAACGGGCCATCATGCTCGGGGCCTACGACATCTGGTATCGCCCCCGCTCGGCCATCAAGGGATAGGCCCTCGCGAACTTCATCGCCAAAAGCATGGTCCCGATTGAGGAAGCACTTCCACCTACACACGGTCCCACCAGGGACCTGTTCATCGACGGGTCCTCCAACTCAGCCGGAAGGGGTACCGGTATCCTTCTCAAGTCCCCCGAAGGAGCGAAGCTGCGGTACACCTTGAAATTCAACTTCCAGGCATCCAACAATGCCTCCGAGTACGAAGCCCTTATCTCAGGGGCCAGGATGGCTCGACGACTGGGAGCCGAGTGAGTCAGGATCCACACTGACTCCCAACTGGTCGCTAGCCAGGTTAACGATGATTACGAAGCTCGGGAAGGACAAATGATCAAGTACCCTCATGTGGTCAAGAGGATGGCCCAACTCTTCGAGAGCTTTGAGGTAGTCCGGATAGCCCGGGAGGAAAACTCTCGAGCGGACGCCCTCTCTCACCTGGCCTCCTCCGTCGACCCTGAAGGTACACGATCGGTCTTCCTCGAAGAGCTCGAGCGACCGAGCATCAAATCCGAGCTTATGACCGTTGACCCAGCACCCCCGAGTGACTGGCGAGCCCCCTATATATCCTGGCTTCGGAAATCTCAAGAGCCCCCCGACCCTCGGGAGGCTCAAAAACTCAAGTACCAAGCTCGGCATTTCGTCATGTTGGATGATGACTTGTACCGCATAGTTTTCTCCTCTCCCCTCCTCAAGTGCATCAGCACTAACGAAGCCAGTCGAGCGGTTCAGGAAGTACACGAAGGCATCTACGGCGCGCACCAAGGAGGAAGATCGCTCGCCGGGATCTTGCTTCGGCAGGGTTACTGGTGGCCCACTCTCCAGCGCGACTGCAGGACCTATGTGCAGAAGTGCGACCGATGTCAGCGCTTCGACCATCTGATCCACCAGCCCACCACGGAGCTCATCACCCTTGTCGAGCCATACCCCTTCACTCGGTGGGGAATAGATATTCTCAAGCCATTTCCCACGGCTCGAGCTCAGAAGAAGTTCGTCATCGTCGCCATCGACTACTTCACCAAATGGATCGAAGCCGAGGCCACCACCAAGATCACCGAGTCAGTTGTATGGAGTTTTGTTTGGAAGTCGATCATTTGTCGTTACGGTGTCCCCTGAGTGATAGTGAGCGATAATCGTCGGCAATTTGATCCTCATTATTTCAGAGATAAATGTGCCGATCTAAACTGTAGCACCCCGATTTATTAAGGAATAAAATTTTGAGAAAATAAATAAGAAATTCCTTTAGAAATAGGATAAGTAAAATTTTGACTATTTTATAAAAATCTGGAAAAATTAGAATCTTGTAGAGGATGAAACGTTAAGTAAAATTGTCTTCTATGACCAACCCAAATAAAATTCGTAAACAAGTCGAATTAGCAGATTAAGGCCCAAAACCTCACTTAGCCTAATCGAACCTTAAAACACGAAATTCAAGCCCAATACTCGATCATTTAAGCTCAAACTAGATTCAAAAGAATGGCTAGGATCGACTCATCATTTCCTCTCTAGTTAATCTTCGAAACCCTAACCCTAGAGAACGTATTTCAGATGAGATCGGTGGCGGCGCCCTAATCCACGCGATTCACGCGCAACCCAGTTTGTGGACTCTTATCTCCGCAACGGAACCCTCTAGAATGCAATTGAACCTATAAAAATGACCCTTAGCCACCCCAGAATCGTTTAGATGTTGTGGCGGCCGGCGAGGACCTCGGACAGGAGAGTATTCCGGCGATTACCGGCGGTGTGTACCTAGCGCGATCGGCTTCCCTCTTCTTCCTTCATCCTTCGATTAAGGTAGGTGATAGCAAGCCAAACCCTAACTATTATATATGGATAGAAGCGTTCGTCTTGTCCTCTTTCCATTGATCTAGAAAGTCCTAAATTTTATCTAGTATCCTGCTAGGATTTCGGGTTTTAGTAGAAGGACACTAGAACTAGGGTTAACTATGTTCCATCTCAATTTAAGTAGGGATTTCAGGCACTAAACGTCCAATTGATCATGCTATCTTGTATAACTTTTCATGCTTGTTCTATTGACTATAAAAGCCCTAATTTTCATCCTTTATATTGTGCATATTTAGTTATCATTGCTAACCCTAGCCAACCCGACCGGAGACGGGCAAGGTGAAGGGGCGGCAGATTGATCTGACTTGCGCGGCCTCTCGATAGACTGCCCATACTCTATAGGCGGCCGGTTCTTGACCATTCATATGTTTTATCTTTGATCGCTTTTGTAGATTACGCGACAGAACCCTAACCGCCATTTTCTTCAAGCGGCCAGTCTCGGACCACTCATCTTTCCCAGCAGCACCCTACAGACCGTTCAACCCTAGCAGGCCTTCGGACCTAAAAGAGTGGGAGCGGCCTGTCGTGCGACCGCCGAGGCATGTGAGCGGCTCTGCACGAACCACCCAACTACACAGAACTACTTATTTCTTCACTTAAGCATGATTTATCTTAGTAGGTTAGTGGCTAATGGTAGGTTAGCAACCCACATGATAATTGCAACTCATGGAAGTAAACAATTATGAATTTTTGCTAGTTGGCTTCACTTGATTCATCATGGCCTTAACCTATTTCAATATGTTAAGTTTAACATGATTTCTTAAACCATGCAATTAATATTGATTGACAGTCGTTCTACTCCTGTAGGATTGACTGACCGCTATACTTGGTTTCTAATGATTTGACAGCCTCATTTCCTTATAATGGTTGGGACTCTCCGTCGGATACTTCTTCCGTCGGACTAGGACCTTCATTACGGGACCTCCGTAAGCCCCCGTGAGCCTGGTATTCCCACTAGGACGTTGGGCAGGTTGTACCACCAAGACCTAAACCTGTTCACGTGATCGAACCGCTTGGATTGCTGTGCTGTGAGTCACAGCTCAATTTGGATTGACTTGGCCTTGAACGGTCAGATTTGGACCGTTTAACTCAATAGGCGGCCCATTATGAACCGTGCATTCCTAGCTAAATGCCATTTCTTGTTGGTCCATTAACCTTGTTTCATCTTTGACCAAATCATGGTTTGATCGACCCAATAAGCCCTAGGTCGATCAGTGGATAGTGGGCTGGACCATGGTTCAGTTCTACTCCACTTATGGCAGCCCGGAGCCATTTTGGGTGGATTTCTATTTGCCAGTCAGGCCCAATAATTGAACGGACAGTCTCGGCCCGCTCATTTTTTAGCGCGGATCGTAATGAACCGTTCAGTTACTAAGCAGCCCAATCCAAATCGCTTACTGTTGTTGTGGGCTTCAGAGCTTCCCTGTCGTGAATGGCCCAGAGTGGACCGTTCATACCTATTAAAAGCCCACTTTTTGATCGTCCTATAATTTGAGTGGCCCATAGTAGACCGTTTATCTTTGGCTTCTATTAGGATGTTCTTTCAGCCCAATCCCTTTAGCGCGGTCCATATACCAACCGTCCATTTCTCTGAGCAGCCCAACATGGACCGTGTATCTTCCAGGAAAATGAATTACGTGGTTGTTCATGTTTGAATCCAAGGACCTGTCGGTTCTTGATAATTTGAACTTTCTAGTCAAAGTATCTCTTTGACTTATCCTTGGGTTTTTCGAGGTAAGTTATACCTTGACATTATTGGCCATTTAACTTGATTAAAGTCTAGATATAACTTGGGATCTTGGATCCATTAAACCAATGCCAACGCATCATAAGGGCCCGATCTGGTCTTGGGAGGAGCGCCCGAAAAGTACTTGTGCTCCGGGGAGTTTGAATGACATGGTGAGGCATCGCACCGAGTGCATGACTAGCGTGATGTCTACAACAATAATCTATTACTTGAATTTTTCTTGACTTGGTTAGTTCTTGCTTGTTGGCCAATTTCCAGATACATCATGGTATCGCCTTCTCTTTATTCTATTACTTCATCATATTGTCATTTCATTTCGTTCTTTATTTTCCCCCTTAAAAAAGTAATTAATTGGTTAATTATTTAAACTTGCTTGTTATTACCTACTGAGCGTTCGCTCACCCAGTTGTTCCCTTCTTTCAGGTAGCTCAGGTGAGGATTCGCAGACTGATGGGGACGGGCAAGAGTGATGGCCATGGAGCGAACCTATTAAAAAGCCGTGTGAAGCCAGTCTTAGTTGTTGTGTCTAGTTATGTTTAGATTATGTGTGTTTTAAAGAGTTGTAATTTTGAGATTAGCAATTGTAATATTGTCAAGTGGATGTTATGTTGGAAGTTGTTTAAGAGAGTTTGTGTGATTGGAACGTGGATCTTTTAAATGTAATTTAGTTATATAGTTATTTCTGTTCATGATATTGTGTTGATCTTTAGCTTAGCATAGAATGTCTGTAAATCAACATATTTTGATTAATTGTTTCTATTGCCAGTCCCGATATTCCGCGTCGGGGCGTGACAGTTTTGTGGTATCAGAGCTATACCCCAGCCGGAAGTGTAGGAACTAAGTGCCATGCAGGGCAAAGTGCTACGCTATGGGAGCCACATCTTGAACCCATAATAGGATAAAGTGCTACATAGTGGGAGCCACCTCTTGAGCCTGTAGGGGCCACCTCTAGAATCCTACATGCTTGGGGGTTTGATTGCGTGCTATATGTGCCTAGCGACGAGGATGTCGCCTATATAAGAGGGGTAGATTGTAACACCCTCAAATATAGCTAAGTTGTACTCTATATCACCGAGGCGCCTTTTGAAGTATCAGCTCAGTTCTTGAAAAGAACTCCGAAGTTAAGCATGCTTAATGGGGAGTAGTACTGGGATGGGTGACGTGCCCAGGAAGTCCCCCATTCTGGCTGTTAGAAAGGGACAAAACCGTGAGGCCGGTAGGCCAAAGTGGACAATACCTTGACGGTATAGAGTACAGGGCGTGACAGAATGGTATCAGAGACTAGGTTTCTTATATTCCTAGGTTTTCTAAGTTCTAGGATCTTAAGTGATGTCGTAGAACCTATAACTTTGTTATAAGTCTAAGAATCCAACCCACTGAGAATTGGGTAGAGACTTGGGTTGAGTTAATAGTCTAATTCTAAAACTATTCCTTCTAAATAATCCTAAAATAATTTATTCTATGTGTAGGACATTCTAATGGAAGCCGAACGTGCGCAATGGCGAGACATGCAACGAACGGTTCAAGGACTTACTCGGGCCTTGCAGCAAGTGGCCCATGGAGGAGCGGCGAACCAGGGAGCTGGCGATCTTCACTGGAACATCCGTGGGATGAATCCCCCGCATTTTGGAGGCTCGACCGACCCCGATGAAGCCGAGCACTGGCTAAAGGAGATGGAGAGGATCTTTGAAGTAATGCAGTGCAGCGACCCGGAGCGTGTTCTTTTAACGACCTTCCAGCTGGAACATGATGCGAGAACATGGTGGGATGTGGTGAAGGCTACCCTCGGAGATAGGCAAGTTTCCTGGAAGGAGTTCGAGGAACTCTTTAATAGCAAGTATTTTTCTGATAGAGTGCAAGAAAAAAAAGTAGCTGAGTTTGCTGCATTGAAGTAGTGGAATTTATCAGTAGCCGAGTATGAAGCTCAGTTCTCTCGGTTATCTCGCTATGCCACCCACTTGATATCTATAGAGAAGATGAAGGCCAAGCGTTTTCTCAACGGGATGAAGTTACATTATATTAACCAATTGGCACCATTGGAAATTCAAACGTATGTGGAGATGGTAAGGAAAGCTTAAGTCTTGGAAGACACTTTAGATAAGATGAAAAGAATCCGTGGAAAGAATATTAAGAAGGAACAGCCTACTAGATCTGGGAGTGTCAAACCTGACAATGGCAAGAAGAGGCCCAATGGCGGGTCTGGATCGTGGAAGAACAAAATGCCGAAGAATGAAGACAAGAAGCCTGTCCCGATTGTGCCGTTTAAGGGCGTGTGCAAGTATTGTGGCTGTCCTTGTCATAAGATGGAAGAGTGCTGACGCAAGCTGGGTGCCTGTTTACGTTGTGGTAGTAGGGACCATCGTATTCCTGAATGTCCCCTTTTGTCTGATCAAGTTACCCCGACCAAGCCGCAAGGGAACAAGAAGCAGCAGGGCAAGCTCCTGGCCCTACAAGAAGATGATGCCGGAACCACCGAGGAGGGTGGACTCATTGAAGGTACTCTTATTATTCATGATAAGCCAACATTCGTTCTCTTTGATACCGGTGCCACTCATTCTTTTATTTCTCATGAATTTGCTAAGTCTTTTGCTGTGAAGCCGGTCTTGATGAATTCCCCGTTAGAGATTCCAACCCGTATTGGTTCCAGTTCAGCAATTAAGTATTTCTATCCTTCTAGTAAGGTTATTGATGGAAATCAAGCAAGCTACCGGGCCATAGAGCATCAACGAAGCTGCCCGGCCCAGGGATGAATGCGCTACCCTTGGGTAGCGCGACCTGGAGAAGGCGCCAGTCTTCCATAGCGCGATCTCAGACAGAGATGCAATGGCAGACGGTCCAACTTCCCGGCGCTGGAACTCCCAAAGTCTTTGATGTTTGCTATTTTCCATGGTTGTAATCAATGTGCTAGCATCGTTTTGTCTTCCCCTTTCCCTATATATGTATCACATTTCGTTTGATCAAAAAACAAGCAATGAATCTATGAAAGTTTGATTGAGTGTAGCCATGGCTATCTTCCCCAATCTTTGGAAACCCCCTTCGTCCTTCCCTCTCCGGGTGTGGGGCCCAATTCTATTTCCCTGATCCTCTCCCTTTCCCCTTCAATGGAGGGTGATCGACGCCCCGGATGCATTGGCTCTGAGACGGGGTCGAGTGTGAAGCTCCATTCGGATCTTCGTTCTTCTTCCACCAACGTTCACCTTCCCCCCACCACCGCCAAAGATGCTGTTATGGTCAGGATGGAGCTCGGTTGCACCGTCCCCACGAAGGGTTTGGGTGAGAGGCCCCAGCCAAGCTTCCTCACGGCCCTAGCATCATCTACATCTACCTTCCTTCCCTCACCGCTCACCCCACATCCGCCCTGACCAAAGTTATCCTAGCTAGTATTAGGTTGGTTTGATTTCAGTTTTAGCATTCCCCGTGTGTTATCCATCATCCTGTGTGCTTTCCCCTTGGGTTTTGAACCCCCGAAGTCATCCATGGGCGCCCCAACGTCAAGGGTCATCGTTCTGCCAACGAAGATGAACGCGCATGGACGATATGGCGCGTTCTTCAGAAGGCGCTAGGAGGCTATAGCGCGACCTGGACAGCATGCTTGAAGACCCCGTAGTTCCGTCCCGCATCAGTTATGATTAATGAACAGAACTTGCCAGTTGATTTAGTTTGCATGGATATGAAAGGTTATGATGTAATTCTAGGAGTGAAATGGTTGGCTAAGTATGAGGCCAATGTTCATTGTAGTTTGAGTTTTGTGTCTTTTTCTGGACACCCTGGACTTTCTTTTATAGGGGTTAGGCACCATAAGTCTGTGCCACTTATTTCGACCCTTCGAGCTGATAAGTTGATGAGGAAAGGATGTCAGGATTTTCTAGCCTTTGTTTATGTGACCCTTGAGAAGGAGATCGAGGTTAAGGACATTCCTGTTGTCCGAGACTTTCCAGATGTCTTTCCTGAGGAACTGTCAGGACTTCCGCCAGAAAGAGAGGTTATCTTTTCTATTGATTTAGTTCCTGGCGTGACCCCTGTTTCTAAAGCTCCTTATCATATGTCCCCTGCAGAGTTGAGGGAATTGAAGCAACAGTTAATGGAATTACTTGAGAAGGGGTTTATTCATCCAAATACATCCTCGTGGGGAGCCCCCGTATTATTCGTCTGGAAGAAGGATGGTTCGATGAGGTTGTGCATTGATTATCGGTAATTGAACCAGCTGACTATCAGGAATAAATATCCATTGTCGAGAATTGATGAATTATTTGACCAGATAGCAAGAGCTCAGTATTTTTCTAAGATTGATCTTCGATCAGGATACCATCAGTTGTGAATCAAGGATGAAGATATCTATAAGATAGCCTTCCGTAGCAGGTATGGGCATTTTGAATATGTAGTTATGCCTTTTGGACTAACGAATGCACCTGCAGCTTTCATGCAGCTGATGAACAATGCGTTCCGACCATATCTTGACCAGTGGGTCATTGTGTTTATTGATGACATCTTGACTTATTCTAAGAATAAGGAGGAGCATGTTGAACACTTGAGAATGGCGTTGCAAATATTGAGAGATCATCAGCTATACGCCAAGTTTAGTAAGTGTGAATTCGGGCTACAAGAGGTGTCCTTTCTAGGGCATATTATTTCAAAGGAAGGTATTTTCGTTGACCCTTCGAAGGTGGAGGCAGTAAAGAATTGGGATAGGCCTACTAATGTAACTGAAGTTAGAAGTTTCCTAGGCCTAGCAGGTTATTACCGAAGGTTTATTAAGGATTTCTCCAAGATTGCGGTGCCCTTAACAAGATTAACTCACAAGGATAATAAATTTGATTGGTCAGAGAATTGCGAGAGAAGCTTTCAGACCTTGAAAGAGTGTTTAACTACTACCCCTGTTTTGGCTTTACCATCTGGAGAATGAGGTTTTGTCGTATATACTGATGCTTCAGGCATTGGTCTAGGTTGTGTGCTCATGCAGCACGGGAAACTGATAGCCTATTCTTCTAGGCAGTTGAGGAAGCATGAAGAGAACTATCCCATTCATGATTTGGAACTTGCAGCTGTGGTGTTTGCCTTGAAGATATGGAGGCACTACTTGTATGGAGAGACATTTACGGTGTTCTCAGATCATAAGAGTCTGAAGTATTTGTTTTCTTAGAAGGAACTCAACATGAGGCAGAGAAGATGGCTTGAGTATTTAAAGGACTTTGACTTCTCCATTGAATATCGACTGGAAAAGGGAATGTAGTGGCAGATGCCTTGAGCCGCAAGCCAATAGCTAAGTTGTCACAACTCATGATGCAAGAATGGAGACTGTTGGAGCAGTTAGCTAGTTTGGATCTTAATGTTGACAAGGACTGGTTTACGATTGCTCAGATTCAACTTAGACCAGAAATCTTGATAGAAATCAAGACCTTGCAAGATAATGACCCAGAGTTGGTAGAGATCAAGGAGAGTTTGAGTAACATACCTAATTTCATGGTAGCTGACGATGGCAGATTGTTCTTTCAGGGAACGACCTGTGTGCCAGATGTAGCTGAAATAAAGAGTAAGATTCTCGAAGAAGCCCATAGATCCAGATACACTATTCATCATGGGGGTATCAAGATGTTTAAGGACTTGAAAAGATCCTTTTGGTGGCCGAATATGAAAAAGGAGATTACAGATTTTGTGAGTAGATGTTTGGTATGTCAGCAAGTTAAGGCTGAGCACTTTAGACATGTAGGGAAATTAAAACCACTTGATATACCTCAATGGAAGTGGGAGAGTATTGGCATGGATTTTATTATGGGTCTACCTAGGACTCGTAGTGGATTTGATGCAATATGGGTTATTGTCGACAGATTGACAAAGTCTGCTCATTTTTTATCTATTAAGTCAAAGTGGACAGTTGATGTCTTAGCTGTTTTATATATGAAAGAAGTTGTAAGACTCCATGGTATTCCGGTCAGCATTGTGTTGGATAGAGACCCCAGATTCACTTCACATTTTTGGAAAGGATTGCAAGTATCATTGGGAACCCGTCTGAATTTTAGTACTACTTTTCATCCACATACAGACGGACAGACCGAAAGAACAAACCAGATAGTGGAAGATATGCTTAGAGCCTGCATGATTCACTTTGGAGGTGGTTGGAGTGATCACTTGGCTTTGATTGAATTCGCCTACAATAACAGTTAGCAATCCAGCATTCAGATGGCTCCGTTTGAAGCCTTGTATGGAAGAAGCTGTCGATCCCCATTATGTTGGGATGAGGTAGGAGAGAAATAATGGCTGGGACCAGATCTCATTTCTGAATCATCCAAAAATATCTGTATTATCAGAGATCGGTTACAAGTAGCACAATCAAGACAGAAGAGCTATGCTAACAATAGAAGAAGAGCCTTAGAATTTCATATCGGTGAGCACGTGTTTCTGAAGGTTTCGCCCACGAGAGGGATTTGAAGGTTTGGCATTCAAGGCAAGCTGAGTCCAAGATATGTTGGTCCATTCGAAATTCTGGAAAAAGTGGGGGAGGTTGCTTACCGTTTAGCACTACCACCTCAGTTATCGGGAGTACATAATGTCTTCCATGTGTCAATGCTGTGAAAATATGTGTATGACCCCACTCATGTCATTCAGCATGCGGATTTGAAGCTGAAGGAAGATTTGACTTATGAAGAAAGACCAATCAAGATTTTGGATCGTAAGCAATAGCAACTCAGGAATCATTCCATACCCATGGTTAAAGTGCAATGGAGTCGGCATGGAACTGCAGAGGCTACTTGAGAATCAGATGATACTATGCGAAAGTAGTATCCCGACTTGTTCTAGGTGAGTTTTCTCGCTCCCCACTTCCGTAAGTGCTGTGAATTTGGAGGACCAAATTCTTTTAAGTGGGGGAGGGTGTAGCACCCTGATTTATTAAGGAATAAAATTTTGAGAAAATTAATAAGAAATTCTTTAAGAAATAGGATAAGTAAAATTTTGACTATTTTATAAAAATCTGAAAAAATTAGAATCTTGTAGAGGATGAAATGTTAAGTATAATTATCTTCTATGAGCAGCCCAAATAAAATTCGTAAACAAGCCGAATTAGCAGATTAAGGCCCAAAACCACACTTAGCCTAATCGAACCTTAAAACATGAAATTCGAGCCCAATACCCGATCATTTAAGCTCAAACCAGATTCAAAAGAATGGCTAGGATCAACTCATCATTTCCCCTCTGGTTAATCTTCAAAACCCTAACCCTAGAGAACGTATTTCGGATGAGATCGGTGGCGGCGCCCTAATCGGTGCGATTCACGCGCAACCGAGTTTGTGGACTCTTATCTCCGCGAAGGAACCCTCTAGAATGCAATTGAACCTATAAAAATGACCCTTAGCCACCCTAGAATCATTTAGATGCTGTGGCGATCGGCGAGGACCTCGAACGGGAGAGTATTCCGGCGATTACCGTTGGTGTGTACCTAGCGCGATCGGCTTCCCTCTTCTTCCTTCATCCTTCGATTAAGGTAGGTGATAGCAAGCCAAACCCTAACTATTATATATGGATAGAAGCATCATTTTGTTCTCTTTCCATTGATCTAGAAAGCCCTAAATTTTATCTAGTATCCTGCTAGGATTTTGGGTTTTAGTAGAAGCATGCTAGAACTAGGGTTAACTATGTTCCATCTCAATTTAAGTAGGGATTTCAGGCACTAAACGTCCAATTGATCATGCTATCTTGTATAACTTTTCATGCTTGTTCTATTGACTATAAAAGCCCTAATTTTCATCCTTTATATTGTGCATATTTAGTTATCATTGCTAACCTTAGCCAACCCGGCCGGAGACGGGCAAGGCGAAGGGGCGGCAGATTGATCTGACTTGCGCGGCCTCTCGATAGACTGCCCATACTCTATAGGCGGCCGGTTCTTGACCATTCATATGTTTTATCTTTGATCTCTTTTGTAGATTACGCGACAGAACCCTAACCGCCATTTTCTTCAAGCGGCCAGTCTCGGACCACTCATCTTTCCCAGCGGCACCCTACAGACCGTTCAACCCTAGCAGGCCTTCGGACCTAAAAGAGTGAGAACGGCCTGTCGTGCGACCGCCGAGGCATGTGAGCGGCTTTGCACGAACAACCCAACTACACAGAACTACTTATTTCTTCACTTAAGCATGATTTATCTTAGTAGGTTAGTGGCTAATGGTAGGTTAGCAACCCACATGATAACTGCAACTCATGGAAGTAAACAATTATGAATTTTTGCTAGTTGGCTTCACTTGATTCATCATGGCCTTAACCTATTTCAATATGTTAAGTTTAACATGATTTCTTAAACCATACAATTAATATTGATTGACAGTCGTTCTACTCCTGTAGGATTGACTGACCGCTATACTTGGTTTCTAATGATTTGACAGCCTCATTTCCTTGTAATGGTTGGGACTCTCCGTCGGATACTTCTTCCGTCGGACTAGGACCTTCATTACGGGACCTCCGTAAGCCCCCGTGAGCCTGGTATTCCCACTAGGAGGTTGGGCAGATTGTACCACCAAGACCTAAACCTGTTCACGTGATCGAACCGCTTGGATTGCTGTGCTGTGAGTCACGGCTCAATTTGGATTGACTTGGCCTTGAACGGTCAGATTTGGACCGTTTAACTCAATAGGCGGCCCATTATGAACCGTGCATTCCTAGCTAAATGCCATTTCTTGTTGGTCGATTAACCTTGTTTCATCTTTGACCAAATCATGGTTTGATCGACCCAATAAGCCCTAGGTCGATCAGTGGATAGTGGGTTGGACCATGGTTCAGTTCTACTCCACTTATGGCAGCCCGGAGCCATTTTGGGTGGATTTCTAGTTGCCAGTCAGGCCCAGTAATTGAACGGACAGTCTCGGCCCGCTCATTTTTTAGCGCGGATCGTAATGAACCGTTCAGTTACTAAGCAGCCCAATCCAAATCGCTTACTGTTGTCGTGGGCTTCAGAGCTTCCCTGTCGTGAATGGCCCAGAGTGGACCGTTCATACCTATTAAAAGCCCACTTTTTGATCGTCCTATAATTTGAGTGGCCCGTAGTAGACCGTTTATCTTTGGCTTCTATTAGGATGTTCTTTCAGCCCAATCCCTTCAGCGCGGTCCATATACTGACCGTCCATTTCTCTGAGCAGTCCAACATGGACCGTGTATCTTCCAGGAAAATGAATTACGTGGTTGTTCATGTTTGAATCCAAGGACCTGTCGGTTCTTGATAATTTGAACTTTCTAGTCAAAGTATCTCTTTGACTTATCCTTGGGTTTTTCGAGGTAAGTTATACCTTGACATTATTGGCCATTTAACTTGATTAAAGTCTAGATATAACTTGGGATCTTGGATCCATTAAACCAATGCCAACGCATCATAAGGGCCCGGTCTGGTCTTGGGAGGAGCGCCCGAAAAGTACTTGTGCCCCGGGGAGTTTGAATGACATGGTGAGGCATTGCACCGAGTGCATGACTAGCGTGATGTCTACGACAATAATATATTACTTGAATTTTTCTTGACTTGGTTAGTTCTTGCTTGTTGGCCAATTTCCAGATACATCATGGTATCGCCTTCTCTTTATTCTATTACTTTGTCATATTGTCAATTCATTTCGTTCTTATTTTCCCGCTTAAAAATATAATTAATTGGTTAATTATTTAAACTTGCCTGTTATTACCAACTGAGCGTTCGCTCACCCAGTTGTTCCCCTCTTTCAGGTAGCTCAGGTGAGGATTCGCAGACTGATGGGGACGGGTAAGAGTGATGGCCATGGAGCGAACCTATTAAGAAGCTGTGTGAAGCCAGTCTTAGTTGTTGTGTCTAGTTATGTTTAGATTATGTGTGTTTGAAAGAGTTGTAATTTCTAGATTAGCAATTGTAATATTGTAAAGTGGATGTTATGTTGGAAGTTGTTTAAGAGAGTTTGTGTGATTGGAATGTGGATCTTTTAAATGTAATTTAGTTATGGAGTTATTTCTATTCATGGTATTGTGTTGATCTTTAGCTTAGCATAGCATGTATGTAAATCAACATATTTTCATTCATTGTTTCTACTCCCAGTCCCGATATTCCGCGTCGGGGCGTGACATAAACATTCGCAACCACTTCACTTTGGTAGCCCACCCTCAGGCCAACGGACTGGTCGAGAATGCCAACAAAACTATCTTAAAAGGCATCAAAATCAGGCACGGCAGGCCCAAGGGAAGCTGGCTCGAGGAAGTACCGAGTGTACTATGGCCACCGGTGAAACACCTTTTCAACTGGTGTATATCACAGAAGCTGTGATTCCATTGGAGGTCGGCAATCCCTCTCTCCGAGTCGTCCACTTCGAACCCGAGGTGAACAAGCAGAAACTGCTAGAAAACCTCGACTTAGCGAACGAGATCCGAGAGATTGCAAAGATCCGAGCAATGGGATACCAACGGCGCATCACTCGATACTACAACTCCAGAGTCCGAGATAGACACTTCCAGCCAGGGGACTTCATCCTAAGAAAGACCGAAGCCTCTCGACCACTGGAGGCGGCGGGGAAGATAGCCCCTACCTGGGAAGGCCTCTACCGAGTGGTCGAGACGCTCGGGAAAGGGGCGTATCGACTGTCCACCATGGAAGGAACACCCATCCCTCGGAC
Source organism: Amorphophallus konjac (assembly GCA_022559845.1). Taxonomy (NCBI): domain Eukaryota; kingdom Viridiplantae; phylum Streptophyta; class Magnoliopsida; order Alismatales; family Araceae; genus Amorphophallus; species Amorphophallus konjac. The sequence goes on along the minus strand of CM040126.1, from coordinate 253,573,492 downwards.
ATGGAATGCGACTACACTTCACAAATTCTACTTTTGATCATCTGGAAAGCACACACATGTAAGCAAAGTGGAAAAAATATTCTTCTATTTTCATTAAACTCTGGTGTACATCAAGTAGGCCGCAGCCAATACAATATGCATGTACAACAAAAAATTTACATCCACTGGTACTATGACCCGAGCAAAATGCTCGGCCAACCCAGTAGGCACTCCTACGTCCCGCCACTGACTCTGTCTCGTGTGGAAACTAGCTCGGATAAGGGATTGCCGGCCCCGTTGGCTCGAGAAGCTCGGAGGAAAGAGGAAAAGAGGGGAAACAACAAAAACAAAAAGTGAGAAGTCGACCCAAGACAAATGAAGAGGAAGCTTGAGAGAGCTCCCCTTCTTAGCAATGGGGTCAACGGAAGAAAGAAAGGAGGGGCTGGGTGACCAGAAAGGAGGAAGCTTAAAGCGCTTCCCCTCCCCCCAAGGATGGCATCGGTGGGTCAGGGATATAAAGGCGACATGCTCCTGCATGTCGAATCCTCTCCCAAACTGACCCCCGACTGTCGAACCCTCCTCCAAACTGGAATAGTAGGAGCTTCTCTCCTACTGCCGTCTCCATCATCATCTTCTGAAGCACTCTTCATGCTCCGCTGAGATCGATAGCACAACGCTTCGCGGAAAGGGAAGAAGGAGAAATCGTCAGGGATGGCCTTAAGCGATGGAAGAAGGAGGAGACGCCCCTCGGACCTTTTATAAGCGGAAGGGGGAGCTGATTGCCTTAAATGACTCTCCCCTTAATAAAACGTTAAAAGGAGCCTTCCCTGAGATGGTTACCTCATTTCCCAACATTCCCCCCCAGCGGCACGCGCTAAGCGGCAAGTCATTTACGGTGGCATGGAAAAGCGAAAAGGTGCCAGTGCTATGTCAATTATCTGACAGATCGGCACGCGCGATATCTACAGAGAAAATCGGCTCCTTCCCCAACGACTACGGATACGGTGGTCAAATCACACCAAAAGCGATAAGAAACAATCAATTTAGCACTTAATATTGCCGCTACTATACTTTCCAAAAAATAAAAAGGTCTTACACGGCTACAGAAGAGAAAGAAAGAAAGAGCCTGCACATCAGGCCTCGGGCCCATCATCAGGCTTGGTAGACAAGGCCCCCTTAGCACCAGACGATCTGCCCCCGGTACTCTCGGTGACAACCGACGCAGGCACTAACCCCACCTGTGTGGGAACTGTCTCGGTCGTGTGCCCTCCCGAGGTTGCCGGAGCTGGCGATCGCTCGGACGAGACCGAGGACTCCTGACTCCCCTCTTCGCTCGATGTATAGTGGGAAGAGTCAGTAGAGCCCTAGTCCGAGTCATAGCGCTGCCCGGAAGGAAAAATGAGCCCAGTCGCTTGGGCCTCAGCCTCTATGATGGCCCGATCAAAGCCCTGGGAGAAGCCCTTCCGAAGGCCCCGACGGATGCCTGACTCATAGTAAGCGAAGGCAGCCTGAAGAAGAGCAGTGTGGTAAGCCTCTGAGCATCTATGTTGCTCGAGAGCTTCTACCCTTGCTAGATCCGCCTTCCTCTCAAGCTCGGCTATCCTCTGTTCTGACGCGGACAACCTCCTCTCGGCCTCGGCCCGTGCATCCTCGGCCCCCTGGACTCGGTCCATGAGCCCCTCTCGCTCGGCCTTCCATTGCTTACCGCGCTCTACCTAAATCATGCGATCCGCATCTAGGAGCTCATTCTTTCGATCAACCATACGACGGGCCTGGGTCAGCTGCTCCGCCAACGACCGAGCAGCCGCTTGGCTCGACTGCACCTGTGCCCAGAGCGGGGCCACCCCCGGATGAAGGTCCTGAGGATCGAGGGTCAAACGCTCGACCTTTCGATCGAGCGCACCACGGGCCCATGAAAGAGTCTCTCGCTCCGACTCCACCCGAGCGTACGCATCCACTGCCTCAGCTCCAAGCTGGGCCAAGACCAGCCTACCTTCCATAAGTTGCTCGTAAAGTGTGGAGGGGGGACCCTTCCGGAGTTTTTCTCGCAAGGCTCTGTTGGCAGTCAAAATAGCACTCGCGGTGATCAAGTCTCAAAGACAAATGACACGCCCTACTGAAGCACAGAAGCCGATAAATATCAACATATTGAAGACTTCTCAAGCTGCCAGAGCTTCGAGTCACCCTGTATGAGCACGGGGACTTCACCTCAAGAGAACCGAGATGAACTCACAATCAACCGGCAGTGCGACCAAGCCTGCCCAATGAACTGGCATCGACTCCGTCGTGCCGCATACACTACACCCGTTGTCCGACTAAGGATGACGGTCTACCCAGTGGCCACCCACCTCATGAAAGACTCTCCTGAGATGAAAGAATGCCCTTGGCTCTTCAAAATGGAGGACCGAAGGCTCTGTCGGTAGAAGATCCTGGCTACCCGGCACGGGTACGGCTTCTCGCCAAGTGGGGCCCGTTAGCGGCCAAATGATCGCTCGAAATGGGTGGAACTATCCCGGTGCTATCCCACCCTCCAAGAAGCTTCGAGCACGAAACAGACAGAGACGGTAGCACATATCATAGTGCCGAGAGCCATGACAGCGAAAAACCCGCGTGATCAAACCAAAGTCATCTGAAGTTCCGAGAATGGCCGTACGTCGGCCTGAGAGCTGTGACAAGGCATCTCATTGAAGTTTCAAAGAGCGGTGGCGAGATAAATGTTCATGGTGACCCCCGGAACCATCCCCAGACTCATCGGCTGACTCGCGACTTGCGAAGGGCGCTAATACGGCGCGCCCTAAACCGGCGCGCCCCCATTATCCGGCGCCCTGCTATTCCGACGCGCAAAAGGCAACGGAGCTCCTTCCCGGCACGCCATTCCTCACGCCGGATGAGGCTTCGAGCTTGCTTCTATTTATAGGTGGTTGCCCAAAAACAAAAGGGGTGGTGAAGGGAAAGAAAAAAAAAGAGAAGGAGAAAGAAGGGGATAATAGAATAGAAAGGGTTCGGAGAGGCGAATTAGAGAGAGTCAATCGCCTTCAAGGAGGAGAGGGTTTTTCCTTGCGAAAGAAGCAGGGTCTTACCGAGGGTTCCTCCGGCCGCCGTCTTCCATCCCCGTCTGAAGCCCTCCGGAGTCGGAGAAGAAAGAGGCATCCCGATACTCTGTTCTGAGGGTAGGTGGGTCATTTGATTTCTTCCCGCTGTCTGCCGATTTGTTTCCCTTTGACCAAATTTAAATGAGAAAGGGGGGGATGGCGATGATATGAGCCAATCTCTCTCCCCCCCTCCTCATCGTCTCTTCGCCTCGCTCTCCCTCTGTAAATGTTTATCTGCAAACAGTGAACGATGTCCGTGCCACAACGCCGGCGCCGGATTTGTAATGAATATATTGGCTCCCTCCCATCTATGGGGTAGTGGTATGCGTATATGAATCTTTTGGTGGACTGAATGTTCGACGCCCTATCTCCTTCCCTCACTGCTATCTCAGTCGGTGTACACATCGGTGTCCTTCTGCGTATGGTTTCCGATTCTGATTTCTCCGACTCCGAATATGCCCTGAGATATCATGGGCTATAGAGATGACCCCTCCCTGGGTCCTTCCAATCGACGCAGCGTCTGTGTCTCAGGTGATGGTCTTTGCATCCTCTGGGGATAGAGTTGTGCCTATGCATACGCCTCTTCCCGCTTTGATACGAGGGCCGACCTCCATTCCCTCTCCTCTTTGCATTGCTCTATTGCTCAGGAGAGTTGGAAGCCACCTCCAGAACGGCAAGACCCGTCTGGTGATTACTGCGTTCTAGTCATTCGAGCATATGCGTATGTAGTTAGATTATCTCATCTATGTACCAATTATCCCTCTGTGTGGCTGCTAATCGTCTGTTCCTCTGGGAATGCTAGCCCAATCTCGCGAGCATCAACACCTTGACCCTGTGGCTGGTAATCCGTCTATGCCGAATATACTCATTCCTCCCGTTTGTGGTTTGCAGCCGTTTGAGTTCCGTTGGTTTTATCCCAGTCATCCGGGGAGGGGGACATTCCCCATTGTCTCACGGAGCTGCTAATTGGTCGAGGGGCTCCACCTCTCAGTGGTAGATGCTCCCCAAAGGCCACAGAGCGGATAGTGACAGGGGCTTTAGCCCAACAATCCTAAACTCAGTAATTTGGGATCCGATGGTGACCAAGGGAAGCGTGCTCCTAGCAGGCTAGCCCTCGGAGCTTCTCTCTCTAACGGTCTGTCCCTCTAAGGGATGCAGTGCAAGCTGTGGGTGGCCCACCCCACGTAGGCCAGTCCTCGGGGTGTTGCTCCTGCTATCAGCTGCCTCATCTCTGTATCTTCACCCACAGAGCTTTGGTGCCCTTCGCAGGCTTGTCCTCGGGGTATCCTATCTGGTTGGGGATTGGCTGGTTGCTACCATGCAGACCGGCAGTTTAAGGGCTTACTCCACAAGTGGGTATGACCCCATTCCTCTCCTACAACCTTTTAGGGACCGGGGAGATGCTGCCCAATTTTTGGCAGGTTTTAGATAGATAAGTCATTTTTATGGACTGGCCATAATAAAACATTCATTTTTAGTCAAGGAACCTCCGTGCTCGAGTATGAACCTCGCACTGGCTCATGACTCTGCTCCTGGAGAGCCCCAGACTTCAATTCAACAGGCAATAAACCCAATTAAATCTTTAAACATTCAAAACATCTTAATAGGTTTACATGGTTTCAAAATTCTCAAGAAAATCAGCTAAACCGGCGCGGTCTTAATCCGGCGCACCATAATCCGGCGCGATACCCCCCCCCCCCCCCCGCGCCGTATTAACATTAGACTCATGTTTTTTATGAATCGAATGGCTCTTTCCCGGCGCACCTTGAACATGCGCGCCCCATGCCTGTCGCGCCGTTTTAACCATGGCCATGGGCGCGTCGGGTTAAGCCCTTCTACCTACGTTTGGCCACGCCGGGAAACCTATCCCTACGCGTGATCATGCCGGTTTCGAATGGTTGCACTGTTCTGATCACTTGCTCGCCTCCGGAGTGATCCTCGTCTCCCGTGGTCGAGACTAATAAACCCTAATTAGTAATAAATCGAATAAGGAAGGGGTTGCTCAAGCCCCGGACAATCTTATTATCATGCTTTCACTACCATGTCCGTCAACGCTTCGCTTACGTTATCATGCTTGTGTTACCATTCTCGTCTCCCTCGGCGTAGATTAATAAACGCGATCGATCACTATGTATTTTCATAACTCTATTGCCATGCTTAACGTCGTCATAAGTATCGTGGAAAGGATGGGATAAGCAAACCGTTGGTAGAAGTATAGGAACGAGGATAAACTGAGACGAACATGGCCGAATCATGATCACTCCGAGCGTGCATGCCTGCATAGGCCCTTGGGTATATCAAATGGCACTGACGGAAGACCGGGTTGCGCCCGATCGGAAGTCTCCGCTATGCGTGATGGTGGTCTTCGGACCTACGTCCTCCGGCTTGTACCAAGGGTTTCCAATTTAGCAAACCATGCCTCTCTTGCATGATAGATAGATGCACTCCATGTGATCTTGTGATGTTCATAACATCGCATCTTTATTCTGGCCTCGACAGTCCACTATCTCGGTAATTAATAAAAGGTTTTCCTTCCTCGTGGGGGATGTAATTAACGCCATGGCCTTTATGGTATGGCGGACTACTGGTCCCGACCGAATCTCTCTCTCGCCCGACACGGGTCAGAATGAGTGCATAATAAACTCGTCACTCACGTGACTGGCATGCCCGCGCAGTCAATCAGTCAGTTAAACTACTAGTTAGTTAATTGGTTGATCGACACGTGAAATAAACCAAATAAACCTAAATAAATAAATAAATAAAAATAATAAGAACAAGATTTCCCATCGCAAACAGTCTGGCACGCCCGGTGGGACTAGTGTCACCTTTCATCTCTTTGCCGAGATACTTGGGCTTCGAGGCCCTCCCAAAGGTTGCTGATCACTGGTTTGTGTGTCTTTGCAGGCGAACTATGATGACAACTGGGTTGACTGGCATCGGCTTTGGCCCATCAATTGTTGATGATCATGTGCAAGGGTACTTGGCGGTGCCCACAGTGTTCGGCAGCTTCCCTGCCGCCGTTGGCTTCCCCAACTTCTTGGGGTTAGCCTTCGTAGACATACTGGAGGTGGAACCCTCGGAGCCTGTCGAGGGAGCTACAAAGAGCATGGAGCCTCTGAAGGCTCAATACTGCCACGACTTGCTCAAGAGTCCAACCTTGGTCGCCAGCTGCCTGGTGCACCATGTTGTCCGTGGGGTCCGCCCCGATGATGTGAACAGGAGCTCCGGAGGACGTCAGCGCAAGTAAATCCGGAAGAGTACTGCTGTGGTTACCGGAACCCTCTCTCAATCCGGTAAATCTATGATGGTAGGTGGCATGCGCGTCTTCCTCGATGGATGTGACGCGCGGATAGTCCCAGATCAGGTGGTCCCTTCCATCCCCGTCCGTAACTCATATCAAGCCCACGCTGGAAGGAGGGCCGAAAGAGAAGAAGCCAGCCGTTACGGCCAAGAGAAGTTGGCCCCCAGGCCAAGGAAATTTAAACAGGCATGGGTCCCTAAGAGGGTCCAACCTGTTCATCAAGCTGTACCTGTCCCCCGCCATCTTGCTCACGACGGAGCGGAAGAAAGGAGAGAAAGGGGCCTGGCCCCGAAAGAAGAAGAAGTGGTTGCGGACCCTTCGCGCCGCGAAAGTTTTTGGGCCTGAGCCCGCCAAGCCAACGTCCCAGCTGTAGGACGAAGGTTCCAGAAACCATCCGACAGAGCTCGGCTAGCTTATACCTCTCCTGTGGGAGGTCGGCAACTGTCCCCCGTGCTGCATCAAGAGCGGGGTCGAGAAGAGATGACCAACTTGGTCAGGAACTATTTTCGAGGGCTAGGCAACCACTCGCTCGGGCAACAGCGGTTGATGCAAGCAGCCGCCGCCAATGAAGACTACTGCCCATCAATGGCAGTTGAAGAAAATGAAAGAGAAGGGATGATGCTGTCGTCAGTTGACGACAACGGCTATGATGACGGCTTCGAGATCGAAGCCGATGAAGCCGCCCCTAGGCGGGAAGGAACAAGAAGTACTTCTGTGTTCGAGAGGCTGACCTTCCCAGATCGAGCTAAGAGAAGGGTCCATCGACAGAGAAGAAGGATGTAGGTCTTCGCCTGCAACATGGCCGGCATATTCAACCGATACGAGGGACTTCCTGAAGATCCCCGCGAGTTGGCAAAATTGGCCGCACGGCCAGGGCCAAATACTCGAAGAGCAGAAGCCGCAAGGCAGCTCCTGGAGACGACTAAAGGGGAACAACCCCGGGTCTACCACCAGTGGGATGACAAGGCTCCTGTCTTGACCGCCAATGTGGTAACGGCAGAGCAAGAAGATGACATTCTCCTCGACATCCTGCCCGAGGGTGCGTCCGGGGAAATAACGGAAGCTATCCCCGCCACAGCAACTATGGACCCGTCGGTCTTGATGCTACTTCAAAAATATCGACAAGAGATAGCCTTGCTGAAGAAGCAGCTGATGGAGAAAACTGAACAGTCATCAGCTTCCAAACCGCCCGAAGTCCAGGGTGAATCATCTCGGGGAGCGGGTCATTATGTCGACCCTCCACCGCTCTACACCTTGCCTCAGTCGTCAGAACCAAGCCCGACGACAGCACAACAGAGGCCACCACAGTCACAGCCGCTGATGCCACCGGTGCTCCCCCAGGTGCACCAGACATCCCTGCTGCTGCGTCCTCCACAGGCGACCACTCTGGTCACCCCGTACCTACAGCCGGCACACTTCTACCTGGAGCCAGTTGACCCCGCAGTCATGAACCGGATGATGGTGGAAAGAATGATCGAGCTGAATCTCGCAGAAAGGAGTGAAGGCGACTACATCGCGTTTGATGCCTACTAGGTGCCATACCCGCAACACCATACTACTAAGCGACTTCCCCCGGGAATCAACAAGCCGCCCAAGTTCGACAAGTTCAACGGGAAGGGATCCCCGAAAGAACATATTGCTTATTATATGACTGTCATGGGCGACCTGGCCACCAATGAGTCGTACTTGTTAAAGTTTTTCGAGTCCTCGCTGATGGGGCTCGCATTTGAATGGTACTCCACCCTCCCGACCGGGTCAATAAGCGACTGGCCAGATATGCAGAGGAAGTTCAGAGAAAGATTCCATGTTATAGAGAGGGAGGTCACAGTGGCTGAACTCTACTCAACAAAGCAGAGGGCCGATGAGACAGCCCTCGATTATATCAAGAGGTGGAGGAACCTCGGAATGAGGTGAAAGCGGCCCCCGCATCAGGAAGATGATGTACAAATATGCAAACAGAACCTCAGGAGGGAGGTTCTGGAAAAGATGATCGGAATGGAAATACGATCGTTTGATCGATTGAACAATGTCGTGGCCGAGGTGGAAGCTTTTCTGGCCAGACCTGTCCCTACATCTGCTGCCAGCATGACCCAAAAGGGCAAGGCGGTGGAGCGACGCTCATCGCCTAAAGAAGCAAACGCTTTTGACATCAAGGCGTTCGAACAACAGAAAGGTGAAGGCAAGAAGGCAGTAACCCCACAGCTTGTAGAAGCCCCAGACGGCAAAGAAGGTCCCTCGCTGAGGGATAAGATGAAGAAGGCCTATTCATTTTCGAAGGACAAGACCCGAGTTCTATTCGACTAGGTAACGGAATATGGCATGGTCACCCTGTCAGAGCCAAAGAGGCCGGAGGACCTAAAGAGAAAAGACATCCCAAGATTCTGCCCCTACCACCAGATGTAGGGTCATCCAATCGAAGACTGCTATGTTTTCAAGGACATCGTCGAAGGGATGGTGAAGAAAAATGAAATCGAGTTGGGAGAGTACAAAGTGGACCCTCCTCAACCACATGAAGCCCCTCGGAGGAGGGTAGCAGTCAACATGATCTCCCTATACCAGGCACTGCCCGAAGAGATCTCTGAAGCAAGTACGCGGAGCACTTATGAAACTCATTTCTTGGTGCCTGCGAAGGAACAGCAGGGGTGGCAGTAGATCCCTGCGAAGCACAAGAGGAAGAAAGCACCCTGCCCGAAAGTGGGGGCATATATCCATGGTGTTACACCCCGACCTGCTCCACCAGTGGCAGCACCTGTGTGGATCACTCCACCTGTAACTATCAAGATACCTACACACAATCGGAGGAGGTAAACTCCGCTGCCAGTGGTCAAGGAAACTAATCCTGGGGTCCGCCGATTACAAAATCTCATTGAAGGGCTAGACGAGTACGTGCAGCCCGAATTGAAGCCTCTGCTGGTGCGGGACCATGTCCCATGGCAAGAACTGGAGCAGCTCTCACTCGAGCGAATGGAGGAAGCTGAAGCAGCATCCGATAGGGAGGGCCGTCTGTTCTGGGGGCAGGCACCTGCTGAAGCAAAGAAGAAGAAGAAATAAAAGAAGAAGAGAAGGGCCGCTAAGGCCGATAAAGCATAGGTTGTCTCCTGCAATACTCTATCAGCGCTCTTCAACCTGCCCGGAGAAGAGGAAGAAGAGAAAATTTGCTTCACACCCCTCACTGGGGGAGGCAAGGCCGAGGCCGCGACTGCCGTACATGCCACCCGGTCAGGCTGGAAATGGGGGCGCCAGCCGCCACCCAACCACAACATCATATTCAGGGGAGAACAACCCTACAAAACACCTCCGACGGAGATCAAGGGAGTCCAAATCCCTCCTCCGCCAGGATTATATAACAAGATTGGGGGCAAGGCAGTCCCTTCATTTCTTGAATTTATGAAGATGTCTAAGGGAAAGCATCCTTGTCAGGAGGCTGACCCTACATCCGGGAATGTTCACCTGCAGCCAGCACAGTCTGCCGAAGATCCAAATACTGATGGAGCCTGCCCTACAGCAGCTAATGAAGAGCACCGAGGATCCGGTACCAGCCAGAAGAGCGCCGAATCTGAGGCAGATGAAGCAGGTCCGTCGGGGCCCGCAACCCAAGACTACCCCAAGCTCAGGTGGGCTGAAGAGATGAAGCTCTCCAATGTCCGAGCTGGGAGCCGAATAATGAAGCTACTCAAGAAGCTCCCTGCTCGATTTACAATATGGGAGATCCTTTCTTTGAGTGAAGAGACTCGTCAGGTGATCATTACTGCTCTCTAGACGCCTGCTCATTTTGAGACATGTTTGGCTAAAGCAATGCCGGAGGCTAGCATGACCTTCACTCCAGACAATATGCTGCTACCTACCATCAGCCACAATATGCCGCTGTATATGAAGGGGCACCTGAATGGAAGGGAGTTGAACAGGATTCTGGTTGATCCCGGTGCGGCGGTCAACATCCTGCCTTATGGAATATACGAGAGGCACCACTTCAACGTGCATCTTGAGAAAGTCGGGGATATGCATATCGCCGGCTTCAATAAAAAATGTGAAGTGTCAATGGGGGTGGCAGAGTTCCCCTTACCTTAGCGGATTTCACTACGACGGTGCAGTTCCATGTCATTGACTCCCGCACCTCGTACAAAGCACTGCTCGGCCGCCCATGGCTGCATGAAAATATGGTGGTGCCATCTACGCTCCACCAATGTATCAAATACAGTCTTCAAGGGAAGGAGGAGAGGATCTTTGCAGACCTCCACCCGTTCGAGGTATTTGAATGTCATTTGGCGGACGCCAACCTATATACAGGGCCTTCCCGGAAGACCTCTGAAGCTAAGCCCCCTGCGGGGGCATCGAGAAGCGCATCCGGCGGCAATTGGTATCCACCACCGCCGCGCGGATATGTCAAGCTCAAGGTGGTCTCCCATATCACAGCATTCGGGGACGTGGGTAGAATGACACCCCCAACATTATACCCTGAAGCTAATGAAGTGCGGGTCGCTCGGCGGCACAATCATATTGAAATCCCGGACGGCCTCACAAAGCCCATTCCCGGCCAGGATGACCCCACTGTCGAGCCATTCAAAACTTGGGAGGTGACACAGGAAGATGGACCCAACACCTTGTTCTATACGGCTGAAGAGCACACTACTCGGGAAGACACAGACTGCAGCCTCCCCGAAGACATAAGCAACCCGTCGGTCCCCGTCCAGGGTCTGGCATTCACAACTAATCGGATGGCCAGGATGTTTCAGAAGCAACACATCCCCTCCGATCAGTCTCAAAAGCACAAGAAAGCTTTCCAAGAAATGTGGTATCCCGCAAATCTGGATAAGGAAATGAGACGCGTCTCTCAGCACCCGGGGTTGGGCTTCACCCTGGAAGAATATTATCACAGTGGCCGATATGAGGTGGACACCCTCTCCGCCTTCTACCCTACTGAAGACAGCCCGTTGGGGGCAACCTTTGATGAATACCCAGCGGAATATGAACATGCTGACTCGGACCAGCCCGAAATCAAGAAACAGAGACCGTGATTCCTTGTCGATGTTGGGAGCAGGTCTATCCCGAAGAGGCGGCCAGGCAAGCTAAATTTGATACGGCTAGCAGCAGTGAAGCCGAAGGTGTTGAAGAAACAGGGACTTCTCCCTCCCGTGGAATCCTTCCACCAATGACCTCCGCACCCCTTGTGCCAATCGGGGAAGCCTCGGCCAGCCCCGACCAGGAGGTGTGTGCTGCCGACAACGGGACTGCCACTCCTATTGAAGATGCAACTGCCCCAGAAGGTGAGATCTCCTCCCCTTCTGCTACGAGACTGGGTTGCTGTTCCAACCCAACAACAAGCAGTCGCCAGTCGGTCACAACTATGACCCCATCTGCAAGGACTGAAGCTGCTCTCTTACCCTTGGAGACTGCGATGGCAGCGGATTTGCTGAAAGAGCAATACGCGTGGCCACTATCAAATGAAACAGAGGACTTATGAGAAGCTCTGATGGTGTCAGATGAGGATATCGAAGTACTCGACCCTCAAGATGGTATTCCAAACCTCGTTGACCTCCAACTGGCACCTCCGGAGATAGAAGACGCAGTCCAAGCCACAGTCAACGAACTAATAGAAGTCAACTTGGGAAGTGAGGAGGACCCTAGGCCTACCTTCCTCAATGCCCAACTGTCCCCAGAAGAACATGAGTTGTACACCCGACTGCTGCAAGAATACTGGGATTGCTTCGCCTGGACTTACAAAGAGATGCCTGGTCTGAATCCTGCAGTTTCACAGCATGAGTTGGTAATCAGCCCTGAAGCCAAGCCGGTGAAGCAACCGCCGCGACGCATGAGACCAGAACTCATCACTCAAATTTGTGCTGAAGTCGACACGCTTATTGACGTGGGATTTGTCGAAGAAAATCAGTACACCACATGGTTGGTGAATATCGTCCCCGTGAAAAAGAAAAATGGACAGATCCGGATATGTGTTGACTTCCGAGATCTAAATAAAGCCTATCCTAAGGATGACTTTTCGGTGCCAATAATGGAAGTCATGATTGATGCTACAACCGATAATGAGGCCCTGTCATTCATGGACGGGTCATCCGGCTACAACCAGATTTGGATCACGGAGCATGACTGGGTTCACACTGCCTTCTGAACCCCTAAAGGCATCTATCACTATAAGAGGATGATGTTCGGACTAAAGAATGCTTGTGCAACTTATCAGCGCACGATGACCAGAATCTTTGATGAGTTGCTCTACCACAAGGTTGAGTGCTACATAGATGCTCTGGTGGTCAAGACCAGAAGAAAACAAGATCATCTGCAGGACCTCCGGATTATCTTTCAGAGGCTGAGGCAGCATGAGCTAAAGATGAACCCTATGAAATGTGCGTTCGGAGTGTCGATCGGAAAGTTCTTGGGCTTCATTGTCCGATATTGGGGAATCGAGATAGACCCCGAAAAGATCAAAGTAATTCAGGAGTTACCTGCACCAAGAAATCTCTCCGAGCTAAGATCACTACAGGGTCGCTTGGCCTATATCCGGCGGTTCATTTCCAATTTGTCAGGGCGATGCCAGCGTTTCCACAAATTGATGATGAAGGATGTTCCCTTTTATTGGGATGAAGATTGCCAGACAGCCTTTGACAAGTTGAAAGACTATCTGAAGACTCCTCCAGTGCTGGGCGCACCGGTGAAAGGACGGCCATTGATACTATATATAGTAGCCACACATAATTCCCTGGGGGCAATGCTGGCCCAAAATAATGAAGAAGGAGAAAGAGCAAGCCCTTTATTACCTCAGTCGGAGACTGGTCAGAACTGAGGAGAAATATACCTATATTGAGAAAATCTGTCTAGCGCTGGTCTTCGCAGTTAAGAAGCTTCGACACTACATGTTGTCGCATGAAATCAGCTTGGTATCCAAAGAGGACCCGCTAAAATATATTATGTCCTAGCCGGCACTCAAAGGTCGCCTGGGCAAATGGGCAGTAATCCTTATGGAGTTTGACATCTCCTATGTGCCACACAAGGCCATCAAGGGCCAAGCTATTGCAGACTTCTTCGCTGAGCACCCAGTACCCGGGGACTGCCCGCTGGAACCGGAGCTTCCTGAAGATGAAATCCTGGAAGCCGCTCAGGTGCGGCCCTCCTTATGCCAGCTATATTTCGATGGCACTTCCAGAATTGACACCTCTGCCATCGGGTCAGTCAGGGTCAGGGCAGGAGCAGACATAGTCCTGAAATCTCCAGAAGGGGAAGTGGTGCACACATCTTACGCGATAAACAAGCATTGCACAAATAATGAAGCAGAGTATGAAGCCCTGATAATCGGGTTGCAAATTGCTCTATCCATGGGAATTCAGATGCTGGAAGCATTCGGAGATTCCATGCTAGTTATAAAACAACTGGAAGGAGAGTTCGATGTGCGAAAGCAAGAGCTTCTCCCCTACCATTAGCTGGCAACCCGCCTGATGTCAAGATTCTACTTCATCAGCATCAAGCATATCAACCGAGGCCAGAATGCTCAGGCAGACGCCCTCGCTAAGCTGGCTAGTTCTTTGACGGTCCCGCCAGACACGAGCCTGAATATAACAGTGATCAACCGCCGACAAGTCCCCAGTGTAACAGAGGTCTTAGCCGACGAACAAGAAGTTGAGGTGGTAGCCGTCGCAGAGGTTCAGCAGCCCGATTGGCGAGAACATCTCCTACGGTGGTTCCAACACCCGCAGCTCCCAAAAGAAAAAGAACAGAGAATGAAACTCCTGAGGGTCAAAGACTCTTACGAGATGAGGAACGGAACCTTGTTCCAAATAATGGCAGATGCCCGAAGAAAAGTCCTGCTTCGTTGCTTGTCCTCAGCAGAAGCGGGGCAGGCGATGCAAGAAATCCATGCGAGATCAGCTGGAGCGCATCAGGCCGACCCAAAGATGAAAATTAAGATAAAGAAATTGGGTTACTATTGGCCCACTATGTTTGATGACTGCTGCAAGTTCGCCAAGGCTTGTCAGAGGTGTCAAGAATGCGCCAACGTGGCAAGGAGACCTCCAGTGCCACTACATCCAACCTTACCAAGCTGGTCATTTGCTCAATGGGGCACGGACGTAGTAGGGCCAGTACTAGCATCATCATCAAGGTGCAAATACATCTTAGCAGCTACAGATTACTTCTCCAGATGGGCAGAAGCAGTTGCATTAAGAGATGTCACGGGAGAACTTGTTGCAAGATTCTTCCGGCAGAACATAATATTCCGGTTCGGGATTCCCAGGTGAATTATCTCTGACAATGGTAGCCATTTCAGAAATCAGAAGGTTTATCGGCTAGGAGACAAATACATGACTGACTGGAGGACATCGTCCCCCTACAACCCTCAAGCCAATGGACTTGCAGAAGCCTTCAACAAGACACTATGCACGTTGCTGGCAAAGACTGTTAAGTCTAATAAAAAGGACTGGGAAGAAAGGATGTATGAGGCGCTCTGGGCCTATTGTACCGTCTATAAAACCCCAACCGGCTGTTCGCCATTCTCCCTTGTGTATGGGTCAGAGGCTGTGGTGCTGATTGAATTAGAAGTTACTTCGTTGCGAGTCGCCATCCAGCATGGACTAGTCGGCGGTGAACAAACCAATGCAGAAAGAAGATTGGAAGAGCTCGCCGAGCTCGAAGGAAAGCGCCTCCGGGCGCAACAAAACATCCAACTCTACCAAGCTCGCATGGCCCGTGCTTTCGATAAGCTGGTCAAAGGTCGAGAATTCAAGAAAGGAGACCTGGTGATGGTCAAGAGAAGAGAAGTGATGGCCTCCAATCCCAAAGGGAAGTTGGTCGAAAACTAGGTCGGACCGTACATCGTCCACCGAGTGTATGAGGGAGGTGCTTACATCCTGGTGGACCACAAAGGAGTCATCCAGTTCTCCCCACTCAATGGGAAGCATATGACGCTGTATCATACGGCACAACCCACATTCCTCGAGTGATCGGAATACCTTTCCTTGGTCTAATGGCACTCCGCCCTGACCGAGCTACCCCCACCTTGGTTCAGTGGCATTGCGCCCTAACCGAGCTACCCTCACCTTGGTTCAGTGGCATTCCGCCCTGACCGAGCTACCCTCACCTTGGTCTAATGGCACTCCGCCCTGACCGAGCTACCCCCACCTTGGTTCAGTGGCATTCCGCCCTAACCGAGCTACCCTCACCTTGGTTCAGTGGCATTCCGCCCTGACCGAGCTACCTTTCCTTGGTCTAATGGCACTCCACCCTGACCGAGCTACCCCCACCTTTGTTCAGTGGTATTCCGCCCTAACCGAGCTACCCTCACCTTGGTTCAGTGGCATTCCGCCCTAACCGAGCTACCCTCACCTTAGTTCAGTGGCATTCTGCCCTGACCGAGCTACCCTCACCTTGGTTCAGTGGCATTCCGCCCTGACCGAGCTACCTTCACCTTGGTCTAGTGGCACTCCGCCCTGACCGAGCTACCTTCACCTTGGTCTAGTGGCACTCCGCCCTGACCGAGCTACCCTCACCTTGGTTCAGTGGCATTCCGCCCTAACCGAGCTACCCTCACCTTGGTCTAGTGGCACTCCGCCCTGACCGAGCTACCCTCACCTTAGTTCAGTGGCATTCCGCCCTAACCGAGCCACCCTCACCTTGGTTCTGTGGCGCTCTGCCCTAACCGAACTACCCGCATTTCGGTCCAGTGATGGTCGGCCCCGACCAGGCTCGCATAGTGTCTACGATATTGCCATTGCGGGCCTTACGCCCGAATCGGCACAAATCTACCCCTTTGCGTCAGCATTACCTTCTTGCTGACGAATAAACCCCTTTTCTCGACGCAATACTTCATGTCCAAGCCGACCTTTATATAGCATTGCCATTGCGGGCCTTACGCCCGAATTGGCACAAATCTACCCCTTTGCGTCAGCACTGCCTTCTTGCTGACGAGTAAACCCTTTTCTCGGCGCAAGACTTCATGTCCTAGCTGACCTTTATACAGCATTGCCATTGCGGGCCTTACGCCCGAATCGGCACAAATCTACCCCTTTGCGTCAGCATTACCTTCTTGCTGACGAATAAACCCTTTTCTCGGCGCAAGACTTCATGTCCTAGCCGACCTTTATACAACATTGCCATTGCGGGTCTTACGCCCGAATCGGCACAAATCTACCCCTTCGCGTCAACATTGCCTTCTAGCTGACGAATAAACCCTTTTCTCGGTGCAAGACTTCATGTCCTAGCCGACCATTATACAACATTGCCATTGCGGGCCTTACGCCAGAATCGGCACAAATCTACCCCTTTGCATCAGCATTGCCTTCGTGCTGACGAGTAAACCCTCTTTCTCGGCGCAAGACTTCGTGTCCTAGCCGGCTCTGTCAACATCCTTCTGTTACGTGAGCAAAAGGAGAAGATAAAATGGGGTTAAAAAGAGATACCCCGCCAGTCTTGTTCCTAAATCGGGACATGGGCGAAAATGGCTATAACCCGGCTGTAGCGAAAACCCGAAAGGGCTTTACGGGCAAAATCGGGTACCCCATCATGTGAAAACCCGAAAGGGCGCATGGGCAAAAGTAAGAGGGGGATGACCTCGGTGAAAACCCGAAAGGGCGCTCAGGTCAGTAAAGTGGTAATCCAAAAATAAGTTCCTCTTTATTCTCCTCCTAACGAGACTCCCAAAGGATGATCATCAAGAGTCCCGTCGGAGATCTCCTAACAAACCTATGTTCGACCCTCGTCATCATCGGCGAGATCGGTCGATCTCTACCCTTAACTTGGACCTTCCGTCCCTGTTAATGAGTATATTCTTGCTTCGACATGTGACCCATGCCGATGAATAAGCCTATGTTCGACTCTCATCATCATCGGTGAGATCGGTCGATCTCTACCCTTAACTTGGACCTTCCGTCCCTGTTAATGAGTCTAACCTTGCTTCGACATGTGACCCATGCCGATGAATAAACCTATGTTCGACCCTCGTCATCATTGGCGAGATCGGTCGATCTCTACCCTTAACTTGGACCATCCGTCCCTGTTAATGAGTCTATCCTTGCTTCGACATGTGACCCATGCCGTTGAATAAACCTATGTTGAACCCTCGTCATCATCGGCGAGATCGGTCGATCTCTACCCTTAACTTGGACCTTCCGTCCCTGTTAATGAGTCTATCCTTGCTTCGACATGTGACCCATGCCGATGAATAAACCTATGTTCGACCCTCGTCATCATCGGCGAGATCGGTCGATCTCTACCCTTAACTTGGACCTTCTGTCCCTGTTAATGAATCTATCCTTACTTCGACATGTGACCCATGCCGATGAATAAACCTATGTTCGACCCTCGTCATCATCGGTGGGATCGGTCAGCCTCTATCCCTTAACCTGGACCTTTCGTCCCTGTTAAGAACTGTACCGTTTGCTTCGACATTTAACCAATGTCGACGAATTAAACCAGGATCTGACCCCTGTCATCATCGACAAGGCCGATCGGCATGCTAGCGGGCAGGCTCTCCTGTGTCCCGGCTTCTTCCTAAAAAAAAAGAAGAGAAAAAAGATGGGGTTAAAAATAGAGATACCCCGCCGATCTTATTCCTACATTAGGGCAAGGGCAAAAATGGCCATAACTCGGCTGTAGCGAAAACCCGAAAGTGCGTTACAGGCAAAATCGGGTACCCCGCCACGTGAAAACCCGAAAGGGCGCGTGGGCAAAAGTAAGAGGGTGCTGGCTTCGGCGAAAACCCGAAAGGGCGCTTGAGTCAGTAATGTGATAAAAAAAAGAGAAAAAAAATGAATGATTAGATGATAATGTAGTAGCGAGGTTATCCTCGTTCATCATTCCACTTCCTTCTACCCTTTTCGGCCCTTGTCACCATCGGCAAGACCGGCCACCATTTCGACCCTTGTCACCATCGACAAGATCGATCGCTACCATTTTCGGCCCTTGTAACCATCAGCAAGACTGGCCATCTTTTCAACCCTTATCACCATCGACAAGATCGGTCGCTACCCTTTTCGGCCCTTGTCACCATCGGTAAGATCGGTCGCTACCCTTTTCGGCCCTTGTCACCATCGGCAGGACGTGCCATCTTTTCGACCCTTGTCACCATCGGCAAGATCGGTCGCTACCATTTTCGGCCCTTGTCACCATCGACAGGACCGGCCATCTTTTCGACCGTTGTCACCATCGGCAAGATCGGTCGCTACCCTTTTCGTCCCTTGTCACCATCGGCAGGACCGGCCATCTTTTCGACCCTTGTCACCATCGACAAGATCGGTCGCTACCCTTTTCGACCCTTATCACCATCAGCAAGACCGGCCATCTTTTAGACCCTTGTCACCATCTACAAGATCGGTCGCTACCCTTTTCGGCCCTTGTCACCATCGGCAGGACCGGCCATCTTTTCGACCCTTGTCACCATCGACAAGATCGGTCGCTACCCTTTTCGGCCCTTGTCACCACCGATAAGACCGGCCATCTTTTCGACCCTTGTCACCATCGACAAGATCGGTCGCTACCCTTTTCGGCCCTTGTCACCATCGGTAAGACCGGCCATCTTTTCGACCCTTGTCGCCATCGGCAAGATCGATCGCTACCCTTTTCAACCCTTATCACCCTCGGCAAGACAGGCTACCTTTTTGGCCCCTGTCATCATCGGCAAGACCGGCCATCTTTTCAACCCTTGTCACCATCGGTAATATCGGCTACCTTTTCGGCCCTTGTCACC
This sequence comes from Amorphophallus konjac, assembly GCA_022559845.1. NCBI lineage: Eukaryota > Viridiplantae > Streptophyta > Magnoliopsida > Alismatales > Araceae > Amorphophallus > Amorphophallus konjac. The sequence continues at coordinate 253,554,438 of CM040126.1, read as the reverse complement.
ATTGGCAAGACCGGCTACCTTTTCGGCCCCTGTCATCATCGACAGGATCGGTCAACGTCCCCTTAACCTGGACCCTTCATCCTCGTTAAGCAATTAACTTTTTTTGCTTCGACATATAACCTCTATCGATGAATGGATCTTACCCTCAATTTCTTTCAACGTCAATAAGCCCAGTTGACAAGCCATCTCACCTTACTTCCCCGCCCTAAGGGGCCTCTACACTTTTTGGTCCTTCGACTTTTGGCCTACGTAAGCCATTGCTTGGTCCCGAGAATGGTCACGGCGCGGTGGAGCGAACACCTCACCCCTTTGCTGAAGGCGTGAGCGCTCTCCTGCCCTAGTGACTCACATACTCGGCCTAGAATTAACGGGCAAATGGAAAGAAAAAAAAGAGAGAAAGAAAAAAAAAAGAATAATGAAAGAATGGAGTCGTCATTTAACAGCAAAATGAAGCTTTTTCATTCCTATGAAACAAAAGGTACATGTTACGCGGGGCATTCCCCGGAATACATGAAGTCCATCAAAAAGGGGCAAATAGAACAGGACTATGGCAGAGGGCGTCGGAAGATGTCCTCCAGCTCTGGAATGCCCAAGAAAGGATGGCGGGTTAGTTCTTGCAGTCTGAACTCAGTGGCCTCCAGCTGAGATAGCTTCTCTCCGAGGGAAGCAGCTTGTCCCTCGGCCATCTCTGCCTCCTCCATCCTCTGGACTTCCAGGCGCTCTACCTCTTGAAGCTTAGCCTCTGCCCTTGAAAGTGTGGCCTGCAGCTCTACTATCCGGGCCGTGAGGAAGCTTCGGCGCTGCAAAAAGGCATTGGCCTCATCCCTCATCCTCACCGCAGTCCCTTTCAAAGAGATGAGAGCTGCTCGGCATTCAGCTCGCTCCAGTATTATGGCCGCCAGCTGGTCAGCTGCCTCCCGGCCTAAGAATTCCCTTCTGTTTACATATTTCAGAAGCAGAATCACCCGTGGAGTCCAATCGTCCATGGGGCAACCAAAAGCCAACAGCGAGCGGGATAAGTGCTCTATCAAGCCCCTCAGCTGAACATAAGTCAAATCTCTGCTGGCCGTTTTGGTCTGCTGAAGGGTCCCTAAGAACTACCACACAAGGTCACTCGACGACTGGAGACCGAGCGGCGACGTCTCCGGTAGTTCGAACTCCACTCTGCTGTCCACAGTGGCCTAGATATCGTCACCCATCCCAGAAGATGACGACGGCATGATTTGCAGTGCACTGGTGTGGGGAACAACTGCGGTGGCCGATATGGTAGCTGGAGTCTCAATGACGATGACTTCCCTGCCATCCCCTTGGGATGAAGCTGCAATAGGAACATCAAGAGCCAAGGACATCTGTTCCTCGCCTCCAACTCGACTGACCCCCATGTGGCCAATTTCAGCAGTGAGAGCCAAGGCCCCAGTAGCCCCAGCTTCCTCTTCGACGATCTCTCCCGCCTCTACCTCGGAGGGGCCATCTTTCTCCGAAGCCGACCGTTGTGCGACTTCCAATGGCTGAGAGTCCTCGACTGCTACCAACTCATCAACCCTCACAAGTGCTCCGGGTCCCGCTGGAGCCGCTGCCGCTGCATAGTCCTTGGGATATCGCAGTGCGATAGGCCGCAAGACGGGCGGGAAAGTTGCGTGACCCGCGCCTAGAGCCGAGAGGGGTATCTGCACCATCATGGTTGGTAGCACCACCTTAGTCTGCACTAGAAATATGTACATCAGAAAGCTAAAAAGAAAAGAAAGGAAGGACAACAGGCGCCGACCACGGGCCAGGGGCGCGCCGGATTAATCTGCGCTGTATTAACATTCAAACGTCGCCGGATTAACATCCGTGCCGGATCAAGTGCCGTCCCAAGCTTCTGTCAACTGAAGAGAAGAACATTCCGGGCGAAGCTCATCTGTCGACCTTGCTGCACTCGTGCCTCGCTCGCAACACCCACGGCTGGGGGGCATTTGTTGGCAGTCAAAATATCACTCGCGGCGATCAAGTCTCAAAGACAAATGACACGGCCTACTGAAGTACAGAAGCCGATAAATATCAACATATTGAAGACTTCTCAAGCTGCCAGAGCTTCGAGCCACCCTGTATGAGCACGTGGACTTCACCTCAGGAGAACCGAGATGAACTCACAATCAACCGGCAGTGCGACCAAGCCTGCCAAATGAACCGGCATCGACTCAGTCGTGCCGCATACACTACACCCGTTGTCCGACCAAGGACGACGGTCTACCCGGTGGCCACCCACCTCATGAAAGACTCTCCTAAGATGAAGGAATGCCCTTGGCTCTTCAAAATGGAAGACCGAAGGCTCTGTCGGTAGAAGATCCTGGCTCCCTGGCACGGGTACGGCTTCTCGCCAAGTGGGGCCCGTTAGCGGCAAAATGATCGCTCGAAATGGGCGGAACTATCACGGGTGCTATTCCACCCTCCAAGAAGCTTCGAGCATGAAACAGACTGAGACGGCAGCACATATCATAGTGCCGAGAGCCATGACATCAAAAAACCCATGTGATCAAACCAAAGTCATCTGAAGTTCCGAGAATGGCCGTACGTCGGCCTGAGAGCTGCGACAAGGCATCTTGTCACGTCCCGAGCGCGGAAGCTTACCCGTGGCGCGACAGTTTTATATAGAACCAAAGCGACCTAACTATTCGATGGAATTCTTCATTTTGATAGTTAATAGGGTGCGCAAATAACTAAGATTTAACTTGAAATTAATACAAATAACATGACATGACAATTGTTACCACTAACCAAATGATAATTACACACATTTCTCGAGTCCGACTACTAAGCTTCAAGCCCTTATTACAGTTCTAATAAATTAGACTAATACAACTGACATCTGACATAACTGGATACAAATGACATAATTACTACACCACAATTAACAAGACAACATGATAACTCCATTTCTACACTCATCACTCAGACTCATTCCCTTCCGAGCTCTGGCTGATATCTGAACTACCTGAAAAGGTTAGAAAACAACTAGATGAGCGAATCGCTCAGTAGGATTTACATCTCAAGTTCTAACATGCTTTAAGTGAATTACCCATTTATTTAATGTAGGTAAACTATGCGTGCAGACAGATAGATATCAAAGAATCGTAAAATCGATAGGAGTAGAAAGTGAGAGTATATAGATTGCACAATTTCAAGCAGCAGTAGCAAGTGATAGCAAATGATATCAGGCCAGTGATAACTGAGAAGTAATAACTGAATAGCAACATATTAATCAAGCTAGCAATAGTAAGTAAAGTAGTTTCAAGCATGTATAACTGGAATTGGCTATTTATAATACATTCAAGTAAACACTTTTACCCTTCTGCGGGTCTCAAGTCAATCAATCAAGTAATATCACGAGAATGAGTGGAATGCCTAAAGTCTAGCAAGCAAGTACTCTGGTGCAATGCCAAACACCGTGGTCAATAAACTCTCATGGGCACAAGTACCTTCGGGTGCTCCTCCCAGGACCAGACCGGGCCCTATATGCACAGCATTGGTCGTGTTTGTCGACATCCACTCTCATTTATAGCCAATATGGAATTTCAAGGATTGACCCGGTAGGATGTATATAAGGTGGATTATAGAATAGAATCCAAGACGTATCGTTATGTAGGGACGAACTAGGAGTAAAACCCGTAACGTTCGATACATGCTAATGACAATAGGAGTTTGAGACTAACTTGCTGGTGTTGACACAAATGTCGATATTAGTTATATATATATTATTTTTATCCAATATGTATATGTATATATATATCCGATTATAGAATTCTGTCCAATATAATGGAGGTTATAGGTATGTATATCTTCTGTCCGATATACATATATGAGTTAGCCAAAATGGTGATTTATTATAATAATCAGAAATTAATTATGAAAATAAGTTTTTATGTTGAATATAGTTCTAACTTGCTAAAAATGATATTAACATGTTGAGAATGAGTTTCATATGTTATTTTACTAGTAAGGTGATAAAAATAAATTTTTCATGCTGGATTTAATTTTTTACATGCTGAAAATTAATTATTAACATGCTAAAATTAATTATTAACATGCTAAAATTAATTAACTTACTGATAGTATGATAAGATAAGGTTGCCATGCTGATTACAGAAATTTTCTGATAACAACATAATTTTATAATGCAAAAATTTATTTTTCTACACTTATTTGCTAATTATTTGATAGGAAAATAGAATTATCATGCTGAAAAATAGTTTTAATATACTGAAAATAACTATAACATGCCAAAAATAAGTATAACATGCTGGAATAATTTTACCATACTGGAAGAAATGTTATTATGCTTGAAGTAATTTTCATGCATCAATTTCCTACTTTATTTAATAGGAAAGTAAGTTTTATATGCACAAAATAGCTTTAAATAGATTTTAACATGCTGAAAATAATTTTTATATCTCAGTATGTATAAAATAATTCTATCATATTGGAAGTCACTTTTAAAATGGTGGAAATAGTTTTAACATGGTGGAGATAATTTTTAGTATGTATAAACTAATGTGGTGAAAATTAGATTTTTTTTTTCAAAAAAAAATAATTTCATTCTACAATTATATATATATATACTCGGTAATAATGAAGGAGTCCATTTTATATTATATTCTGTTCTCTATATATATTCGGTGAGAATGGAGGTGTAGACATTAGTTATATATGTATATATATATATTCTTGTCTAACAATATATAATGAAGGTGTTTTGTATATACAATTAATGGAAGTATATATATGAATTTATATACATATATAATGAAGGTGCTTTGTATATATAAATAATGGGAGTATATATATATATTTATTTATTTATTTAAGGTGTCGGGTGTATATATGCACACTTGCATATGCAGGTGTTATATATATATACTGTTAATAGAGGTATAATGGAGGTTCATAAATTGTTCATACTTTATTTCACTTGTTAAGAGGCTTTACGGTGTTTTTCATTAAGTTCACTGCATGTGTCACACTAGTGTCGACACTTCCTGTTCATTTTTCGTCTCTGTTGTACAGTTAATATTACAATGTTTTGTGTGTCGACACCGGTGTCGACACCTATGTCGACACATGAGATTCTTCTACGGCTTACATATACCGTTAATATTGTATGTGTCGTGTCGACACCGGTGTCGACACCTATGTCGACACATGAGGTTACGTACGTTGTTTTCATTAAGTTTACAGTATGTGTCGACACTAGTGTCGACACCTATTGTTCACAATGTTTTGTGTGTGTCGACACCTGTGTCGACACCTGTGGTTCTGTCTTCGTGTTTATTATTAATTAAGTCTTGTTTTGGTTTAATCATCTTGTTAATCAAGTGTTTAAGGTTTTAATCCATGGTTTAATTTTGGTTTTGTCAACACTCTGGGTAAGTGTCGCGTAGGTGTCGCGTAGGTGTCGCGTAAGTGTTGACACCTCGGGTAAGTGTTGCGTAGGTGTCGCGTAAGTGTTGACACCTCGGGTAAGTGTTGCGTAGGTGTCAACACTTGTGCAACACTTGTGCAACACCTATAATGCAAGTGTCGACATATGTATGACATATGTATGGAAGTGTTGACACGAGGTGTCAACACCTGCATTATATATATATATGGAAGTGTTATGTGAGGTGTTGACATTGAGTGATTTGGTAGATTAACAGGTTATCTAAGCATGCTAATAGATTAGGTATGCTATTAGATTAGTTAATAAAGCTCATTCATGTTAGTTATCTAGGGCATGAGACTAATACTTGCTAATTATCCAAGATTGAAGCTATTGCATGCTAATTATCCTCGTTGTGAAACTAATTACTTTACTAATTTTACTACTTTTCTTAGATTAAAGCTAATACATGATAACTATGAGGCTAACACATGCTGTATAAACGTGAAAGATCGCATGGAGATGAGCCTAAGACTAACTACCTAGACTAATCATCCTAGATTAGCTACTAGTTTAGTTAAAAATTGAGAACACCTACCTCTCTGAGACGACAACGTATAGATGGAAGAAAAAGGGCAGCTTCTTCTGCAACGTCAGAGGAGGCTCCCCCTTCTCTGCAGCAAGTCTTCGAAAGAATGAAGGGAGTCGCAGTATAGGGAGTATTATAGCGTTGGAGGGGGACAAGATCCTACATAATTCGCATCTCAGTGCGATGCCAGCTCAAACGTCCAGCTCAAACCTACTATTCATGTATGAGAAGGACAAATGCCAACAAAGGTTTGTATGTAAGCTAAATTATAGGGCCAAATTATAGGGGCCCTGTGGTCCCGTGTCGGTGCAAGTTTTGCTAGCCTATAGCATATAATTATCTGGCATAAAAAGTATGGCCATTGGGTTGAAAGGCAAGTCACATAACCAACTACACTAGGAAGCCACTTGTTAAGTGAATACTCTTTACATATGATAGCTCTGTGTTCCAACTTCTTACTTAAGCTTCCCATAGAATTTATCTAATATTTTTTTTATTTGAAAAATATTATTAATAATAAATTTTTTTATACGGGGTGCTACACATCTCGTCGAGGTTTCAAAGAGCGGTGGCGAGATAAATGTTCACGGTGACCCCCGGAACCATCCCCGGACTCATCGACTGACTCGCGACGTGCGAAGGGCGCTAATACGGCGTGCCCTAAACCGACGCGCCCCCATTATCCGACGCCCTGCTATTCTGGTGCGCAAAAGGCAATGGAGCTCCTTCCCGGCGCGCCATTCCTCACCCCGGATGAGGCTTCGAGCTTGCTTCTATTTATAGGTGGCTGCCCAAAAACAAACGGGGTGGTGAGGGGAAAGAAAAAAAAGAGAAGGAGAAAGAGGGGGATAACAGAATAGAAAGGGTTCGAAGAGGAGAATTAGAGAGAGTCAATCGCCTTCAAGGAGGACAGGGTTTTTCCTTGCGAAAGAAGCAGGGTCTTACCGAGGGTTCCTCCGGCCGCCGTCTTCCATCCCCATCTGAAGCCCTCTGGAGTCGGAGAAGAAAGAGGCATCCCGATACTCTGTTCTGAGGGTAGGTAGGTCGTTTACTTTCTTCCCGCTGTCTGTCGATTTGTTTCCCTTTGACCGAATGTAAATGAGAAGGGGGGGATGGCGATGATATGAGCCAATCTCTCTTCCCCCCCCTCCTCGTCGTCTCTTCGCCTCGCTCGCCCTCTGTAAATGTTTATCTGCAAATAGTGAACGACGTCCGTGCCACAACGCCAGCGTCAGATTTGTAATGAATATATTGCCTCCCTCCCATCTATGGGGTAGTGGTATGCGTATATGAATCTTTTGGTGGACTGAATGTTCGACGCCCTGTCTCCTCCCCCCACTGCTATCTCAGTCGGTGTACACGTCGGTGTCCTTCTGCGTATGGTTTCCGATTCCGATTTCTCCGACTCCGAATATGCCCTGAGATATCGTGGGCTATAGAGATGACCCCTCCCCGGGTCCTTCCCATCGACACAGCGTCTGTGCCTCATTTGATGGTCTTTGCATCCTCTGGGGATAGAGCTATGCATGTGCATACGCCTCTTCCCGCTTTGATACGAGGGCCGACCTCCATTCCCTCTCCTCTTTGCATTGCTCTATTGCTCAGGAGAGTTGGAAGCCACCTCTAGAATGGCAAGACCCGTCTGGTGATTACTGCGTTCTAGTCATTCGAGCATATGAGTATGTAGTTAGATTATCTCATCTACGTACCAACTATCCCTCTGTGTGACTGCTAATCATCTGTTCCTCTGGGAATGCTAGCCCAATCTCGCGAGCATCAACACCTTGACCCTGTGGCTGGTAATCCGTCTATGCCGAATATACTCATTCCTCCCATTTGTGGTTTGCAGCCATTTGAGTTCCGTTGGTTTTATCCCAGTCATCCAGAGAGGGGGACATTCCCCATTGTCTCACGGAGCTGCTAATTGGTCGAGGGGTCCACCTGATGGGGACATCACCTCCCATGCCCACGTTCACAGCTCGTCTCCTCGCCCCGGTTGCATCTGGTATGGTCTAGTTATTTAATTTTGAGTCCTATGTAATTTTTATTTGAGTCATTTGATGTATTTTCCCTTTTATTTGAGTCATGTCCCTAGGTCTTTTGTTTATTCCCCTAAGTTTGAGTGTCATTAGGTTGATTAGATTAGCTATTGGGCGCAATTCATTGGGCTAGGCCCAAGGGCGCCCCCTACCCCCTTGGTTATTTGTCTTTGTAGCAAGAGTCAGGGACTTTTTGTAAAATGTGGGTTGCCTATATATAGGACCCCATTCCCCCCCATTTGAAGTTAATGAATCAATCAATGAAAAATTTGCCATTTTGTGAGTTCTAACTTCAGATTTTTTGTGGAGTGAATCCATTAGTGAGGTGAGAAGCCTTAGGGAGAGAATCCCACCCATCCCTCTCTTAATCTCTCTCTTCCACTCCCCTTTCTCTCTCCTCCACACCCAATTTCAAATTTTTTCTCTCTCCTCCACCTCACCCTCCACTTCAACCCTAGCCCATCCACCTAAGCCACCCCCCAACCACCTCTCCACTTCCCTAAGTGCATTCACTACCACCTACCCAACTACGACCTACCCCCCTCCTTCCCTAGGAGCATCATGTCCTTCCCAACACAATCTCCCTCTCCCCAACACAATATCCTCCCTTCCCCACACAATCTCCCAACTCCCTAGAGAAGTTTGAATATTTTCCCTCCACTTTCTTTTCCCCCATGCCCTAGACTCCCCAAGAGAGACAGATCTCCTTCTCCCTCACCCTCCAACACCAAATTCGTAGCTCTCCCTCTCACCACCTGCTAGACCCCCTTCCAGTCCCCATTCTCCCCCTCCCTCACCTTGGTTTGCCCCCTCCTAGACCCCCTAATAGCCTGGGGTCTCCCCCACAGCCTACCATCACCATCTCATGTTCATCCGAAGCAGCACCGGTGAACCTGTCCACATCTGAGAGTCCTGCAGAGAAGCAGCATCTTGCAGAGCCGGCCACGCCTTCATCCTGGCACCCCTGGAAGCAAAAGAGGCATTTCCGGAAGCGTATTCTAGTCGTCTTAGTAACGGCGGTGGTCCCGTCCCGTTCTGAGTTCGTGATCGCCCAGGGGAGCCATTCTTCCCCGACTGCGCAAAGCCTCCCTGGCAGGAGTCCAGAGCCTGAGTGGAAGCTCGACTGCGACGATCCTGTTGGGAATAGGATCGAGAGTTCTTCTTCAAAAATCTTCTACTATGAGAACTCTATCATCTCCAAGAAGCAGATCCCAGTTTGGTGACCGGACCTGAAAGTTATCAATTTTCTTCCCCGGGTTCGCAGTTCTGCTTCCACTCAGTCTGCACCGACCCTCCCTCAGTGTTCAGAGTCTACCCTGTGTCGACACCTGTGGTTCTATCTTCGTGTTTATTATTAATTAAGTCTTGTTTTGGTTTAATCATCTTGTTAATCAAGTGTTTAAGTTTTTAATCCATGGTTTAATTTTGGTTTTGTCAACACTCTGGGTAAGTGTCGCGTAGGTGTCGCATAGGTGTCGCGTAAGTGTTGACACCTCGGGTAGGTGTCGCGTAAGTGTTGACACCTCGGGTAAGTGTTACGTAGGTGTCGCGTAAGTGTTGGCACCTCAGGTAAGTGTTGCGTAGGTGTCAACACTTGTGCAACACTTGTGCAACACCTATAATGCAAGTGTCGACATATGTATGACATATGTATGGAAGTGTTGACACGAGGTGTCAACACCTGCATTATATATATATGGAAGTGTTATGTGAGGTGTTGACATTGAGTGATTTGGTAGATTAACATGTTAATTAAGCAAGCTAATAGATTAGGTATGCTATTAGATTAGTAAATAAAGCTCATTCATGTTAGTTATCTAGGGCATGAGACTAATACTTGCTAATTGTCCAAGATTGAAGCTACTGCATGCTAATTATTGTAGCGACCCGGATTCCGGATACCCGGTGCACCCAGTATAAATACCGAATACACGTGATACCACATGGGACCCGCGAGGCCTCCCAAGCGCAGGAAAGCGCCGAAGGAAAAAAGGAGTGTGTGGAATACATTGAAGCCAGCAGACATAACAGTAAGCAATTAAATTTCATTAGATTGGATTGCTAAAGTAGCAGAAATAAAATTACTTTTTCATTAATGAGTCACATTTACAATTATACACAGAGTCCAGCCCCAAAGGAAAGACAACAAGTACAGTCTGACAGAAAATAAACGTACACAGAGGTCGGGAGAAGCCCGACGCAGGTACGGCTGGCAGCTACAACGGCAAGCGCACACTCCACCAGGAACAGCAGAGGCAGATGGCGAAACCCAGCTGAAAAGCAGGGGTGAGTCTCAACAGAAACTTAGTAGGGGTCACGTGGATCCCCACTGGAAAACGTACAGTGCAACGGAAGCAACAACGAAGTAGCAGGAACAGCAGGTGTAGCAAAGCAGGAAAAGCTACACTACAAAGCTGTAGAACTACCGCTAAAAAGAAACAACGGAACAGACGGGTAGCAGGAGTAGGGAACAAGCAGGAGAGGGGTGAGAACCCACACCAAACAAGCGGCTGCCGAACTAACCTCGGCACCCCAAACTACTCCAAACAAAAAGGCAACAGATGGTTGACCCCAAACTCATGCAGAAGGGTACACCAGTCTGTCAACCAACCCAAACAAACAAGGTCTAGACAAGACCCTGACAGACGCCAAACAAACACGTGCACGATCGGAAGAGTCGTGCACACAGCCCCACGCACGATCAGAACATCGTGCAGACGACAGAACACTGACCACGAGTACAGCCACGAACGGGCAACTCGCAAAGGTCACAGCGCACAGGAAAACGCCGAGAGTCACTGCACCAAGTGACAGGAGCACCCTTCTTCCAGAAGAATAACCAGATGCGTCCACTGCGACTTACACTGCGCCAAAAGTGTCTTGTCTATAGGACAAGACACACCAAGAACCAGGTCCAAGGAACAGGAGTCCCAAGGAACGGCACCAACTGCGAGTGACTAGTCAGGGCCACGCCCGTCGGCGCAAGTACCCAGTCCCTGACCACGTGTGCACACACTGACCACTACCTAGGCCAGGCCTCTAGCTAGTATTCCCCTCGGTAGTACGCTACCGCTGGTCGGGGCCTACGGAACTAGCTTAAAAACCGTACGTACCAAACGCAACAGGAAAAAAACCCCTTCACCACTCCCGGTGGGTCGGCAAACAGCCTAGGGCTACAACCAGGGGAGGCTCACAAGGCACGAACTCTGAAACACAGGCGATATAGCACAGACAGCTAAGAAAAGCCCTGTCTCGTGCACAACAAAGCACCCAGGCAGTCAAACAACCGCCAACAGACTCAGGACCAGGCAGCTAGACCTACAATGTAACGATCCCTGAGTCGGACGACTCAAAGGCAAGATCGTCACAAATAGCGGAACAAGCCGCCAATCGGTCTAATCCTAAGCCAGAAGAAACGACGCTCCGCAGAAAATAACACACGGAGACCTGAGGGAAATACCAAGAACCCTGAGCATAGCTGGACACGTAAACTGAGGTAGAACAACACCTCGAAGCATCCAGAAGCAGTGTCTCGGACAGGATAGAACCGCCAAGACACGCACAAACAAGATCCCACGTCAACCACTAGGTCAAATCGGGTTGACCTGAACCAAACAACAGCAGCATGCAAAAGTAGGATCAAGAATCCTACCACAAGTAAGAAGACTCTTGGCTACCTTACAACGTAATCTTAGCCCTCATAGGACGTCAGGAGACATCCACGGGACAACGGGCAGACCACAAGGCCAAGCCAAGACACACAGGAATCAACGGGCAGAAAACAAAGGCACAAGGAATGTAACGCACCAGCCTTAGACCGCTACAAGCAAGCGACGGTCTATCCTAGGGCCGTTACTTCCCAAACAACGGACGGGAATCAATCCGTCACACACACCACCCTGACAAACCTACAAAACCACACTAAAGCCAAGTAACGCACAACACCAGGCGCGTTACAACCAAACGACGCACGGGGGTAGGCGCGTTATTCTCAACGTGCACAGCCACCCTCAACCAAAGCGAAGTAACGCGCAACGTCAGGCGCGTTACAACCAAACAACGCGGCAGGGGAGGGGCGTCAGAGCCAAACGACGCACGGGGGCAGGCGTGTTACTCTCAACGTGCACAGCCACCCTCAACCCAGCACAAAACAACAAACGACGGCCAGGAGCAGGCGCATTGTACCACAATGATGCATGGGGGCACAACCGCTACATCCAACGGGCACAGCCACCCAAGCTCGGCCAAAACAGAATGTAACGGCCAGGTGCAGGCGTGTTACACTCAAACAACGCACGGGGCACCTCCTCAACAGGTCAAACGTCGGTCAAACAGCAAGTGACGGCCAGGGCAGGGCGCGTTACATCCATCTAACGCACTGGGTTAAGCGCGTTAGATCAACCGACTCAACCCCAACACAAAACGACGAAGGCGAAGTAACGCACTAGCCTAGGCGCGTTACAAGGAAGCGACGCGCCACCCTAGGGCCGTCACATTCCCAAAAGCCAGAAAACTTAAAAACGCCAAATCAAATGGCGGTCTATCGTAGGGCCGTCAGAGCCAAATAACGGCCTCTAATACGACCGCTACATCGGTCACGGCGGGAAAACAGGGGAATGGCCCAATCGGCCCGTTCCACGCCCCATTCACGCCGAAACACAGGGGAAACAAACCACAACGATAAATAACATCACCAGGGGGCCAAAACACCCACATGCAAGCTCAAAAACACAGGATTCGAGCGATTTCCACAAATCGACCCTAACTGGGTCACCGAGGTTCCCGGGCTTCTATCGGCCTCGAATGAACACCAAACCACACGAAATCAACGTGGATGGGATCCTAACATCCCAGCGGTCAGTTAGAAACTAACTACGCCGCAAATGGTCGCCGTTTACCGGTCGACCCTAAAAACCACGAAAATCACGGTTTAGGCAAAACAAGCCCAAACTCGACCGTTTCCTAGCCGAACGCCGTGCAATGGCAGGGAAAACGGAGAGGACGAAGTAAGGATCAGTCACCCTACCTCCACCGAAGAAACAGAGCCCCGAAGGGACTAAACCACGCCAAAAACCACTCGCGAACCGATTTCATCAGCTTCGAATCCACCGTTCGGGATCGCGCCAGAATCGATCCGATCCTTGCTCCATCGCGCACCCAGCCAGCTCCATCACGTCCCCAACACGTGCCTCTAGGTCCTCCGTCTGCAGCCGGAGCCGAGGAGGCGAACGGGAGAGAAAATGGGAGAGAGAGAGGCGACGGCGGCGAATGAGAAGGAAGAGAGAGGAAAAGAAAAGAAATAGAAAAGAAATTAGGAAATTTTCCTAATTTTTGAAAATTCCAAAAATGCGCCGAAAATGCACAAATTTAGAAAAATACGCAAAAATAGTCGAAACGACCGGCTCGAAGAGTACTTCGTCGCTGTAGCATCCACGAGTTCGAGAATTGACAAACAAACTCACCGTAGGGTTCCGTAATTAGTACGTGAGAAAAACTCACACGGCTCGTCAAACTCAACTCGGAAGCCACAAAAGTGAACCGAAACTCAACGAAAGCAATCCGAAACAGATCCGAAAGATCCAACAAAGATCCCACAAGACCTGCAAAGGATCCAGCAAAGATCCACCAAGGATCCAGGGCATTACATCCTCCCCTCCTTTAAGAAATTTCACCCTCGAAATTAAGGACTAACCAAGGAGAAGCAAGGGAGAACAACCCACGACACAAATATCGAGAAAACATAGCTCAGAGGAACACCGTCAGATCACAATTATAGGTACACACTCTAGCTTCCAAGACAGTAAGTCTACAGCACGAGTATGGCACCAAAGTGAACACATCTAACACCTCCGAAGCAAGGGCAACGTCGTTTACGTCTCACCAGAAATAGAGACACGACAGCCACAACAATCGATAACCAACATCGAGAAACACAATAACAACACGGCAAGCAGCAGCTCACACAAGGAGACGCAGTCCTCTAGCTGACAGCTCGCAACATCATCGGCTCCAGTGCCAAAGGCAACAGGGAACACCTGGCACACAGGACACCAACGACAACAACACCACTGGACCAGAAACACAATCAAGTCAGCCCTCACTCAGATATCACATCTAATTAAGTCGCAAGCTAACTCTACCCAAGAGAAAGGGAGTATAGCAAGCTAACTGACAACACGATGGTCCAAGACAAGAACACAAAATCATAAAGAAACAGTGCCAAAATAACAACACAGCGGCAGCACCAGCAGGATTCCGGCTCCGCACAACACGCAGGGCCAAGGAACACATCTGCAAGCAGGGTCACATCAAGGCACAAGAACAACTGGACACACGACCACAAGGATAGGCCACGCATCAGACTGCTCACCGAGCGAAGACCCACAACAACGAGAAACGACAACAATCTCGGGGAAAGCAACTCAAGGACTAGCATCACGCCTCGAGAGCACAACACCCAAGAAAGAAATGCAGAGCTGAGGGTACTCAATCAGCAAGGAATGCCGACAAATTCCCCATCACTCGCAAATGCCAATGCCAACAGCAAAAAAATACCCGAAAACTACCAACAATGGCACGGCAACGACAATGTCAAGGCACAAGAAGCCAAGACAAAAGCACATCGAGAAGGAACAAAACCTCTCGACAAGCGGGTAGCCAACCCACACACTTCCACTGCACTCTCAACAATGCGCACAGGCAACAGAACAACACCAGTAATCGCACCTCAGCACATGCCAGACGCCATCGCAATCAACAAAGATCGCAATTAACACGCCACGAGCACCGATCTCGCGAACAACCGATCACAAGGGGCCTAAGTGCAACAAAGGAAGAGCACCAGCTTTAGCACAAAGCACGCGAAAAGAACTAATCCCAGTTTACCTTCATGTCCTGGAACAACAAATGAGCCTTCGCAAGCATCGACCGTTGGACACGGCACGACAAATACGGTACACTACAGCTCTTAACACCATCATGGAGTCCAAAGCCAAGCAACCGTACAACAAGAGAGCAGATCAGGCTCAAAATAAAGTTGTCCACACTTAAGCAGACACAGGACAAGGGCAAAACCAAGACAACAATTCCAAGGCAAACCTCGAAAAAGCTTCACCAAAGAGGGATGAGAAGCAATGAGCTCGACAACAACAGCTCACCAGGAAGGAAAATCCTAGGTTCGCTCGAGCAACTTCTCAATCGAGGCAACACAATGACCGATTCAATCGAAACGACGACGCATCAGGAGCCAAGCAGACTCAAGCTGGGACAACCAAAACAACGTAAGAACGTGCATGGCCATCACACCAATGCTGAAAGTCACAAGCCACCTGAGCAAAACACAGAAAACAGCTCGAACAATGCACTGTAGGTTCATGCCAATCGATAGACACTGCCAAGTGCAACACGATCGAGACCAACTTCAAAGCCGAACGAAGCACCACGTCACATCCAGACGGGAGCAAAACCATCTCGTACAGTGCCAACCAAGCACGTACAAGACCACATACGAAAAGCACCGCGATAAACCATCGCAACACCTACGCCAGCAAGAGACTGTACTGGACCTTAAGGACTCTGGTAACTGTATATCTGGATTTCCATGTATTTCACATGACAATGCTCTGATAGCTCAGAAAAGAAACTCCGAACATCTCAGAACACTGCTCTGATACCAACTGTAGCGACCCGAATTCCGGATACCCGGTGCACCCGGTATAAATACCAAAGACACGTGATACCACATGGGACCCGCGAGGCCTCCCAAGTGCAGGAAAGCGCCGAAGGGAAAAAGGAGTGTGTGGAATACATTGAAGCCAGCAGACATAACAGTAAGCAATTAAATTTTATTAGATTGGATTGCTAAAGTAGCAGAAATAAAATTACTTTTTCATTAATGAGTCAAATTTACAATTATACACAGAGTCCAGCCCCAAAGGAAAGACAACAAGTACAGTCTGACAGAAAAGAAACGTACACGGAGGTCAGGAGAAGCCCGATGCAGGTACGACTGGCAGCTACAACAGCAAGCACGCACTCCACCAAGAACAGTAGAGGCAGACGGCGAAACCCACCTGAAAAGCAGGGGTGAGTCTCAACAGAAACTCAGTAGGGGTCACGCGGATCCCCACTGGAAAATGCACAGTGCAACGGAAGCAACAACGAAGCAGCAGGAACAGCAGGTGTAGCAAAGCAGGAAAAGCTACACTACAAAGCTGTAGAACTACCGCTAAAAAGAAACAACGGAACAGACGGGTAGCAGGAGTAGGGAACAAGCAGGAGAGGGGTGAGAACCCACACCAAACAAGCGGCTGCCGAACTAACCTCGGCACCCCAAACTACTCCAAACAAAAAGGCAACAGATGGTTGACCCCAAACTCACGCAGAAGGGTACACCAGTCTGTCAACCAGCCCAAACAAACAAGGTCTAGACAAGACCCTGACAGATGCCAAACAAACACGTGCACGACCGGAAGCGTCGTGCACACAGCCCCACGCACGATCAGAACATCGTGCAGACGACAGAACACTGACCTCGAGTACAGCCACGAACGGGCAACTCGCAAAGGTCACAGCGCACAGGAAAACGCCGAGAGTCACTGCACCAAGTGACAGGAGCACCCTCCTTCCAGAAGAATAACCAGATGCGTCCACTGATGACTTACACTACGCCAAAAGTGTCTTGTCTACAGGATAAGACACACCAAGAACCATGTCCAAGGAACAGAGTCCCAAGGAACAGCACCAACTGCGAGTGACAAGTCAGGGCCACGCCCGTCGGCCCAAGTCCCCAATCCCTGACCACGTGTGCACACACTGACCACTACCTAGCCCAGGCCTCTAGCTAGTATTCCCCTCGGTAGGACGCTACCGCTGGTCGGGGCCTACGGAACTAGCTTAAAAACTGTACGTACCAAACGCAACAGGAAAAAAACCCCTCCACCACTCCCGGTGGGTCGGCAAACAGCCTAGGGCTACAACCAGGGGAGGCTCACAAGGCACGAACTCTGAAACACAGGCGCTACAGCACAGACAGCTAAGAAAAGCCATGTCTCGTGCACAACAAAGCACCCAGGCAGTCAAACAACCGCCAACAGACTCAGGACCAGGCAACTAGACCTACAATGTAACGATCCCTGAGTCGGACGACTCAAAGGCAAGATCGTCACAAACAGCGGAACAAGCCGCCAATCGGTCTAATCCTAAGCCAGAAGAAACGACGCTCCGCAGAAAATAACACACGGAGACCTGAGGGAAATACCAAGAACCCTCAGCACAGTTGGACACGCAAACCGAGGTAGAACAACACCTCGAAGCATCCAGAAGCAGTGTCTCGGACAGGACAGAACCGCCAAGACACGCACAAACAATGTCCCACGTCAACCACTGGGTGAAACCGGGTTGACCTGAACCAAACAACAGCAGCATGCAAAAGTAGGATCAAGAATCCTACCACAAGTAAGAAGACTCCTGGCTACCTTACAACGTAAGCTTAGCCCTCATAGGACGTCAGGAGACATCCACGAGACAACGGGCAGACCACAAGGCAAAGCCAAGACACACAGGAATCAACGGGCGGAAAACAAAGGCACAAGGAATGTAACGCACTAGCCTTAGACCGCTACAAGCAAGCGATGGTCTATCCTAGGGCCGTTACTTCCCAAACAACGGACGAGAATCAATCCGTCACACACACCACCCTGACAAACCTACAAAACCACACTAAAGCCAAGTAACGCACAACACCAGGCGCGTTACAACCAAACGACGCACGGGGGTAGGCGCGTTATTCTCAACGTGCACAGCCACCCTCAACCAAAGCGAAGTAACGCGCAACGTCAGGCGCGTTACAACCAAACAACGCGGCAGGGGAGGGGCGTCAGAGCCAAACGACCCACGGGGGCAGGCGCGTTACTCTCAACGTGCACAGCCACCCTCAACCCAGCACAAAACAACAAACGACGGCCAGGAGCAGGCGCGTTGTACCACAACGACGCATGGGGGCACAACCGCTACATCCAACGGGCACAGCCACCCAACCTCGGCCAAAATAGAATGTAACGGCCAGGGGCAGGCGAGTTACACTCAAACAACGCACGGGGTACGACCGCTGGAGGCACCGCCTCAACAGGTCAAACGTCGGTCAAACAGCAAGTGACGGCCAGGGCAGGGCGCGTTACATCCATCTAACGCACTGGGTTAAGCGCGTTAGATCAACCGACTCAACCCCAACACAAAACGACGAAGGCGAAGTAACGCACTAGCCTAGGCGCGTTACAAGGAAGCGATGCGCCACCCTAGGACCGTCACATTCCCAAAAGCCAGAAAACTTAAAAACGCCAAATCAAATGGCGGTCTATCGTAGGGCCGTCAGAGCCAAATAACGGCCTCTGATACGACCGCTACATCGGTCACGGCGGGAAAACAGGGGAATGGCCCAATCGGCCCATTCCACGCCCCATTCACGCCGAAACGTAGGGGAAACAAACCACAACGACAAATAACAACACCAGGGGGCCAAAATGCCCACATGCAAGCTCAAAAAAATAGGATTCGAGCGATTTCCACAAATCGACCCTAAGTGGGTCACCGAGGTTCCCGGGCTTCTACCGGCCTCGAATGAACACCAAACCACACGAAATCAACGTGGATGGGATCCTAACATCCCAACGGTCAGTTAGAAACTAACTACGCCGCAAACGCTCACCGTTTACCGGCCGACCCTAAAAACCACGAAAATCACGGTTTAGGCAAAACAAGCCCAAACTCGACCGTTTCCTAGCCAAACGCCGTGCAATGGCAGGAAAAATGGAGAGGACGAAGTAAGGATCAGTCACCCTACCTCCACCGAAGAAACCGTGCCCCGAAGGGACTAAACCACGCCGAAAACCACTCGCAAACCGATTTCACCGGCTTCGAATCCACCGTTCTGGATCGCGCCAGAATCGATCCGATCCTTGCTCCATCGTGCACCCAGCCAGCTCCATCACGTCCCCAACACGTGCCTCTAGGTCCTCCGTCTGCAGTCGGAGCCGAGGAGGCGAACGGGAGAGAAAATGGGAGAGAGAGAGGTGACGGCGGCGAATGAGAAGGAAGAGAGAGGAAAAGAAAAAAATAGAAAAGAAATTAGGAAATTAGGAAATTAGGAAATTTTCCTAATTTCTAAAAATTCCGAAAATGCGCCGAAAATGTACAAATTTAAAAAAATATGCAAAAATAGTCAAAACGACCGACTCGAAGAGTACTTCGTCGCTGTAGCATCCACGAGTTCGAGAATTGACAAACAAACTCACCGTAGGGTTCCGTAACTAGTACGTGAGAAAAAACCCACACGGCTCGTCAAACTCAACTCGGAAGCCACAAAAGCGAACCGAAACTCAACGAAACCAATCCGAAACAGATCCGAAAGATCCAACAAAGATCCCACAAGACCTGCAAAGGATCCAGCAAAGATCCACCAAGGATCCAGGGCATTACAATTATCCTCGTTGTGAAATTAATTACTTTACTAATTTTACTACTTTTCTTAGATTAAAGCTAATACATGATAACTATGAGGCTAACACATGCTGTATAAACGTGAAAGATCGCATGGAGATGAGCCTAAGACTAACTGCCTAGACTAATCATCCTAGATTAGCTACTAGTTTAGTTAAAAATTGAGAACACCTACCTCTCTGAGACGACAGCGTATAGATGGAAGAAAAATGGCGGCTTTCTTCTGCAACGTCAGAGGAGGCTCCCCCTTCTCTGCAGCAAGTCTTCGGAAGAATGAAGGGAGTCTCAGTATAGGGAGTATTATAGCGTTGAAGGGGGACAAGATCCTACATAATTCGTATCTCAGTGCGATGCCAGCTCAAACCTACTATTCATGTATGAGAAGGACAAATGCCAACGAAGGTTTGTATGTAAGCTAAATTATAGGGGCCTTGTGCCCCGTGTCGGTGCAAGTTTTGCTAGACTATAGCATATAATTATCTGGCATAAAAAGTAATGGTGGATGCTAGGATTTGAACCCTAGTCATTGGGTTGAAAGGCAAGTCACATAACCAACTACACTAGGAAGCCACTTTTTAAGTGAATACTCGTTACATATGATAACTCCGTGTTCCAACTTCTTACTTAAGCTTCCCATAGAATTTATCTAATTTTTTTTATTTGAAAAATATTATTAATAATAAAAAAAATTATACGGGGTGCTACACCCTCCCCTACTTAAAAGAATTTGGTCCCCAAATTCAATTGTATAAGGGTAAATTCAACTACATAAGGATACTGTAGAAAGTATAAGATACTTGCCTACTAAAATAGTTCTGGGTATCTTCTCTTCATAGATTCCTCGGTCTCCCAAGTTACTTCTTGCTCCGAGCATCGATTCCATTGGATTTTTACCATAGGGATCGTCTTGCTCCTTAGAACTCGGATTTCTTGGTCGAGAATCTTTACTAGCCTTTGCTCGTAGGTGAGGTCCTTCTGTATCACCAAGTCAGTGTGATCGATGACGTGGAGAGGATCGTGCACATACTTCTTCAGCATAGAAATATGGAATACATTGTGCACTTCCGATAGTTGAGGAGGTAAGGCAATGCGGTAAGCCACCTCTTCCACTCTTTCTAATACTTCAAATGGACCGATAAACCTTGGTGTAAGCTTGCCCTTAACACCGAATCTTCTAATACCTCGGTCGGGAGATACCTTGAGAAATACATGATCACCCACTTGAAATTCCAAATCTCTCCTTCTGTTATTAGCATATGATTTTTGCCTGCACTGAGCTACCTTGAGTCTCTCTCGGATAAGGTGTATCTTTTCAGTTGAATCTCTAACCATATCTGGGCCTAGAAGTTGTCTTTCACCGACTTCATCCCAACATATTGGAGATCGACAACTCCTGCCATAAAGTGCCTCGAAAGGTGCCATCTGGATACTGGCTTGGTCGCTGTTATTGTAGGTAAATTCGGCTAGGGGTAAGTGGTCATGCCAGCTTCCGCTGAAATCTATAATACATGCCCTTAACATATCTTCAACAACCTGATTTGTTCTTTCAGTCTGACCATCTGTCTGGGGATGAAAAGCAGTGCTAAAGTTGAGTTTCGTTCCAGAGAATGTTGTAGACCCTTCCAAAAATGAGAAGTAAAGCGTGGGTCTCAATCAGATACTATAGACACAAGAATTCCATGTAATCTAGTAACCTCCTTGATATATAAGGCAGCAAGAACATCAACCGACCATCGACTCTTTATAGGCAAGAAATGAGCCGATTTAGTAAGGCGATCGATGATTACCCATATTCCGTCATGTCCGCCCCTAGACCTGGGCAAACCCATGATGAAGTCCATGCTGATGTCTTCCCATTTCCACTTGGGAATATCTAGTGGATGCAATCTTCCAGCGGGCTTCTGATGTTCCGCCTTCACCTGTTGGCATGTCAAGCATCTAGACACGAAGTCCGCTATCTCCCTTTTTATGTTGGGCTACCAAAAGGTTCTTTTTATGTCTTGGTACATCTTAGTGGCTCTAGGGTGGATCGTATACCTCGATCGGTGAGCTTCTTCAAGAATCCTCTTCTTCAGCTCAGGACTGTCTGGTACACATGTCCGTTCATGGTATAATAATCTGCCATCGAGTGCCAACTTGAAATCAGATTTCTCGTCTAGCTTTTCTTTTATTTCCACTAGGGTAGGATCTTCTTCTTGCAACCTCTTGATTTCAGCTAGCAAATCCGGATGTACACTTAAGAGAGATAGAGTAATACACCTGTCATTCTCATCCATGCTTATATTGATTTCAGCGAATTTTTCCAATAGCTTCCATTCTTGAACCATACAGTTGGTTACTAGGGCTCTCGGTTTCCGACTAAGGGCATCTGCTACGGAATTACCCTTACCAGGATGATATTGTATAGTGAAGTCGAAATCCTTGAGATACTCGAGCCAACGCCTTTGTCGCATGTTCAGCTCTCTCTGAGAGAATAGATATTTAAGGCTTTTATGATCGGAGTATACGGTGAATTGCTCTCCATAGAGATAGTGCCTCTAGACCTTTAAAGCCAATACCACTGCGGCTAGATCCAAATCATGCACAGGGTAGTTTTCTTCATGCTTCTTTAATTGCCTGGAAGAGTATGCAATGACTCTTCCATTCTGCATCAATACACATCCGAGGCCGATACCAGATGCATCGGTATATACCTCGTACTTCTCTCCTTCAATTGGTAGAGATAAGACCGGAGCAGTAGTCAAGAGATCCTTCAAAGTTAGGAAACTCTTCTCACAGTCTTCACTCCATTCATAAGGCACTTCCTTGCGAGTTAATCTGGTAAGAGGGACAACAATCTTGGAGAAGTCCTTAATAAAACGCCGGTAGTAACCAGCTAGACCCAAGAAGCTTCGAATCTCCGTTGCATTCGTTGGTCGTCCCCAATTTTGTATAGCTTCAACCTTCGCAGGGTCAACAGAAATTCCATTCTTTGATATGACATGGCCTAAGAAGGACACTTCTTCAAGCCAGAACTGGCATTTGCTGAATTTGGCATATAGCTTGTTGTCTCGCAATATCTGTAATGCCTTCTTGAGATGCACTTCATGATCTTCTTCAGTTTTTGAATAGATCAATATATCATCGATAAAGACCACAATAAATTGGTCTAAATAAGGCCTATAGATGTTGTTCATTAACTGCATAAAAGACGCGGGGGCATTTGTTAGTCCAAAAGGTATAACAGTAAATTCGTAATGCCCATATCTGCTTCGAAATGCAGTTTTATATATGTCTTCTTCTTTGATCCTCAATTGGTGGTAACCAGACCGAAGATCAATCTTGGAGAAATAGTTAGCTCCAGACAATTGGTCGAACAACTCGTCAATTCTCGACAGCTGGTACTTGTTCTTGATTGTAAGATGGTTCAACTGCCGATAATCAATGCATAGCCTAAATGTTCCATCCTTCTTTTTAACAAAGAGCACGGGTGCTCCCCAGGGGGAAGTACTCGGCCCAATGAATCTCTTTTTCAGTAAATCCATTAGCTGCTCTTTTAGCTCCTTCAACTCGGCGGGAGACATTCTATAGGGTGCCTTAGACACATGACCAGCACCAGGAATAATGTCGATAGTGAACGACACTTCCCTTTCCGGGGGTAAACCTGGTAATTCTTCAGGAAAAACATCTGAAAAGTCTCGAATTACACGGATGTCTTCAATTTCAGTCTTCTCGACTTCCATGGCAGTCACAAAAGCTATGAAAGCCACACATCCTTTATTCACAAGTTTGCTAGCTCGAAGAGCTGAGATGAGAGGGGATTTATTCCGAGGGCTAATATAAACTAACTCGGAATAATCTGCAAAAGTTATCTTGCCATGCCGGCAGTCTACCGTTGCTTGGTAGGTGGATAACTAGTCAGCTCCTAATATGACATCATAATGCTCCATATCAAGGCATATCAGGTCGACTGGTAGATTGTTACCTTGGACCATAACCTCACAACTTGGGTAGTGATGCATGATATCAGACTTGTTTCCAAGAGGTGTAGATATTACTAAATCTAACCATTCAGGTTCTTTAGAAAATGAGGCAGTAAATCTCTTGGAAACAAATGAATGAGTTGCTCCAGTATCAAATAGAACTTTTGCAGGTTTAGAGCAAACAGTTAGTGTACCTTCCACGATTCCTCCTTCCATGGGTTTCGTCCCTTGAAGAGCTTGGAGACGGCCTTGTTTCTTTACCAGACGCTTCTCGTCTTTGTTGGCTTGTTCCTTCATCAAGGGGCAGTCGGGGATTCGATGCTCTCGACTCCCACATCGGAGACATGCTCCCAGTTTCTTCCAGCATTCCTCAGTCTTATGACCAGCCTTGTCACAATACTTGCAGATTTCCTTGGAAGGTGTGATGGCGGAGGAAGGCTTATTGTTGATTGTAGAGAAGGGCTTGTTGCTTTTCTGGAACCTCTTCTCTTTGGAAAATTCTCCTCCATTTAAGAATCGCTTCTTACCAAATGGTGGTTTGAAGTTTCCCATACTAGGGACGGGTTCCTTCTTGTCCCTGCCTCGAATCCTTTCAGAGAATTCAGTGGCATCTTCCAACAATTGAGCACGCCAAACCATTTCCGAATAGACTTGGATGTCCATTGGCGCAAGTTGTGTAATATATTGGGGCCGTAGCCCGTTGAGGAATCTCCTTGCTTTCATCTTTTCCGTACACACCAAGTGGGGTGCATAACGGGAAAGTCTTGAGAATTGGGCCTCATATTCGGCCACCTTCAGGCTCCTTTGCTTTAATGTGGCAAATTCCGTGGCCTTCTTCTCTTGAACACGGTCAGAAAAATACTTGTTGTTATAGTGTTCAACAAACTCCGCCCAGGTGACATGGTTGTCGGGCAGTGTTGCTTCTACGGATTACCACCAGCATCGAGCATCCCGTTCTAGTTGGAACGTAGCCAATAGAACCTTCTCTGTATCCGTGCATTGCATTACACCGAAGATCCTCTCAATTTCCTTCAGCCAATTCTCGGCATCATCGGGGTCCACCGAACCCGTGAATCTTGGTGGGTTCATGTTACGAAAATCCCGGTGAAGGTCACCAGCTCCACGGTGAGCACCGCCAACACCGCCTTGCGCCACTTGCTGTAGCGCCTGGGTAAGTCCCTGCACAGTGCGCTGCATCTCGCGCCATTGTGCTCTTTCTGCGGCCATAATCCTACAAAAGAATTAAGGTGTAATAAATATTGGGTTTCGTTATTATGGAGTCAATTGTCATTGTTAAACTTAACCCTTGACTTTACCCATCTCACCAGGTAAGATCTAAACCTATCCATAGACAATTCTATTAGACATTTATATCTTTGGACTCAGGTTTTTACCTAGGAAATTAAAATCCTAGGCTCTGATACCAAGAAAGCTGTCACGTCCCGAGCGCGGAAGCTTACCCGTGGCGCGACAGTTTTATATAGAACCAAAGCGAGCTAGCTATTCGATGGAATTCTTCATTTTGATAGTTAATAGGGTGCACAAATAACTAAGATTTAACTTGAAATTAATACAAATAATCCGAGATGACAATTGTTACCACTAACCAAATGATAATTACACACATTTCTCGAGTCCGACTACTAGGCTTCAAGCCCTTATTACAGTTCTAATAAATTAGACTAATACAACTGACATCTGACATAACTGGATACAAATGACATAATTACTACACCACAATTAACAAGACAACATGATAACTCATTTCTACACTCATCACTCAGACTCATTCCCTTCCGAGTTTTGGCTGATATCCGAACTACCTGAAAATGTTAGAAAACAACTAGATGAGCGAATCGCTCAGTAGGATTTACATCTCAAGTTCTAACATGCTTTAAGTGAATTACCCATTTATTTAATGTAGGTAAACTATGCATGCAGACAGATAGATATCAAAGAATCGTAAAATCGATAGGAGTAGAAAGTGAGAGTATATAGATTGCACAATTTCAAGCAGCAGTAGCAAGTGATAGCAAATGATATCAGACCAGTGATAACTGAGAAGTAATAACTGGAATAGCAACATGTTAATCAAGCTAGCAATAGTAAGCAAAGTAGTTTCAATCATGTATAACTGGAATTGGCTATTTATAATGCATTCAAGTAAACACTTTTACCCTTCTGCGGGTCTCAAGTCAATCAATCAAGTAATATCACGAGAATGAGTGGAATGCCTAAAGTCTAGCAAGCAAGTACTCCGGTGCAATGCCAAACACCGTGGTCAATAAACTCCCATGGGCACAAGTACCTTCGGGTGCTCCTCCCAGGACCAGACCGGGCCCTATATGCACAGCATTGGTCGTGTTTGTCGACATCCACTCTCATTTATAGCCAATATGGAATTTCAAGGATTGACCCGGTAGGATGTATATAAGGTGGATTATAGAATAGAATCCAAGGCGTATCGTTATGTAGGGACGAACTAAGAGTAAAACCCGTAATGTTCGATACATGCTAATGACAATAGGAGTTTGAGACTAACTTGCTGGTGTTGACACAAATGTCGATATTAGTTATATATATATTATTTTTATCCAATATGTATATGTATATATATCCAATTATAGAATTCTGTCCAATATAATGGAGGTTATAGGTATGTATATCTTCTGTCCGATATACATATATGAGTTAGCCAAAATGGTGATTTATTATAATAATCAGAAATTAATTATGAAAATAAGTTTTTATGTTGAATATAGTTCTAACTTGCTAAAAATGATATTAACATGTTGAGAATGAGTTTCATATGTTATTTTACTGGTAAGGTGATAAAAATAAATTTTTCATGCTGGATTTAATTTTTTTACATGTTGAAAATTAATTATTAACATGCTAAAATTAATTATTAACATGCTAAAATTAATTAACTTACTGATAGTATGATAAGATAAGGTTGCCATGCTGATTACAAAAATTTTCTGATAACAACATAATTTATAATGCAAAAATTTATTTTTCTACATTTATTTGCTAATTATTTGATAGGAAAATAGAATTATCATGCTGAAAAATAGTTTTAATACACTGAAAATAACTATAACATGCCAAAAATAATTATAACATGCTGGAATAATTTTATCATACTGGAAGAAATGTTATCATGCTGGAAGTAATTTTCATGCATCAATTTCCTACTTTATTTAATAGGAAAGTAAGTTTTATATGCACAAAATAGCTTTAAATAGATTTTAACATGCTGAAAATAATTTTTATATCTCAGTATGTATAAAATAATTCTATCATATTGGAAGTCACTTTTAAAATGCTGGAAATAGTTTTAACATGGTGGAGATAATTTTTAGTATGTATAAACTAATGTGGTGAAAATTAGATTTTTTTTCAAAAAAAAATAATTTTATTCTACAAATATATATATATATATATATACTCGGTAAGAATGAAGGAGTCCATTTTATATTATATTTTGTTCTCTATATATATTCGGTGAGAATGGAGGTGTAGACATTAGTTATATATGTATATATATATATATTCTTGTCTAACAATATATAATGAAGGTGTTTTGTATATACAATTAATGGAAGTATATATATGAATTTATATACATATATAATGAAGGTGCTTTGTATATACAATTAATGGGAGTATATATATATATATATATATTTATTTATTTAAGGTGTCGGGTGTATATATGCACACTTGCATATGCAAGTGTTATATATATATACTGTTAATAGAGGTATAATGGAGGTTCATAAATTGTTCATACTTTATTTCACTTGTTAAGAGGCTTTACGGTGTTTTTCATTAAGTTCACTGCATGTGTCACACTAGTGTCGACACTTCCTGTTCATTTTTCGTCTCTGTTGTACAGTTAATATTACAATGTTTTGTGTGTCGACACCGGTGTCGACACTTGTGTCGACACCTGTGTCGACACATGAGATTCTTCTACGGCTTACATATACCGTTAATATTGTATGTGTCGACACCTGTGTCGACACCGGTGTCGACACCTGTGTCGACACATGAGGTTCACGTACGTTGTTTTCATTAAGTTTAAAGTATGTGTCGACACTAGTGTCGACACCTATTGTTCACAATGTTTTGTGTGTGTCGACACCTGTGTCGACACCTGTGGTTCTGTCTTCGTGTTTATTATTAATTAAGTCTTGTTTTGGTTTAATCATCTTGTTAATCAAGTGTTTAAGGTTTTAATCCATGGTTTAATTTTGGTGTTGTCAACACTCTGGGTAAGTGTCGCGTAGGTGTCGCGTAGGTGTCGCGTAAGTGTTGACACCTCGGGTAAGTGTTGCGTAGGTGTCGCGTAAGTGTTGACACCTCGGGTAAGTGTTGCGTAGGTGTCAACACTTGTGCAACACTTGTGCAACACCTATAATGCAAGTGTCGACATATGTATGACATATGTATGGAAGTGTTGACACGAGGTGTCAACACCTGCATTATATATATATATGGAAGTGTTATGTGAGGTGTTGACATTGAGTGATTTGGTGGATTAACAGGTTAATTAAGCATGCTAATAGATTAGGTATGCTATTAGATTAGTTAATAAAGCTCGTTCATGTTAGTTATCTAGGGCATGAGACTAATACATGCTAATTGTCCAAGATTGAAGCTATTGCATGCTAATTATCCTCGTTGTGAAACTAATTACTTTACTAATTTTACTACTTTTCTTAGATTAAAGGTAATACATGATAACTATGAGGCTAACACATGATGTATAAACGTGAAAGATCGCATGGAGATGAGCCTAAGACTAACTGCCTAGACTAATCATCCTAGATTAGCTACTAGTTTAGTTAAAAATTGAGAACACCTACCTCTCTGAGACGACAGCGTATAGATGGAAGAAAACGGGCAGCTTTCTTCTGCAACGTCAGAGGAGGCTCCCCCTTCTCTGCAACAAGTCTTCGGAAGAATGAAGGGAGTCTCAGTATAGGGAGTATTATAGCGTTGGAGGGGGACAAGATCCTACATAATTCGCATCTCAGTGTGATGCCAGCTCAAACGTCCAGCTCAAACCTACTATTCATGTATGAGAAGGACAAATGCCAACGAAGGTTTGTATGTAAGCTAAATTATAGGGCCAAATTATAGGGGCCCTGTGGCCCCGTGTCGGTGCAAGTTTTGCTAGCCTATAGCATATAATTATCTGGCATAAAAAGTATGGCCATTGGGTTGAAAGGCAAGTCACATAACCAACTACACTAGGAAGTCACTTGTTAAGTGAATACTCTTTACATATGATAGCTCCGTGTTCCAACTTCTTACTTAAGCTTCCCATAGAATTTATCTAATATTTTTTTATTTGAAAAATATTAATAATAATAAAAAAAATTTATACGGGGTGCTACACATCTTGTCGAGGTTTCAAAGAGCGGTGGCGAGATAAGTGTTCACGGTGACCCCCGGAACCATCCCCGGACTCATCGACTGACTCGCGACGTGCGAAGGGTGCTAATACGGCGTGCCCTAAACCGACGCGCCCCCATTATCCGACGCCCTGCTATTCCGGTGCACAAAAGGCAATGGAGCTCCTTCCCGGCGCGCCATTCCTCACCCCCGATGAGGCTTCGAGCTTGCTTCTATTTATAGGTGGCTGCCCAAAAACAAACGGGGTAGTGAGGGGAAAGAAAAAAAAAGAGAAGGAGAAAGAGGAGGATAACAGAATAGAAAGGGTTCGAAGAGGCAAATTAGAGAGAGTCAATCGCCTTCAAGGAGGAGAGGGTTTTTCCTTGCGAAAGAAGCAGGGTCTTACTGAGGGTTCCTCCGGCCGCCGTCTTCCATCCCCGTCTGAAGCGCTCTGGAGTCGGAGAAGAAAGAGGCATCCCGATACTCTGTTCTGAGGGTAGGTGGGTCGTTTACTTTCTTCCCGTTGTCTGCCGATTTGTTTCCCTTTGACCGAATGTAAATGAGAAGGGGGGGATGGCGATGATATGAGCCAATCTCTCTTCCCCCCCCTCCTCGTCGTCTCTTCGCCTCGCTCACCCTCTGTAAATGTTTATCTGCAAACAGTGAACGACGTCGGTGCCACAACGCCGGCGTCGGATTTGTAATGAATATATTGCCTCCCTCCCATCTATGGGGTAGTGGTATGCGTATATGAATATTTTGGCGGACTGAATGTTCGACGCCCTGTCTCCTCCCCCCACTGCTATCTCAGTCGGTGTACACGTCGGTGTCCTTCTGCGTATGGTTTCCGATTCCGATTTCTCCGACTCCGAATATGCCCTGAGATATCATGGGCTATAGAGATGACCCCTCCCCGGGTCCTTCCCATCGACACAGCGACTGTGTCTTATTTGATGGTCTTTGCATCCTCTGGGGACAGAGCTGTGCCTGTGCATACGCCTCTTCCCGCTTTGATACGAGGGCCGACCTCCATTCCCTCTCCTCTTTGCATTGCTCTATTGCTCAGGAGAGTTGGAAGCCACCTCTAGAATGGCAAGACCCGTCTGGTGATTACTGCGTTCTAGTCATTCGAGCATATGCGTATGTAGTTAGATTATCTCATCTACGTACCAACTATCCCTCTGTGTGACTGCTAATCATCTGTTCCTCTGGGAATGCTAGCCCAATCTCGCGAGCATCAACACCTTGACCCTGTGGCTGGTAATCCATCTATGCCGAATGTACTCATTCCTCCCGTTTGTGGTTTGCAGCCGTTTGAGTTCCGATGGTTTTATCCCAGTCATCCGGAGAGGGTGACATTCCCCATTGTCTCACGGAGCTGCTAATTGGTCGAGGGGCTCCACCTGATGGGGACATCACCTCCCATGCCCACGTTCACAGCTCGTCTCCTCGCCCCGGTTGCATCTGGTATGGTCTAGTTATTTAATTTTGAGTCCTATGTAATTTTTATTTGAGTCATTTGATGTATTTTCCCTTTTATTTGAGTCATGTCCCTAGGTCTTTTGTTTATTCCCCTAAGTTTGAGTGTCATTAGGTTGATTAGATTAGCTATTGGGTGCAATTCATTGGGCTAGGCCCAAGGGCGCCCCCTACCCCCTTGGTTATTTGTCTTTGTAGCAAGAGTCAGGGACTTTTTGTAAAATGTGGGTTGCCTATATATAGGACCCCATTCCCCCCCATTTGAAGTTAATGAATCAATCAATGAAAAATTTGCCATTTTGTGAGTTCTAACTTCAGATTTATTGTGGAGTGAATCCATTAGTGAGGTGAGAAGCCTTAGGGAGAGAATCCCACCCATCACTCTCTTAATCTCTCTCTTCCACTCCCCTTTCTCTCTCCTCCCCACCCAATTTCAAATTTTTTCTCTCTTCTCCACCTCACCCTCCACTTCAACCCTAGCCCATCCACCTAAGCCACCCCTCAACCACCTCTCCACTTCCCTAAGTGCATTCACTACCACCTCCCCAACTACCACCTACCCCTCCTTCCCTAGGAGCATCTTGTCCTTCCCAACACAATCTCCCTCTCCCCAACACAATATCCTCCCTTCCCCACACAATCTCCCAACTCCCTAGAGAAGTTTGAATATTTTCCCTCCACTTTCTTTTCCCCCATGCCCTAGACTCCCCAAGAGAGAGAGATCTCCTTCTCCCTCACCCTCCAACACCAAATTCGTAGCTCTCCCTCTCACCACCTGCTAGACCCCCTTCCAGTCCCCATTCTCCCCCTCCCTCACCTTGGTTTGCCCCCTCCTAGACCCCCTAATATCCTGAGCTCTCCCCCACAGCCTACCATCACCATCTCATGTTCATCCGAAGTAGCACCGGCGAACCTGTCCACATCTGAGAGTCCTACAAGAAGCAGCATCTTGTAGAGCCGGCCACGCCTTCATCCCGGCACCCCTGGAAGCAAAAGAGGCATTTCCGGAAGCGTATTCTAGTCGTCTTCGTAACGACGGTGGTCCCGTCTCGTTCTGAGTTCGTGATCGTCCAGGGGAGCCATTCTTCCCCGACTGCGCAAAGCCTCCCTGGCAGGAGTCCAGAGTCGGAGTGGAAGCTCGACTGCGACGATCCTGTTGGGAATAGGATCAAGAGTTCTTCTTCAAAAATCTTCTACTATGAGAATTCTATCATCTCCAAGAAGCAGATCCCAGTTTGGTGATCGGACCTGAAAGTTATCAATTTTCATCCCCAGGTTCGCGATTCTGCTTCCACTTAGTCTGCACCAACCCTCCCTCAATGTTCAGAGTCTACCGGCCGACCCTGACAACAGTTGGCATCCCCGTCAGTCTTGCTTCAAAGAGGACTCGTAAATGGTTCCAAAGACTCCAGCAGCACCTGATTTTGAGCTCGGGAGCGATCGTCGCACCCTCTTCTTCCTACTGTTTGGAACCTGAAGCTATCAGAACTGAGGGTCTGCCACCCTGTTCAATCCCCTACCTCGACCAACAGCGGTGCCCGAAGAAATCAAAAAAATTCTGGCATCATCCCGCTCCAGTTACAAAGAAATCCCCACTAGTCTCGTCTTCATAAAAATTCTTGAGTGGCCGCTGTGACAGCATAATCAGCTATCTGTCCACTGTTCCAGAGGGCGGGCTGATCCGACAATGTTCTTTCAAGTGGCTCTTACTTCGCATTTCCCCGTTCCCCGCCTGGCCGGATGAGCGCCCCTCCTTGTGTGGAGGTATATTTTGGTTGTAATATGAACCCCCACCCCTAGTCCAACCCCCTTGCAAGGGGCGTAGTGCATGTAATCTGAAATTTCAGGTTCGAAGCTTCACCGGCGCTGCGTGTGGGGAACACACGCTTCCCCGCTCGCCCACGTCTCCGACTCGGGGCCGGTGTCCTCACACCGGTCAGGTATATGCTGAACCCTCTCTGGATATTTATGTTTAATTAGTATCATTTCTAAGTTCATCCGGCGAGGAAGAGAGTGCCCGGTCCAGTGATTCCCGATCACAAATGGCCACCGCGGATTGAGTGAGGAGAGATCCCCGTGCCCTCAAGGCACGGCGTCTGCCCCACTGATGTGGGTGCTCCAATCCAAGGGAGGGGAACTCATTGGCCAAGTCATCACCCCAACCAGCGTGGTTTAGGCTCTCGAATCCACCCTACCATCACTTAGTCACCACGGGGAAAGGGTTGTGCTACGATATCGGTCCGCCAACATCGAGTCCGCCAATTTGTAAGTGGGCTTGCAAGTCTAGGTCCGAGGTTCATTTGGTTGATACCATTGCACCCTTAGGTCGTGTCACATCAATTGGTATCAGAGCAAGTCATTGACTTGTTCTCACAAGTCAAGTCCATGGGCACGCTTGCATTAGAGTTCTCATCGGATCGCTCCATGAATTATCCACCTCCCATTGTCATTAAGTCTACGGACCAAAAGGCCCCAATTCCCATCATATCCCAAGCATACCTACCTAATGGGAGCCCCACAGAAATTGACTTCATCGACATGGTAGAAGATAATTGGGTATCCCCCGAAATTGTAGCCACCCTCTCTACGACCGGACAAATTGTGCACAACGGAGACCAAGTCTTTGTTGAATTCCATAAATGGTTTGGAGAGACCAAATACTTTGATGGAGCATGGTGTCAAATTGGTACTTTGGAAGGCCCTTGCATAATCCTAGGGAAATAATGGCTTGATGAACGGAATACCACCTTCCACCCATTGCGTTGGTCTTGCCTAGTTCATCCCCCACATCTCCCGGGAGCCTATGGTTTCAACAACCTTTTGTTCCCTCACCCAACGGAGCCCCATACCCGGCCACCATGCCCTCTCAACCCACTTCAAAGAATGAATGAGGTCATGAGTGAACATGAGGAGAACCCGGCCCACAAGACCAAATCCCCGGGATTGGACACCAACCCAAAGCCCTTCCCCACCTTTAAGGAAATCCATACTCCTATCAATAAGGAGGAAAGACATCAACTCATCCCTGTCCAAACAAACACATACATCCCCAAACCACTCAATCTCACCCAAAAGGTGGTGACCATAGGAGAACTCATCATCAAATGGCTCAAGCAAAATCCCATCCCTCATGCCTTGTACTTTCAAACCCCAACCATGGAGCACCCTTTCCAATTAGCACCCGTTAACTCCTATCACACCGCATTCCAATCCTACTATGAGGTAAGTGGTTGGGATGATCTCTTCAAGGGTTTAGAATGGCAACTAAAGTTGACTTGCTTATTGACCATAGGAGCGGCCCACCTAAAAAGACTTAGTCTCATCCACCCATGTGATGGTTCTATCACCTCAGTCTTCACCATTGGTTGCTATACTAGTGACCTCCTTCTCATTCTCCCCATGGATGAAGAACCCATCATGGTCCACTCCACTCCCATTAAGATCCCAAGTACCTTGATCGACTGGCCCACTAAAGACCTTGGTCCAATTACCTTGGGGAAGGATGACCCACCGTGCGTAGACCATGTGGACATAGAGTTCCTTCCTCTAGGAAGCTCAGTCCATGACCCCTTTGATCCCTTCCAATGGGAGCCTAGTTACCCATGTGACATACCCACCTTACCTACAACTCACATTTCCCTACCCCAACCAACCATGTTGGACCAAGATCACCTCTTTCAAGACTCGGGCCACACAAAGGGAACCATCGCTATAGACAACATATGCCTAGGAAGCAAGGAAGAGCCCCTCTCTATAATGCCCACCTTCCTAGATCCTTTTGACCCTTTCACATGGAAGTTCAAAGGCCATCCCACACCCATACACATGGAAGTCATCTTTGGGATAGGAATGCATAAGTCTCGGCACAACACATCACTTGGCATGATTCATAAGACGGGTCCATTCATTCACATCGCCCACATGTCAAGTAGGAAGCATGAATAGACCATTTTCGGATGTAATGGTCCACCTTCATTCATCATGAAACTTAAGCATGATAGGTGCATTCTTGGATGTCCGGGTCCCCCGGCATTTGCCACCCCTTTGCATGATAGAGCAACATTTGGAGGTCCAGGCCCTCCTATCATCACTAACCTTCATAGGGAGTCTAGACATGCTAGGTCCACATTTGGGTGCCCAGGACCCCCAACATCCAATAGAGTGCTATCATTCACCAACTATGTCTCAAGATTGCATACTTGCAAGCCCATCATCAAAGGCAATAGGATTTGTCAAAGGCGAATCGATACCTGCAAAAGAAACCAAGACTTCCGAGAGGGTGACTATCTGATGGTCAGGATGAAGAGGCTCTTCCCTAGAGTCGCCTCTACGCTCAGGGATCGAGAGACTGGACCCTTTAAAGTCTTGGGGAGATTGAGCATAAATGCCAATGAGTTGGTCCTTTTGAAGGAATATGGGGTCAACCCTCATTGTAGTGTGGCGGACCTTGTGCCCTGCAAGGGCCCCGCGGTGGCACCTAGCGAGGATGTTGAGCCCATACGCCCTTTTAAGAGTGACCCCACCAATGAGAATCCACTTCTAACCTTGAGAGCCCGGCATGAGCACAAAGATTTGATACTAGTTGAACATAATGACACCATCAGGAGCAGGGCAATCCAGCAGTATCTTGTGAGGCGGAAGGGCTGGCCACGATGGTGGACACATGGGCGAGCCAGGAAGGACACTTACTCGATGGAGTCGAGTTCTCCGCACCCCGGGAGTATGATGGGGACATCACCTCCCATGCCCACGTTCACAGCTCGTCTCCTCGCCTCGGTTGCATCCGGCATGGTCTAGTTATTTAATTTTGAGTCCTATGTAATTTTTATTTGAGTCATTTGATGTATTTTCCCTTTTATTTGAGTCATGTCCCTAGGTCTTTTGATTATTCCCCTAAGTTTGAGTGTCATTAGGTTGATTAGATTAGCTATTGGTCCCAATTCATTGGGCAAGCCCCAAGGGCGCCCCCTACCCCCTTGGTTATTTGTCTTTGTAGCAAGAGTCAGGGACTTTTTGTAAAATGTGGGTTGCCTATATATAGGACCCCATTCCCCCCCATTTGAAGTTAATGAATCAATTATTGAAAAATTTGCCATTTTGTGAGTTCTAACTTCAGATTTATTGTGGAGTGAATCCATTAGTGAGGTGAGAAGCCTTAGGGAGAGAATCCCACCCATCCCTCTCTTAATCTCTCTCTTCCACTCCCCTTTCTCTCTCCTCCACACCCAATTTCAAATTTTTTCACTCTCCTCCACCTCACCCTCCACTTCAACCCCAGCCCATCCACCTAAGCCACCCCCAAACCACCTCTCCACTTCTCTAAGTGCATTCACTACCACCTCCCCAACTACCACCTACCCCCCTCCTTCTCTAGGAGCATCTTGTCCTTCCCAACACAATCTCCCTCTCCCCAACACAATCTCCTCCCTTCCCCACACAATCTCCCAACTCCCTAGAGAAGTTTTAATATTTTCCCTCCACTTTCTCCTCCCCCATGCCCTAGACTCCCCAAGAGAGAGAGATCTCCCTCTCCCTCACCCTCCAACACCAAATTCGTAGCTCTCCCTCTCACCACCTGCTAGACCCCCTTCCAGTCCCCATTCTCCCACTCCCTCACCTTGGTTTTCCCCCTCCCAGACCCCCTAATAGCCTGGGGTAGCCCCCACAGCCTACCATCACCATCTCATGTTCATCCGAAGCTGCACCGGCGAACCTGTCCACATCTGAGAGTCCTGCAGAGAAGTAGTAACTTACAGGGCCAGCCACATCTTCATCCCGGTGCCCCTGGAAGCAAAAGAGGCATTTCCGGAAGCGTCTTCCAGTCGTCTTCGTAACGGCGGTGGTCCTGTCCCGTTCTGAGTTCATGATCGCCCAGGGGAGCTATTCTTCCCCGACTGCGCAAAGCCCCATGGCAGAAGTCCAGAGCCTGAGTGGAAGCTCAACTGCGATGATCCTATTGGGAATCTGATTGAGAGTTCTTCTTAAAAAATCTTCTACTACAAGTCTTCTATCATCTCCAAGAAGCAGAGCCCAGTTTGGCGACCGGACCTGGAAGTTATCAATTTTCTTCCCCGGGTACGCGATTCTGCTTCCACTCAGTCTCCACCGACCCTCCCTCAGTGTTCAGAGTCTACCGGCCAACCCCGACAATAGCTGGCATCCCCGTCAGTCTTGATTTGAAGAGGACTCGTCAACGGTTCCAACGACTCTGGAGGCACCTGATTTTGAGCTCGGGAGCGATCGTGGCACCCTCTTCTTCCTGCTGTTGGGAACCTGAAGCTGTCAGAACTGAGGGTCTGCCACCCTGTTCAATCCCCTACCCCGACCAGCAGTGGTGCCCAAAGAAATCAAAAAAATTCTGGCATCATCCCGCTCCAGATACAAAGAAATCTCCACTGGTCTCGTCTTCATAAAAATTATTGAGTGGCCTCTGTGACAGGATCATCAGCCGTCTGTCCACTGTTCCAGAGGGCGGGCTGATCCAAGCAAGTGGCTCTTAGTTCACATTTCCCCCTTCCCCACCTGGCCGGCTGAGCGCCCCTCCCTGCGTGGAGGTATATTTTGGTTGTAATACGAACCCCCATCCCTAGTCCAACCCCCTTGCAAGGGGCGTAGTGCATGTAATCTGAAATTTCAGGTTCGAAGCTTCACCGGCGCTGCGTGTGGGGAACACACGCTTCCCCGCTCGCCCACGTCTCTGACTCGGGGCCGGTGTCCTCACACCGGTCAGGTATATGCTGAACCATCCCTGGATATTTGTGTTTAATTAGTATCATTTCTAAGTTCAGCCGGCGAGGAAGAGAGTGCCCGGTCCCGTAATTCCCGATCACAAGTGGCCATCGCGGATTGAGTGAGGAGAGATCCCAGTGCCCTCAAGGCACGGCGTCCGCCCCACTGATGTGGGTGCTCCAATCCAAGGAAGGGGAACTCATTGGCCAAGTCATCACCCCAACTAGCGTGGTTTAGGCTCTCGAATCCACCCTACCATCACTTAGTCACCACGGGGAAAGGGTTGTGCTACGATATCAGTCCACCAACATCGAGTCCGCCAATTTGTAAGTGGGCTTGCAAGTCTAGGTCCGAGGTTCATTTGGTTGATATCATTGCACCCTTAGGTCGTGTCACATCACCACCTCTTAGTGGTAGATGCTCCCCAAAAGCCACAGAGCGGATAGTGACAGGGGCTTTAGCCCAACAATCCTAAACTCAGTAATTTGGGATCCGATGGTGACCAAGGGATGCGTGCTCCTAGCAGGCTAGCCCTCGGAGCTTCTCTCCCTAACGGTCTGTCCCTCTAAGGGATGCAGTGCAAGCTGTGGGTGGCCCACCCTCGTAGGCCAGTCCTCGGGGTGTTGCTCCTGCTATCAGCTACCTCATCTCTGTGTCTTCACCCACAGAACTTTGGTGCCCTTCGCAGGCTTGTCCTCGGGGTATCCTATCTGGTTGGGGATTTGCTGGTTGCTACCATGCAGACCGGCAGTTTAGGGGCTTCCTCCAGAAGTGGGTATGACCCCGTTCCTCTCCTGCAACCTTTCAGGGACAGGGGAGATGCTGCCTAATTTTTGGCAGGTTTTAGATAGATAAGTCGTTTCTGTGGACTGGCCATAATAAAACATTCATTCTGAGTCAAGGAACCTCCGTGCTTGAGTATGAACCTCGCACTGGCTCATGACTCTGCTCCTGGCGAGCCCCAGACTTCAATTCAACAGGCAATAAACCCAATTAAATCTTTAAACCTTCAAAACATCTTAATAGGTTTAAATGGTTTCAAAATTCTCAAGAAAATCAGCTAAACTGGCGTGGTCTTAATCTGGCGCGCCATAATCCGGCGTGATACCCCCCCCCCCACGCCGTATTAACATTAGACTCATGTTTTTTATGAATCGAATGGCCCTTTCCCGACGCGCCATGAACCGGCGCGCCCCATGCCTGCCGCGTCGTTTTAACCATGGCCATGGGCGCGCCGGGTTAAGCCCTTCTACCTACGTTTGGCTGCGCCAGGAAACCTATCCCTACGCGCGATCGCGCCGATTTAGAATGGTTGCACTGTTCTGATCACTTGCTCGCCTCTGGAGTGATCCTCGTCTCCCGTGGTCGAGACTAATAAACCCTAATTAGTAATAAACCGAATAAGGAAGGGGTTGCTCAAGCCCCGGACAATCTTATTATCATGCTTTCAGTACCATGTCCGTCAGCGCTTTGCTTGCGTTATCATGCTTGTGTTACCATTCTTGTCTCCCTCGGCGTAGATTAATAAACGCGATCGATCACTGTGTATTTTCATAACTCTATTGCCATGCTTAACGTCGTCATAAGTATCGTGCGTGCATGCCTGCATAGGCCCTCGGCTATATCAAATGGCACTGACGGAAGACCGGGTTACGCCCGATCGGAAGTCTCCGCTATGCGCGATGGTGGTCTTCGGACCTACGTCCTCCGCCTTGTACCAAGGGTTTCCAATTTAGAAAATCATGCCTCTCTTGCATGATAGATAGACGCATCTCATGTGATCTTGTCATGTTCATAACATAGCATCTTTATTCCGGCCTCGACAGCCCACTATCTCGGTAATTAATCAAAGGTTTTCCTTCCTCGTGGGGGATGTAATTAACGCCATGGCCTTTATGGTATGGCGGACTGCTGGTCCCGACCGAATCTCTCTCTCGCCCGACACGGGTCAGAATGAGCGCATAATAAACTCGTCACTCACGTGACTGGCACGCCCGCGCAATCAATCAGTCAGTTAAGCTACTAGTTAGTTAATTGGTTGATCGACACGTGAAATAAACCAAATAAACCTAAATAAATAAATAAATAATAAATAATGATAAGAACAAGATTTCCCATTGCAAACAGGCTCCTGAAGCTATGGAATGGCAAGTCCGGTACAGAGAGGCCCGGACACTAAAGGCACTGGCCGAGGGAGGGGAAACCCTCTCCGGAGCTGGCCGAGATTAGGGCACCTCCCCCGAGCAACCCCGTCTCGGGGGCCCCACCGGTTGACTCAGGATGAGCGGCCCCGCCACGTACCCCCCCGGCCTCGGTCGGCTGTGATTGAGTCGCTTCAGCCTACGACCCTCCAGCCTCGATCGGCTCGGACCGGGTTCCTCCGTCTGGCGCCCCCTCTGCTTCGCTCGGTGCCCCGACATCGGCCGTGACCCCTTCATTGTCGGCCCCTTCCTGCTCTGTAGAGGGGAGAGCCGACAGGGAAGCCTCTTCGACGGGGCGGGCGACCTCCGCCTTCGTCTCCCATTTTTTCTCGGTAGACAGAACCTATAATGAAGCCCCCAGCAGCTTCACCACGGGATCCTTACACTTGACCCCCCGGCGTTCGGAAGCGTCATCCCGGGCGACCCGCTTTCCCTTATCTCGGGCACTAGAAGAACCCTCCAAAGCTTGGAGATTGCTCAGAGCCGGCGTATCATCCACGTTGATGATCTCCAACTCGGCTGGTGGTGCCTCATCCTCAACCGCTCGCCTCTGGTCTAAACGAAGAAGAGCAAATTGAAAGAAGGAAGGCACTTACTCTACAAGAAAGAGAACAAGCCCCTGAGATCCTCACCTATCGGCAGCAGTGCTCGAGAAAGATACTCCTCGATGTTGGACGAGTTCACCATCTCAGCAGTCGGCCGGCAATTCTGCAGAAGGATGGCAGCATCCCTCTCCACCTCTGGGGGGACCTCCGTTTGCTTCGGAGGAATGTTCGGGTGAAAGTTGGGTGCCGTCGGGAAATTCCAGACCACACCGACCGCCGATGCACCCACCCAGAAATATTGGGTATTCCACCCCTTGTGAGAGGAGTCCTTCACGGAAAGGGACACGCAACTCCTATTCCGTTTCTCCTAGACGAAGAAGAAGCCCTTCCCCACATGAAGATTCTCCTTCAGCTCAAAAAAATAATGGAAGAGGTCCAGCGAGGTGCTCACCCCACACTGGCCACAAAGGAAAATGAAGGAGTAGATGAGGGTATAAGAATTGGAGACCAGCTGGACAGGAGCCAGCCGGTAGAATCGAAGCAACTCGGCGACAAAGGAATGGAGGGGCAGGCGAAAGCCACACTTCCAGGCCAAGAGGAAGAAACAAAAGAGGCCAGAACGAGTGGCCAGACTAGACTAACGAGGCTCAGGCGTGAGGAACTGGAATCGCCAAGGCAGCCCATACTGGTTCTCCAGTCGCTTCACCTCAGCCTCCCCCAACTCGCTGCGGAGAGGCTCCGACTGTACCATGAAAACCCTTGGGGTCTGTTCTTTCTGTCACCCTTCGGCCTCAAGATTTTGGTCCGCCATTGAACAGATGGAGTAACTGGAAGAAGGTGGGGAAAGCTCTGAACTAGAGAACTCCGGAGGAGAAGGAAGCTAACGAATCGCCACCGCGGTAATCTCTTCTAGCTTCGCGAAAGCCGTTGTGATTCTCCGCTCCTCCGAACTGCTCTCACGGTGCATGAGCCCCCCTATATAAATGAAAAGGATGGCAAAATCCTAAACCCCGGAGATAAAGGGACGCAAATAACGTGTAATGCTTATAACCCCTAGCCGGAGGCGACGCGGTGTTCTGATCTCCTGAGGAGGGGCCTTCTTTTACTCATCATGACGGGCATATTTTCAGGACAAGCCGCATCATGTGGCCCCTACAAGAGAGAGATCTCCACCCAACTAGAGCCACAAAAAGTCCAACCCAAATGCTACTCAACCGAGCCTAATTTTGGCTCGGGAGTAGGAGGGGGACAAGTGGAGAGGGGAAATCTAACCGCCCATATGGAGAGGCCAAACGAGGTCCGACCCGACCCAACGAGGCCTAGCTCCTTGAAGTGGTATCCCCCAGGCCCACTAAAGATAAGCCTAATAACTCACTCAGAACAAGCACTTCCTAGGCGGCCTTCGGGTTGGGAAGTCCAAGCATCAGTTCGATCGGGAGAGCTCCATCGGAGCCCGATATTTTCTGCCCAGACCACGCACTCATCTCTCGAGAAGACATCTCCTGAGCCAGTGCCTCATGCTTGGGCCAACTGATGGAAGCTTATTTGTACGGCCGTTACGTGTCCCTTAAAAGCTGGGAGCTCAAGGGGATAGGGGAGATCAGGAGTCTGCATGCTATAAAGAGCCCACAAGGAGGACATAACCCCCCCCTCGAAACTCCTCAGCTTACAGGGATCATTCACTCAACGAGCCATTATTTAAATTGGAAGAACCCTCCTGTGAGAAGGTAAACCAATAACCCTGAGCAGGAACCACTTCACCTTTTGGAGAGGGATCTTGTGTTCCCATCTTCTTCCTAACTATTCCCTTCGCACCGGTGCTCTACTACATTTGCTGACTTAAGCATCAGAAGGTCTTCCCCAGGGATCTATCCTTGGGCACCTCTAATCTGTTTCCCGTCTTGTAGTTCATTCTTCAAGTGTACGTGGACACCCTCTTCCCCGCTCAGGAGTAGCGTGAGATCGCCCCTCTTCAGTCCCTATGCTTTTGCTGATAGTCTCATCGACTATATCTCTAAAACATTTTATCTTCAGTCCTTATACATCCACTCCAATAACTCTACTCTGTCAAAGGGGGAGATTATCTCTGTTTTCAAAGGGGGAGAATTGTCTGCACCGAGTACATCACTCTTTGGTCTATCTTTTTGATGAGTCGAAGGGGGCGAATATGAACATGTATATGAGTCAGATTTGAGTCGGTATGTTGTTTGTTGTTTTAAGACTCAGTTTTATGACTCATAGTGTTCATAGTGTTGACATCATCAAAAAGGGGGAGATTGTTGTATCCCTGTGATTTTGATGATGTTAAATACTATGACTCATCATGAGTCTATGTGTGAATGTGGTTTTGATGAAGTCATAGTTGAGGTCATATGTATTGATGTTGCATCGGTTTTGATGCATTTGTTGAAGTCATCATGAACTCTTCATATATGGAAATATGTGTATTGAACTCTATAAGAATAGGTTCTAAAGACAAATCAAAAAGTTAGTGAAGTCAATTGAAGCTTTAACAGAACCAGTCAGAAAGAGAAGCCAGGTCACCACTGAAAGAAAAACAGTCAGGTTGATGCAGCGGCCACAGTTAATTCAACAAGGTCGATGCAGCAGCATCAGTCTTAACTAGTAAGGTCGATGCAGAAGAAAAAGTTCATGCAAGTAAGGTCAATGCGAGAAGTTCATCATGAAGAGACAGGTCGATGCATCAAGAGTCTCATGCTTATCAGGTCGACGCACCAAGGCTTCTCATGAGATCAGGTGTACTCAGGTCGATGCAGTAATGGTTAAAGAAGGCCATCAAGTCAAAGCAACATTCATATGGCTCGACGCATCAACACAATTCAAGATCATATGCCTTGACACATCAAGATATTCAAGTGTTATATCATTGAGAAGGTCGGTGCAGCAGTGTTGACTAATATCACTCAGGTCGAAGCACATCAACACTTCAAAGCCAACAGATCGATGCATCTGGCATCCCCATTTTGATCAAGTTGACGCAGTTGAACAAGGCTTGGTGACATCAGGTCGATGCACTTAAGCAAGTTAAGAACGAAAGGTCGATGCACCTCAGGTCCTTTAAAAGAAAGGTCGATGTAGTTATTTCAAGATATGTTAGTAAGGTCGATGCACAAAGTTCCCGAGTGATGATCTAGTGACACAGGTCAATGCAGCAGTTTGATCATTGCTTTGACAAGTCGGTGCAGAAGCAAATCTTCTGTCTGGACAGAGACAGGTTGATGCATCTTGCATCTACAATAGCATAAAGTCGATGCAGTAGAAATAATTGATGGTCTCTAGTGAAATCTCAGTCTACAGCTTGTTGAGTTATGGTTTTGATGATAACTAAACTTAATGTGTGATTAAGTGATGATAACTAAACTTGTGGTTGATTGCTCATGCTCCTGTTATCTATGTATGTTTGAGATGGGAAATGGCAACGGTTACATGGCCTTGATGCTTGGTTTGCATATGTTGGTTTTACAAGAGGCAAGAGGTTTCATAACCTCTTCAATGTGAACTAGCATGGTATTAACCCTGACTATCTTGCTTGCAAGATCAAACTCATGGCAGTCGCCTGGTAAACCGTACGTATGGATAAGTACCTTACTTTTCTACAGGTCAACACAGGTGGTATATGTCATTTATTGTCAAGAACCATTGGTAAGATTCTTACCTTGTCATAGTCATCAATCTCACCATGGGTATTCTATATACCTCTCATTTCTAAACTTCATTCATGATATTTTAGGTTCACAATGATAACTTCGATTGATAACTTACAAGCTCACTCTTCAAATGCATTAGTTTCTTATTCCAATCATAATAACATGCTCAAATGGTCTTGATGTTTCTAATGCATAAACCAAGTGAAATCCAACCCCCAAATGTATGAAATAAACATCTACTGAAAGTCATTGTTATTTGGATGTATTTC
The DNA here is from genome assembly GCA_022559845.1 of Amorphophallus konjac. Taxonomy (NCBI): domain Eukaryota; kingdom Viridiplantae; phylum Streptophyta; class Magnoliopsida; order Alismatales; family Araceae; genus Amorphophallus; species Amorphophallus konjac. The sequence continues at coordinate 253,510,657 of CM040126.1, read as the reverse complement.
ATTGGGCTAACACTTCAACTTTACAGGACTAGGTCATTCCGGTCAACCAGAATCGCCAAACGCGAAAAGTCTCATACTACAGAACTGGCGGTCGACCGCCCCAGGTCGACCGACAGCAGCGGTCGACCGCCCCAGGTCGACCTAAAATTCGAGGGATCAAATTTCTACATGTTTCTTAGTAGCGGCCGACCGCCAACTTCCACAGGTCGATCGCCAAGCCCGAGCCAACATATGTTGACTTTGTTTTCCACTTCCAGAAGAGCCATTCTCCATGGATTTTTTTAATCCTAAAGTCACCCAATCACCCACAAAATGTGGATCTGGTCTGGGGGGTTTCTGTAGACCATTCAAATGCTATAAAACACATACAAGAGGGTTAGAAACCCTAATGCTTCAAGGGGATCAAGAGAGATCAAGGGAGGCTAGAAGAGGAGATTCACGGGTATTGTAGCACCTCCGTGAATAGTGCTTCGAGCTGAAGTTCTTCACCCTTCCTCAACACATTGAAGGTAAATCTGAAGCCAATATACCCCCATTCAAGTGAAGAAGCAAGCAACCAACAAAGAGAGATCAAGAGGGAGGCTATCAAGGCAAGAAGAAGGCTGCGGGAACTCTTGCAAACATACTCCATTTAGTAAGTTCTTCATCCATCTCCAAGGTGTTTCAAGCCAAAGCTGAAGCTAGCAACCTCCAAGGAAGTGAAGAAGCAAGCAAGCAATGATTCAAAGGAAGATTGCCCAAGGGGGAAAGAAGAAGAAGCAAGCAAGCATCGATTCGAGAAAAGGCTGCTAAAAGGTGAAAGAATATTGTTTCTGAGGATCCATATGAAGTCTTTCAAGCTCTGCTCAAGTGAAAATTGAAGCCACGTTCAAAGATCAGCAGCATATATTCAAAGGGAAGCCAAATCAGAAGTTTTCTAAACTGTGCCTCATTGCCTTTGTGTTTTGGGTGTTATATTTGTGTTCCTCATAAACTGCGAACTTGTGTGTGTGTGGATCGTTGTTAGATCCGTGTTTATGTGTGGTTGTCGTGGTGTTCCATTCATGTGTGCGTAGGTCCTCCTAGATCTACGTGTGTGTGTGTAGATCTATTTAGATCCGGTCTTTTTAGTGTGTGGAGTGCTGCATCTATCGCAGCGTGTGTGTGTATTGTTGATCCACTTGTTGGATTGTGTTGGAAACCTCGTCTCTCTCTCTCTCTCTATGTGTGTGCGTGTGTGTGTGTGTGTGTGTGTGTGTGTGTGTGTGTGTGTGTGTGTGTGTGTTGGGGTTCGTCCCCGTGTGTGAGTGGGCAGGCGTCGTGCTACGTGTGTGGTTGGTGCGTCGTCTCCGTTTGGAGATTTATCCCCGAGTGAAGCCTCACCGTGTTTGGTGAGGGGTGGACGTAGGATTGCCATCGTTGCATCCGAACCACCTTAAAAACCGCTGTGTAGTGTGGTTTGTATTGTGTGGTTTGGTTTGAGCATTTGTGTGGCTTGATTATTATAACCTTTATATGATCGTGTGGGAACGGAGAATGTGATAGAATCTGCTTCCTTGCTTAGTTAATTCTCTCATTCTTGTTTAAAGGAGTTAATTCCACTACACAGCATTTGTCTTGCCGACTAATGTAAGGGGTGGTGTACGTTGTATTTGAATGTGTAGTTGAACCATTTTCAACCTCCTGGTTAGAGTGTTTATCACATATTTCAAAAAGCTTAAAGTTTCTTTAAAATTTATAAACACCCAATTCACCCCCCTCTTAGGTGTCATTGATTGCGGGACTTCAATTGGTATCAGAGCCAAGGCTCTATTTTTTTTTATAGATCTAACGATCTAGAGTAATCCAGATCAATGACTAACATTATGTATATTTTGAATTCTCCACCGGTGTTTGATAGTTGTAATTTCGATTTGTGGTTAGGTAGAATGTGCAGTCTTGTCAACTCATATGACCCTAAGCTATGGAAACTTGTTTCATATGGTCCTTATGAGTTGCCTAAGGATAAAAATGTCTGGACTGAAAATCAAAAGCTTAAACATGATCAAAAATTTTGGTGTTAAAGTTACTAACTGCTGCAGTTGATTCTAATTATTTCCCCTTTGCCTCCCGTTGCAGATCCGCGAAGGATATCTTGGATGGCCTAACCAAAATCCAGGAAGAGGATGGAGACCAATGTCTTGTGGTAGGGACGAGTGAACAAAGGAGTGATCAGCCAAGTGGATCAAGCTCACCAAGTGGATCAAGCTCAACGGTAAATTCTGATTCTGATTATGAAGATGAATTCAGCTATGAAGATTTGTTGAATGCATATGATGAGCTTACTAAAAAGTACAAGAAAGTTAAGTCTGAAAACAAAAAATTAAAAAAGAAATCTGAACATGCTTTTCTTGAGAATGTTTCTTGTGATAAATACTCGAAACTTGAAAAGGAGATTAGTGTTTTGTTAATTCAGAACTCCTTACTTAAAAGCAATGTGAAAAACCTTAAAAAATTTTAAAATAAAAATTCTTCATGTAATAAATGCTTGGAATTCAAAACGAAAAATGAATCTCTTATGACTGACATCAAAAACCATGAAGAAGTCATTTCATGCATGAGAAAAGAAAATGAAGGATTGAAACAGTTGAATAATGCATTTCTGAAAGATTTTTTTTTTTTTCAAGTTCCATATAAGCTCTCAATCCTGTACAAGCTAGGGGCAATGCCTTCATTCTGTACATCAAAAAGAGAAAAAGGGGCCCTATACAACCAATCTAAGCAAATAGAAGGCTTGCCATCAACCAACCCTAACAATAGGGTATCAAATAAACGAAAATCTATACAGCTGTAACACGAATGTTAGGAATACCCCTAATGTCCGCAAGTGCATAACCACGAGCCCTAGGAGGAAGGCCCTTAATCGAATCAAATTCAGTGTTTCTACCAGTTTGAACTGCATAATTTGCTAATGCATCTGCAAGTTGATTCCCCTCCCTATATGTATGCATAATAGGGCAGTTAATCTGCAAAATCAATTGCTTCAGCGCACTCCACCACGGGATAAGTGACCACGGAGGATCCTTTCCATTCTTCAGCAAGCCTATCAGCACCTGGGAATCAGTAAAGATAGCAGAGATTTTAATGTTATGCGACTTAGCAAGTCGCAAACCATCAAGAAGCGCCCTACCTTCAGCAACCATATTCGAGCCTTTCCCATAAAAGTATGCAAATCCAAGAATGAGCTGACCAGAAGGTCCCCTAAAATAGCCACCACCACCTGCCATACCCGGGTTCCCCTTGCTTGCACCATCAACATTTAGAGCAAAGTCTTTTTCCGGGGCAGTCCAACGAACAGTAATGATTTGTGTGTTTTTGCAGTTAACCTGAATTCCATAATCCAACAAGTTAAGCTGTAAAGATTTGCTGGCTTCCTGCTTGAAGTGAATCTGGTTTACCACAGTCATTGTATCAGCAACAATTTGGTCATATGTTTTCTCCATAACGACATTAATCCCCTCAAATTTCATCTGACATCTGATTTTCCATATCATCCATATAATCAAAAGCATAACCAGAAGAGATATAAAACCCGTAGGTTTGCTTAATGAGACCCTATCCATAGTAGCTAAAATTCTGCTGTCAATAGAGGGGATCTCCCAGCAAAAATGTGGTAGCAATGAAGAAAACTTAGACCACAGGCTTGTGGCTAATTCCCCCTTTAAAAAGAGGTGGTCTTCATCCTCAACCTCTGGAGCAGCAGGGCAACATACACATCTGGAGGCAAAAGGAATACCACACTGCTGTACTAAATTATCAACAGGAATGGCATGCTTCAATAGCTTCCAACAAAACATAGCAGCCCTAGGAGGGAGCTTTGAGTTCCATATTTTCCTATAATTAACATCAGAGTTCAAAGACTGACCTTTTATGAACTCATATGTGGATTTCGTACTAAACTGTCCTTCACTTATAAGAGACCATACTGGAATATCTTGGCCAGAAGATAGGGGAAAATTCTTAATAAGGTCCCTCAGTTGTTGATTGTCAATAAGTAGCCATGTATAATGAGATGCATCAGATAGTACCTCTTTAACAGAAACATTATAAGAGCCGCGGGAAGACTGAATATCCATGCATTCCAACAGTGGTTGATTATTAAGCCAGGAGTCCTTCCAGAAATTAGTAGTTTCTCCATTAAAGACAATCATCTTGGTGTTAGCTTGAAGGATTGCTTTAGCTTTCTCAAAGTCCTTGAATTTGATGCCTGAGGGAAAGGCCATCTGGCAGTTTGAGATATGAGACCCTTTTATATACTTGCTTCGAATATACTTTGCCCACAAAGAACTCCCATTTACAGCCTGCCATAAAAGCTTTACATAGAAGCTAACCTGCATGTCTTTTTGATCTCGGATGCCCAATCCCCCTTCTGATATAGGCCTGCATATTTTCCTCCAGGACACCCAATGCTTGCGATGACTATTCTCAAAACCCTGCCAAAAGAAAGTAGAACAGATGGAACCAATGCGATATAGCACAGTATAAGGAATGGATGAGGCATTAGCACTGTATATAGGAATAGAGTCCAGCACTGTATATAGGCATTTCTGAAAGATTACTTGTTTTTGAAAAAGGGGAAAGTTTGCTTGTTGATGAATGTGAAAAGGTGCATGTGTTGGAACAAGAAGTGGAAAACCACAAAACCATCAATACACATTTGAATGAAAAAATCAATTCTTGTGAAAATGTGATTGTTTCCTATGAATTGCATATTTCATCACTTGAAAAAGAAATCTCTGACTTGAATGCTTCATTGTCTAGATTTGTGGATGGTCAAAATAACCTAGATAAATTACTAGGAATGAAAGTAAACTTTCAAAGAGAGGGGCTGGGGTATAATCCTGTGAACAAAAAGAAGTTTGAAAATAAAGTTTATACATCCTTTGTGCATAATTCAAACATAGCCAGCACATCAAATGAGAATCTGAAAAAAGAAAACCATGTTGCACACACACATGGATCCACAAAGAAAATCAATTTACATCAAAAATCTAAAAATGCGACTAGTACACCCATGCATGTTAAACATACTTCTGCCACACGCACACAACCACTTAGAAAGAAACTCTCATGTTTTTACTGTGGTAAATCTGGACATGCCATGCATGATTATTTCATTATGAAGAATGATGATTTGAGAGCATGTAAAAAAATGAATGATTTCAAAAATACAAAAAAGGTTTCATTTGGGAGAAATGGATTTGAGAATTCTTATGTTCATGCTAAAAGACCACATGGGAAAATGGCTTCTATGCATTGTTTCTATTGTGGTGAATCTGTGCATACTAAGCATGATTGTGAGTTGATGCATGGTTATCCTTTGATGAAAAATGATAATTTGAATACTGTCAAAAAGTGGAAACCATGTGTAAATGTTGTTGCTAACCCACAAGGACCCAAAAGGATTTGGGTACCTAAGAATGGCAAATGAGAAATCTATTTTGTAGGTGTGTCTTGGGAATGTAAAGCATGAAATCTGTTTTCATCAAGAAGGTAAGGCACACGGGTCAAGTGGCATAAGTCAGGTTGGAAGAAAAATCAAAAATAGAATTTGAAGATCAGGTGATATCCCTCCTACCTTTGTAGTGACTCTGTCATGTTTTAACTCACTTTGTGTCATATAGTCATATAATCTTGCATATGTCTGCACATGCATTTCATTCATAGTTGTTTGCATATTTGTGTGCATATCACTTGGCATATAGTATCTTGTTGTAAGAGAGCTTGAAGATTCTTCAGATCATGATTTCACTACATATATTGAGTTTGCATACACTTTCACGTACTGTCTTGCATAAGTTGAATATTATGAATTCATGTCATAATGCATAGCAATCCTCCTACCTTCACCACCCTTGACTACATAGGATATCAAATGGTGACATGTGAAAGGGCAGGTTTCGCCTGTCTGAAAGTTATCACTACGCGTGAGGTGATCTTCGGATCTAAGTTCTCCGCCCGGTATTATGAGTCAATTAGTTACAGGCTACACATGACATTATGATGTTAATGAACATCTTGCATTCATGCACACACTAAGGGGGAGCTACCACATTCGTCATATGAACTTAATGTTTAGGCTCACACATGAGTCATGCATTGCATCTAGAGCTGTCTAGAGGATGTTGGTTGTTAAAATAATTTGTCATGTATTTAAATCTAGAAGTGTTTAAATAGACTTTAGGTGCTAAATAAAAGTCTTGACTTGAATCGAAATTGACAAACCAAATCATTTCATCTTTGGATGCAGATCATACTTTCAGGAATACGAGTGACATTCGATTAGCTATGATCAAGAAGGACGAATCAACTGAAGAAATACCTTGTAAGGATGAAAAATGATGAGAACATTCTCAATTGCCACTAGGAGATGGGATACCAGAACTTGAAAAACCTCCAGGATCGACTCAAGCACAAGCTGGTGAAAGTCCTTGTACGTGCTAAAGTAAGTACCCAAGACATGGTATGAAAAACACGCATCTTTTGATTGAGAACATGTTAAATAGGTAAGGTTGATCAAATACCTCTCACAAGATAAATAAGGTAAAATATATTTTAGTAGTTTGAGTATATGTGGATGATACCATTTCTGAGCTACTAATAATGCCTTTTGTGAACATTGTGCAGGGATTGTGCAAGAAGATTTTAAAATACACTCATGAGTAAACTGAATTTCATTCTTCTTTGGATTGCAGATGGAAGGCTTGGAAGAAAATAGATTCTCAAGGTAAAGATATGAAAATCAAAATATGAAGTACTAACCTTCGGTGGGGTTAGTGATCTTAGGGCCAAAAGCTTCCAATCTTATCATCTGAACTAAGGTAATTCAACCTTGTAAATTCATGCAATGGCCTCTTTGTCACTTGGTGACATTCTCAAGTGACAGGTATTGATTCTAAAAACTTGAATTGTCATTTACTAGCATGTTGTGATGAATGTGCCTAATTGATTGAATCAATTTGAAAATCTTGAAAGATGTGTATGAAGTGGTTGCATATTGAATATTCTCAATTTGAATTACATGATCACACTTGAATTGAATTACATATCTGGTATATCAAATGGCGTCTGTGGAAGAGTGGATTATATTCACTTGGAAGCATTCCCTATGCGTTGAGTTGGGTCTTCGGACTAAAATCTCCGCCTTGTACCAGATCCTGAAAATTGTGATTGGTGGAGTTATGAATGAATCCTTGAGCTGAGTTCTTTGAATTAAAAATATGTTTCTGATCAAATGATTCAAACATTTAGCTTCTGGATGATTTCTAATTTCAAAGCTTGTGAAATGCTCTTGAATATCTGATTTTGAACAATTCTGAAAATTGGGTTGCATTGCTTAATTTTGATCATTTATGCACCCTTATTCATAAAGGCCATGTCATGAAAAATGTTGTTGACACATTATGATAATGTGAATGCTCCAATGTGGAATTTGCCTCATGGTTTGAAGATCAAGTCCTCCTATACTACATTTGCATCTTCCATCACATGCTCATCTAGGCATAGGTTGCACACATTAGAATGAATTCATGCATTAGCTGAAGTTAGTTCATTCATTTGGTATCAGAAGTTTTGCACCACATTATATTCTATCTTGGCATGTTACATTTCATTACTATATGATCAAGTTGCATTGTATCAATACTCATGCATTAGCTGCATTCACTTCATTCAATTGGTATCCATTTGTTTGGCATCAGTTGAACATTTACATTGCATGTTGCATGCATTCCCTCTGTGTGCTTGCTTGATATTATATGCTATTCACCCCATCCCTTGATATTTCTATGGCCTTATGTCTTCTTGGTAAATAATATTACATTTGAGTCATTATTGGAGTGTTTCATGTCATACACTCTGGGAGAGTTTATATTTCATAAGTGCATCTATTTAGGGGGAGTTGCACTGTTATGTATTTATGATATTTTCGGTATACATGCTGAATCAAATTCGCACACTTCATGCACAAAATATGAAAATGAGTGTTAAAGATATGAATATATGAATTTCTTTTCAACACTCTCGAGATGTTAAACATGCTGCATGTATGTTTAAGAGACAGTTGAGGAAAAAGCTACCTACCTATCCTTTTTTTAAAAAATCTCGAATGAAAATGAAAGGCAGTGTAATGCTCTGGATCCTTGGTAGGTCTTGCTGGATCTTCATTGGATCTTTTGGATTTGTTTCGGTGAGTTTCGGTTCGCTTTGGTGGCTTCCGAGTTGAGTTTTACGATCCATGTGGGTTTTTCTCTCGTACTAGTTATGGAACCCAACGGTAAGTTTACTTGTTAGTTCCTTGACTCGTGGATGCTGCAGCGACGATGTACTCTTCAAGCCGATCGTTTCGACTATTTTTGCGTATTTTTCGGAGATAGGGCCAGAAATCGGATTTTTTAGAAATTAGGAAAATTCCTAATTTCTTTTCCTTTTTCTTTCCTTTTCCTCTCTCCTCCTTCTCATTCACCGCCGCCGTCTCTCTCTCCCGTTTTCTCTCCTCTCGAGCTTCCTCAGCTCCGACTGCAGACGGGGTACCTAGAGGCACGTGTTGGGGATGCTGTGAAGCTGGCTGGGTGCGCGATGGGATGAGGATCGAGATGGATTTGGCGCAATCCCGAACGGTGGATTCAAAGCCGATGTTTGAGCTCGCGGCGTGATTTTCAGCGTGGTTTAGTCCCTTCGGGGCATGGTTTCTTCGGTGGAGGTAGGGAGATGGACCGCCACCTTGTTCTGCACGTTTCCTCTGTTTCCGTGCGTGATTTGGTGCTCGATCGGGGGAGATCGGGCCAGGTTTGTGAAAACCGTGGTTTTTGAGGTTTTCAGGGTTCGCCAGAAAATGGCAACTATTTGTAGCTCGGTTAGTGTTGAACTGACCGTGGGGATGTCTAGATCCCATCCATGCTAGTTTCGTGTTGATCGGTGGTCATTCGAGGCCGGTAGGAGTCCGGGAACCTCGGTGACTCTTTTAGGGTCAATTCGTTGGAATCGCCCCGATCTCTCGTTTTAATGCTTGCATGTGGGCTTTTTAGCCTTCTAATGTAGTTTTTCATCGTCGAGGGTTGTTTCCCCTGCGCTTCGGCGTGAATGGGGCGTGGAACGGGCCGATTTGGCCAACCCTTTGTTTTCTCACCGTGACTGGTGTGGCGGTCGTTCCAGGGACCGTCACAGTCCCTGACGGCCCCACGACAGACCGTCACAGCGTCTGGGTGATTTTTAGTTCTTGGTGGTTTTGAGGGTGTGACGGCCCAAGGGTGGCGCATCACAGCCTCCTGACACGTCCGGTGCGACGCGTTACACCTGTTTTGTCGTTTTGTAGTTTGGTTAAGTCAGTTCCCCTAACGCGCCTGCCCTAGTGCGTCCGATGTGTGTAACGCGCTCGAGCTAGGCCGTTACGTTCCGTTTGACCAGCTTTGACCCGTTGAGTCGATTAGTGTAACGGTGGTGTCCCCGTGCATCACAGCGTTGTAACGCGCCTGCCCCAGGCCGTTACGTGCTGTTCTGGCTGAGTTGGGTGGCTGCGTCATTGGCTCTAATGGCCTCGCCCTCGTGTGTTAGGTGTCTGTAACGTGTCCGTGATGGACCGTTATGTACCTGTCGGCCAGTGGTTTTCTTGACTTGAGCCTGTTGGCCCTGACGCGTCTGCCTTGTGGCGTTAGGCTGTGTAATGCGCCTGGTCTAGCGTGTTACGTGGTTCAGGTGTCGTTTTGAGTTGAGGTTTATTGGCCCTGACGGCCCGGGTCGGGCGCGTTAGAGCAGCGTAACGCGCCTGGTGTAGGCCGTTACGTGCCTTGTGCATTTTAGATATTGGTTAGGGAAGTGTGTGTGATGGCTCTCCTTCTGACCGTTACGTGGTTGTGACGCGTCTGCATTAGACCGTAACGGTTGGAATGTAACGGCCAGCGCCAGACCGTCACGTTTGTGTAACAGTCTAGGGGTGGTGTGTTACAGTCCTTCTGCTCCGATTTCCCTCATTTTGGTTTCTGCTTGTCTTGGCTTGTCCTTGTGGTCTGCCCGCTGTCCCGTGGATGTCTCCTGACATCCTATGAGGGCTAAGACTTCGTTGTAAGGTGGCCAGGAGTCTTCTTGCTTGGGGTAGGATTCTCTATCCTACTCTTGTGTGCGTCTTTGTCTGGTTCCGGTCAACCCGGGGTGACCCAATGGTTGATAGGTGACTTTGTGTGGGTGTCTTGGTGGTTCTGTCCAGTCCGAGACACTGGTTCTGGATACCTCGAGGTGTTGCCTTACCTCGGTCCATGTGTCCAGGTGTGCTGAGGGTCTCCAGTGTCCCCTCAGGTCTCCGTGAGTCATTTTCTACGGAGTGTTGTTTCTCATGGCTTAGGATTAGACCGATTGGCGGCTTGTCCCGCTGTCTGTGACGATCTTGCCCTTGAGTCGTTCGACTCAGGATCGTTACGTGGTAGATCTAGTTGCCTAGTCCTGAGTCTATTGGCAGTTGCCGTACTGCCTGTGGTGCTTCGTAGTACGTGTGACAGCGTGTCTGCCTGTCAGTACTCTAGCACTTGTGTTTCGGAGTTTTATGTTTTGTACGCCTCTGATTGTTTTTGCCCTAGGCCTTTGAGTGCCGACCCGCCTGGTGATGGCGGAGGGGTGTTCCCGAGATACGGTTTTTAAGTTAGTTCCGTGGGCTCCCAGCCAACGGTAGCGTCCTACCGAGGGAGAAAACTAGCTGGAGTACTTGGCTTAGGCTAGAGCCAGTGTGTGCACACGTGGTCAGGGGCTTTGGACTTACCTCGATGGGCGTGACCCTGATTGGTTATTGATGCTGTTTGGTTCTGTGCGGGTGTCTGCAACTCTATCGTGGCTTCGGCGGTATTGTAGGCGAGACACCTGTGGCGTAGCATAAGACGTCTGTGGACGCAGCTGGCCGTTGCTCTGGTGGGGAGGTGCGTCCGTCTGTGACGCGTGGCTCTCCACTGCTCTTCGCGTTTCTTGCGCGTCGTGACCTTTCCGGGTTGGCCTTTCCGTGGCTGCACCCGAGGTCAGTGTCCTGTCACATGCATGATGTTCTGGTCGTGCGTGGGGCAGTGTGCGCGATGTTCTGGTCGTGCGTGGGGCAGTGTGCACGATGTTCTGATCGTGCGTGTTGTCGAGTCTGTCGGTCGTCTGTGTGGGTCTTTTCTAGACCTTTTGTCTGTTCTTGCAGGTCTTCGTCTTAGACCTGGTGTTGGGTCGGCAGATCGGTAACTTCTGACATTGTTAGATCGGAGTCGCCCTTCTGTTGCTGCTTGGAGTAGTTTGGGGTGCCGAGGTTAGTTCGGCCACCGCTTGTCTGGCGCAGGTTCTTCCCCTTCCTTGCTTGTTCCCTATGCCTACTTCCCGTCTGTTTACTACTGCTTATAGCGTAGTTTTACAGCTTTGTAGTGTAGTTTTCCTACTTTACTACACCTGCTATTTTGTTGTTGTTGTTCCGTGTTACTGCATGTTTTTCAGTGGGGATCCGTGTGACCCCTACTAAGCCAGTGACACGAGGCTCACCCCTACTTTTCAGGTGGGGTGACGTCTTTCGCTCTGCTTCCGTGAGGTTCCTGGTGCGCTTGCTCGTAGCGTGTCGCTGTGGCCAGCTGGTACCTGCGTCGGGCTTCCCCCGACTTCTCGGTACGTCTTTCTTTTCTGTCGACGGTACTGTGCTAGACTTGTTCTCTTTAGCTTTGGACTTGACTCTGGTGGATAATTGTTAAGTTGAAACTATTCATTAAGAAGTAATTTTATTTCTGCTACTTTAGCAAATTGATCTAATGAAATTTAATTGCTTCTGTTATATCTCTGTGGCTTCAATGTACTCTACACATGCCTTTGATGGGGGCATCCCTTGCCCCTCCACTTTTTTTGAGGATCGGATTGATCATCGGCGTGTGCGATTGTGTTTGTCATAATTTTATGAGTCTAGTCATGTAATTTTTATATTTTATTTGAGTCATCATCATGTAATTTTCCCTTTATTTGAGTCATGTACCTAGGTTAGTAGGTTATCTACCAAAGTCTTGTGTCATTATGTTGGTTTGTTAAGCTATTGGGCCCAACTAATGGGCTAGGCCCAGGGGCGCCCCCCCCCTTGGGACATGCTAGTCAATTGAGGGTTTGTCAGGGTTATTGTGGTCTTAGGAAAAGTATGGAGTCTATAAATAGTCCCTCCCCTCTCTCATTTGAACAACCTTTTATGATCAATTTAAATCAAGTGACTTTTAGTGTCTTATTGGAGTGGATTCTCCAAATCTCTCTCTCTCTCTCTCTCTCTCTAAGGGGTGGATTCCCCTCTCTCTTTCTATCTCTTCCCTCTCTCTCTTCTCTCTCTCCAAAGAGGGGGCTGCGCCCCTATCTCTCTCTTCCCCCTCCCAACCACTTTCTCTCACTTCCCTCCCCCTCATAACTCTCTCCCAAGTCCCCACACCCTCTCCATTACTCCACCCCACCCCCAAGAGACCCTCCACCAATCCACACCCCACCCTCCAACCCCCAACTACCCATTTCCCTTCCCCAAGCATCACTCCACCTTCCCAAGACACCCCTTCCCATCCCCAAGACCACCATTGATCACCCCACATTAATGGAAATTCAAACTCACATTCCCTCCACCCACTTATTCCCCCCCCCCTCACCTTCCTCCCTCTTCGTCCAAGCCCCAAATTCGCAGCTCCTCTCTCACCCACTGCAAACATCCCATTCCAGACCCCATTCTCCCTCTCCCACACCTTAGAACACCCCCTCCCAGGCCCCCTCACAACTAGGGGTCACTCCCACACTCATCCACCCCCATTTCCCCACTCATATACCCCATTTCCCCCATCATCTTCAACCCATAGCTCCTAGTTCGCAGGCAGCAGAGGAGCACCCTATTGCAGAGCCTGCCACATCTTCACCTAGATGCTTCAGAGGACATACCCTATACCATTGGAAGCGTCTCCCAGTTGACTTCGCAACGGCGGTGGTTTCGTCATCGTCTGAGCACCGTGCTGCCCGGGAGAGCATTTCTCCCTCGACTGTTCGAAGCTTCCCTAGCAGAGCACCTGAACCTGATGGGAAGCTCAACTGCGGTGATCCTATTGGGAATATGATCAAGAGTTCTTCTGCAAAAATCTCCCTCGACCAGTCTACTTCCCGAATCAAGAAGCGGAGCTCCAATTGGCATACGGAGCTGAAAGTTACCAATTTTCCTCTCCGGGTGCGCTGCTCTGATTCCTGTCAGTCTGCTCCGACTCCCCCTCCTTGTTCGAAATCTGCCTACCTACTCCGACAACATCTGGTGTCTCTGTTACTTGCGTTTCGAAGAGGACTCGACAATGAATCCATCGGTACCAGCTACGCTTTAATTGGAGCTTCAGAGCACCCGTGGCACCATCGTCTTCCAGCGGTTGAAGTACTGTGACAGTCTGGACCAGCGACCTGAGCTCCTGTTCGTGTCTCTGCCCCGACCAGCGCCGGAGATTAGGGAAATCAGTAAAATTCTGGCTTTATCCTGATCAAATCATGAAGAATTTCCCACTGGTTTCATCCTCAAAAAAAATCCGGAGTGATCACAGCGTCCAGATAAGCAAGTGTCTGTCCAGAAGCGCAGAGGGTGACAGATTCGGCACCGACTTTCGTTCTTTGCGTTTGGTCAGTTTTTCCCCACCCCGCTTGGCCGACTGAAGGCCCCTCCCTACGTGGAGGTAGTTGATGTGACACAACCTAGGACCTAAATTGCAAGCATCCCAACGATTTGGTCATGTCACATAAGCGGACTCACTCGCGTTGGCACACTCGGGTCCGCAGGTGGACCGGCGATGGGGTGAGGGTCCGAGGTTGGACCGGAGGTTTCCAAGGGTACGGCTGGCTTGGGGAGGACCCCTATGGGTCAGGGGTTGCCCAAATTCACGGGCGGTCAGCACGCCGAAGGCTTGGGTTGAATGATCACTCTCACAACTCACCCGCGGTAGCCACACAATTAAACGCTAATTCGGGTTCGGGCACTCTCTTAACACCGACGGCACTAAGATGCAATACGAATTAAGCAAAGGAATCCATCAAAGAGGAGTGTTTAGTGGCTCACCTGATCGGTGTGAAGACACCGATCCCGGCCGGAGACGAGGGCGAGCGAGGAAGCGTGGGCTTACCCGCACGCCGTGCCGGAGAAGCTTCAACATGAAATTTCAGATTACATGCACTACACCCCATGCAAGGGGGGGACCTTGGGGAAGGGAAGCCAGTGACTACACTCAAACACTACCTCCACGCAGGGAGGGGCCTTCAGCCGGCCAAGCGGGGAGGGGAGAAACCAAGCTAGAAGTAAAGAACGGTAGCCGATGCCGATGCTGTCCACTCTCTGCGCTTCAGGATAGACAGTTGGTTCTCTGGACGCTGTGGACACTCCAAAATTTTGCCAATGACGAAACCACTTGGAGATTGCTCATAGCTGAGCCGGGATGATGTCTGAATTTTGATAATTTCTTCGGGCACCGGTGCTGGTCGGAGTAGGAGCTTGAACAGGGGAGTAGATTAACAGTTCTGACTGTCTCAGGATCTCAGTAGCAGGAAGCAGAGGATGCCACGACCGCTCCCGAACTTCGAATCAGGTGCCTCTAGAGCCGTTGGAACCATTGACGAGTCCTCTTCGAAGTAAAACTAGAGGGGAAGCCAAACGATGTCGGAGAAGACCGGTGGGCTCTGATCACTAATGAGAGGTCGGTGCAGACTATGGGGAAGCAGAACCACGCACCCGGGGGAGAAAATTGATAACTCCTGGTTTCGGATGCCAAATTGAGCTCTGCTTTTTGGAGAAGAAATAAGACTCGTAGCAGAAGCTTTTCAAAGAAGAACTCTTGATCAGATTCCAAGCAGGATCGTCGCAGTCAGGCGTCCACTCCGGCTCTGGTCTCCTGCCAGGGAGGCTTTGCGCAGTCGTGGAAGAATGGCTCCCCTGGGCGATCACGAACTCAGAACGGGATGGGACCACCGCCGTTGCGAAGAGGACTGGGAGACACTTCCAACGATGGCTCTTGATCCTTCAGAAACGTCCGGAGGAAGCTGTGGTCACCTCTGTAAGCTGCTACTCTTCTGCAGATCTTCAGTTGAGAGCTGTAGGTTGAAGATGACGGGGGGAATGGGGTATATGGGAGGGGAAATGGGGGTGGATGAGTGTGGGGAAAGCCCGGGCTGTGAGGGGGTCTAGGAGGGGGTGTTCCAAGGTGGGGGAAGGGAAGAATGGGGTCTGGAAGGGGATCTAACAGGTGGTGGGAGGAGGAGCTACGAATTTGGGCTTGGAGGGAGAGGGGAAGGTGAGGGGGGCACAAGTGGGTGGAGGGAAGGTGAGTTTGAATTTTCCTTAATGGAGGGTATTCAATGGTGGTCTTGGGGATGGGAGGGGTTGTGTTGGGGAAGGGAAGGGGTGCTTGGGGTAGTGGGAAGGGTGCTTGGGGAAGTGGGTGGGGTAGTTGGGGGTTGGGAGGTGGAGCTAGGATTGGTGGAAGCTCTCTTGGGACTAGGGGGTGGAGTAATGGGATGTGTGGGGAAGGGGAGTGGCCTTTAATGGGGGTAGGTGGGAGAGTGGTGGTTGGGAAGGGAGGAGAGAGAAAATTTTTGAAATTGGGTGTGGAGGAGAGAGAAAGGAGAGTGAAAGAGAGAGATTAAGAGAGGGATGGGTGGGGAATCTCTCCCCTAGGGTCTCTCACCCAAATAATGGAATCTCTCAACTAGATAAGAAGTTTGAACTCTCAAAATGGCATGTTTTTCATTCATTAATTCATTAGTTCAAAATGAGGGGAATGGGGTCCTATATATAGGCAACCCACATTTTACAAAAAGTCCCTGACATTTGACTTAATGACGAATAACCGAGGAAGGTGGGGGGCGCCCATGGGCCAGCCCAATGAATTTGGCCCAATAACAACCTAATCAATCCTAATGACACTCAAACTTAGGTAGATGACTCAATGACCTAGGTACTTGACTCAAATAAAAGGAAAATTACAATGACATGACTCAAATAAAATATGAAAATTACATGACTCGATTCAGAAAAGTATGACGGACACAATGGAGCTATGCCGACGAGCAATCAAAGCTGTGGAAAAAATGTGAAGGGCGAGAGATGCCCCCATCATACCCTCGGGGTGCGAAGAACTCGACTCCGTCGAGTATAGGTCCGTCGGGGAAGAGGTCCTCTAATGCAGCTCCGGGTGAGCCACAACCTCCAAGCTCAACCTCGCATCCTTAGCCGGGGACTGCTCATCATCCTCTCAAGGTGGCTCAGGCACACCCTCTTGCTGGAGATGGTACCCTACTTGCTTAGTATTGCCTCCGTGTTCAACGTCGGACTCTCAAGCTGATATAAGGAGGCTCTCCGAGGATGTCACTCATAAAGGTTGGGGTAGGCTCAAGCTGCTCACTGGGATCCACCGCGGTGCCCTTAGAGGGTGCTAGATCCGCCACATGATAAGTGGGGTATATCCCAAAATCCCATCGGTAAATCCAACCCGTAAGCCAGGTTGCCAAAGCCACTTGGAACATGAAGGTCCAAGTCCTCGTGCCCTCGATTTGGAGGTGACCCTAAGATTGAGCCATTCCAAAGCCACCATCGTAGGTTTGCCTACTTGGAATCCCAAGTGGCACTCGTGAGTTTTTGCCCGCTCATTATGAACCTCATCGCTCGTTGCGGCTTGCTTGCTTGGATGCACATGACATGTATTACGGGACGGTGGGTGTGTGAAAATGTGTGTGGATAAAGGTGGACCAGGACATCCATAGATGGACCTATCATGCCATTATGCCATATAGACCTTGATGAGCCTTGGTGGGCCGAGGCAACCAAATGTGGCCCTATCATGCATAGACTCTCTAACAAAGGTTGGAGGGCCGGGGCATCCGTAGGTGATCCGGTCATACATGGGGGTGACAAATGCCGGGGGACCCGGACATCCAAGAATGCTCCTATTATGCTTAAGACTTATGATGAGTGAAGGTGGACCATTACATCCGAATTTGGACCACTCATGCTTTCTACTTGACATGTGGGTGATATGAATGAATGGACCCAACATAGTGTTCATGCCAAGTGGTGTGGTAAGCCTAGACACATACATGTTTTCCCCAAAGGTGACTTCCATGTGTATAGGTGTGGGACAACCTTTGAACTCCCATTGGAAAGGATCGAATGGATCTAAGAAGGTGGTCATCATGGGGTGGGGAACAACCACATTACATAGGGATATGTGGCCTAAGGTCATGGCTCCCAAGGTGTAACCCGGGTTATGGATGAGGTGGATTTGGCCCAATATGGTGGGTGGGGGTAGGAAAGGGTGGGTGGTGGGTAAGATGGTTGGGCCACATGGGTATAGGAAGGGGTCAAAGGGATCATGGAAATGGTTACCCAGAGAGAGGAACTCCACATCCTCAAAGCCCCAAAAATATGGGTCATCCTCCTCCAAGATAATTGGGCCATGGTCGTTAGTGGGTTGGCCGACCAAAGCACTTGGGATCTCAATGGTAGGGGAGTTGACCAAGATGGGTTCTTCCACCATAGGGAGAAGGAAAAGAAGGTCGCTAGTGTAGCAACCAATGGTACAAATCGAGGTGATAGACCCAATGCATAGGTGTAGGAGGCCAAGGCTCCTAGGTTGTTCGGCCATAGGGGTCAACATGCTAGTGAACTCAATTTGCCATGCTAAGCCCCTAAGAAAATCCTCTAAGGTCTCCACTTGATAGGATGCTTGGATTGTGGTGTGATAGGAGAAGAAGGGCACTAGGGGAAAATTTTGTTCTATGGGAGGGCAAACATGGGCCGAGATCTCTCTAATTAGGCTCTCCCTTAGCCACCTAACAAGGGACTCTTCTAAGATGATTTCGGCCTTATCTAGAGGGGGTGGTGTAGGGTGAAGATCCTCATGCGAGGCTTCCTCTTCAATTGGGACATGGGTGCTCCCCATGGAGGGGATAGGTTCCCGAGGGGTATTTGTCTTCATGTGGCAAAGCGGGTGGACTACTTCTTCCAAAGCTAATGGAGTGGGAAGGTTCTTTGATGGTGGGGTGATGATGGCCTGAGTATGGTGTACCTGGGGTGGTGAACAAGGGCAGGATTCCCGCAGGTGGGAGAATACAAGGTTGTTGAATTTAAAGGTTCCCGAAAGGTGTGGCGGATGCACTAGGCAAGTCCAACGTGTTGGGTCGATGTCGGCATTCCTTTCATCTAACCATTTCTTACCTGGGATTATACATGGACCCGCCAATGTTCCCTTTTGACACCAAGCCCCATCCAAATACTTAGTCTTCCCGAACCATTTATGGAATTCAATAAAGACTTGGTCTCCATTGTGCACAATTTATCCGGTCCTACAAAGAGAGGTAATGATATCGGGGGACACCCAATTTTAGATTCTAGGTCAATGAAATCAATTTCTACGGGCTCTCTATTAGGTAAGCATGCATGGGATATGATTGGGAGAGGGGCCATGTGACCCAAGACTCAATGTTAACAATGATGGTTTGACAATGCACGGTTCGGACAAGAATGCAAGCATGCCCAAGGACTTGACTTGATAGAGACAAGTCAATGACTTGCACTGATACTAATTTGATGTGACACAACCTAGGACCTAAATTGCAAGCATCCCAATGATTTGGTCATGTCACATAAGCGGACTCACTCGCGTTGGCACACTCGGGTCCGCAGGTGGACCGGCGATGGGGTGAGGGTCCGAGGTTGGACCGGAGGTTTCCAAAGGTACGGCTAGCTTGGGGAGGACCCCTATGGGTCAGGGGTTGCCTAAATTCACGGGCGGTCAGCACGTCGAAGGCTTGGGTTGAATGATCACTCTCACAACTCACCCGCGGTAGCCACATAATTAAACACTAATTCGGGTTCGGGCACTCTCTTAACGCCGACGGCACTAAGATGCAATACTAATTAAGCAAAGGAATCCAGCAAAGAGGAGTGTTTAGTGGCTCACCTGATCGGTGTGAAGACACCGATCCCGGCCGGAGACGAGGGCGAGCGAGGAAGCGTGGGCATACCCGCACGCCGCGTCGGAGAAGCTTCAACCTGAAATTTCAGATTACATGCACTACACCCCATGCAAGGGGGGGACCTTGGGGAAGGGAAGCCAGTGACTACACTCAAACACTACCTCCACGCAGAGAGGGGCCTTCAGCCGGCCAAGCGGGGAGGGGAGAAACCAAGCTAGAAGTAAAGAACGGTAGCTGATGCCGATGCTGTCCACTCTCTACGCTTCAGGATAGACAGTTGGTTCTCTGGACTCTGTGGACACTCCAGAATTTTTCCGATGATGAAACCACTTGGAGATTGCTCGTAGCTGAGCCGGGATGATGTCTGAATTTTGATAATTTCGTCGGGCACCGGTGCTGGTCGGAGTAGGAGCTTGAACAGGGGAGTAGATTAATAGTTCTGACTGTATCAGGATCTCAGCAGCAGGATGCAGAAGATGCCACGACTGCTCCCAAACTCCGAATCAGGTGCGTCTAGAGCCGTTGGAACCGTTGACGAGTCCTCTTCGAAGCAAAACTGGCAGGGAAGCCAAACGATGTCGGAGAAGACCGGTGGCTCTGATCACTGATGAGAGGTCGGTGCAGACTGTGGGGAAGTAGAATCGCGCACCCGGGGGAGAAAATTGATAACTCCTAGTTCCGGATGCCAAATTGAGCTCTGCTTTTTGGAGAAGAAAGAAGACTCGTAGCAGAAGCTTTTTGAAGAAGAACTCTTGATCAGATTCCAAGCAGGATCGTTGCAGTCGGGAGTCCACTCCGGCTCTAGTTCCTGCCAGGGAGGCTTTGCGTAGTCGGGGAAGAATGGCTCCCCTGGGTGATCACGAACTCAGAACGGGATGTAACCACCGCCGTTGCGAAGAGGACTGGGAGACGCTTTCAACGATGGCTCTTGATCCTTCAGAAATGTCCGGAGGAAGCCGTGGTCACCTCTGCAAGCTGCTACTCTTCTGCAGATTTTCAGTTGAGAGCTGTAGGTTGAAGATGACGGGGGGAATGGGGTATATAGGAGGGGAAATGGGGGTGGATGAGTCTGGGGAAAGCCCGGGCTGTGAGGGGGTCTAGGAGGGGGTGTTCCAAGGTGGGGGAAGGGAAGAATGGGGTCTGGAAGGGGGTCTAACAGGTGGTGGGAGGAGGAGCTACAAATTTGGGCTTGGAGGGAGAGGGGAAGGTGAGGGGGGCACGAGTGGGTGGAGGGAAGGTGAGTTTGAATTTTCCTTAATGAAGGGTATTCAATGGTGGTCTTGGGGATGAGAGGGGTTGTGTTGGGGAAGGGAAGGGGTGCTTGGGGTAGTGGGAAGGGTGCTTGGGGAAGTGGGTGGGGTAGTTGGGGGTTGGGAGGTGGAGCTAGGATTGGTGGAAGCTCTCTTGGGACTAGGGGGTGGAGTAATGGGATGTGTGGGGAAGGGGAGTGGCCTTTAATGGGGGTAGGTGGGAGAGTGGTGGTTGGGAAGGGAGGAGAGAGAAAATTTTTGAATTGGGTGTGGAGGAGAGAGAAAGGAGAGTGAAAGAGAGAGATTAAGAGAGGGATGGGTGGGGAATCTCTCACCTAGGGTCTCTCACCCAAATAATGGAATCTCTCCACTAGATAAGAAGTTTGAACTCTCAAAATGGCAAGTTTTTCATTCATTGATTCATTAGTTCAAAATGAGGGGAATGGGGTCCTATATATAGGCAACCCACATTTTACAAAAAGTCCCTGACATTTGACTTAATGACGAATAACCGAGGAAGGTGGGGGGCGCCCATGGGCCAGCCCAATGAATTTGGCCCAATAACAACCTAATCAATCCTAATGACACTTAAACTTAGGTAGATGACTCAATGACCTAGGTACTTGACTCAAATAAAAGGAAAATTACAATGACATGACTCAAATAAAATATGAAAATTACATGACTCGATTCAGAAAAATATGACGGACACAATGGAGCTATGCCGACGAGCAATCAAAGCTGTGGAAAAAATGTGAAGGGCGAGAGATGCCCCCATCAGTAGTTTTGGATGTAATTTCAATAAATCCCCTCCCCGAGATCCCCCCTCCTGCGAGAGGTGTAGTGGTGTAGCATTTCAATTTTCAGTTTAAAGCGACACCGACGCGGCATGCGGGTGCGTCCCACGCCTCCCCGCTCGTCCTCGTCTCCAGACGGGATCGGCGTATTCACGCTGATCAGGTGAGCTCTTGAACACCTCTCATTGCTGGGATTTAATTGCTTAGTTTAGTATTGCTCTTAGTTACTCCGTCGGCGGTGAGAGAGTGACCGGTCCCAAATTGCCATCAAATTGAGTGACCACCGCGGGGCGAGTTGTGAGAGCAACCACTTAACCGGGCATGCCGGCCGCCCATGAATTGGGCATCCCTGGCCCATTTGGGGTCCTCCATAAGCTAGCCAACCATTGGAGTATCAAGGTCCCGACTCGGACCCTCTCCGTCATCGCTAAGTCACCTACGGGCACTAGTGTGTGCATCGCGATCGTGTTCACTAGTGTGAGTCCGCTGCTCAATTTGATTGCTTGCAATATAGGTCCATAGGTGGTGTCACATCAGGTGGTATCATGACAAGTCATTGACTTGTCTCTACAAGTCAAGTCCTATGGCACGCTTGCATTGGAGTCATCATCAGTCCGACCATTGCATTTATCTCCCCCCCCCCCCCCCCCGATCTTCATGGCCACTTCCTACTTAACCTACTCGCCACCCATGGACTTCATTCTAGATGATGATATTACCTTTGACGGATCACATTCTAGTGATTATGATAGGTGGGAGGCTACCATGTAAAGATATTTTGAAAAGACTTGGGTATATGGACCCGCAAGAGTCCGCAAGGCCAAGGGACGATTTCGGGGTCAAGCCAAGAGTAAGTGGGAACACATAGAGGGATTAAGAAGGGTTAGGAGGCAAGAGCCCATTTCTTCATGGGATGATATGAAGGAAGAACTTAGGAAGATCTACATCCCCAAACCCCTAGCCCGAGGAGCACTACCACTCCTCCATCCCCACCCGGCCAACTTGAGACCACCTTTAGGCCTCCACCCCCACCACTCCCAACAAATCCCCTCTCAACCATCACCGATACACTCCGCCACCAAATCCTGTCCCTTAGGACCCAAATAATCCAAGCATCCACCTCCCCACCTAACCCCATGAGGGTCCCCACACCACAACCAAAATTCCCTTCCACAAATCTCACTATCCAAACCCAATTAGCCCCCACTTCCACCCCTCCACAACCAGCCGATCCTAAGGGGAAGGGACCCCTAACTGACCCGGTTTCCCCAATAAGGACCACCACTACCGCTCCATTTTTCCCTATAAGGAACACTCCCCCCAAGACCGACCAACCCAAGCCACCCCAAGCAACCCATCTCCCACTCCCTCCCCCAAAACTCCCATGTCCTAGTCCCCCACTACTTCCCCTCCCTATCCCAAACCAAGTTTCCCTTTACCTTCTATCCCGGGTGCGCCATGCACCAATCCTCATCACCATACCACCAAAAGACCCTCTCACCTCCTTAGAGGAGGAACCCATACCCGACCCCATAGTGGTGAACACTCCGGACCCTATCCCTACCACGGAGACCACCCATGACCAAGTAGAAGAAGAAACATCACATGGTGACCTTCACCTTACACCACCCTCTCTAGTTAGGGCCAAACTCATCTTAGGGGAACTCCTTATTAGTTGGCTAAAGAAGAGCCCAATAAGAGAGATCACGGCCTATGATTTCCCTCCCATAAAGGAAAACCTTCCCATAGTGCACCTCTCCTCCTATCACACCATAATTTAAACATCCTACCAAGTGGAAACCTTAGAGGACCTTCTCAAGGGCTTAGCTTGGCAATTTGAGTTGACCGGCTTGTTGACCCCCATGGCCCACCAATCTAGGAGCCTTGACCTCCTACACCTTTGCATTGGGTCTATCACCTCAGTTTGCACTATTGGTTGCTACACTAGTGACCTCCTTTTCCTTCTCCCCATAGTGGAAGAGCCCATCCCGGTCTACTCCCCTACCATTATGATTCCTAGAACCTTGACCAACCAACCCACCCCATACACCGGCCCAACCATTTCACTAGAAGAGGGCGACTCACCACCATATGAGGATCTTGAGGACATGGAGTACCCCTATCTAGGTGACCCTTACCATGATCCCTTCGACCCTTTCTTATGGGAACCTAGATCTCTATGTAACCCACTCACCTTATTCACCACCCACCTTACCCTACCCTTACCGCCCATGATAACCCAAACCCCACCCTTCCTAGAATCGGGTTACACCAAGGGAGCCTTGACCACATGCAACATACACCTTGGGATTGATGAATTACCTTACTCCATGATGTCCCCCTTCTTAGATCCATTTGATCCATACGAGTGGAAGCTCAAGGGCCACCCCACATCCATGCACATGGAAGTAATCTCTAGGATAGAAATGCATGTGCCTGGGCATACCGCACCACTTGACATGATTCATAAGTCTGGTCTATTCATTCATATCACCCACCTGTCAAGTAAGAAGCATGAGTGGTCCATATTTGGGTGTAATGGCCCTCCTTCATTCATCATGAGTCTTAAGCATGTTAGGAGTATTCATGGATGTCCGGGTCCTCCGGCACTTATCACACCCACGCATGAGAGGGATGTAGACACGCCAAAATTGACGCTATGATGATCAAATCTCATGTCACTATGATAATACCCAAAGTGAACTTCAATATTTCCATAAAATAAAGATTTTCTATTTTTGTGTGTTTTCTTCGCATTTTGTGCATTTTTTGTGATCCACGACTTTGCCTAGGGCGTGTTTTAATTAACGGCCTTGCCTTAGGCGCGTTCTAAAGAAAGGACGACCAATTTTAAGGGCGTCAATTCTTGGTGTTTTACGAGTCCCACCCTGATTGAAAATCAATGATTAACGTCCTTCCATAGGACGTGTTTTGTTTAACGCCTTTGCTTCAGGCGTCTTTTTACAATTTTCAAATAAAGAAGGTTTTTATTACCAAAATTGAATCCAGGAAGTGACGCCCTGATCCTGGTCATGTTTTGAAGTAACGCCCTTGAGCAGGTCATCAATTGTTGAATTGACGCCCTTGAGTAGGTCGTGTCTCACCCTTTCGTGTCCTGCTTAAACTCATCTTTCCTGAAGAGTTCTCTGCTTTTCTTGATCACCTTGCTCGATCGGGGAACTAGAGTCCTTGCCCTTGACGATCACTGCCTATTCTTATCTTCCCAAATCCATGTTTATCTGTGATCGAGACCTTATAAAAGGATTCCTTAGTCAATCTCGCGCGAGTTTTACGGGGAAGGTATTGCTGGAGCCATTAGCCACGAATCAGGAAAAGAGCAGAGAGCGGTTTTCTTTTGCGCAGAGAAGAGTTTCTACTCTCTTCGTCCGCGTGATCTCTTCATCCGCGTGATCCCTTCATCATCTTCTTCTGCTTCCTGCTGCTCCGGTGGTTCTCCCCTTTACTGTTTACAGGAACAGCAGGGGTTCCCTCTCCCTTGTGTGTTTGCCTTCATCGTATCATCATCGATCATCATATTTTTCTTCTTTTGCATTAGTGTTGCATCTCCTCTCCTCTCCCTAATTCTCTAGGGGTTTTAAAACCAAACAAAAAAGGTGCGCATGCTATATTCTTATTTTCATCATCGTGCTATTTATTTGGATTGATACTACATTCACTCTCGGCTGATCCACTTTCCTTTTACTTGTTTGTTCTCTGTTTCAAGGTAATCAACAAGGAAGAACCCCCTTCATCGGCCGGCCGATAGAAGGTGGAGGAAGGAACTCACATCCATCCCGCGTCTTATTTTTCATCAGGTATTCGCGATCATCTTTTCTTCTTATTGAGGTAACCCCTCTGGCGATCACACTCCTTAGTAGCACCACGTGCTCTTTTACTCCCTTTTTTATCATTATTCTTCTTTTCTCTTATGCATATGCATATTATTATTTTCCTTTAAGAGTGGATTTTCCATGATTCACAAATTGGCGATCACGGTGAGACCTCCACTATTTTTCTTTTGATTACCATCTCCTTTTGGCGCCCACGTGTGCCCTTTCCCCTTTGGCACCCACGCGTGCCCTTTCCCTTTGGTACCCACGGTACCCCTCCTTTGTGCCCCATGGGCACCCTCCACTGTGCACACTGCACACTCCCCGGGATCAGCCAGCTTGTGATTTAATCTATTGCTTTAATCTATTTAACACCTTCATCCAGGGCGTCTGTTTTCTGTTTAACGTCTTCCACGAAGGCGTCTTTCATCATATCTGCTGCTTCTGTGAATTTGCGCCCTTTCCTTGGGCGTCTTTTTATTGGGTAGCGCCTTGCACCAAGGCGCGTTTTTTTTCGATCTTGCGCGCCACTTATATTTGACGCCCTCTGTCAGAGGCGTCTTTATCATATTTAGCGCCCCCACATCAAGGCGCGTTTTGGCATTGTCTGAGAGCCCCTCCCTGTGATTCACGACAGCCACGCTGTCGTCTCTTTTGTTGGTAGCGACTGCCTCCAGGTCGCCTCTTTCCTGTGTGTTTACAGAGCCTTACTGTTTCTGTCTATTCATGCTGGATTCATGCTTACATTGAGTATTTGATTATATTGCTGTGATTGGCTTATCTTATACTGCATTTTGTGGCATTTGGTTGAGAGACCTCCTCTCTCTACACTAGGATTCTACACATCTCTCTTGGAATCGGGACAACCCTCCATTGAGCATTCCGTCTCTTTGGACCGGAAATCCCTTTTCCAAGACCTCCGTAAGTCCCCGCACCCATGGATTCCCTCACGGACGCTGGGCTGGTTGTACCCTTGAAGTATCCGGAGTTTAGAAGAACCTATCGTTGGTGAGAAAAGAGAAAGAACCTAGTTGACACGGAGGCTATACTTGGATCCAAACTAGGTTTCACTTTGCAAAGAAGAGTGATGGAGGCATCACCCACGATTCCCTTTGGCTCGGGTCCACTTCTTCACATTCGGGAGCTGGTTGAGTTTGGGCCTCACTCTATTAAGGCCCCTTATCCATTTAGTAACTTTCCTTTGTGTCATTTTGATGTATTTTCATTTTATTTGAGTCATTTCTCTAGGTCTAGCACTTATTCTCCTATGTTTTTGTATCATCATGCTGTCTAATGAGGCTATTGGGCCGAATTCGTTGGGCTAGGCCCATTGGTGCCCCCACCCCCTTGGTTATTGGTAGTTGCTTATTTTGTCAGGGACTTATTGTAAAGAGTGGGTTGCCTATAAATAGGACCCCACTCCCCCTCATTTGAAGTTAATGAAGAAATGAATGAATGAGTTAAAATTGCCATTTGAGTTCAAATTGGAGTGATTCCTCTAGTTTTTGGGTGAGAGACCCTAGGGGAGAGATTCCCCACCTATTCCCCTCTTAATCTCTCTATTTCACCCCTCTTTCTCTCTCCTCCAACCCCAATTTCGAATTTTCTTCTCTCTCCTCCCCTCCCCAACCACCTCCACTTGCTACCCACCTCATTCAATACCCCTCCACTTCCCCAAGTTGCCATTACTCCACTCCCATTGTCCCAAGGAGGCATCTCCCACTTTCCAACACAATCCCACCCATTCCCACACAATCTCCCCTAGTTCCCACACAATCCCCCACTCCCAAGACCATTTCAAATTTGAAATCCATCTCCCTCCACTTCTTTTGGCCACCCCCCCTCTCTCCCCCATAGCTAGGTCCGCCCCCCTCCTCTATTCTCCACTCCACCTCTCACACCATCTCCTCACCCTACCCTAACTGCAACCTGCGACCCCAGCCCTCTTCCTCCTCACTCCCCATCACCATTAGCCCCCTCCATCACCCCACAAGAACCCCCCTTCACCATTAGGCCGCCCTACATCAACCCTCCACCAAAAGAAGCCCCTCTCCCTCTCCTTTCAATTTCAGGTTGTTGCAGTGCAGGCCTGCAGATCAGCACCTAGTTGCAGCATCGTCCACGTCTTCATCTTGGAGCTTCTGGGGGTATGGCCTACATCACTGGAAGGGTCCCTCTGTCTTCTTCGCAGGCGAGGTGGAACCAACTCGTTCTGAGGTCGGGGCCAGCCGTAGGAGCCGTTCTCCCTCGATTGCGCAGAGAGGTCTTCATCCTGGACCAGAACCAGAAAGATCATTGTGCCACAACGTACCCCAGCGGATTCAGGCTGAAGCCGCTTCATCAAAGTTCTCCCCCTGCCAGTCCTCTTCCAAGATCAAAAAACAGAACCTCGTTCGGCCACCAGAGGAAGGAGTTACAAATTTTCTCCCCCGAGCTCTCCAGTCCTATCTTCTGCAGTCTGCTCCGACCAGTGTCCACTCTTCAGGGTACACCGACCGCTCTCGACCTCTGATTGCAGCCCCGTCTCCTCCTTCTGAAAGCTACTTCGACCACGAAGACGTCGCCTCCAGTTTCGTGCTGTTCGAAGCTCGGGAGTGCGAACGGTGATCTCTGCAACCTGCTGTTCCAGTCCAGGCAGAGCCTACGGCCAGACAGAGAGGTCTCCTCCCAGCTGCTGGTGCTGCTACCTCCGACCCACTGAGCATCCCCAAAAAATTCTGGATCAACCTCTTCAAGTCAGGAAGCTTTAGGAGGTGGTCTCGCTCAATTTGGAGTCCGGACGAGTCCGTGACGACCACAACATCATCACCCTGTCTTGCAGGCCAGAACAAGGCTCATATCGCGCCGGACGCCACTTAGTGATTGAGAGCTTTTCTCCCCTCACCGCTTGGCCGGCTGAATGCCCCACCCTGCGTGGTGGTAGTTTTGGTTGTAACACTTTAACCCCCACCCCAAGATCCCCCTCCTGCGTGAGGTGTAGTCTTGTACTTCTTTGGGCAGGTCAAGCGACACCGCCGCGGCGTGTGGGGAACCACCGCCTCCCCGCTCGCCCTCGTCTCCGACCGGGACCGGTTTCTTCAAACCGGTCGAGTAAGTGTCTCATCCTTACTCAATAGTGTTGCTCTTTCAATATTTGCTTCATGCGCCGCTGAATTTGTGAGGGAGCGCCCGGTCCTCAAATCCATGACTTAGAGTGACCGCCGTGGGGTAGTGTGAACCGGTGCCTTTGCGCACTTTGTCGGCCCCAATTGAATTGGGCATCCAACCTTTGGGAGTCAAACCTTAGCCTTACTGGCCCTCTACCAGCAAGGGCCCATTCCCATACTTCACACTTGGCATCGCCAAGTCACTCCGGGTATAGAGTGCGACGGGAGAGCGGTGGCCCATTAAGGCCCATTTGAATGCTATTTGTGATTGCTTGCTTAAGTCCGAGGTTGTGTCACATCAAGTGGTATCAGAGCAAGTCCTTGACTTGTCTCTATCAAGTCTAAGTCCTAGGACCTTTGCATAGTGTGTCCAACCACTTTGGCCCTTTGTCTTGCATGTCCACCCGTAGTGGTGCTAGCTATCAACCCGGTTCTTCGTCTTCGGCTCCACCAATGGATCCCAATCCTCACCAACTCAACCAAGATGTTCCTAGGGAGGGACCCCAAGGCCACATGGATAGGGTAGATGCTGCCCTCACAACCATCCTTGCCCAACTAGAGTCCATTACCAACCGAATTGCTCGGTTAGAAGACCAAGAGTTCCGCCCAAGGAACAATGAGCCTAGAATTCCCCCTCCGCATGATGAGCCTCATAGAGAAGATCCTCACCCAAGGATCAATGAGCCAAGAGCCCCTCCACCACATGATGAGTTCCATAGGAATGGTTTTCCCCAAAGGAACCAAGGCCCAAGAGTCCACCCTCCACATGTAGAGCCTCATAGGGATGAGTTCCACCCAAGGAACAACGGCCCAAGAGCCCATCACCCACATGCTGAATTTTGTAGGGAGGATATGGACCATGACCATTATTATGATTATGAGAGGCCTCGCCCCCATCAAAACCATGACCGGCATCCACGGGATGATCCGGATGACCCCCTTTTAAGGATGATCAAGGTAGAGGCCCCAAATTTTGATGGTTCACATGAACCTAGTGTTTACCTAGAATGGGAGACCGCCATGGACCAATACTTTGAATGGTACCCCATGTCCGACCAAAGGAGAGTTAGATTGGCTAAGATGCATCTCACTAAGTTGGCCAAAACTTATTGGCTAAACCAAGAGGGTCTAAGACGGGTTAGGCGGGAAGAGCCTATTGACACTTGGGCGGATATGAAAAACCAACTTAGGAACAAATACCTCCCCCGAACCTACCACCAAATGCTCCTAGATGAATGGCAAAGCCTCACCCAAGAAGGGAAGACCGTGGTAGAGTACATTGAAAAATTTGACTCCTATCTTTTAAAGTGTGGAGTCCATGAGGATCCGGACGTCACCTTATCCCGCTTTAGGAATGGGCTTCAAAGCCACATCAAGAGGGAACTATTCATGAGAGATGTTGACAACCTTGAGCTAGCTTACCAAGTGGCTAGAGATGTGGAAAGGTTTTCTAGGAGTTCTCGATTTATCACTCCCCGACCAACCGATCCCAAAAACTTGGGACCACGTCCCATTCCACCCACTCCATGAGAGCTCCTAGCCCAAGTGGGAATGCCCCCCTTTAAGGTCCTACAATCCTCCCCCACCCATCACTCCAAACAAGCCCGCTCCTAGTCATCCTCTCCCACGGAAGGATGACAACCCCAAAGGATCAAGTGTAGGAGCCACCCCGGGAAGAGGGCGCCAACAATGCTATAGGTGTCAAGGGTTTGGTCATTTTGCAGGACAATGTCCATCTAAGGGGTTATCTAGTTTGCTTATTGAGGAAGAAGTTCAACTCCAAAAGGAACAAGAAAATGACGTTGAGGAACATGAAGCCTCACTAGATTGGGAAGAGGAGTATGAAGCCCAATATCTAGAGTCGGGTCTAGATCACTCCACTCCTTCAAACAACTCCCATCTAGGAGTCATTAGGTGCATCCTCACCCAACCTCAAGAAGAGGGTTGGCGTCGGACCTCAATCTTCCACACCTTTATCAAGATAGAGAACCATGTGAGGAAAGTGATCTTGGATAGTGGTAGTTGTGTTAATGCCGTGTCACCCGACACCGTCAAGCTCCTTGGGCTTACTCTCACTCCCCACCCAAGTCCATACCGGGTCTCATGGATCAACAACAACTCCATCCCGGTCAACACCCAATGCCTATTGTCTCTCACTTTCTCTTCCTACCATGGCCAAATATGGTGTGACGTCATACCCATGGAAGTGGGTAGCATCCTTTTAGGAAGACCTTGGCTCTATGATGTGGATGCCACCATTTTAGGGAGAAGCAACATATGCACCTTTGAGCATGAGGGTAAGACTATCTGTCTTAACCCCTCCCCACCTCGACCCATGCCCAAGAAGGACCCTCTCCCTCAAGGATCACACCCCACCACTCCAGATATCTCGGGGAACTCCACCCCTCCAACCCAAGCCCTTATCCAAACCCCAAAACAAAGTAGAACCACGGGGTTGACCAAAGGTCTTCATCTCATCACTAGGAAAGAGTTTGAAGAGGAAATTACTCAAGGGATGCCATTGTGTGCGGTAGTCATATGCTTAGGGGAACCTACCCCTTCTAACCCCCATCCCATAGAAATCCAACAACTTTTGGAAGAATTCCATGATGTGTTCCCGGAAGAGCTCCCGGACCAACTCCCTCCCATGCGTGATGTGCAACACGCAATCGATCTAGTACTGGGAGCCACCCTTCCAAACCTTCCTCATTATCGCCTCAATCCCACGAAACATGCCGAACTTAGGAGACAAATAGAGGAACTCATTAGGAAGGGCTTCATCCGCATTAGTAAGAGTCCATGTGCCGTCTCGGCCCTCCTTACCCCCAAGAAAGATGGATCATGGCGGATGTGTGTGGATAGCCGGGCCATTAACAAGATTACCGTCAAGTATAGGTTCCCCATCCCTAGGCTTGATGACATGTTGGATATGCTAGCCGGAGCCACCATCTTCTCTAAGATAGATCTCAAGAGTGGCTACCACCAAGTTAGGATAAGGCCCGGGGATGAGTGGAAAACGGCCTTCAAGACCAAGGATGGTCTCTTTGAGTGGTTAGTCATGCCATTTGGGCTTTCTAATGCCCCAAGTACTTTCATACGTCTTATGACGGAGGTGCTTAGGCCTTTCATTGGGAATTTTCTAGTGGTATACTTTGATGATATTCTCATCTATAGCCAAACCCATGAGGCCCACCTTGACCACCTTAGGAAAGTTTGCACCGTCCTCCGGCAAGAAAGCATATTTGCCAACCTAGGAAAGTGTCATTTCATGACCACTTCCATCACCTTCCTAGGATTTGTGGTGTCAACCAAAGGAGTCTCCATGGACCCCGACAAGGTCCAAGCTATTCTTGATTGGCCGGAGCCCCACACCCTTCATGAGGTTAGGAGTTTTCATGGGTTGGCCACATTCTATAGGAGATTCATTCGAGGGTTTAGCACTATCACCGGCCCAATAACTGATTGTCTCAAGAAGGGAACCTTTGTTTGGACTAAAGCCGCCTCTAAAGCCTTCCTTGAGCTTAAGAAAAAGTTGACCCAAGCCCCGGTCCTATGTCTTCCCGATTTCTCCAAAGTTTTTGAGGTCACTTGTGATGCATCTGGGACAGGGATAGGAGGGATTCTTAGTCAAGAGGGACACCCGGTCGCCTACTTTAGTGAGAAGCTATGTGATGCTAGGACTAGATACTCCACCTATGACAAGGAGTTCTATGCCGTGGTCCAATCCCTCCGACACTGGAGACATTACTTGCTTCCCAAAGAGTTTGTCATCTTTTCCGACCATGAGGCCCTCAAATACCTCAATTCCCAACAGAAGTTGAATGCCCGACATGCCCGATGGATTGAGTTCATCCAATCCTACACCTTTGTCATCAAACACAAGGCCGGGAGTGAGAATAAGGCCGTTGATGCCCTTAGTAGGAAGATGTCCTTGTTATCCACTATCCAAGTGGAAGTGATTGGTTTTGATAAGGTCAAGGACGAGTACCCTGGTTGCCCCGACTTTGGGCGAATCTATGCCAACTTGACCACTCATTCTAGCAAGGAGCATGAGGGATTTATTTGAGAGGATGGGTTCCTCTTCAAGGGGACAAGGCTTTGCATTCCCCGGACCTCTCTTCGAGATTTCTTGGTTTGGGAATTACATGCCGGAGGGTTAGCCGGTCATTTTAGGGTCCACAAAACCATTGCCTTAGTTGAGGGTCAATTTTATTGGCCGAGCCTCAAGAGAGATGTAGGCAAAATAGTGGGTCAATGTCGCACGTGTGCTTCGGCCAAGCAGGTGAAGCAAAACACCGGCCTATACACCCCACTTCCCATCCCTGACCGACCATGGCAAGATTTGAGCATGGACTTTGTGCTAGGCTTACCCAAGACCTCTAGGAAGCATGACTCCATCTATGTGGTGGTTGATAGATTTTCCAAAATGGCCCACTTCATCCCATGCTCCAAAACATCCGATGCCTCCCATGTAGCCCGATTATTCTTTGATGAGGTAGTCCGCCTCCATGGGCTGCCCAAGACCATAGTCTCCGACAGGGATGTCAAATTTACTAGCTATTTTTGGAAGACTCTTTGGCACATGATGGGTACCCTCCTCAAATTCTCCACTGCCTACCACCCCCAAACGGATGGCCAAACTGAAGTGGTCAACCGGAGTCTAGGGAACCTCCTTAGGAGTCTTGTTGAGGATCGGCCAGGAAATTGGGATCTCATCTTACCACAGGCTGAGTTTGCATACAACAATTCCGTCAATAAGTCGATAGGGATGAGTCCATTTGAAGCCATGCATGGGTACAAACCAAGAAAGCCATCCGACCTCATTCCCCTTCCCCAGCATGCTAGAGTGTCCATTTCTGCCGAGTCTTTTGCACAACAAATTAGGGAATTGCATGAGGAAATTCGCAAGCACATTAGCATGAAAAATGAGGCTTATAAAAGGTTGGCCGACTCTCACCGACGTCACTTAGAGTTCCAAGTGGGTGACTTTGTGATGGTAAGGACGGAGAGGCTCTCCCCAGGGCCAACTCCAAGTTGAGGCCATGTGGGACTGGGCCCTTCCAGGTCTTGAGACGCATTGGTGCGAATGCTTATGAGTTAGATCTCCCTGAGGATTATGGGGTAAGTCCTACATTCAATGTCGCCGACTTAGTGCCATACAAGGGCCCCACGGTGGGACCTAGTGAGGAGATTGAGCCTACTTCTTCCTTTGAGAGAGTACCCACCCGTGAGGAGAGTCCACTAGCCAAGAGAGCTCAGCGCGATCGCATTGAACGAATATTGGATGAGCAGGTCACTACCACCCGGAGCAAAGTATATGAGCGCTATCTCGTCAGGTGGAAGGATCGGCCTCCGTCGGAAGACTCATGGGTGAGTCGGGAGGACCTCCAGCGATTGGATCCGGACCTCCTCGAGCGGTACCTTAGCCGGATGGATCCTTACTCGACGGAGTCGAGCTCTTCGCGGCCCAGGGGATTTGATGGAGGCATCACCCACGATTCCCTTTGGCTCGGGTCCACTTCTTCACATTCGGGAGCTGGTTGAGTTTGGGCTTCACTCTATTAAGGCCCCTTATCCATTTAGTAGCTTTCCATTGTGTCATTTTGATGTATTTTCATTTTATTTGAGTCATTTCTCTAGGTCTAGCACTTATTCTCCTATGTTTTTGTATCATCATGCTGTCTAATGAGGCTATTGGGCCGAATTCGTTGGGCTAGGCCCATTGGTGCCCCCACCCCCTTGGTTATTGGTAGTTGCTTATTTTGTCAGGGACTTATTGTAAAGAGTGGGTTACCTATAAATAGGACCCCACTCCCCCTCATTTGAAGTTAATGAAGAAATGAATGAATGAGTTAAAATTGCCATTTGAGTTCAAATTGGAGTGATTCCTCTAGTTTTTGGGTGAGAGACCCTAGGGGAGAGATTCCCCACCTATTCCCCTCTTAATCTCTCTATTTCACCCCTCTTTCTCACTCCTCCAACACTAATTTCGAATTTTCTTCTCTCTCCTCCCCTCCCTAACCACCTCCACTAGCTACCCACCTCATTCAATACCCCTCCACTTCCCCAAGTTGCCATTACTCCACTCCCATTGTCCCAAGGAGGCATCTCCCACTTTCCAACACAATCCCACCCATTCCCACACAATCTCCCCTAGTTCCCACACAATCCCCCACTCCCAAGACCATTTCAAATTTGAAATCCATCTCCCTCCACTTCTTTTGGCCACCCCCCCCCCTCTCTCCCCCATAGCTAGGTCCGCCCCCCTCCTCTATTCTCCACTCCACCTCTCACACCATCTCCTCACCCTACCCTAACTGCAACCTGCGACCCCAGCCCTCTTCCTCCTCACTCCCCATCACCATTAGCCCCCTCCATCACCCCACAAGAACCCCCCTTCACCATTAGGCCGCCCTACATCAACCCTCCACCAAAAGAAGCCCCTCTCCCTCTCCTTTCAATTTCAGGTTGTTGCAGTGCAGGCCTGCAGATCAGCACCGAGTTGTAGCATCGTCCACATCTTCATCTTGGAGCTTCTGGGGGCGTGGCCTACATCACTGGAAAGGCCCCTCTGTCTTCTTCGCAGGCGAGGTGGAACCAACTCGTTCTGAGGTCGGGGCCAGCCGTAGGAGCCATTCTCCCTCGATTGCGCAGAGAGGTCTTCATCCTGGACCAGAACCAGAAAGATCATTGTGCCACGACGTACCCCAGCGGATTCAGGCTGAAGCCCCTTCATCAAAGTTCTCCCCCTGCTAGTCCTCTTCCAAGATCAAGAAACAGAACCTTGTTCGGCCGCCGGAGGAAGGAGTTACAAATTTTCTCCCCCGAGCTCTCCAGTCCTGTCTTCTGCAGTCTGCTCCGACCAGTGCCCACTCTTCAGGGTACACCGACCGCTCTCGACCTCTGATTGCAGCCCCGTCTCCTCCTTCTGAAAGCTACTTCGACCACAAAGACGTCGCCACCAGTTTCGTGCTGTTCGAAGCTCGGGAGTGCGAACGGTGATCTCTGTAACCTGCTGTTCCAGTCCAGGCAGAGCCTGCGGCCAGACAGAGAGGTCTCCTCCCAGCTACTGGTGCTGCTACCTCCGTCCCACTGAGCATCCCCAAAAAGTTCTGGAGTCAACCTCTTCAAGTCAGGAAGCTTTAGGAGGTGGTCTCGCTCAATTTGGAGTCCGGACGAGTCCGTGACGACCACAACATCATCACCCTGTCCTGCAGGCCAGAACAAGGCTCATATCGCGCCGGACGCCACTTAGTGATTGAGAGCTTTTCTCCCCTCCCCGCTTGGCCGACTGAAGGCCCCACCCTGCGTGGTGGTAGTTTTGGTTGTAACACTTTAACCCCCACCCCAAGATCTCCCTCCCGCGTGAGGTGTAGTCTTATACTTCTTTGGGCAGGTCAAGCGACACCGCCGCGGCGTGTGGGGAACCGCCGCGGCGTGTGGGGAACCACCACCTCCCCGCTCGCCCTCGTCTCCGACCGGGACCGGTTTCTTCAAACCGGTCGAGTAAGTGTCTCATCCTTGCTCAATAGTGTTGCTCTTTCAATATTTGCTTCATGTGCCGCTGAATTTGTGAGGGAGCGCCCGATCCTCAAGTCCATGACTTAGAGTGACCGCCGTGGGGTAGTGTGAACCGGTGCCTTTGCGCACTTTGTCGGCCCCAATTGAATTGGGCATCCAACCTTTGGGAGTCAAACCTTAGCTTTGCTGGCCCTCTACCAGCAAGGGCCCATTCCCATACTTCACACTTGGCATCGCCAAGTCACTCCGGGTATAGAGTGCGACGGGAGAGCGGTGGCCCATTAAGGCCCATTTGAATGCTATTTGTGATTGCTTGCTTAAGTCCGAGGTTGTGTCACATCAAAGAGTGAATTATTCAGCAATTTAATCCACTTTAATCTCAAACATAACACTAAAACCTTGCGTTCATCTCAACTTGTTTGCATAAACTTGGTTGGGTTGATTTACTTAAGCTTGTTTCGATTGGGTGATTGATTGTGTGATAATTCATTCATAAAGCTTTCTCTCTTTTTGAGCATGCAACTCCGTTCAGGTAAGACTATCAACATGGCAAGCTACGGATATTCCTATGATGATGTGGAGGAGAACATTTTTGGTCAATCATATGAGGTTCCCCAAGATTCTATCTACCATGAAGGGAATTACCCTCCTCCTCATTCTCATTATCCTCAAGTTCATGTGGTTGATACCACTACTCAAGAGGTTGTGCCCTCTTCTCAGGCTGTACCCTCCAACACTTCGGGGAACCCTTCCCCATCCTTCAATGTTACCGATTTGATTAATGCTCTATCTCAATTAGATGACTCCCAGCGGCAGGCAGTTCAAGCCGCTTTGAAAGGGACGTCCGTTCCCTCTTCATCCTCCAATCCCCCTCCGGCCGAGAGTGGCCATCACCTCACCAATGACCAGGCGGTCTTGCACAAACCCCCCTCTTGTCCACCGACCCCTGGTGCGGCCATGGCGGCCCAACAGGCGAGCTACTCAGCGGCTAGGCCCCAGTTCTTTCAACCTCCCCAAATTCTAAGGACGCCTATGCCAAATACCTTCATTCCAAATTCGGCCCCGGTCGAGTCAGACACTAACGCTTTGCTCCTTCAGAAATTGGCCAGCATGGAAGAAAAACTCAACAAGGTTACTGCTGCCAAGAATGCCCCAGAAATCTCTCTGCCTACATTGCCAGTTTTTCATTTACCACCTTCTAAGATGCCGAACTTTCGGCGATACAATGGAACTGGTAATCCTTTTAACCATCTGAAGGATTTTATGTATGAAACGTCCTTTTGGCAGGGCAACAAAGCCTCATTGGCTTATTTGTTTAGAAGATCTTTAGAGGGGCCAGCCCTCGAATGGTTCTACTCCTTGGATCCGGCAGATGCTAGTGATTTCGATGTGGTTCAGAAAAAATTCTTGCAGAAGTATAGGGACCAGGTTGGACCCTCCCTTTCAGTTACATATTTGGTTGCAGAGAAAATGAAGCCCGAGGAGGACTTCATCATATTTGCTGATAGATGGCGGTCAATGGCCGAGAAGTTGAAAGATACCTTATCAGAACCGAAACAGGTTAAGATGATTATATCCAATGCAACCCCTCAGTTCCGGCATATACTGGCTATGAACAGATTGACCACCATGGATGAGCTCTATGAAAGAGCTCGTTATATTCAGACCCAAATGAAAGATTCACCCATCATGGGCATGTTTGAGCCAAAACCAAGGTTGGTTAAGAAGAATACAAGTGTCAACAATAGCGGGCCCACGACTGAGGGCACCGTCGTAAATGAGCAAGTTGGCGCGGTCGGCAACCCCACACCTTTTCGCCAATCTAACCCACGACCCCCGCCACCTCCATCACAAGGCACCCTCTTTAATTCACCCCCACAACACCAATTCGCACCTCAACCCTCCTTTGCTCCGCCACAAAATCAAGCGCCCCGCGCTGACCCTCCAGCTCCGCAACAATACCACCAAGTACCACCACCCACTAATTATGGACCGCAACAACAACAGCAAAGGAGACCACTTGGCCCCAAAAGGGCCCACTATCCTCCACTCCCAGAAAGTCTCCCGGATATTTTCAATGCCTTAATGGCCGCC
Source organism: Amorphophallus konjac (assembly GCA_022559845.1). Lineage (NCBI taxonomy): Eukaryota > Viridiplantae > Streptophyta > Magnoliopsida > Alismatales > Araceae > Amorphophallus > Amorphophallus konjac. Next base: position 253,473,050 of record CM040126.1, on the reverse strand, counting down.
AACCTGCTCATGTTGCCAAGAGAAAGAACAGCGTGGCCCGCTAATGTTGACACGTCCCGTTATTGTGTTTTCCACCGCTCTCCTGGTCACAACATTGATCGTTGCTTCCACTTCAAGGACTATATTTATGACTTAAATGACCAGGGCGGTATCAACTGGGATGAGATGAGGCAGTTTATCGCCACTATGAAAGAAAGGAGGCCTCCTCGGTAACAGCAGGCTCAGCAGCCGCAGCAACCAGCTCAGCAAGTACAGCAGCAAGCTCCAGCGCCTCAGCAGGATATGGGGATTGTCCACAATCCACTGCCGGAGCACCCGCCGAACCAGCATGTAAACCCTGTCACGTCTCTCCGTGAAGTAGAGAGAGGGCAGGGCTGGCACGAAGAGAACGCCTCTGTCGGGGCATTTCATCACAATTCCAATCAACCTCCGCGCCTCCTGCGCACCCTTCCTTTTTCTTCTACCCCCCAAATAAGCCGATCCCTTCAGCGACCTGCTAATCCACCTGCACCCACCAATTCTCCATCCTTGCCAACCCGACCTCTCCTTGCCCGCTTACCGCCCCCGCAGCCTATCACACAGCAAACTCCGTCGTCCATCACCAACCCTTCGCCTTTGCCATCCAGGCCGCTCCTTATCCGCCCATCACCAACACCCACTACACCCGCTACCACCACTCCTTCATCGGCAAGGATCCCTCCACCATCAGTTCCTCCACCTTTTGTGCCCAGATCTCTCCTCATCCCACTCGCCAACTCTCGGGCACCCCTTCCTACTCCTATGCCTCCTACGGGGGCTTCTTTGTTGAACTCCTCACCGGTACTCCCTACGGGAGCTTCCCCTTCTTCAAACACCCCTCCACCACTTCTTAACACCAACGCACCTTCTTCTTCTTCCAATCCTCCCCCCACACTTGTCTCGACAGAGGCACGGCAAAATGTGGCGCCGCTCCGCAGTGGACGATGTTCCAGCGCATCTTTCCCCAAAGAGAGCAAGAGCCCGTGCAGGGGCCGCAAGAGCAAGAACAAGAGTCAGTGCCAGGAACTCAGTATGATTTGTTAAAGCACTTGGACCGAACTCCAGCACGAATTTCAATCCTAGAATTAATCAAAAGGTCCACCACTCACCAGCTAGCTCTGAAAGAGTATCTGCAAAAAGTTATGGTCAATGAAGACATCCTTGTTGAGCAGATAACTACAGTATTAACGCCCGCTAGCAGTCAGCCGGCGATTACTTTTCATGAGCATGAACTGGCGCCACTCCCAGTAAGGAAATATGCTCTGTGCATCACGGTTGATATTAATAAGGTTGCAGTAAAACAATGCTTGGTGGACACTGGGGCATCCATCAATGTCTTGCCCCCTAGCACCTTGAAATTATGTGGCATTCCAGAGAACCAGATTCGGCCATCTACTATAACAGTCACAGCATACGACAATACCAAGAAGCCTCCTCTAGGCATGATCACATTAAAAGTCAGTTTGGGTCCGGCCGCAATCATGGTCGATTTCCATATTTTGGACATGGATCCGACATTTAATGGCATTCTGGGCCGCCCCTATATTCAACAGCTCGATGCAGTGCCCTCTACAAATCATCAATGCCTTAAGTTTCCACATAAGGGCCGCATTATCAAAGTTACCAGTATGCCAATTCTGCCAGAGGAAGATATACACTTGGCTTCATCAGTTCCTTCTATTTGGCCTGCCAACAAGCCGTTGCTATCAATGCTAGACCTCCCTCACCCACGGCCAATGTCGCCTGAGACTGTCACGACAGTTGCTATGACACCCTTGCCTTCCAAGGGGAGGAAGAAGAAAAGCATGATAAACACCCCTGGCTGGAAAATTCTAATGAAAATGGGGTATCAAAACGGCAAAGGACTGGGTGCCAGTTGTCAAGGCAGGACTAGGGCTATTAAGCCTCAGAAACTGATTACACGAGGCGGCCTGGGCTACAAAGGGCCGAGCAAAAATGAAGATGAACCATGGGCAGTCATGACATCCACCTTGAAGATAGATCGTCAGCCGCTTACTTGGACATTGAAGACACATTTTGTCACGGGTGGCGTTCAGAATCATGAGCAGACTACAATAATCACCTCCATTCTAGACTGTCAAGATGTTCATGCGAGACAGTTTGCTCGCCATATTGCACCATTGGCCACCTACAAAGCCCTAGAATCTTTAAGGCCTGATAAAAAAAGGAAGATGGATGATCCAGAGTGTGATTGGTACAGATGGTTCGATATGTATGATATTACTATTGCCTTGAGCCGTCTCTTTATGCCGACTGATCCGGAATGGCCGCCCCTAATACATGAACTGATTGAAAAGCCGGCTGTGATTACGGACAAGAGGCAGTTGCTGAGTGACTACACTGACACTGGGGAGCCAGATGTTCCATATGAAGAAGGTTTTACAATAGATAGGCTGTGGGCCGGCCTTTTCTCTCTCACTTCCATGCACCCGTCTCTTCTAGCTTCTCTACATTCTCAATTGTTCTCTCGCGTGCCGAGACCGCCGCCAATTATGATCAGCTTTTCTCCAGATTCACTACAGATTTCTCTCCCGATTCCTCCCTTGCTCCTCGAGCACTTCTCCAAACTCTCCATCACACCCCCATGCGGGTCATCTCCGATTCAATCTTTTTCCAAACTTTCAATCTCCACTCCTCCTGCTATTCTCCCTTCACATTGTTTTCTTCTAGAAAAGGAAAATAAAAATGAAGTTAAAGATAAAAATGAAAAACAAACGTCAAAATCCCAACTCTTCAGTCCTCCATCTCCGTTGAGGAGACTTCTTATCTCTTTTCCGAGTGTGTCCCGACCCAGGGGCCACTCTTCCATGACTCATTGATAAATCTTTTCTCCCCCTCTGGTGAGGGGTCTCCTCCTGTATCACCTCCTATATCCACTTTTTCACCTCCTTCCTTCAATCAAGCTAGTTGTTCCGCTTCCTCTAATAAAATTCATGGGGTAGATTTTCATAAGAAATCCAAGGGTAAGCAGATTCCCCGCAGGTTTCTGTTGGAGCTAGCCAGAAGATGCCAGGCTTGTTTAGCTTTTCCCGAATTCGTGGAGAATCCGATTATCCTGCCAGAGTTAGAATATGAGGGTACTAATGTTTCTTATGAGGGTTTTGGTGTCTATAAAATCATGAATGATGAAGACCCTATTGAAGAGGGGGATGAAAGTTATGAAGAATATGAGGACGAGGCTGATGCTTTCGCCAGTGGTATGAGAAGATTTGATGAACCATCAGCCTCTGTAGAAGAGCCTACCAAAGAAGTTAATTTGGGTACCAAGGAAGACCCTAGGATTGTCCTCATCAGCAAGAATTTGCCGCCCTCCGAAGAGGAGGCGCTTATTTTGGTACTTCAAGAATACAAGGACACGTTTGCGTGGAGTTATGAGGATATGCCTGGATTAGACCCTGTGCTCGTTGAACATCGGCTTACACTTAAGCCGGGGTCTGTACCGATCAAACAACGGTTGAGACGTTTCCACCCTAACATGGCTTTAAAGATGAAAGAAGAGGTTGACAAGCTCCATAAGGCTAGATTTGTTAGAGTTGTCCTCTATCCTAACTAGGTGGCTAACACCGTCCCGGTCATGAAGAAAGATGGAAAGGTTCGGATTTGTATAGACTTTCGGGACCTCAACCGTGCGTGTCCTAAAGATGACTTCCCCCTCCCTCATATTGATGTTCTGATTGATAACACGGCGGGATTTGAGACTCTCTCCTTCATGGATGGTTTTTAGGTTATAATCAGATTCGTCTGGCTGAAGAAGATCAAGAGAAAACATCATTCACTACACCATGGGGTACATATTGTTATGTGGTCATGCCTTTTAGACTCAAGAATGCTGGAGCCACCTATCAGAGGGCAATGATGGCAATTTTTCATGATATGATTCATATTTATATTGAGGTGTATGTGGATGACCTGGTTGTGAAATCAAGGACAAGGATTGAGCATCCTGGAGTTCTAGCTAAAGTCTTGCAAAGATCACGAGAATATCAATTGAAGATGAATCCCAAGAAGTGCGTATTTGGCGTTTCTTCAGGGAAGTTGCTTGGATTCATTGTCAGCAAAAGGGGAATTGAAGTTGATCCCAACAAGGCGAAGGCCATTAGAGATATGCCTCCTCCCAAGAATTTGAAGGAAGTTCGAGGATTGATCGGAAGATTACAATTTATTCGCCGCTTTGTCTCCCAGCACTCACAACGATGCAGGCCGTTTTACGAGCTTACTAAGCCGGGAGTAAAGTTTAATTGGGATGACAAGTGTCAGGCAGCCTTTGACAGATTGAAGGATTATTTGGCCAATCCTCCTGTCCTGAGACCGCCGATTCCAGGCAAACCACTTATTCTCTATGTTTCTGTCCTGGATGACTCCGTAGGTGCTGTCCTGGCTCAGGTGGACGAAGAAGGGAAAGAGAGGGCAGCATACTATTTGTCTAAACTTCTAAACCCTTGTGAGCAGAGGTACTCAGCCATGGAGAAGACTTGCGCTACTTTAGTATGGGTAGTTCAGAAGTTAAAACATTATTTCTTAGCTCACGAGGTTCACCTCATTGCTCGCATGAATCCGATTAAATTCCTTCTTGAAAAATCTGTTCTTACTGATCGATTAGCACGCTGACAAAGCTTCCTTTCTCAGTTTGATATCACCTACATTCAACAAAAAGCTATCAAAGGTTACGCCATTGCCGAACATCTTGCTCACCACCCTCTACCCCGATTTGATCCTGTCAATTCGGAGTTTACAGATGAAGAACTAATGTCCATTAATCAACCCCACGATTCTATGTGGACGTTACATTTTGATGGAGCTCTAAATTTCCAAGGAAGAGGGATCGGCATGGTTCTTTTAACACCGGAAGGGGTCACCATCCCATTTGCTGCTCGGCTTACTTTCCCTGTCACAAACAATATAGCTGAGTATGAGGCCCTTTTGGCCGGTCTTCAAACTGCTCATCAATATGGTGTTACTCACTTGCGAATTGTGGGTGATAGTCAGCTCATTCTGCGCCAGGTGCTTGTCAAGTGCCGCACTATCAATCCTAAGCTCAAGCCCTACCAGGAACTTGCTTCAGCTTATGCCAAACTCTTCACCAAGTTAATCTTTGTTCATGTCCCTCGTAGCCAGAACATCCTAGCCGATGCTCTTGCATCTTTGGCCTCTGCTCTAGTCTTCCCTCCTGAGCGTGATTTTCATGTTCCTCTCATTCATCAGCGTGACACTCCAGCTATTAAGGATCGTGCATTCCTCGATATTAGGGATAAGGTGCTCGAAAAGGTCAGGCGGAGTGAAGCTCTTAAAGGCAAGGAGGTCATGCTTTTGGATTGGCAAGAAGAATTGGCTGACGAAGAGAAACCTTGGTATTATGAGATTGCCAGATATTGCAATGATCAATCCTATCCCGAGGACGCCACGGCAGAAGAAAGGAAAGCAATTAGAAGAGTGGCTCAACGTTATGTTTTGGTTGGAGGTGTGCTCTACAGAAGAGGGCTCACAGGTGTTTTATTAAGATGCCTCGACGATGATGAGTCCTGGAAGGTTGTGGAAGAGGCGCATTCTGGAGTGTGTGGTGGTCATGTGAACAGCCAGATGCTAGCTAAGAAGATCCTTAGGCTAGGTTTCTATTGGCCAACTCTAGAAGAGGACTGCTCCATCTATGTTCGAAGGTGTGTTAAGTGCCAACTGCACGCCGACAAAATTCATTCTCCTGCTTCTTCACTCCATCCCATGTCCTCCCCATGGCCTTTCTCCATGTGAGCTTTTGATATCATTGGACCTCTTGGTGATTCGAACCTCCTGACCAAGCAAAAGTCATTCATCATGACGGCAACGGAATATTTCACCAAGTGGGCGGAAGCGAAAGCTTACATGGAGATTAAAGCGTCAACTGTCTGTAAGTTCATAATGAAGAACATCATCACGAGGTTCGGCATCCCGAGTACCATCGTCACCGACAATGGACCTCAATTTATCTCCCAAGAGCTCAAGGATCTCTGCAAGAGGTATAACATTGCATTGCATCATTCTTCTCCCTATTATCCGCAGGGCAATGGCCAGGCAGAGGCCACTAATAAGACTTTGATCAAAATCGTTAAAAAGACGTGTGAGGCTAATAAATTCTCGGATTGGCCAGACAAGCTAGTCGAAGCTCTCTGGGCCTATCGCACTTCTATTCGTACCCCCACTGGGCAATCTCCTTTCACCCTTACTTATGGAATGGAGGCGGTAGTCCCTTATGAGATTCTCATTCCATCTTTGCGAGTACAATTGGACAAGGAACTCCCTATTGATGAGCGTCGTGATTCACTCCTTGCCTAGTTGGAACTCCTAGATGAGAAGCGTCTAGTCGCCGCTGAGCATGCGCGTGTTTATCAAAACAGGCTGTCACGTTTTTATCAAAAGAAAGTAATTGAGAGAAAATTCAAAGTCGGTGAGATGGTAATCAAGAGAATCTTTGTAAAGCCTGGTGGACCCCGCTCAAAACTCCAACCAAATTGGGAAGGACCATTTGTTATAAAAGATGTTTATCCTGGCAACGCTTACAAATTAATTAATGCTGAGGGAGAAGAGCTAACTCACCCTTGGAATGGTTTGTATCTTAAGAAATACTACCCTTGATTCCAAAATCCAAAAAAATATATATTTCCAAAATCCAAAAAAATATATATTTCCAAAACCAAAAAATATATATATATTTCCAAAATCCAAAAAAAATAGAAATTCTCCAAAAAACCAAAAAGAATGAAAGTTTTCCAAATGGTTGCCATGGTTGTAGGGACGCAAGGTCCGAAAGTTTAAAATTCAGAATTCATTCACCCGTCTTGTTAGCTTAAAATGGGGTTGACACCCGCACACACTAACACGCTTTATTCTTGAACTCAAGCGGTGCAAAATCCGACGGAAAGTCAAAACCTGACTAAAGGTGAAGACAATACCCGTTCTTTCCTTCTTCGGCCCATAAGGGAGGAAGGGACGCCTCGAGGTAGATACACCAAGCCTACTCGCCGCCCTAGTAGGTGGAAGTCAGGGCCCAAAAGGGAAAAGAAAATGCCACAAAAGCCCAAGTACAATTAGGTTTTTATTTATCAGTGCAAATCAATTCCAAAGTGAAAGTCAAATGGTGAAAAGAAAAGCATGTCAAGAGGCCAAAGTCCCCGCAAGGAAAACCTTGGGCGTATGCATGCAATATAAAAGAGGCAAAAGGCAACAAAGTTTCCCTAAGCCAAAGACCGAACCCCAACGGGCATAGGGCAAGGGACGTAGCTTTGCTTCGGGCATCTCAGAATCCCTTATGGGCTTCCTTATATCTTCTTCCATCCCTTCCTTTGTGGTAAATCATAAACCAGCAGAATGGTCGAGACGGACCTAGGAGATTGCACCGTGCGAAATCTCGAATATAAGTTAATCATTATCACGTCAACTCCCTTTTAATTACTCAAGAAAGGTTCATGAATTTTTAATGGTAACCGTGTAGGACCCACGGTCTGGGTAGCCTTGTCAACCCAATTTGGAAAACAAAAATTTTAACGCCTTCGTTTAAGGAGCTTTTTATTTAATTCACGCCTTTATTCAGGTCGTCTCCTTCAAAATAACGTCCCCTCCCAGGTCGTCGCTTTCTCAAAATTTGAAAACATCTTCAAATTCACGCCGTCACCTAGGGCATTTTTTGTTTGAATAACGACCTAAGCTAAGACGCGTCTTTTAAAAAATAAAAGAAAAAAAAATAAATATAAAAGAAAAGAAAAGAGGAAATAGGATTTATTCTTCATGTGTGTGCTTGCATTATTGCATAGGACATCTTGATTATTGTTTGCATACGTATGTTTGCATGTTGCATCTCCCTTTATTGGTTATTTCATTTGCCTTATTCGATTAAAGGCTTGGCCCCTTGACCCGCTATCCAGGTCAAAAGTAAAGGCACCCCTTGCTTATGGAGCAAGGGGCCAAGTCGAACAGATGAATTAACCTGTTTATTTGAGTGTGAACCACAGCTGCAGGTACAGGGCAGAGTAAGGTAAAACAAAGAACGTGAAAAAAAAAACAAGTACACAACTACACAAGTGCTCAGGTAACAAAAAGATGTCAATCTCATATATATATATACATCATGAATATCCGAGTACAGGTGTGAGGGTGGAGGAGTACAAGTAAGTCTCTCAGCTCTCGCCTCCACCCTCCTCTCTCCTACTCTCTACCTCGTCCTCACCGTCCCGAGGAGGCGCTGGTGGAGGGGGCATGGGCCCCCGAGAAGAAGCTGGAACTCGAACCTGGCCCCCTGCCTCGCTCCTCTCTCGAAGAGAAGAACCCGCCACAAAGATGGAGCTAGTGAAGGAGTACCCCGCAACACGAGCTCGCTCACGCCCTCGCTGGAGACGCTCCTCAGCAACTCGTAGCCGCTCCTGAGAAAGGATCAGCTGCGTCCTCAGGTCTGTCAGATCACGATCACGCGCCGCCACCTGCTCCTGGTACCGGGCACGGTCTGTCTGCTGTAGCTCGTGGTGACGAGCACGGTCCGCCAGGTGCTCCTCTCGCTCGCGAGCGCGCTCTCGTCGCTCCAGCTCAAGGGCAACCCGCAGCTCTGCCACGTCCTGAGGCAGCTCCTCCCGTCGCCTCAGGGACCGCTCCAGCTCTGTAATCCGCTGCACGCGGATCGCCAGATCTATCCCGGCTAGGGCAGCCTGGGTACGTGCCGCCTGTAACTGTCTGGTCTGCAAACAGGTAAACAAATCGTCAGTTCCACAGTTCAATAATTCATGAGATGAGCAATAAAGTAAATCACTCACCTGGGCAGTCATTGCCTGCTGTCCCTCGCAGACGCAAGCAAGAGCGGCTCGAAGCTCCTCAGTCTGAAAAATGAATTTCATCAGTGCACATTGAAATATAAGCAATAATTGAATGAGGTTTGAGTTTTGGAATTTACCCGTGAGGCAAGGTCGCGCTCTGCAGCCTCGGCCCGTGTGACCGCTCCCGCTAGCTGCTCTGCTAGTGCGGTCACCTCTACACTGGGTCCCCTCGAGCTGGAGGCTTCTCTCGTATCTCTCCCTACGGCTCCCTGCTGGGCACGCTGCATTTATTGAAATTATCAGTGGCTAATCATCAATAATTCAACAAAAATTCATTTGCATATAGAAATAATTTAAACACTCACCAGGGTCTCGAGGTCAGCTCGTGTGGCAGCTAGCTGGTCCTCCAGGCTGTGTAGATGGGCCTGGGCATCCATAGCCGCTATGTCCAGTGCATCCTGCATTCATTACACATTAGTCACATGATAGATACATAAGCATTAGCATTTAATTTAGAAATAATTGCATTCATACATACCCCTAGGACCCTCATCTGGGGTCGGCCGGCGTAAACCTCCCAGTAGCGCCGGAGGTACTCGGAGCTGTCACTCGCCTGGGAGGTGACTCGGGTCCTGCCTCGCCGCCAGTCGGCGTACTGCTCCTCGAACCGCACCCTCCAGTCGATCGCCTTTGTGCGACCGCGCATCTTCTTCCCGATTCCTCGCGGTTCCCCTACCTCTATCCACTCATGGTGTAGGCCCAGGGTCCTCATCACCAGCCTAAGCCGTAACGGCTCGATCTCGCTCAAGCAGTGAACCCAAAGCTCATGCTCAAAGCGAGGTCGCCCTGCTATGACCCATGGCTGGCCCTCATCTGTCATCTCCGCATATGGCCTCCATCGCACCTGCATCCATGAACATGCATGTCATCTCATCATAATCATAATAAATTCAAAATAAACATAAAAAAATGCATAACTCATACCAGCGAGGGAGGGAAGTCTCGGAACTCTCCCCGTAGCACCCACAACTCGTAGCCGAGTGGGGCACCGAAGACCACCGGCAGCCAGCGCCGTGCTAGAGGAAAAGCTCCCTCACCTCCAGGCCGTGGGTCGGCGCGCCCCATAGGCATGTACAGATGGCTCCAAACCTGCACCCATGCATTACATTAGTAAGGCATTTACATGCATAAAATAAAAAAAGAAGAAAAAAAGAGAAAAAAAATGTATAAGTGCATACCTGAAGAAAAGGTGAGAAGCCACTGACAGTCGTCTCTCGTCCTGTCCCCGTGGACAGGTCGGCCATCATGTGCGCCAACAGCGCCGCTCCCCAAGCGTATCTGCCGACTCCCTCTAAATCCTCGAGGATCCCTAGGAACCGGCAGTTGATGACGTCGCCCTTCGTCCCGAGCAATAGCCTCCCGAGCAGCAGCAGTAGGAACCTCCTCAAGTCTCGGTCTGCTCTCTCCCTGTCGGCTGGGTCCTGGCAATAGACTGCCCTAGCCCCATCGATCAATCTCTGTGAGAACTGCTCTAAGGACTCCCCTGACCTATGCCTAGCGTCCCCTAAGCCCATCACTGTAGTCAGGTCGGTGCGGAAGATAGTCCTACACTCGCTAGGTGTCTCGTAGACCATCTCTAGCCCTAGCAGCCTCTGGGCAAGCTCGGTATAGTCTGGTAAGGTGATCCCGCTCACTGCCTCCCCGTCTACCCTAAGTCCCCTGATCCTAGCTACATCCTCTAGGGTAGGAACCATATGCCCCCAAAGCATCAGGAATGCTCGGCTAGTCCTATCCCATCTCTCCCTCAGAACCTGGATAAGTGGTAGGTCGGGTCTGACTGGCTCTATGCTAAGGAAGGCCCCAAACCCCATAGCATCTACCCTGGCTCTCTGGAACTCGGGGAGGCCGTAATATGCTGCTCGGACCATGACCCAGGAGATCCGTGTCCTCATCAACCCCTGCACGCATAAGAAAGAAATTTTGGTTTAATTTTTCAATTATTCTCGTTGAAATTCACTTAATTGCTTTGGCTTGGGAAGTTGATGTCAGATTTAATTAACGACCATCCCCAGGTCGTGGTTTGTTTAATTGGCGCCCCTGAGGAGGGCGTGCTTTCTAAGAGAGCTTTGAATTAACGACCTATCCTAGGACATGGTTTATCTAAGAAACGCCCCGGTGGGAGGCGTGGTTCTGAGGTTAATTTCTAAATTTCTACAAGGATTTTCAATTAACGCCCGTCCCAGGGTCGTCCTTTCATTAAGTAACGCCCCCTGTGTAGGGCGTTTTCTGTTAAAATGTTTTTGGGTTTTAATAATTTATTCTGGAATTAATGAAAGGAACGACCATCCCTATGGTCGTTATCAGTTGAATTGACGCCCCGATGGGGGGCGTTGTTTTTCAGGGTTGTGAAAATAAAATAAAAACAGCATGCGATATAAATCATGAAAAAATATATAATTGAACAAATGCACGGAATTAACATCATGATTGATATGGAAAAAATGATAATTTAAATGGACGACATGCTCTAGGGCGTGTTTTCATGATGTTAATTATTTTTTCAGGAAATAAAATGAATTCACGACCCAAGGTCGGGCGTCTTCTTTTTAATCCGCGACACCCCTGGGGGCGTCTTCTTTCTGAGTTGCAGGTTTTCTAGCCCGAGGGCTATGGAAATTGAGGTAAAAATAAAATAAATTTGAAAAAAAATGGAAACGATGGGGCTTTGGGGGCTTACCTTCTGGCGTTTGGGTCCTGTCAACTCTCCCCGAAGTTCGGGCCGGGGTTGCCGTGGCCGCCGGAGTTGGCCATGGAGAGGCACGACCACCGCCGGGGTTTCCTCCTCTCCACCTTCTTCTTCATCTCCTTCCTATTCGTCTTCTCCTTCTTCATCCTCACCACCTTCATCGCCTCCTTCTTCTCCTTCATTCTCTTCTTCTTCTTCGGTCCGTTCTTCCTCGTTGCCGGCCTCCGCCACCGGGGCCTCCTCGGTCGCCGCCGGCGGAGCTTCCTCCATGGCGCGTTGCTCACCGTCCAGGTCCACTACCTCGGAGCCGAGACCCTCTACCGTTTGTGTCCACCGCCGGCCATGGCTAGGGTGTAGAAGAGAGAGAGATAGAGAAAGAGAGTGAGAGAGATGGGGGAGGGTTTCTTCGGTTAGGGTTGCACTGGGAGAGAAGAGAGAAAGAGGGAAAGAGAACGAAGGAAGAAGAAGAAAGGAGGGAAAGTTAAGTCGAAAGGTCAAAAAGAATTAACGACTTAAGGAAGGCCGTGTCTTATGGAATTAACGACCGAAACAAGGGCGTTGCTTGATGATTGACGATATTTCTTAAGGCGTTATTTTTGTTTGCATGGGGAATGATAACCGTCGTCAGACGCATTCAATGGGGATTGATTGATGTGATGGGAGTGATGATTACTGTTTCTGAGTAACGACTATGTCTGAGGCGTTATTTTTGTGAAACGTGGCTTTGCTGAAGGCGTTACTTTTGGAATTTCAACGAATACTTTTTGGAATATAAATCGAATTAACATGCACCTTGTCTTAAGACGTTATTCAGTTAACGCCCATATGTGAAGGCGTCAGTTATGAGCGATCAATCATTGAAGACGACGTTGGCTGAGGCGTCACTTTGTGAATTCACGACATTGACTGAGTCGTTATTTACAATAGAATCACAAGTTATTGGAAGATTTGATCAGAATCACTGTGTTATTGGCTCAATCAGAAAATTATCATTGATTTATTGGAAGAAAAAGATCACATTGCATTTAATGAGCCACTTTGGGCCTCAAGCTTCTTAAAGCTATTACATAAGACTTCCACTGATCTCTGTCTTCTTCTACGTTTTCCACAGGATGATGAGCCTTGTTGATTTTCCACAGAGCTTGAATAGTTGTGTATTCTTCTCCATCTTCATTGCTGCCAAGGTTCCGTGTCTTGATCGGAGGGAGATGAGAGGGATCTTCAAATACTCGCCGTGGAAGCCCGAGTTGAGGAAGGCACCGGTGTGAGTTATACAAGATAAATTCTGAAGCGCCTATGAGTCGAAGGTCTATCCCGGGAGAAAATCTTGCACAAAGTTCTTGAGTCTTGAGTATTCCCGGGGCGCAAGTGAAGAGGTTTTTTGGCATTATTTTGAGGTGTTCTCTCCATTCCGCTCTCTTCTTAATCTGAGGAATCCGGTTCGTCACCCTATTGCTTATCCCAAGTGAACCGGTCATGTAAGAGAGTGGGCTCTTTGAGAAGATTCATTAGGATTGTTGGACCTCATCACATGGATCGAACTTGAAGTGGAGATCTACCCAACTTGAGAGTGCTAGCATGCATCCGTAGATGGGCCTTCCCATCGCCGCCGAGGTAAGCCCACTATAGAGATAGGCTAGGATAGCCGGTCCAACTCTCTCTCCTTCCCATAAGCTCACTATTGCGCTTAATTGGGCCTCCTCTAGGAAATCCTCCGTGAATGGGAATAAGAGTGCTCCTGCTAAGCATACCACGAAGGCCTTCGTCACCCGTTCGATCTCTTCTTCTTCTTTAGCTTGATTCGCTCTCTTGTACACCCATGAGGCAAGCTTTAGAAGATTAATTCCTTTAGTGACTTTGATTTTGTTCACTAAGTTTGGGCTAGGTATCAATGTGGTTAATAGTTCATGTGAGGAGATTGTTTTTGGCATGATGGCCATCTTCTCTTCATCCCCTTGCTTCATCCTCTTCAAGCCCAAGATCAACTCTAATTCTGCCAATATGATGGTGGCTTCAAAGGTTGAGAATAGGAAGGTGTGAGTGGAAGGGTGCCATATTTCAGTTAGAGCTCCTATGGCAGCCCCATCTAAGTGGATTTGGTCATAGTGCTTTGCATGGGTTATTAGGCCTAGAAGATGCCATCTAGAGAGAAAGACCCTCATATCTGAAGAAAACTTGGAGATAATAAGAGGCAGCCACTTAATTTTGATGAATCTCCGGGCTCTTGGGATATTAGGATATTCCTGTGGAAAAGAAAGGAAACAGAAAGGACAAGCAGATAAGTGGATGAGAAGAATTGGAATAGCAGAACCGAAGAAAGATAAAACAGAAGGGACATCAACCAGTTAAACTTACCTGATTTAATGCAATGCGGTTGCTGATGTGCCCGTTGATCTCAGATAATCTGGGAGTTGAAATCTTGGATCTCTTGATGGCTCTCTCCATCTTCGGTCTGTAGGAAGGGCTTGGACAGTTGCAGTGCCTGCGGAAGAAGCAGAAGAAGCAGGATTCGATGAATTTGTTTTGATTGATCTAGAGAGGTTCCTTCCTTTTTATGGAGGTTTGAAGGGTCTTAAGGCTGTTCGGAGTTGGAAGATTGATTGCCATTAGGATTGGCTTTTGCTTTCGATTTGGAATCGGAAGCGGGTGGTTTATTAACGTCTTCTGTTGGGGCGTCAATTGTTGAATTGACGACTTTACCGACGTCGTGTTTTATTTCACGCCCCTGTATGGGACGTCTTATTCTTGAAACTCTCGGTGCATTTAACGCCTCATTGGAAGGGCGTGTTTTATCTTTTGACGCCCTGATATCAGACGCCTTTCATGCTTTTGACGCCATTCCCTGCAGTCGTGATTTCATTTACTCACATGTTTGACTCCTCTATGTGCTTTAATGAACTTAAGTGCTATTCTTTGGTTGGAATTGCTTTTTAATTAAGCACTTATGATCATATGTTGCTTTGCTTTGAGAGAACTAATGAACTTTTGAGTGCAGAAAATTGCAGAGTTCGAGGAACATGGGTCACTCGTGGGAGTAACATCATTCTATTTTTTGTATTTGTTTCCTGTAAGCATTGTTACTATATGGTATCTATGCTATTATAGCATATCAAGGACCTTGTGGTTCTGATGAACCTGGAATTTGAGTTCCCCTTCATCAAAAACGGTGATAATTCCAGGAGAATCTTGATCACACGGATAGGCCGTTGAGTCATTAAAGGTCTAGGACGATGGTTCCACTTTCTGGGTTGATGCGCGGATAAACGGGCTTCGGCTTAGTGTCAGTTCAGAGATCTGGATTCTTGACCAAATCTAGATGGCTTAGCAATATTATCCTTGATTATTTTCTATTTTTAGTTTGTTTTATCTTTTTCCTTTTAGCCCAGCATGCATCATGTAGGACTTTGAGCTTCATGCTGAAAATCTTCATATTATGGTAATAATGAAGGTCACTCGCTCTTGATTGAGTTGACATGAGATATTCCATTCCAAATCGAGTACTTTATTCTCTCTGAAGCCGCTCAGGCTAGTTCCTTGAAAATGTCCCTTTGCTGGGTCTTCATCTCAATTCCCTTTATTTTTCTGCAAATCTACCTTGGCTGTAGCACGTCCACATTGGCTGGTAACCGCTCTCCAATGGTGTCTCCCTGTCGTGCCCATGCGCACATTTTTCTTACTTAGTTTAGTCTCCTTCATCCAGCAAATCGATGCTTCCTTGGAATTACTCGGAGTTGTTTCACTCAGAATCTTGGAAAGATTTCTAATGCTTAGTATCTGAGGCGTGTCACATCACACCTTGGCATCTACTTATCAGTTCGTTCCACTTCATTCCGCTTGTTGCACTTTCTCTCCATTTTGTCTCACTCCCTTCCAAAGCAGACGCCAAGGCGGGGCAGCTGTAGACACGCCAAAATTGACGCTATGATGATCAAATCTCATGTCACTATGATAATACCCCAAAGTGAACTTCAATATTTCCATAAATAAAGATTTTCTATTTTTGTGTGTTTTCTTCGCATTTTGTGCATTTTTTGTGATCCACGACTTTGCCTAGGGCGTGTTTTAATTAACGGCCTTGCCTTAGGCGCGTTCTAAAGAAAGGACGACCAATTTTAAGGGCGTCAATTCCTGGTGTTTTACGAGTCCCACCCTGATTGAAAATCAATGATTAACGTCCTTCCATAGGACGTGTTTTGTTTAACGCCTTTGCTTCAGGCGTCTTTTTGCAATTTTCAAATAAAGAAGGTTTTTATTACCAAAATTGAATCTAGGAAGTGACGCCCTGATCCTGGTCGTGTTTTGAAGTAACGCCCTTGAGCAGGTCGTCAATTGTTGAATTGACGCCCTTGAGTAGGTCGTGTCTCACCCTTTCGTGTCCTGCTTAAACTCATCTTTCCTGAAGAGTTCCCTGCTTTTCTTGATCACCTTGCTCGATCGGGGAACTAGAGTCCTTGCCCTTGACGATCACTGCCTATTCTTATCTTCCCAAATCCATGTTTATCTGTGATCGAGACCTTATAAAAGGATTCCTTAGTCAATCTCGCGCGAGTTTTACGGGGAAGGTATTGCTGGAGCCATTAGCCACGAATCAGGAAAAGAGCAGAGAGCGGTTTTCTTTTGCGCAGAGAAGAGTTTCTACTCTCTTCGTCCGCGTGATCTCTTCATCCGCGTGATCCCTTCATCATCTTCTTCTGCTTCCTGCTGCTCCGGTGGTTCTCCCCTTTACTGTTTACAGGAACAGCAGGGGTTCCCTCTCCCTTGTGTGTTTGCCTTCATCGTATCATCATCGATCATCATATTTTTCTTCTTTTGCATTAGTGTTGCATCTCCTCTCCTCTCCCTTTTAAAACCAAACAAAAAAGGTGCGCATGCTATATTCTTATTTTCATCATCGTGCTATTTATTTGGATTGATACTACACTCACTCTCGGTTGATCCACTTTCCTTTTACTTGTTTGTTCTATGTTTCAAGGTAATCAACAAGGAAGAACCCCCTTCATCGGCCGGCCGATAGAAGGTGGAGGAAGGAACTCACATCCATCCCGCGTCTTATTTTTCACCAAGTATTCGCGATCATCTTTTCTTCTTATTGAGGTAACCCCTCTGGCGATCACACTCCTTAGTATCACCACGTGCTCTTTTACTCCCTTTTTTTATCATTATTCTTCTTTTCTTATATGCATATGCATATTATTATTTTCCTTTAAGAGTGGATTTTCCATGATTCACAAGGGACACCTATGGATGCCCCGGTCCTCCCAAATCATTCAATGTCCTCATAACATCAATGCACGATAGGTCTATATGTGGTTGCCCTAGACCACCTTTGCGCACCACGCATTGTCAACTCACACCGCATCATTGTGCATGGCATATAAGCAAGTATCAAGTAACAAGCGGTGAGATTCACAAGAAGCGAGCACAAACTCGTAAGCGCCACTTGGAATTCCAAGTTGGCAACTTGGTGATGATGGCTTTGGGATGGCTCTACCTTAAGGTCACCTCCAAATTGAGGGCACGAGGACTTGGACCTTGCCAAGTTCCGAGTGGCTTTGGCAACTCGGCTTATGGGTTGGACTTTCGAATGGGTTTTGGGATTCACCCCCCTTCCCACGTGGCGGATCCTGCACCCTATAAGGGCACTACGGTGGATCCTAGTGAGTGTCTTGAGCTTACACCTATCCTTGTGAGAGACACCCTCGGAGTACCACCACAAAATAGACTGAGAGCCCGACGTGAGCACACGGCGGCAATACTAGGCAAGCAAAATCTCTTCGTCAGCATGAGGGTGTGTCCGAGCCACTTTGACAAGCGGAAGCGCCATTCCCCGGCTATGGACGCGGGTTGAGTTTGGAGATCATGGCTCACCCGGAGCTGCATTTGGCGTACTACTACCCCGGTGGACCCACACTCGACGGGGTCGAGTTCTCCCAACCCCGGGGGTATGATGGGGGCATCCCTTGCCCCTCCACTTTTTTTGAGGCTCGGATTGATCATCGGCGTGCGCCATTGTGTTTGTCATAATTTTATGAGTCTAGTCATGTAATTTTTATATTTTATTTGAGTCATCATCATGTAATTTTCCCTTTATTTGAGTCATGTACCTAGGTTAGTAGGTTATCTACCAAAGTCTTGTGTCATTATGTTGGTTTGTTAAGCTATTGGGCCCAACTAATGGGCTAGGCCCAGGGGCGCCCCCCCCCTTGGGACATGCTAGTCAATTGAGGGTTTGTCAGGGCTATTTTGGTCTTAGGAAAAGTATGGAGTCTATAAATAGTCCCTCCCCTCTCTCATTTGAACAACCTTTTATGATCAATTTAAATCAAGTGACTTTTAGTGTCTTATTGGAGTGGATTCTCCAAATCTCTCTCTCTCTAAGGGGTGGATTCCCCTCTCTCTTTCTATCTCTTCTCTCTCTCTCTTCCTCTCTCCAAAGAGGGGGCTGCGCCCCTATCTCTCTCTTCCCCCTTCCAACCACTTTCTCTCACTTCCCTCCCCCTCATAACTCTCTCCCAAGTCCCCACACCCTCTCCATTACTCCACCCCACCCCCAAGAGACCCTCCACCAATACACACCCCACCCTCCAACCCCCAACTACCCATTTCCCTTCCCCAAGCATCACTCCACCTTCCCAAGACATCCCTTCCCATCCCTAAGACCACCATTGATCACCCCACATTAAAGGAAATTCAAACTCACATTCCCTCAACCCACTTGTGCCCCCCCTCACCTTCCCCCTCTCCCTCCAAGCCCCAAATTCGCAGCTCCTCTCTCACCTGCTGCAAACACCTCATTCCAGACCCCATTCTCCCTCTCCCACACCTTAGAACACCCCTTCCCATGCCCCCTCACAACTAGGGGTCACTCCCACACTCATCCACCCCCATTTCCCCTCTCATATACCCCATTTCCCCCATCATCTTCAACCCATAGTTCCTAGTTCGCAGGCAGCAGAGGAGCACCCTGTTGTAGAGCCTACCACGTCTTCACCTAGAAGCTTCAGAGGACATACCATATACCATTGGAAGCATCTCCCAGTTGACTTCGCAACGGCGGTGGTTTCGTCATCGTCCGAGCACCGTGCTGCACGGGAGAGCATTTCTCCCTCGACTGTGCGAAGCTTCCCTGGTAGAGCACCTGAACCTGATGGGAAGCTCGACTGCAGCGATCCTATTGGGAATCCGATCAAGATTTCTGTTACAAAAATCTCCCTCGACTAGTCTACTTCCATAATCAAGAAGCGGAGCTCCAATTGGCATCCGGAGCTGAAAGTTACCAATTTCCTTCCCTGGGTGCGTTGCTCTGATTCCTGTCAGTCTGCTCCGACTCTTCCTCCTTGTTCGAAATCTTTCGGCCTACTCCGACATCATCTGGCATCCCCGTTGCTTACGTTTCGAAGAGGACTCGACAACGAATCCATCGGTACTAGCTACGCTTGAATTGGAGCTTCAGAGCACCCGTGGCACCATCGTCTTCCAGCTGCTGAAGTACTGTGACAGTCTGGACCAGCGACCTGAGCTCCTGTTCGTGTCTCTGCCCCGACCAGCGCCGGCGATCAAGGATATCAGTAAAATTCTGGATTCATCCTGATCAAATCACGAAGAATTTCCCACTGGTTTTATCCTCAACAAAAATTTGGAGTGATCACAGCGTCCAGATAAGCAAGTGTCTGTCCAGAAGCGCAGAGGGTGGCAGATTCGGCACCGACTTCCGTTCTTTGCGTTTAGCTCGGTTTTTCCCCACCCCGCTTGGCCGGCTGAAGGCCCCTCCCTGCGTGGAGATAGTTTTGGATGTAATTTCAATAAATCCCCTCCCCGAGATCCCCCCTCCTGCGAGAGGTGTAGTGGTGTAGCATTTCAATTTTCAGGTTAAAGCGACACCGACGCGGCGTGCGGGTGCGTCCCACGCCTCCTCGCTTGCCCTCGTCTCCAGACGGGATCGGCATATTCATGCTGATCAGGTGAGCTCCTGAACACCTCTCATTGCTGGGATTTAATTGCTTAGTTTAGTATTGCTCTTAGTTACTCCGTCGGCGGTGAGAGAGTGACCGGTCCCAAATTGCCATCAAATTGAGTGACCACCGCGGGGCGAGTTGTGAGAGCAACCACTTAACCCACGCCCTTGGCGTGCCGGCCACCCGTGAATTGGGCATCCCTGGCCCATTTGGGGTCCTCCATAAGCTAGCCAACCATTGGAGTATCAAGGTCCCGACTCGGACCCTCTTCGTCATCGCTAAGTCGCCTACGGGCACTAGTGTGTGCTTCACGATCGTGTTCACTAGTGTGAGTCCGCTGCTCAATTTGATTGCTTGAAATATAGGTCCATAGGTGGTGTCACATCAGCCTTTTTCCCTTCAGAACTTTCCCGCTCTTGGGAGGCCTCGCGGGTTCCAAGTGGTATCACGTGTATTCGGTAGTTCTACCGGGTACATATGGTATTCGGGATCCGGGTCGCTACAGGCTGAGCAATGCTAAGTCTCACTGAGTAAACTGGGCACATGTCACCTGAGACGTGATGTGGTTCATATCTGAAAAGTGTTGACTAGTATCTCTGTTCAAAATGAGGTGAAATGGTTCAGTATTCTGAGTAACCGGAGATTCTGGCATGAGCTCCATGCGTCTACTCGCGTAAAAAGGAATTTTTTAAACCTGATCACTCTTGAAAATTTTTGACTATCATGTGATTTTGGTTGGGTTGAAAAATGTTGGTGAAAACTCATTGCGGTAGAGCGTAGCATCCAATACGCTGTTCTCAAAATTGAAGTGCAGTCTGTAAAATGTCTCCTTGTGTTAATCTGAAAATCTGAATATCCATATTGCAACTATCATTTTTCATGTTACTCACTTACACATCTGGAAATTTGATTCATTATGTATTCAAAAAATTGATTGACTACTTTAGCAATTGCATGAATCTCCTATATGATTATACAATCTCTCATGTGCTACACATGTGCATTCTAGTTAGTATGACTCTCTTGCATCTTTCTTATACCCATTCCCTTCTTATATATGTATGGGGGAGATTGCATGTATGTGTATATGTAACTGTTTGGTTGCATTGTGTGCACTTCATGAGTCATCATCAGCATATACACAGTTTCATGCATTTCAAACCAAAATACAAAAATCAGAAACTTTGAAAATCAAAGAAAATCCTTTTGATATGCCCTCCTGCTCTTGCATGTTGAGAAAATCTGACATGGGATCTAGATTTTGCATGATATCCTGCTGAACATCTCATCTTGTGAACATCTTTCTCCATTGGTTTATATCCAACCTACCAATCCCCACCTTCAATTGGTATCAATACATGCTTAAATATATTTGCTTTGGATGGTATCATATTGATTTGTGAGAATAATCACCAAATGGTTTCCTCTGATTGGAATCATATTCATTTGTTCGTCCATGATTTGCCCTTGCTTCTTCTGATTTGATAAGATGGGCTATTGCTGTTTCAAATGGAGATAAGCTTGTTCTTCCTCGCTTGGCTTCTTCCAGCGTTGTTGATATTATTGATCGTGTCACAAGGGGAGAAAGATTTGCATTTTCCTGCCTTTTGATTATGTCAAATGGGGAGAATAATTGATGATTATGTGTGACAGGGGGAGACGAATATATGTGACATTCTGTTGTATCCACTCTGTTGTATCATCATTAATAAGTAATCATTAAGTTTGTCATCATCAAGAAGTTTATCATCATCAAAAAGGGAGAGATTGTTGAGTTATGGTTTTGATGATAATTAAACTTAATGTGTGATTAAGTGATGATAACTAAACTTGTGGTTGATTGCTCATGCTCTTGTTATCTATGTATGTTTGAGATGGGAAATGGCAACGGTTACATGGCCTTGATGCTTGGTTTGCATATGTTCGTTTTACAAGAGGCAAGAGGTTTCATAACCTCTTCAATGTGAACGAGCATGGTATTAACCCTGACTATCTTGCTTGTAAGATCAAACTCATGACAGTCGCCTGGTAAACCGTACGTATGGATAAGTACCTTACTTTTCTACAGGTCAACACAGGTGGTATATGTCATTTATTGTCAAGAACCATTGGTAAGATTCTTACCTTGTCATAGTCATCAATCTCACCATGGGTATTCTATATACCTCTCATTTCTAAACTTCATTCATGATATTTGAGGTTCACAATGATAACTTGGATTGATAACTTACAAGCTCACTCTTCAAATGCATTAGTTTCTCATTCCAATCATGATAACATGTTCAAATGGTCTTGATGTTTCTAATGCATAAACCAAGTGAAATCCAACCCCCAAATGTATGAAATAAACATCTACTTAAAGTCATTGTTATTTGGATATATTTCATTGGGCTAACACTTCAACTTTACAGGACTAGGTCATTCCGGTCAACCAGAATCACCAAACGCGAAAAGTCTCATACTACAGAACTGGCGGTCGACTGCCCCTGGTCGACCGACAGCAGCGGTCGACCGCCCCAGGTCGACCTAAAATTCCAGGGATCAAATTTCTACACGTTTCTCAGTAGCGGTCGACCGCCAGCTTCCACAGGTCGACCGCCAGCCCCGAGCCAACATATGTTGACTTTGTTTTCCACTTCGAGAAGAGCCATTCTCCATGGATTTCTTTAATCCTAAAGTCACCCAATCACCCATAAAATGTGGATCTGGTTTGGGGGGTTTCTATAGACCATTCAAATGCTATAAAACATATACAAGAGGGTTAGAAACCCTAATGCTTCAAGGGGATCAAGAGAGATCAAGGGAGGCTAGAAGAGGAGATTCACGAGTACTGTAGCACCTCCGTGAACAGTGCTTCGAGCTGAAGTTCTTCATCCTTCCTCAACACATTGAAGGTAAATCTGAAGCCAATATACCCCCATTCAAGTGAAGAAGCAAGCAACCAACAAAGAGAGATCAAGAGGGAGGCTATCAAGGCAAGAAGAAGGCTACGGGAACTCTTGCAAACATACTCCATTTAGTAAGTTCTTCATCCATCTCCAAGGTGTTTCAAGCCAAAGCTGAAGCTATCAACCTCCAAGGAAGTGAAGAAGCAAGCAAGCAAGGATTCAAAGGAAGATTGCCCAAGGGGGAAGAAAGAAGAAGCAAGCAAGCACCGATTCGAGAAAAGGCTGCTAAAAGGTGAAAGAATATTATTTCTGAAGATCCATATGAAGTCTTTCAAGCTCTGCTCAAGTGAAGATTGAAGCCACATTCAAAGATCAGCAGCATATGTTCAAAGGGAAGCCAAATCAGGAGTTTTCTAAACTGTGCCTCATTGCCTTTGTGTTTTGGGTGTTATATTTGTGTTCCTCATAAACTGCGAACTTGTGTGTATGTGGATCGTTGTTAGATCCGTGTTTGTGTGTGGTTGTCGTGGTGTTCCATTCGTGTGTGCGTAGGTCCTCCTAGATCTACGTGTGTGTGTGTGGATCTATTTAGATCCGATCTTTTTAGTGTGTGGAGTGTTGCATCTGTCGCAGCGTGTGTGTGTATTGTTGATCCACTTGTTGGATCATGTTGGAGACCTCGTGTGTGTGTGTGTGTGTGTGTGTGTGTGTGTGTGTGTGTGTGTGTGTGTGTGTGTGTGTGTTGGGGTGCGTCCCCGTGTGTGTGTGGGCAGGCGTCGTCCTGCGTGTGTGGTTGGAGCGTCGTCTCCGTTTGGGAATTTATCCCCGAGTGAAGCCTCACCGGGTTTGGTGAGAGGTGGACGTAGGACTGCCGTCGTTGCATCCGAACCACCTGAAAAACCACTATGCAGTATGGTTTGTATTGTGTGGTTTGGTTTGAGCATTTGTGTGGCTTGATTATTATAACCTTTATATGATCGTGTGGGAATGGAGAGATTGAGAGAATCTGCTTCCTTACTTAGTTAATTCTCTCAATCTTGTTTAAAGGTGTTAATTCCACTACGCAGCATTTGTCTTGCCGACTAATGTAAGGGGTGGTGTACGTTGTATTTGAATGTGTAGTTGAACTATTTTCAACCTCCTGGTTAGAGTGTTTATCACATATTTTAAAAAGCTAAAAGTTTCTTTAAAATTTATAAACACCCAATGCACCCCCCTCTTAGGTGTCATTGATCGCGGGACTTCACAGCTGAATGCAAGTACACTCTAATCAAGTCAGCTGAAAGTAGATGGTATCTTACATGCTGGATTTGCCTGAGTAGGACTATGTGAAGTCATGTTTAGTGACTCACGCCTTGATGAGTCAAGTCCAATGAGAAAGAAGAACTGTTTGATGAAATGCTTCTGTGAGCACAACCTTAATGCATCAATCTCACAGCTTATTGAGTCAATGCAAATATCATACCACGCTTAGGCTTAGAAGACTTTCAGCATAACAAGTGATGTCTCCTCCAACTAAAGTCATCAAGAGTCATCAAGAGAAACTTAAGGGCTCCAATAGCCAAGTCCATAGCAGTTCAAACAAGCAGCAACAGCAAAAGAAGGACGAAGCAGTAGAAGGGCACACCGAAGCACTACCTTAAGCCAGACGGTCAGAGCATCAGAATAGCGCCTAGATGCACTAAGTCAAAGGTCGATGCAAATGTATTAACTGTTGCCAGTGAGGTCGATGCTTCAAACAATCCAACTCTGAATCCCTTAACTTAAATCCAGATCCTATAAGGGAGCTCAAACTTGCTGTTAGTAAATCACTGGCACGTGATCTTAGGAAGGGAAAATGAGTGGCACGCAAACCCAGGAAGCAATGATTGGCACGTGATCCGAGGCACTCTATCAAAAGAACTTTCTCGCCTCTTGCCATGTGGACCGATGGAAAAAGTTGGATCAAATCGGTCTATCAAAAGGATTTCCGACACCCCTGTTGTATAAATAGGGGACGTCTTCTTCCGAAATAAAAATAAGAGGTTGCAGGGAGAGGAGTTGAATCAGTGCTACCAAGGAAAGAAGTGTAGCCATCTGAGAAAGAGAGACCACCAGAAGAAGTGGAAGGCAAGCCAGTAAGTGTGAGATCAGAAGAAAAGAAAAGAGTGTGAGCTTCGTAAAGAGAGTGATAGCAGTCATGAGAAAAGTAAGATCGTGAAAAGAAAAAGAAAGAGAGAGTGTTTGAGAGAAAAGTGATTAAGAAGCAACCAGATCATCTTGAAGATCAGATCAAATCGGTGTTGGCCTCTAGATCATATCCAAGACAAGTTGCTCCTGCGAGAGCTATATTCTTCATATTTTCATTCTTAATTTCCTATTGTTTTGATTTCTTTGGTTCCTTGTTCTTAAAGCAAGCTATGTTGCTCAACAACAAGGATTGATTCCTTGGGTTAGCAAGCTGTGAGGCTCAGCGGATAGCAAAGCTGTATCGCTCAGTGGATAGCAAGCTGTGTTGCTCAACGGTGTAAGTAAGTTGTGATACTCAGCGGTTCAAGTTGTGAGTCAGCGGAAGCCTCACTCATGTTTGAGTGGGGGATGGACGTAGGTCTATGGGTAGCAGACCGAACCATCTAAAAATCCCAGTGCACCGTGGTTTGTGATTGTGTGATTGTCCAACTCCATATCTTCTATCTCCTTCACAGCATGTGTTAGCATGTTTGATTGAGCGCTATATGTTCGATATCAGTTTTGCTTGATCCATTTGTTCTGAGATAAGATTTATGTTCTTCATTGAAGTAGCCTATACAGACCAGGGGTTTGTCCGAGTGCTTAGTAGAGTCTCCGGCTGCGTGTGTTTGCTCAAGTGTTGATCTCATCTACTGTGAGATTTGCTTTGTTCCAGTGTGATGCATTGTGTCCAATATTACATCCGTTTGTGTGCTTGCTAAGCATTTGAACGTGTGTCAGACAGAAACATGGCTTAGTGTAAGAGCTATTCATTCCTACATCTTTTAACTGTTCTATATTGACTCTGGATGAACCAAGTAAGTAGTAGAGTCTGCTAGTAATTTTCTATTATATTCATTTGTAATTTGGCCAAGTTTTTTATCGAAGTAATGATGGGGACATCCCTTACCCTTTCACTCCGTGGGGTCCTGCTACTCGCCACTTTGTTCGCCATCATTTTCTGAGTCTTGCCATGTAATTTCCACATTTTTCTTGAGTCATAATCATGTAATTTTACCTTTTATTGAGTCTATTATCTAAGTTAGTTAGTCATTTACCTAAGTCCAAGGATTCATTAAGTGGTTTAATAGGTTAGTGGGTTGTAGGCCTTAATGGGCCATTTCATTGGGCCTGGCCCATGGGCGCCCCCTTCCCCACCCCTTGGTCTTCTGTTATTAGTCCATTTCCAGGGACTTCTATGTAATTGGGGATTCCCTATATATAGGACCCCAACTCCTCATTTTGAAGCTAATTGATGAATGCATGAAAATTGAAACCCACTTGAATCCCCCTTGAGTCTTCTCTCTCTCTCTCTAGCTCTCTCTCTCTCTCTAGTTCTCTCTCTCTCTCCTAGGGGCGAATTCCCCTCTCTCTCCTCCCTCTCTCTCTCTAAATTTCGAATTCCCCCTCTCTCCTCACCCCTTGCCACCTCACTTGCCACCTAGGCAAGTCCCTTCAACTCCCAAGGCCCCATTACTCTCTCCATTACTCATTCCACCTTCCCAAGCAACCATTCACCTTCCCTAGACAACCCTCCCTATTCCCCACACATCTTCCAACATCCAAGACAACCTTCCCTCTCCCCCAAGCAACCCTCCCACTTCCCCACACCCTCATTCACACCCCAAGCCATCAGTTTGCGCACCACTCCCCACCCCTCTAGCCTTGGCCGACCACTCCCCTCCCCCATCTCCTAGGTTCGGCCCCCCCACTCCCCTCCACCCCAGCACCCCATTCCACCAGCTCCGCCCCTCTCTTCACCCCCACACATCCCTCCCCCATCTGCAAACACCTCCCCTTTCCCTCCATTAACAAACTTCAATCCCCCTTAACCTAACCCCACCACCATCCCATCCCTTTGGTCACATCTGCAGATAACAGAAGACGGTCCATCTTGCAGAAGCTCCCCTGCATTCATACGGCGACATCTGAGGGCATACCTTACCATTCTGGAAAGGTCGTCCTGTCCACTTCGCAGGCAAGGTGGAATCGTCCAGTTCCGAGTTTGTGACCGCCCGTGAGAGCTGTTCTACCCCGATTGCGCCAGACACCACCTGCAGCCTGCCTGAGCCCGATGGGAAGCTGCTTCACGACCAACGGTGGAGGAATCAGGCTGCAGTCTCTTCTTCAAAGTTCTTCCTCCCCCTGTCTACTTCCAGGAGCAGAAGGCGGAACTTAATTCGGCATCCGAAAGCCAGAGTTGCAAACGTTCTTCCTCAGTCGCACGGATCTGTCTCCTGCAGTCGGCAGCGACCAGTACCTACTCTTCAGGGCACACCAACCGCCCACAGCCTTTGATTGCAACCCTGTTGACTCCTTCTGAAAGCCACCTCAACCATGGAGACGACGCCACTGGTTTCGTGCCATTTGGAGCTCGGGAGTGCCCGTGACAGCGTCTGCAACCTGCTGCTACAGAACCTGGACCACGCGGTGCAGCCTCTGCAGAGAATCAGAACCAGCTTGCAAGCTCTGCCACGGCGAACCACGGCGGAATCAGGCTGAGGTTTCTTCTTCAAAGATCTTCCTCCCCCTGTCCCCGACCAGGAGCATGAAACAGAAGTACAGTCGGCATCCGGGAGCCCAAGTTCTGATTTTTCTCCTTCAGTCGCGCGGGACTGCCCTCCCCAGTCTTCTACGGCCAACAGTCACTCATTGGCGTCCCCCAGGCCACCCTGACCTCCGGCGACCTCCCCGCCAGTTTTGCTGCAAAAAGGGTTCGACAACGGTTCCAGAACTTCTGACGGTTCGTGATTCGACATCCAGGAGCGACCAGGTCCACTTCTGCAAGTTGTTGGCAGAAACAAGGAGCGGCTGCGCCCAGGATCTGTCATCCTGCTCAAAGTCCAGCCCGAACCAGTACCCTCCCCAGAAGAAATCGGCAAAATTCTGAGGCGTCCCCGGTTCAGTTACAAAGACGACGCAGCTGATCTCGTGTCCGGAAAAATTCCTGAACGTGATTTACGACCTCTACAGCGGCGGGCTGTCAGTGATCACAGCAAGCAGGGAACTCCGTTCGGCTTCACCGGCCCGACTTCCGGCGAATCTCCCGCCCCCGCTTGGCCGGCTCACCGCCCCTCCCTGCGTAGAGGTTGTGTTTGAATGTAATACAACTAATTCCAACCCCCGAGACCACCCTCCTGCGTGAGGTGTAGTGAATGTAAACTTAAACATGTTTTTGAAGCTACATCGACGCAGTGTGCGGGGACCACACTTCCCCGCTCGCCCTCGTCTCCGCCCGGGATCGGCATCTTCACGCCGATCAGGTGAGCTCCTGGCCACTCTCCCTTGCTGGTTTTTACTGTTGCTTAGCTTAGTATCGCTCTTAGTTACCGTCGGAGGTGAGGCGAGTGTCTGATCCGTAATTCAATCCAATCGAGTGTTCACCGCGGGGCGAGTTGAGAGAGAGCCATTACATCCCACGCCCTCGGCGTGCCGACTACCCGTGAAATCGGGCATCCCTGGCCCATTGGGATCTATCCCTATCCGGCCGACCCTTGGAGCCGCAAGGTCCAAACTCGGACCCTCACCACCATCGCCGGCCCTCCTACGGATCCGAGCGTGCTTCCGCGAGTGAAACCGCATGTGTGACGTTGCCGACTCATAGTGTTGCTTGCTATCCTAAGTCCAAGGGAGCCGCGTCACATCAAAGTTTGGTATCATTATCCTCCGCTGCATTTGGTGTCACATCAGTTGGTATCAGAGCAAGTTTTAGACTTGTCTCTACGAGTCTAGTCCATGGGCACGCTTGCATTAGAGTCCCCGACAGACCGTCCCATGCATTGTCCACCACCCACTATCAATGAGTCTACGGACCAAATGATCCCACTCCCAATCATATCCCTTGCATACCTACCCAATGGAGAGCCTACGGAAATCGATTTTATTGACTTGGAGTCTGATAATTGGGTATGCCCCGATATCGTAGCCTCTCTTTCTAGGACCGGACAAATTGTGCATGACGGAGACCAAGTCTTCGTTGAATTCCATAAAAGGTTTGGGAAGACCACATACTGTGATGGGGCTTGGTGTCAAATTGGCACTTTGGCGGGCCCTTGCATAATCCTAGGTAGGAGATGGTTAGATGAAAGGGATGCCAACATTGACCCGACACGTCAGACTTGCCTAGTGCATCCGCCACACCTTCCGGGAGCCTTCCGATTCAACAACACCCATGTCCTCTCCCATCCACCGGAGTCCCCTCCTTGTTCACCACCCCGTGTGCATCACACACCGGCTAGCAACACCCCATCATCAAAAGACCTCCCCACCCCGTTGGCTTTAGAAGAAGTAGTTACCCCTACCCAAGGGGAACTTGAGGAGGTGATTGAAGTCCATGAAGCACCCCTTAATTGGGAAGAAGAATATGAGGCACAATGCCAAGAGTCGGGTCGAGGGGAACCTGACCCCATCAACCTACTACCACCCCAACCCACAATTTCCCATGAAACCCATACTCCACACTACCCCTTAGCCCCTATCACTACCCCTCAACTTTCCCCTGTAAGGGACACTCCACCCATGACTGGCCAACCCAAGCCACCCCACCCAACCCATCTTCCACTATCAACCACAACCCTACCCCAACCTAGGCCTCCACTTCTTCCCCTACCGATCCTGAATCAAATTTCCCTTTACCTTCCACCCCGGGGGTACCATACACCTACCCTCATCACTCCACCTTCAAAAGACCATCTCACTTCCTTGGTAGAGGAACCCATGACTCCCACACCCGACATCATAGTGGTGGACACCCTAGAACCACTCCCCACCTTGGAGGAAACCCTTGCCCAACCCAAGGAAAGAACTTCACCTTTTACATCACCCTCTCTAAATAGGAGTGAACTTTTCATAAGTGAGCCCCTGGCTAAATGGTTAGAAGAAAATCCGGTTCACCCTATCTTGTCCCATGTTTGCCCTCCTATGGAACAAAACCTCCCTATAGTACCCTTACCCACCTACCACACCACAATCCAATCATCCTATCAGGTGGAGACACTAGGGGACTTTCTTAAGGGTATAGCTTGGCAAATGGAGCTAACTGACCTGTTGACCACTGTAGCCGACCAACCTAGGAGCCTTGACCTCCTACACTTATGTGTCGGATCCATCTCCTCCACTTACACTATGGGTTGCTACACTAGTGACCTTCTGTTATTCCTCCCTACACCCGAGGAGCCCGATGCTCTCCACAAATTAGAGTTGCTTATTTCGGGTAGGATGCCAAGCCCTCCATTCATGGCCAACCAACCCGCCAAGGACTTCGATTCAAATACCACATTTGAGGAGGAGGACTCCCCATCATTTGAAGACCTTGAGGAGATAGAATACCCCTTCCTTGGTAACACATTCCATGACCCCTTTGATCCCTCCCTATGGAAGACATTGAACCCATAGGACCTAGCCGCCTTACCCACCACCCACTCCCTCCTACCCTCATCCACCATGTTGAACCCAACCCACCCATTCCACTACTTAGTTCACACTATGAGAGCCATGACCAAAGGTGACATCCACCTAGGAAATGAGGAATCAACCCATCCCAAGATGTCCACTTTCTGGGACCCCTTCGAATCCCATGAGTGGAGACCCCCAAACCAACCCTCACCAAAAGATGGGACCATCTTGATAGGAATGCATGTGCCACAACATTTTACCCCATCCGGTAGGGCTAGTCATCTCATTTGTGTCACATACACACTAGGTCCAGTGCATGGCAGGTTCACATTTGGATATGTAGGTCCACCCCTATTCATCATCCATCTTATGCAAGTTAGGAGCATCCATGGTTGTCCGGGTCCTCCATCATTCATCACACTTACTCACAAGGGGGACACCTATGGATGCCCCGGTCCCCCCAAATTCTTCAAAGACATCATAACATCACTACATGATATGTCTACTTTTGGTTGCCCTGGTCCCCCTTTGCATACCACATACTTCCCACCCCCACCGCACCATCACTCAAAGCATTCTCATTCAGGCAAGCATCCAACTATGGGTAGTGACGATCATAATAAGCGGGCTAAAACTCACGGGTGGCACTTTGAAATCCAAGGAGGAAACCTCGCGATGGTGGCATTGGAACGACTCTATCTTAGGGCCACCTCCAAATCGAGGGCACGAGGACTTGGACCTTTCATGTTCCAAGTGGCTTTGGCAAACCTGGCTTATGGATTAGATTTACTAATGGGCTATGGGATATACCCCAATTATCATGTGGCTGATCCGGCACCCTACATGGGCACCGCGGTGAATCCCAGTGAGTGTTTTGAGCCTATGCCTTCCTTTAAGAGGGACACCCCGGAGAGCTTCCACAAAATAGCCTTGAGAGTCCGGCGTGTACACAGAAGAGCAATACTATGCAAGCAGGGTTCCAACGCCAGCATGAGGGGGTGTCCGGGCCGCCTTGAGAGGATGAAGAGCTGCCCCAGGTGCAGGTTGAGTTTGGAGATTGCGGGTCGTCCTGAGCTGCTCCCCCGGTGGGCCCTTAACTCGACGGAGTCGAGTTCTCCGCACTCCGGGAGTATGATGGGGACATCCCTTACCCTTTCACTCCGTGGGGTCCTGCTACTCGCCACTTTGTTCGCCATCATTTTCTGAATCTTGCCATGTAATTTCCACATTTTTCTTGAGTCATAATCATGTAATTTTGCCTTTTATTGAGTCTATTATCTAAGTTAGTTAGTCATTTACCTAAGTCCAAGGATTCATTAAGTGGTTTAATAGGTTAGTGGGTTGTAGGCCTTAATGGGCCATTTCATTGGGCCTGGCCCATGGGCGCCCCCTTCCCCACCCCTTGGTCTTCTGTTATTAGTCCATTTTCCAGGGACTTCTATGTAATTGGGGATTCCCTATATATAGGACCCCAACTCCTCATTTTGAAGCTAATTGATGAATGCATGAAAATTGAAACCCACTTGAATCCCCCTTGAGTCTTCTCTCTCTCTCTCTAGCTCTCTCTCTCTCTCTCTAGTTCTCTCTCTCTCTCCTAGGGGCGAATTCCCCTCTCTCTCCTCCCTCTCTCTCTCTAAATTTCGAATTCCCCCTCTCTCCTCACCCCTTGCCACCTCACTTGCCACCTAGGCAAGTCCCTTCAACTCCTAAGGCCCCATTACTCTCTCCATTACTCATTCCACCTTCCCAAGCAACCATTCACCTTCCCTAGACAACCCTCCCTATTCCCCACACATCTTCCAACATCCAAGACAACCTTCCCTCTCCCCCAAGCAACCCTCCCACTTCCCCACACCCTCATTCACACCCCAAGCCATCAGTTTGCGCACCACTCCCCACCCCTCTAGCCTTGGCCGACCACTCCCCTCCCCCATCTCCTAGGTTCGGCCCCCCCACTCCCCTCCAACCCAGCACCCCATTCCACCAGCTCCGCCCCTCTCTTCACCCCCACACATCCCTCCCCCATCTGCAAACACCTCCCCTTTCCCTCCATTAACAAACTTCAATCCCCCTTAACCTAACCCCACCACCATCCCATCCCTTTGGTCACATCTGCAGGTAACAGAAGATGGTCCGTCTTGCAGAAGCTCCCCTGCATTTATACGGCAACATCTGAAGGCATACCTTACCATTCTGGAAAGGTCGTCCTGTCCACTTCGCAGGCGAGGTGGAATCGTCCAGTTCCGAGTTCGTGACCGCCCGTGAGAGCTGTTCTACCCCGACTGCGCCAGACACCACCTGCAGCCAGCCTGAGCCCGATTGGAAGCTGCTTCACGACCAACGGTGGAGGAATCAGGCTGAAGTCTCTTCTTCAAAGTTCTTCCTCCCCCTGTCTACTTCCAGGAGCAGAAGGCGGAACTTAATTCGGCATCCGAGAGCCAGAGTTGCAAACGTTCTTCCTCAGTTGCACGGATCTGTCTCCTGCAGTCGGCAGCGACCAGTACCTACTCTTCAGGGAACACCAACCGCCCACGGCCTTTGATTGCAACCCCGTTGACTCCTGCTGAAAGCCACCTCAACCACGGAGACGACGCCACTGGTTTCGTGCCATTTGGAGCTCGGGAGTGCCCGTGACAGCATCTGCAACCTGCTGCTACAGAACCTGGACCACGCGGTGCAGCCTCTGCAGAGAATGAGAACCAGCTTGCAAGCTCTGCACGGCGAACCACGGCAGAATCAGGCTGAGGTTTCTTCTTCAAAGATCTTCCTCCCCCTGTCCCCGACCAGGAGCATGAAACAGAAGTACAGTCGGCATCCGGGAGCCCAAGTTCTGATTTTTCTCCTTCAGTCGCGCGGGACTGCCCTCCCCAGTCTTCTACGGCCAACAGTCACTCATCGGCGTCCCCCAGGCCACCCTGACCTCCGGCGACCTCCCCGCCAGTTTTGCTGCAAAAAGGGTTCGACCACGGTTCCATAACTTCTGACGGTTCGTGATTCGGCATCCAGGAGCGACCAAGTCCACTTCTGCAAGTTGTTGGCAAAAACAAGGAGCGGCTGCGCCCAGGATCTGTCATCCTGCTCAAAGTCCAGCCCGAACCAGTACCCTCCCTAGAAGAAATCGGCAAAATTCTGAGGCGTCCCCGGTTCAGTTACAAAGACGACGCAGCTGATCTCGTGTCCGGAAAAATTCCTGAACGTGATTTACGACCTCTACAGCGGCGGTCTGTCAGTGATCACAGCAAGCAGGGAACTCCGTTCAGCTTCACCGGCCCGACTTCCGGCGAATCTCCCGCCCCCGCTTGGCCGGCTCACCGCCCCTCCCTACGTGGAGGTTGTGTTTGAATGTAATACAACTAATTCCCACCCCCGAGACCACCCTCCTGCGCGAGGTGTAGTGAATGTAAACTTAAACAGGTTTTTGAAGCTACATCGGCGCAGTGTGCGGGGACCACACTTCCCCGCTCGCCCTCGTCTCCGCCCGCAGTCTCCCTTGCTGGTTTTTACTGTTGCTTAGCTTAGTATCGCTCTTAGTTACCGTCGGAGGTGAGGCGAGTGTCCGATCCGCAATTCAATCCAATCGAGTGTTCACCGCGGGGCGAGTTGAGAGAGAGCCATTACATCCCACGCCCTCGGCGTGCCAACTACCCGTGAAATCGGGCATCCCTGGCCCATTGGGATCTATCCCTATCCGGCCGACCCTTGGAGCCGCAAGGTCCAAACTCGGACCCTCACCACCATCGCCGGCCCTCCTACGGATCCGAGCGTGCTTCCGCGAGTGAAACCGCATGTGTGACGTTGCCGACTCATAGTGTTGCTTGCTATCCTAAGTCCAAGGGAGCCGCGTCACATCAAAATTTGGTATCATTATCCTCCGCTGCATTTGGTGTCACATCAAGTAACTTTTTAGAAGGGGATCTATTCACCCCCCACCTTTAGATCCCTGCCTTGCACCCTACACTGTTCATAGATGACATTCCATCACTTTCTTCGGACAAACTTGGATTGGCTTTCAGTGCAATCATTTTCTTCTTCTTGCTTTCCTCCTCAACTGACTTCATGATGTTGATTTCGTAAGTCATCAATGACCCGATCAATTGATCCACCGTGAGTGTGGTGAGATCCTTCGAATCCTCGATGACCGTCGCCTTTGTATGCCAGGGTGGTGTGAGTGACCGCAATACCTTCCTGACCAGATCTTGATTTGAATACTCTTTTCCCAAGGCTTTTAAGCTGTTTGTAATCTCACTTAGCCTTGCATACATATCACTTATGTTCTCCTCGGGCTTCATTGTGAACAACTCGTATTCCCAAACTAGCATATTTGCCTTTATCTCCCGTACTTCCGAAGCACCTTCATAAATAACCTTCAACTTGTTCCACATTTTCTGCGCAGATGAACACATAGATATACGTGAATATTCATTCGGATGTACTGCACATTGAACAATATTGATAGCTCTAAAATTTGCACATGACTTCTAAATGTGTTCATCTTCCTATTCATCTTCATTCGGAGGTAAAACATAAGGACCTTTACTTATGACTCTCCAGGTATCATAATCATATGCTCGCATGAACACAGCCATTCTATTTTTCCAATAGGGATAATTCGTACCATCAAAGAAGTGTGGTCAATGGATTGAATGCCCCTCGGGGACCATTCCCTTGTTGGCCATAGCAAAGGATCTTTGCTCTACAACCATGAGGTCGTCCTAAAAATTAGAGACCCACCCTGATACCAAATTGTTGTCCCTAGATGCACTTATGGACAAGAAGGGGGGCTGAATTGTATCCACTAAGCGTAATGATAGTTTTTAATTTTAACGCAGCAAAATAAAATAGCTACCAACACGGAATATGATCAAACGGAATATATGCTTCGAAGAAAATAGTTCCCTGAAGCTTATCGATCACACACGATCAAAATGAACAAGATGAACAAGCAAACCACAATCAAACAAGATGCGAGATCGATTTTTTAGGTGGTTCGGGATCATGACGGGCTCCTTACGTCCACCCCTCACCAAAACTGTGAGGATCCACTCGCTTGGAACTGAAGCGCACGGAGCTTTCGCTCCAAAGACACAGAGACGTCGTCTCCTACACGATCCACCACAGATCTAAACACACACACATGAGCTGCAACACTGCAGCACAATAAACCATAACCGTACGTAGACAGTTCGACACACACACAGAGTCGGAGTTCGGAAAATAAAGATATGATCAATACATGCTCATAGAGCGAATGCAAATCATTGGAATATTTGTAAAAAAGGTGAAGAAATAGATCCCCATATGTTGAAGGGGCTGTAGATGATCTTCTTTGATGCTCAGGTCGGAGGGAAGCCGGATGCTGTCGATTTGAACGTCAATGCATTCCTCTCTTCAATCCGCTTCTCTTTATCTTCTATCACGATCTCCAGAAATGCAAGGATGTAGATGATATCCATAGATCTTCCTTTGCTCCTCTCCTTTTTCCCTTTCTTCTCCTGCAAGATAGATAGAATGTTAGCACTTGTATATTTCTTCCCAAATTCGTAGTTCATATATAGCGGGATGAAAAGTGATACGAAATGACCACAAACCCCATGCTAAACCCTAGTAGAACATGTCCTAGTATGAGTATGATAACCCTAGGGGCAAGGGGGTCAATTATGAGACAAAACAGAACATGTTTAATGGGTTTCAAACACAAGAAAACTGGGCCGCCCACTGTATTCGGTCGACCAGTCGAAAGGGGTCAGTCGACTGAAAAGCTATAGGTTTTAGACCCCTACAACCTGTGGATTTTGGTCGACCGATTGCCCTTGGCCGGTCAACCGAACTGTGACAGTTTCCTGAACCCTACACACTGTGTTATTTGGTCGACCGAAGTCCCTCAATTGGTCGACCGAAAATAGTGCAGAAGACTATAAATCATGGAAAATGAGTTGGAATTAAAGCTCAAACGCTCCCAATGAAAAATACATGAAGTATGAACATGAATACATTATCAAGAAGCATATAAGCAATTTGAAACCTTTTCAAACCTTTCTTTTTGCCAACCACACATTAGGATCAATTACCCATGTGTTTAACTAATATGTATGCTCAACATGTTACCAAATTTCTAGTCCAAGACCCCAAGTTAAAAAAGCCTGAACCACATTTGAAATATTGAGAGCTCATGAATTATATGCATGAAAATCAATTACACCAAGGATCGCATGGTGAGGTCGACGCTACCCTAAGGTGGGGTCGACACCATTGAAACGTAAACACATTTCAAAACTGAATCACACATGGTTGATACAAAGTGACTTAATCATGTATTGATCATGAAAACATTACCAACACTCACTTTTCAAGCTCAAAACTCTATGAATGAAGCTTCAACTAGCAATAGTAGTGTTGGAGAAAATAGAGGCCTTACCATTTCTTCTTGATGAATGAAAGACATTGTTTACCACATGTTTTAAGTCGTTGACATCCATATGACTTGTTCTTCCATTCATTTGAATTCCAGAAAGTCCACCAAAGATTTTAACCCTACAAGGCAAGATAACAAAAAATATGAACTTCTTGGTTAGCAATCTTCAATGAACATTCTCAATGACACATACGTACAAGATTTGTCATCATTGAAACTGAACTACCAAAATCAACTAAGGGATGCAACAAACTTTAACTTTAATACAAGAGTATATGATTTTGACATGAAATTAACATAAGTAGAAAATAAGTTTCTAAGACATGTAGGTCATGAAATCTATCAGGATGGATGCACAATGTAACCATTAACAGAAATGTAATGATGTAACAAGGAATAAGACTTATATAACTAGGCTTAACATATAATTATAAGGGCTGATATGTAATCTGTGTAGAGTTAACAAAGTGCAGAAAATAGAAAGCTGATAGCGGTCATAAGAGGACCGCATCATGATGGTAGCTGTCTATCGCAGGGCTGCTACATGATTATGGCGGTCTGATAGAAACCGTTTCTTGTCTGTAGTAGACAGAAGTAAAATAGGGCATATAAGGCCTATTTTTGGACAATATATAAATGGAAACCATGCTAAACAGAGAGATAAGACATGATAGAACATAAGAAACGCATGAAGATGTATAGTTTACATAAATTAAGCCAAAACTATTTACTCTTCTTATTAAAGACATGGTTCATGCATGCAGTGATAACCTAGATGCGCAGTCAAAATAAAACATCAAATTCTCCATGTACAATGCATGAAATCATGAGAAACCAGAGAACTTTTATTCCTAACACGTTAATTTAGTCATCAATGCGATAACCTACCTTTGTTATAGGCTTTAAACTTTGAATTTTGGACCGGGGGAATGACCTAGTTTCTGCACGTCCAGTGCCAAACCAGCAACTTCTCGTCCCTCGTTCTCCTTAACCTCTTGACCTAAATCCATGAAATTTGGAGGTTAGGTAGAAGATATAAATGTTAACAAATTATTCTAAAGGATGAACTTCTAACTACCTCGATTAGGCTTTCCAATCTCTAGATCTTCCTTGGACCGGCACGTTAGTTCCGGAGAGCCTTGTAGAGGAACAGCAACTTCGGGGGCTCCTAACTCTCTGGATGATTGACCTCCTAGCATGAAATTTGGAGGGGAGTTAGATAAAACTAAGGTAAATAAAAAGATAAAACTAAGGTAAATAAAAAGTTCCGAAGAACCAAGCTGAAATACTAACTCCTTACCGTCGAATAACGCGAGCCAAAAGTAAGATTCGCGCAGGTCGAATCTGAGCTCTATTTATAGAGTTTACTAGGGTTTGAGAGATTAAATCGATCTAGGAGTCCTAATTAGGGGTAGGATCGATCCCTAAGAGTCCTAAACATGTTTACATGTCTACACACTTCGATCTATGGGGATTGGGATGCCAAAGATTCAAGCTTTCCACGTTTTTTCCACTCACGGAATCGGAAGGAAGTAGTGGCCATGTCTGGACCGCTTTCATGAGGTGGCGGTCTTGCGATAGACCGCCATTTGACATTTATTTCAAAAAATTTAGATTTTTTTAATATCCCCTATTTATCCTATTAATTGGTCTATTTATCTTATTTTAAATCCATAAATTATCCAAATTACGTTTCTAGTAATGGGCTTAGGTCAAAAGGTCATAGAATTTGGTCTTGGGCCCTATTTGAATTGGGCTTAGTTCTTTGGTTATTATAGGGTCTTTAAATTGATTTAATTAACTTTTAAAATATTTTAGTAGCCCATTAATTTTTTTAAATACTTAATAATCTTATTTAATCTTAAAAAATTCTTAAAAAATTCTCGGACATTACAAGTTCACATCGCTTAGGATCAGAATCTAAATTTAAGAAATTTATTTTTCATTCTAATTTCACTATAGAATTGATGTGTCAAATGCTCTTAACTTGTACGGAAGAGTTTACTGACTGAGTGTTTACAAAATTGCAACAAGAGTTATATATACAAGAGAAAAGGTTTTCAGGTGCCTAACCACGGAGCCCTCCCCTTCCCTTCCCTTCCCCTCCCCTCCCCTCCCCTTTCTGACGGCTTTCTTCTATTAGGGTTGTTTGATCCAAATTGTTTTACTTATTATTTTGGGTTGTTGAGCAAAGCGGAGGGGTGCGATGGTGAAGGGGAGCAGAGCCCTCCTCTGCGACGCCGCCGGCGCGATCAGGCGGGCGCTTTCCGACGTCTTGGTCTGCCCCCTCTCGAAGCAGCCCCTGAGGTACTGCGAGCAGACCCAGTGTCTGGTCAATGACGCCCTCGGCGTGTCCTACCCCATCGTCGACGGGATCCCCAGGTTGGTGCCCAAGGATGGCAAGGTGCTCGATGACCACGGAACTCCCCGGTCCGACGATGATTCCACAGACCCATCATACAGCCGTCGCTGAGTACACCGGGTTGATTGAGAGGATTCGACGAAAGGTGGGCTTAGCGTCGTTGGAGTCAGGCATCAGAGTGGCTTCCACCGCTTCTTTGTGTTGCGGCGTTGGGGAGGCGGGGGTGGTGGAGGGTAAGATTCTCCCTATGGCGACAATTTTGTCACCTTAAAATTCTGTGAAAGTGCTAGCAGAACAACAGAATCCGAGGAATCATTCCCGATTTTGGTTTTCTTGCATTAGGTGTTTAATCATCACCTTGGCTAATGGTTACTGTGTCAGATTTTTTAGGATTATAAATTTTATTTGCTCTCGCGAGACTCTGCACACATACGACAAGTAAAATGGCAGCTCAATCGGATAAGAGTCTTACTAATCTTCCAAAGTGATCCAATCCATAGAGCAAAACATTAGTTTCAGTCCGATTCTTTTATTACTTTTCTTTCACAGAATCTGATGGTTGTATGGTACCACGTACCCCGAAGCCCTCTTATGATGTCCGGTTAACGAGAATCGATCTTTTCGTGATGGCACTCGAAGCTGAGCTTTCAAATCTTGTCTACATTGGAACAGGATTCCCTCGAGTCTTTCGATGCCCTTATTAGGGATGTCAAAAATACCCGTAAATCTGATTACCCACATTACCCGATCCGTGATGGGTAGGGTAATACCCGAATAAACGGATATGTATTCGGATTTGGATACGTTTAAAATATCCGTTTCATATTCGGATAGGGTATGGATTTAGTACACCCAAACCCGTACCCGATCCGAACTCGCTCTTAATAATTTATTATGCATGTTAGGCCTATGATTTTGACATGAACCCAATCCGTTGCCCGTCTTGTTGAGTTTGTGAGTTTAGACTTCTTGCTAAAATTATAAGGTCATTTTTATAAAACATAAAAATTACTTTAGAAAGGAAAGAATTGACCGGATTTCTTTTTTTCTAATTCTCATAAATCTCACATTTCTTTGGATGTGAACTCCACACTCATGCTTTATGGACGGATATGGATATCCGCGGATATATCCATACCCGTGACGGATATACCCGTATCCATATCCGTGAAAATAATAGGGTACTATCCGGGTATGATATTAGTAAAATTTTCACGGATAGGGTATGATATTGGTTTACCCGAGCCGAACCCTATCCATTGACATCCCTAACCCTTATGTTCATGTCCTTAGGTGTCAACACTCCCTGAGGCCATTTTCCACTTTGCACTCCTACTATTGTTCTTCTTTTGTTCAAGTATTTCATGGATGAATATCTCGAACATACGTACCTTCAAGAAACAAAAAAGACAAAAAAAAGGTCCCCACCATTTGCTAATTTGCTCGTCTCTCAATTGTAGGAATCTTGAAGTCTCGTTCCATTACATCTCTCCGATCGAATTCTGAACATTTGACCTCACTTTGATATGGAGTCAGATTAGAGGTGGGTTAACTCAACCTGATTAAAATAGTCTGGAGTTAACCTATTTTTAGTTTGTGTAGTGCCCCAAAATTTATATAAGTAATTTCTAAGTTATTTAATAATTTTTTAAAATTTATAAAGGTCTAAATAAATTAATAAATAGATTATTAGATTAATAAGTTATTATAAGGCCCAATTGTGTTAAATAATTAGCCTAGCCTATTCAA
Source organism: Amorphophallus konjac (assembly GCA_022559845.1). Lineage (NCBI taxonomy): Eukaryota > Viridiplantae > Streptophyta > Magnoliopsida > Alismatales > Araceae > Amorphophallus > Amorphophallus konjac. Next base: position 253,432,526 of record CM040126.1, on the reverse strand, counting down.
GTAAGACTCAAAAGATTTAAGGACCAAGCCCATCAAGTTTAGCCCATATTCTAGAAGGTTATTCAGCCTATTCATGGATTTTAAAGGATAAATATCTCTTAATTAGATAATTATATAGATAAAATGAATAAAAGAGTTTTATTAATTTGAAATTCTACACACGTTGGATGTAACGGTCTATCGAGCGACCGTCACATGCATGTAACGCATCAGGACTGGACCGTCACACCCTGATAATTCCGTAAGTTGAAGAACTTGCAAAAAGATTGGATCTTTGGGATCCTATCTGTAAGAGACTTAATTAGGAGAACATGTAAGGTTACTAGGGACTCTTAGGGATCAGGTTTTGGCCAACTAAGGACTCTAGAATCGATCTAATCCTCAAATCCTAGCCAAATCCCTATAAATAAGACACGGTTCTAAACTGAGCGACCCTTACTTTTGGCTCGTGAAGAATCAAGGTAAGGAGATAGAATTTCAGGTAAGTTCTTTAGAAGGTTTTGTTTATAATACTTTAAACTAGTAGTTCTCCAAATTTCGTGATAGGAGATCAACCAACCAAGGAGATTGGAGCTTCCAAAGTTACTAGTCGGACCTTAGCAACCCAGGAAATTGAACGCAAGTCCTCTGAAGATCAGGAGATTTGGACATCTAAATGAGGTAATTAGAGTTCAGTTTTTTAGAACTTTTTGTTCCCCGTAGTTTCATCTTCTTACCCTCAAAATTTCACGTCCTTAGGTCAAGAGGCTGAGGAGCTAGAGCAGCGTGAAATTGCTGAAAACTCACTGGAAAGGGAGAACTAGGGCACGTCTTTCAGACTCAAATTAGAAGTTTAAAGCCCAGTTAAGCGGTAGGTCATCTCACGATTGGTAAAAACATCTTATTAGGGATAAAAACCCTCTAATTTGACTTGATTTCATGCACTATAGATCATAGATTTCATGTTTTAGTAGAGTCATGCATACATGTGTATTCTTAGCACTAACTAAGTTAAAAGGAACTTTCTTGTTAAATTCACAGAAAACCCATGCATGCTATTAGTTTAGCCTTCATTTTATCATGTGGAAGTTTATACATGATTTTCAGATATGATGTAAGTTGAAACCTTAGATCTTTTTATCTATTGTTGTCAGTAGAAGCTCTAGCGGATTAAGGTAGGGCCGTCACAACACTGTAACGGTCTTACGATAAGTCGTCACACCCTCGGTTGTATTCAAAGTTCTCTGGGGACTCTGACGCACCATAACTGGAGCGTTATATAACTCTGACGGTCCCACGATAAACCGTTACATCAGTGTAACGCACTTAGACTAGACCGTCAGAATGCTTTGTTCATGCAATTCGAGACATAATTGAAGAACAGTCACATTAACTTATAAATATGCCTAGTTATCTAAGTTTTAACCTGTTAGAATGACTTTAAGTTTATCTACTGATTCATAATAGGAATTACATGATCTTGAGTTATTTTAAAGCATATGTTAATTTTATTGACTAACTTTATAGTTTTGTATTTAAATCATGATTTTTCCAATGTTGTATTGACGGAGTTTTATCTTGGTTTCACATTGCTACACATTCTCTCTCTATCAATAGAGTCATTTTTCTTTAAGTACATGGCGCATATTTCGGTATGTTGTCCATTAGTTTACACTTTGCACTATAAGAACATTATTCTTGGACATGAGGACCTCTCTATTGGATATTCCTTCCAATGGACTGGAAATTCTTATTTCAAGGCCTTCGTAATTCCCCGCGAGCCTAGGATTCCCACTAGGTCGCCGAGTTGGTTGTACCATGAAAGCCCAATCATTAGAAAACACTATCGATGATTTCTGGTTTTCGGATATGTAACGGATCAAGGTTCGATAGTTATTCTCATCTAACGGCCCAATAAACGAACGTCACCTATACTAAGTCCATCTTTATTTCTTACAGATTCAGACCATTGTAACGGCCCAATACTGGAGCGTCACGTTATGTAACGGCCCAGTACAAGACCGTCACAGTTCTATATTTTGTTAACCCAAGGTTTGACCAACGGGTTGATATTCTAAAGTTCCTAGATGGATTGATAATGCTCTAGGACTTACCAAATTGATTCAAGATACCTAATTTAATTTATGGAAAGTAAGAAATGCACCGTTATGCTGTCGATTTATTTTCGTGAGCATAACATAGTATAAGTCATTCTTGATCTGTCACGCCCCGAGCCTTTATTACAGCGGAAGACTAACTCGGGGAGCGCGAACAGTCGGCATGGTAAGCCTCTTGCAAGCAAGAACGATCAGAGCGCAACACAATCACACATAAAGATGCAATTGCACAATATATATTCAAACTTCAACTTTATTTCATTGATAATCAAATTGAATCCTCAATTACAATCACTAATTCAACTTCCATTATGTACTATACTTAAGAAATAAGAAAATTACATAGACTCAATCTAAACAATATAGACTTTCCTAAGTCTTCACTCTCAACTTGAAAATACTTTTATTCGCTCTCGGATCCGCTACTTGTATAACTCGAATCCGAATTTGAATCACTTTCATCTCCTAAAAAGATTAGAAATAGGTAATGAGCACACTTGCCCGGTAGGTATCTTCACATCAACATGAAGGCACTATTAAAGTAATTTATAATTTAGCTCTAAAGAATAAGATAAAAATCATGCGAATGCGATCAATCATGCGATTAAACCAAAGTAACAAGATGATCATGTAAGTTAGAATGAGAACAAATACGAACTAGTAAAAATGTAACAAGAACATGATATTGGCCTTTTATGAACAAGAATATATCGAGAATGTACTAGCAAGTCACATAATCATCACTCCAGTATCTTTTACTTATGAGCAAGTACTTCGTGAATTTCTGTGGAATATCAAGGAAGAAAGTAATGTACAAGAATGTCATGTCGTGCCATGGATTTTCACTTATTTATAGAGAAAGTACTCCCAGCGCAATGCGACGCCAGTAGCATCATACCCCATGGTTTATAAAATAGTATGTTTCCGACAATCAGCCGAGGGGACTAGCATAGAGCCCTTGAACACAATCAGTGCTCGATCGCATCTTCAAGTATAAATCAAACTTTTTCCACGCATGTAACAATAAAGTATGGCTAAGAATATAATGAGTTCAAATAAGCTCATGATAACAATAATTCAATGAATGAATGCTTTAATAAGAATCATGAAAAATCAAGAATGACTTAAGCAAGGTTATGCTTATGGAAATAAATCGATAGCATAACGATACGTTCTTTATCTTCCATTCATTATATTAGGTTTCTTGATCAATATGATAAGTTCTAGATCATTAATAGTCCATCTAGAAACCTTGGAATACAAACCATTGGTCCACCTTGGGTTAAAATACTCAAGCAGTGTGACGGTCGTGTACTGGGCCGTTACATGATGTGACGCTCCAGTATTGGGCCGTTACATTAGTCTGAATCCAGAACTAAGAAATCGGACTCAGTGGAATGTGACGGTCGTATATTAGGCCGTTACTTGTGCCTGACGGTCCAATATAGAGCCGTTACATTACTGATAACCAAAAACATCGATAGTGTAATCTAATCAATGGGCTTTAATGGTACAACCAACTCGGCGTCCTAGTGGGAATCCCAGGCTCGTGGAGAATTACGGAGGCATTGAAATAATATTTCCTAGTCCATTGGAAGGAATATTCAATAGAGAGGTCCTCATGTCCAAGAATAATGTTCCTATAGTGTAAAGTGAACTAATGGACAACATACCGGAATATGTGCCATATACTTAAATAAATGACACTATAGATAGGAAAGAATGTGTATCATTATGAAACCAAGATAAAACTCCGTCAATACAACTTTGGAAAATCATGATTTAGAATACAAAACTATAAAGTTTTAGCCAATGAAATTAGCATAACTTAAAATAACCTAAGACACATTACTCATGCAATTTGATTATGAATCAGAAACAAAACTCAAAGTCATGATAATAGGTCCAAACTTAGCTATCTATGCTTATGTATAAGTAAACTTAACTCGTTATTATTCTGCCTTGGGTTGACAGAACATAGGTGTCTGACGGTCTAGGATAGGCGTGTTACAATGTGTGACGGTTTATCAAGGGGCCGTTATAGTAGTGTAACGCTCCTACTAGGGTGCGTCAGAGACAATAGAACAAATAAAAGCACAACATGATGTGACGGTCTATCGTAAGGCCGTTACATTCATGTGACGGTCTTACGTTGGTGCGTCAGAGAATCTGCTGGCAGTAAACTAAGTAAGGGTTTATGAAAACATAACATGCCTGGAAATCAACATACTACCACTGTCTTAGTCATGAAAACGAAGTATAGGCCAACTATATGCATAGGTTTAGTGAATAGACAGGATAATATCTTTTAATTTCCATTTAGGGCTAAGAAATGCATGAATGTATAGAACTAGGAAATCATGAAATTCTTAGCCTACAATGCATGAAATCAAGCACAGTCAGAGGACTTTTATTCCTAATAAGTTATTTTTTACCAATCATGAGATAACCTACCTCTTCTAGAACCTTAAAACTTCGAATTTGATGCTAGGTGCTACCCTTAGTCCCTTGTACTTCTTGTGATAAATTAGCAACTTCAATCTGCTCTATTTCCTCAACCTCTTGACCTAAGGATGTGAAATTTTAAGGGTAAGAAGATGAAACTATTGGGAACAAAAAGTTCTAAAGGATCGTACTCTAATTACCTCGTTTAGTCGTCCTAATCTCTGGATCTTCAGGGGACTTGCGTTCAGATTCCTGGGTTGCTAAGGTTGAATCAGCAACTTTGGAAGCTTCAATCTCCTTGGTTGCTTGATCTCCTAGCACGAAATTTGGAGAACCATTAGTCTAAAGTATACTAAACAAAAGCTTCTAAAGAACTTACCTGAATTTATGACTCCTTACCTTGATTCTTCACGAGCCAAAAGTAAGGGTCGCTCAGTTCAGAACTAGGTCATATTTATAGGGTTTTGACTAGGGTTTGAAGATTAGATCGATTCTAGAGTCTTTAATTTGCCAGAACCTAATCCTTAAGAGTCCTTAGTAATGTTATAAGATTCCCTAAGTCGATCTCTTGTAGATAGGATTTCAAAGTTCCAATCTTTTTACAATTTCATCACCTTACGGAATCTGCAGGATGTAACGGTCGTGTCTAGGTGCGTTACATGGCTGTGGCGGTCGCCCGATAGACCGTTACGTTCAGCGTATATAGAGTTTTAATTTAATCAAACTATTTTATTCGTTTATCCACATAATTATCTTATATCAATAGTATTTATCCTTAAAATACGTGAATAAGCTAATTACCCTTCTAGAATATGGGCCAAACTTAATGGGCTTAGTCCATTAACCTTTTGGATAATAATTAGATAGGCTAGGTTAACTAATTTGCCTAATTGAGCCTTATAATGACCTATTAATCTAATAATCTTTCATTAATTTATTTAGGCCTTTATAATTTCTAGAAAACTATTTTATAATTCAAAAATTATATATATAAATTCTGGGGGTACTACACCCTCCCCCACTTAGAAGAATTTAGTCCCCAAATTCAATATATGGATTTCGGAGAGTGTACTTACAGTTAAATAATTCTGGAAATCTTTTCCGCATGGCTGCTTCGATTTCCCAAGTTGCTTCATATGGTCATGTTTTCTTCCATTGAATCTGGACCATAGGAATAACTTTATTTCTTAGTTGACGCACTTCTCGTTCCAGAATCTTTATTGGCGTTTGTTCGTATGTCATGTCCTTCTGAATTTCCGAATTGTCATAAGCAATAATATGGTCAGGATCATATACATACTTCTTCAGCATAGAGACGTGAAATACGTCATGAACTCCTGCTAATTGTGGAGGTAAAGCCAGTTTGTAAGCTACTTCACCAATCCGTTCAAGAATTTCAAACGGGCCAATGAATCTTGGAGTCAACTTTCCTTTAATGTCAAATCTTCGAATACCACGACCTGGAGAAACCTTTAAATATACATGATCTCCTACTTGAAACTCCAAGTCACGTCTTCGATTGTCAGCATAAGACTTTTACCTATCTTGTGCCATCTTCATTCTTTCTTGAATGACCTTGATCTTCTCGGTAGAATCCCTTATAAGGTCGGGGCCTAGAAATTGCTTTTCCCCTATTTCATTCCAGCATATTGGTGATCGACAGCTTTTTCCATATAAAGCTTCAAAAGGTGTCATTCGTATGCTAGCCTGATAGCTATTGTTATATGTAAACTCTACTAGAGGCAAGTGATCATGCCAACTACCTCCAAAGTCGATAGCACAAGCCCTGAGCATATCTTCTACTACCTGATTCGTTCTTTCCGTTTGACCATCTGTTTGTGGATGAAAAGCTGTGCTGAAATTTAATATAGTCCCTAGTGAATGTTGTAGACCCTTCCAGAATTGTGATGTGAATCGAGGATCTCTATCGGATATAATAGTGACGGGGACACCATGTAATTTAACAATCTCCTTTATGTATAATGCTACTAGGATATCCACAGACTATCAACTCTTTATTGGTATGAAGTGTGCGGATTTAATCAATCGGTCTATGATTACCCATATTCCATCGTGTCCACCTCTGGTCTGGGGTAAACCCATAATAAAGTACATCCCTATACTCTCCCATTTCCATTCGGGAATACTCAAGGGGTGTAATTTACCTGCGAGTCTAAAATGCTCTGCCTTTACTTGTTGGCAGGTGAGACAGCGAGACACGAAATCAGCTATTTCTCTCTTCATATTAGGCCACCAGAAATTTCTTTTGAGATCTTGATACATCTTTGTTCCTCCTGGATGAATTGTGTATTTGAAGTTATGCGCTTCATCTAGGATTAGTTTCTTCGTAGCCTCATGATCTGGTACACATATTCGGCCCTTAAATAACAATCTTCCGTCATTGGAAATAGAAAAATCTGGCCTTTGTTCCATATTGGCTTAAATTTCTAGTAATATAGGATCATCATTTTGTAGCTTGACCAGATCTTCTATCAATATAGGTTGAGCTCGGATATTAGCTATGAAATAATCTTCTTCCTTTATGTCAATATCTAAGTTCAACTGAGCAAATTGAGGAACAAGGTTAGGTACACTTATCATAAGACTTGATAGCATACCCATTGATTTTCTGCTGAGTGCATCTTCTACAACATTATCCTTGCCAGGATGATATTGAATAGCAAAATCAAAGTCTTTGAGATATTCTAACCACCTCCTCTATCTCATGTTAAGCTCCTTTTGAGAGAATAAATATTTCAAGCTTTTATGGTCCGAGTAGACCGTGAACTTTTCTCCATAAAGATAATGACGCCAAATTTTTAAGGCGAAAATAACCGCTGCTAATTCCAGATCATGTACGTGATAGTTTTCATCGTGACATTTCAATTATCTTGAAGAATAACAGATTACTTTTCCATTCTGCATGAGAACGCATCCTAACCCAATGCCAGACGCATCCGTATACACTTCGAATCCACCACCCTCCATTGGTAGTGATAAAATAGGAGCTGTTGTAAGATGATTCTTAAGAGTTTGGAAACTCTTCTCACATTCCTCTAACCAGACAAAAGGATTTTCTTTTCTTGTGAGTCTAGTTAAAGGAACCGCAATTTTTGAGAAGTCTTTAATGAATCTCCTATAATAACCAGCTAGACCCAAAAAGATTCTTACTTCTAATACAGTCGTTGGCCGACTCCAATTCTTGACAGCTTATACCTTAGAAGGATCCACAGTAATACCTTCTTTTGAAATAATGTGGCCTAGGAATGAGACTTCCTCGAGCCAGAATTCACACTTATTGAGTTTGGCATAAAGCTTGTGTTCTCTAAGTGTTTGTAAAGCTATTTTCAAATGTTGTTCATGTTCCTCTTTCGTCTTGGAATATATCAAGATGTCATCAATGAAGACGACGATGAACTGGTCCAGATATGGCTGGAAGACATTGTTCATAAGTTGCATGAATGCTGTTGGGGCATTAGTTAACCCAAACGGCATCACTACGAATTCATAGTGGCCATAACAACTTCGAAAAGTCGTTTTATAAATGTCCTCTTCTTTAATTCTAAGCTGATGATAACCTGATCTGAGGTCTATCTTAGAGAAATATTCTACTCCAGAAAGCTGATCGAAGAGCTCATCAATACGCGACAACGGATACTTATTTTTAATTGTGAGTTGATTCAGTCGCCGGTAATCGATGCATAGTCTGAGAGAACCATCCTTCTTCTTGACAAATAGAACCGGCGCACCCCAAGGGGATGTGCTAGGTCTGATGAAACCCTTGTCCAAAAGTTCCTGTAACTGCTTCTTCAATTCCTTGAGTTTTGTGGGGGACATCCTGTAAGGGGCTATAGAAATAGGTGCTGCTCCCGGAATGAGTTCAATAGTAAAGTTCACTTCCCTCTCGGGCGGTAAACTGGGTAATTCGGACGGAAACACATCGGGGAACTCATTTACAATAGGAATGTCCGCTAAGATAATCTCCTTAGACTCGGTGATAATTACGGAAGCAAGAAAAGCTTCACATCCTTGCGAGATAAGTTTGCAAGCGTGAAGAGAAGATATGATAGTAGGATGCTTCTTGTACTTGATGCCAAGAAAAGGGAATCTTGGAAGACCGGGCTTTCGAAAGGATATAATCCTATTTCGGCAATTGATATAAGCATCATGATCTACAAGCCAGTCTACCTCTAAAATGGCATCATAACCTTTCATTTCAAGGCATACTAGGTTTGCGGGGAGATCATGACCTTCTACTATCACTTCGCTATCAGGATAATAGTTGGTAAGCTTTGTTCTAGAACCTAAGGGTGTGGAAATAGCAAGATCTGAAGGTAAGGGAACTGATGCGATTGGTAATGTTTTAGCAAAAGTAGCGGAGATAAAAGAATGAGAGGCACCAGTATCAAATAGCACAAATGCAGGACGAGAACAAATTTGAAGAGTACCTTCCATAAGCCCATCATCCCTGGGTGCTTCCTCTCCTTCTAGAACAGCATTGAGGCGAGCCTGCCTCCTGCGTCCTCCACCAGATGACTGGCCCTTCATAAGGGGGCATTCCGGCATGCGATACTTCCTACTTCCACAACGTAAACAAGCGCCGAGATGCTTCCAACACTCCTCAGCTGAATGGCCAAATTTTTCACAAAATGTGCAAGCCATGGCGACCTGCTCCTTCTCCTCCTTGACTTTCTTTTGCTTATGGGAACTTCCACCATTCCCATTCCTGGATCTCTTCTTACTATCATGGCTTTTGTAAGGCTCCGTGATGCTGAATTTCTCTTTCTTATAACGCCGATCTGAGCGTCGGCTTGATTCTTCTCCTTTCCCTTTCAATTTTTGACCTTCTCTAAGGTTCTTTCACATAGGTACGCCCGCTGAACCATCTCCGCATAAGTACGGATGTTTTGGGTCCCGAGCTGCTGAATGAAACTGAGTCGTAACCCGTCCATAAACCGATTTACCTTGAGTAGATTGGTGCTGATAAGATGCGGTGCGTAAGGTGCAAGCCTTGAGAATTGCAGTTCATATTCGGCAACCGTCACCATTCCTTGCCGAAGAGCGGCGAACTCCATAGCCTTTCATTCCTTTACGTGCTCAGAAAAGTACTTGGCACGGAACAGGGTAAGAAAACCATCCCATGTATGAGGTGCATTGGCCGGAGGTGCCGGAACCGACTTCCACCATGTGCGAGCATCTTTGTTGAGTTGAAAGGTTACGAGACGCACCTTCTCCTGATCAGTGCATTGGATGACATCAAATATATGATTCATTTCATCTATCCAGTTTTCTGCCTCGTCGGGATTAGACGAACCATAGAATCGCAGAGGATTTAAACTCTGGAAATTGCGATGTAGGTCACTAGCCCCTGCCCCTGCCCCTGCGCCACCTTGAGCTATGGTTTGCAATGCCTGAGTAAGGCGGCAACTGTTTGTTGCATACCATCCCAATCTACACGATAAGCCATTTGTAAAATGAGGTATCTGAGAGAAAAATAACAACTTGTTATTTCTCATGAAATTAGGAGAAATAATCTTAAAGCTAATTAATTATCTTATCCCGGGCTCTACCCAATTCTTACATGGGTATGGAAATTTCTTCCTTACTTTATAGGTAGGGGTCCTTAAACCTTAGACTTTTCATATGACATGATTCTTCTTCCTAAGTCCTGAGACTTAGGTTCTGATACCAACTTAACTGTCACGTCCCGGGCCTTTATTACAGCGGAAGACTAACTCGGGGAGCGCGAACAGCCGGCATGGTAAGCCTCTTACAAGCAAGAACGATCAGAGTGCAAGATAATCACACATAAAGATGCAATTGCACAATATATATTCAAACTTCAACTTTATTTCATTGATAATCAAATTGAACCCACAATTACAATCACTAATTCAACTTTCATTATGTAATAGACTCAAGAAATAGAAAAATTACATAGACTCAATCTAAACAATATAGACTTTCTTAAGTCTTCACTCTCATCTTGACAATACTTTCATTCGCTCTCGGACCCGCTACTTGTATAACCCGAATCCGAATTTGAATCACTTTCATCTCCTGAAAAGATTAGAAATAGGTAATGAGCACACTTGCCCAGTAGGTATCTTCGCATCAACATGAAGGCACTATTAAAGTAATTTATAATTTAGCTCTAAAGAATAAGGTAAAAATCATGCGAATGCGATCAATCATGCGATAAAACTAAAGTAACAAGATGATCATGTAAGTTAGAATGAGAACAAATACAAACTAGTAAGAATGTAACAAGAACATGATATTGACCTTTCATGAACAAGAATGTATCGAGAATGTACTAGCAAGCCACATAATCATCACTCCAGTATCTTTTACTTATGAGCAAGTACTTCGTGAATTTCTGTGGAATATCAAGCAAGAAAGTCATGTACAAGAATGTCATGTCGTGCCGTAGATTTTCACTTATTTATAGAGAAAGTACTCCCAGCGCAATGTGATGCCAGTAGCATCATACCCCATGGTTTATAAAATAGTATGTTTCCGACAATCAACCGATGAGACAGCATGGAGCCCTTGAACACAATCAGTGCTCGATCGCATCTTCAAGTATAAATCAAGCTTTTTTCACGCATGTAACAATAAAGTATGGCCAAAAATATAATGAGTTCAAATAAGCTCATGATAACAATAATTCAATGAACGAATGCTTTAATAAGAATCATGAAAAATCAAGAATGACTTAAGCAAGGTTATGCTTATGGAAATAAATCGGCAACATAACGATACGTTCTTTATCTTCCATTCATTATATTAGGTTTCTTGATCAATATGATAAGTTCTAGATTATTAATAGTCGATCTAGAAACCTTGGAATACAAACCCTTGGTACACCTTGGGTTAAAATACTCAAGCAGTGTGACGGTCGTGTACTGGGCCGTTACATGATGTGACGCTCCAGTATTGGGCCGTTACATTAGTCTGAATCCAGAACCAAGAAATCGGACTAAGTGGAATGTGACGGTCGTATATTGGGCCGTTACTTGTGCCTGACGGTCCAATATAGAGCCGTTACATTACTAATAACCAAAAACATCGATAGTGTAATCTAATCAATGGGCTTTAATGGTACAACCAACTCGGCGTCCTAGTGGGAATCCCAGGCTCGCGGAGAATTACGGAGGCCTTGAAATAAGATTTCCTAGTCCATTGGAAGGAATATCCAATAGAGAGGTCCTCATGTCCAAGAATAATGTTCCTATAGTGCAAAGTGAACTAATGGACAACAAACCGGAATATGTGCCATATACTTAAAGAAATGACTCTATAGATAGGAAAGAATGTGTAACATTATGAAACCAAGATAAAACTCCGTCAATATAACTTTGGAAAATCATGATTTAGAATACAAAACTATAGAGTTTTAGCCAATGAAATTAGCATAACTTAAAATAACCTAAGACACATTACTCATGCAATTTGATTATGAATCAGAAACTAAACTCAAAGTCATGATAATAGGTCCAAACTTAGCTATCTAAGCTTATTTATAAGTAAACTTAACTGGTTGTTATTCTGCCTTGGGCTGACAGAACACAAGTGTCTGACGGTCTAGGATAGCCGCGTTACAGTGTGTGACGGTTTATCGAGGGGCCGTTACAGTAGTGTAACGCTCCTGCTAGGGTGCGTTAGAGATAATAGAACAAATAAAAGCACAACATGATGTGACGGTCTATCGTAAGGCCATTACATTCATGTGACGGTCTTACGTTGGTGCGTCAGAGAATCTGCTGGCAGTAAACTAAGTAAGGGTTTATGAAAATATAACATGCCTGGAAATCAACATACTACCACTATCCTAGTCATGAAAATGAAGTATAGGCCAACTATATGCATAGGTTTAGTGAATAGACAGGATAATATCTTTTAATTTCCATTTCGGGCTAAGAAATGCATGAATGTATAGAACTAGGAAATCATGAAATTCTTAGCCTACAATGCATGAAATCAAGCACAATCAGAGGGCTTTTATTCCTAACAAGTTATTTTTTACCAATCATGAGATAACCTACCTCTTCTAGAACCTTAAAACTTCGAATTTGATGCTAGGTGCTACCCTTAGTCCCTTGTACTTTTTGTGATAAATCAGCAACTTCAATCTACTCTATTTCCTCAGCCTCTTGACCTAAGGATGTGAAATTTTGAGGGTAAGAAGATGAAACTATTGGGAACAAAAAGTTCTAAAGGATCGTACTCTAATTACCTCGTTTAGTCATCCTAATCTCTGGATCTTCAGGGGACTTGCGTTCAGATTCCTGGGTTGCTAAGGTTGAATCAGTAACTTTGGAAGCTTCAATCTCCTTGGTTGCTTGATCTCCTAGACGAAATTTGGAGAACCATTAGTCTAAAGTATACTAAACAAAAGCTTCTAAAGAACATACCCGAATTTATGACTCCTTACCTTGATTCTTCACGAGCCAAAAGTAAGGGTCGCTCAGTTCAGAACTAGGTCCTATTTATAGGGTTTTGACTAGGGTTTGAAGATTAGATCGATTCTAGAGTCATTAATTTGCCAGAACCTAATCTCTAAGAGTCCTTAGTAATGTTATAAGCTTCCCTAAGTCGATCTCTTGTAGATTGGATTTCAAAGTTCCAATCTTTTTGTAATTTCCTCACCTTACGGAATCTACAGAATGTAACGGTCGTGTCTAGGTGCGTTACATGGCTGTGGCGGTCGCCCCATAGACCGTTACATTCAACGTATATAGAGTTTTAATTTAATCAAACTCTTTTATTCATTTATTCACATAATTATCTTATATCAATAGTATTTATCCTTAAAATACGTGAATAAGCTAATTAGCCTTCTAGAATATGGGCCAAACTTAATGGGCTTAGTCCATTAACCTTTTGGATAATAATTAGATAGACTAGGTTAACTAATTAGCGTAATTGAGCCTTATAATGACTTATTAATCTAATAATCTTTCATTAATTTATTTAGGCCTTTATAATTTCTAGAAAACTATTTTATAATTCAAAAATTATATATATAAATTCTGGGGTACTACATGATCTTTCATATTCTAAATTGAAGCGTTCATTCATTGATTATTATTATCATGAGCTTATTGAACTTATTACATTCTTGGTCATACTTTATTGTTATATGCGTGGAAGTAGCTTGATTTATACTTGAAGATGCGATCGAGCACTGATTGTGTTCAAGGGCTCTATGCTAGTCCCCTCGGCTGATTGTAGAAAACATACTATTATACACCATGGGGTATGATGTTACTGACGTCGCATTGCGCTGGGAGTACTTTCTTTATAAATAAGTGAAAATCCACGGCACGACATGACATTCTTGTACATGACTTTCTTGCTTGATATTCCACAGAAATTCACGAAGTACTTACTCATAAGCAAAAGATACTAGAGTGATGATTATGTGGCTTGCTAGTACATTCACGATACATTCTTGTTTATGAAAGGCCAATATCATGTTCTTATTACGTTCTTGCTAGTTCATTCTTGCTCTCATTCTATCTTATATGATCGTTTGTTACTTTGGTTACTCGCATGATTGATCGTATTTCACATGATTTTACTTAAATTCTTTAGAGCTAAGATGCTAATTACTTTAATAGTGCTAATCATGTTGATGCGAAGATACCTACTGGGCAAGTGTACTCATTACCTATTTCCAATCTTTTTCAGGAAATGAAAGTGATTCGAATTCAGATTTGGGTTATACAAGTAGCGGGTCCGAGAGCGAATAAAAGTGTTGTCAAGATGAGAGTGAAGACTTAGGAAAGTCTATATTGTTTAGATCGAGTCTTTGTAATTTCTTATTTCTTGAGTATAGTGGAATGGAAAAAGTATGAAAAGGTTATTGTACTTGAATATTCGATTATCAATGAAATAAAGTTGGAGTTTGATTGATTATTATGCGATTGCATTCTTATGTGTGGCTGCTTTGCGCTCTGATCATTCTTGCTTGTAAGAGGCTTACCATGCTGGCTGTTCGCGTTTCTCGAGCGAGTCGTCTGTTGTAATAAAGGCTTGGGGCATGACAGTTAAGTTGGTATCAGAGCCTAAGTCTCAGGACTTAGGGAGAAGAATCATGTCATAGGATAAGTCTAAGGTTTAAGGACCCCTACCTATGAACTAAGGAAGAAATTTCCCATACCCATGTGAGAATTGGGTAGAGCCCAGGATAAGATAGTTAATTAGCTTTAAGATTGAATTTCTTCCAATTTCACGAGAAATAACAAATTGTTATATTTCACGCAGGTACCGTATTATTACCATGGCTCATCGCGTAGATTGGAATGGCATGCAACAAACTATTGCCGACCTTACTCAGGCATTACAAACCATGGCGCAAGCTGACGCAGGGGCAAGGGTTGGCGATTTACATCGTAATTTCCAGAGTTTAAACCCTCCGCGTTTCTATGGTTCCTCTAATCCGGACGAAGCAGAGAACTGGATTGACGAGATGAACCGTATATTTGACGTCATCCAATGCACCGATCAAGAGAAGGTGCATCTTACAACCTTCCAACTCAACAAAGATGCCCGTACATGGTGGAAGTCGGTTCCATCACCTCTGGCCGATGCACCTCATACGTGGGATGGCATTCTCACCTTATTCCGTGCCAAGTATTTCTCTGAGCATGTGAAAGAAAGATAAATTCAGCATCACGGAGCCTCATAAGAGCCGTGATAGTAAGAAGAGAACCAGGAGTGGGAACGGTGGAAGTTCCCAGAAGAACAAGAAGATTAAGGAGGAGGAGCAAGTCGCCACGGCTTGCACTTTTTGCAAAAAGTTCAGCCATCCGGCTGAAGAGTGATGGAAGCGCCTCGACGCTTGTTTACATTGCAGAAGCAGAGAGCATCGCATGCCGGATTGCCCCCTTATGAAGGACCAGTCATCTGGTGGTGGACGCAGGAGGTAAGCTCGCCTCAATGCCGTTCTAGAAGAAGAGGAAGCGCCCAGGGATGGTGGGCTTATGGAAGGTACTCTTCAAATTTGTTCCCATCCTGCATTTGTGCTATTTGATACTGGTGCCTCTCATTCTTTTATCTCCACTACTTTTGTAAAAACATTACCAATTACATCTGTTCCCTTACCTTCAGATCTTGCTATTATCACACCTTTAGGTTCCGGAACAAAGCTTACCAACTATTATCCTGATAGCGAAGTGATAGTAGAAGGTCATAATCTCCCCACAAACTTAGTATGCCTTGACATGAAAGGTTATAATGCCATTTTAGAGGTAGATTGGCTTGTAGATCATGATGCTTATATCAATTGCAGAAACAGGATTATATCCTTCCGAAAACTCGGTCTTCCAAGATTCTCTTTTCGTGGCATCAAATACAAGAAACACCCCACTATCATTTTCGCACTTCACGCTTGCAAACTTATCTCGCAAGGATGTGAAGCTTTTCTTGCTTCTGTCATTATTACAGAGTCCAAGGAAATTATCATAGTAGACATCCCTATTGTAAATGAGTTCCCAGATGTATTCCCATCCGAATTACCCAGTTTACCACCCGAAAGAGAAGTGAACTTCACTATTGAACTCATTCCAGGAGTAGCACATGTTTCTATAGCCCCTTACAGGATGTCCCCAACAGAACTCAAGGAACTAAAGAAGCAGTTGCAGGAACTACTGGATAAGGGCTTCATCAGACCTAGAACATCCCCTTGGGGTGCGCCAGTTCTTTTTGTCAAGAAGAAGGATGGTTCTCTCAGGCTATGCATCGATTACCGGTGACTGAATCAACTTACAATCAAAAACAAGTATCCGTTGCCGCGTATTGATGAGCTCTTCGATCAGCTTTTGGGAGCAGAATATTTCTCCAAGATTGACCTCAGATCAGGTTATCATCAGCTTAGAATTAAAGAAGAAGACATTGATAAAGCGGCTTTTCGAAGTCGTTATGGCTACTATGAATTCGTGGTAATGCCGTTCGGGTTAACTAATGCCCCAGCAGCATTTATGCAACTTATGAACAATGTTTTCCAACCATATTTGGACAAATTCATTATCGTCTTCATTGATGACATCTTGATATACTCTGAAACAAAAGAGGAACACGAAGAACATCTGAGGATAGCTCTGCAAACATTTAGAGAACATAAACTTTATGCAAAGCTTAACAAATGTGAATTCTGGCTCAAGGAAGTTTCATTCCTAGGCCACATTATTTCCAAGGAAGGAATCGCTGTGGATCCTTCGAAAGTAGAAGCTGTCAGGAATTGGAGCCGGCCAACGATTGTATCAGAAGTAAGAAGCTTTCTGGGTCTAGCTAGTTATTATGGGAGGTTCATTAAGGACTTCTCAAAGATTTCAAGTCCTTTAACAAAACTTACAAGAAAATAAAATCCCTTTATTTGGTCTAAGGAATGTGAAGAGAGTTTTCAAACTCTTAAGAATCATCTCACTACAGCTCCTATTCTATCACTACCAGTGGAAGGTGGTGGATTCGAAGTATATACGGATGTGTCTGGTATTGGCTTAGGATGTGTCCTCATGCAAGATGGAAGAGTAATCTGCTATTCTTCAAGACAATTGAAACGTCACGAGAAAAATTATCCTGTGCATGATTTGGAATTGGCAGCTGTTATTTTCACCTAAAAATTTTGGCGTCATTATCTCTATTGAGAAAAGTTCACGGTATACTCGGACCACAAGAGCTTGAAATATTTATTTTCTCAAAAAGAGTTAAATATGAGGCAGAGAAGATGATTAGAATACCTCAAAGATTTTGATTTTGCCTTTCAATATCATCCTGGCAAGGCTAATGCTGTAGCCGATGCACTCAGCAGAAAATCAATGGGAATGCTATCAAGTCTTTTGGTTAGTATGACTAATCTTTTTCCTCAGTTTGCTCAATTGAATTTAGATATTGATACAAAGGAAGAGGATTGCTTCATGGCTAATATCCGAGCTCAACCAACATTAATAGAAGATCTTGTCAAGTTGCAAGATGATGATCCCGCGTTACTGGAGATTATAGCTAACATAGATCAGAGGCCGAATTTCTCCGTTTCCAATGACGGAAGATTGCTATTTAAGGGCCGAGTATGTGTACCGGATCATGAGGATACGAAGAAATTGATCATAGAAGAAGCACATAATTCCATGTACACCATTCATCTAGGAGGTACAAAGATGTATCAAGATCTCAAAAGAAACTTCTGGTGGCCCAATATGAAGAGAGAGATAGCGGATTTCGTGTCTCACTGTCTCACTTGCCAACAAGTTAAAGCAGAGTATTTTAGACCCGCCGGTAAATTACATCCCTTAGACATTCCAACATGGAAGTGGGAGAGTATAGGGATGGATTTCATCATGGGTTTACCTAAGACCAGAGGAGGACACGATGGTATATGGGTAATCATAGACCGATTGACTAAATCTTCACATTTTCTACCAATAAAAAGTCGATGGTCTGTGGATATTCTAGCAGCATTATACATAAAAGAAATTGTCAAATTACATGGTGTCCCTGTCACTATTATATCTGATAGAGATCCTCGATTCACATCACATTTTTGGAAGGGTCTACAAAACTCATTAGGGACTAGATTGAACTTTAGCACGGCCTTTCATCCTCAAACAGATGGTCAGACGGAAAGAACAAATTAAGTAGTAGAAGATATGCTTAGGGCTTGTGCTATCGATTTTGGAGGAAGTTGGCATAATCACTTGTCTCTGGTAGAATTTGCATATAACAACAGTTATCAAGCCAGCATACAAATGGCACCTTTTGAAGCGTTATATGGAAAAGGCTGTAGATCACCTATTTGTTGGAATGAAATAGGTGAAAGGTAATTTCTAGGCCCCGACCTTATTAGGGATTCTATAGAGAAGATCAAGCTCATTCCAGAAAGACTACAGATGGCACAAGATAGGCAAAAGTCTTATGCCAATAATCGAAGGCGCGATTTGGAGTTTCAGGTTGGAGATCATGTATATCTAAAGGTTTCTCCGGGTCGTGGTATTCGAAGATTTGGCATCAAAGGCAAGCTAACTCCCAGGTTCATTGGCCCATTTGAAATTCTTGAAAGGGTCGGTGAAGTAGCTTATAGACTGGCTTTACCTCCACAATTAGCAAGAGTTCATGACGTATTTCACGTCTCTATGCTGAAAAAGTATGTATATGATCCCGACCATGTTATCACTTATGATAATTTAGAAATTCAGAAGGACATGATGTACGAGCAAACGCCAATAAATATTTTGGAACGAGAAGTGCGTCAACTAAGGAATAAAGTTATTCCTATGGTCAAAATTAAATGGAAGAAAACATGGCCATATGAAGTAATATGGGAAATCGAAGAAGCTATGCAGAAAAGATTTCCAGAATTATTTAACTGTAAGTACACTCTCCATAATCCATGTATTGAATTTGGGGACCAAATTCTTCAAGTGGGGGAGGGTGTACTGTCCCAAAATTTATATAAGTAATTTCTAGGTTATTTAATAATTTTATGGAATTTATAAACGCCTAGAATAATTAATAAATGGATTATTGGATTAATAAGTTATTATAAGGCCCAATTCTGTTAAATAATTAGCCTAGCCTATTCAAGTAAGACTCACAAGATTTAAGGACCAAGCCCATCAAGTTTTGCCCATATTCTAGAAGGTTATTTAGCTTATTCATAGATTTTAAAGAATAAATATCCCTTAATTAGATAATTATATAGATAAAATGAATAAAAGAGTTTTATTAATTTAAAATTCTACACACGTTGGATGTAACGGTCTATCGGACGACCGCCACATGCATGTAACGCATCAGGACTGGACCGTCACACCTTGATAATTCCGTAAGTTAAAGAACTTGCAAAAAGATTGGATCTTTGGGATCCTATCTGCAAGAGACCTAATTAGGAGAACATGTAAGGTTACTAGTGACTCTTAGGGATCAAGTTTTGGCCAACTAAGGACTATAGAATCGATCTAATCCTCAAACCCTAGCCAAATCCCTATAAATAAGACCTAGTGCTGAACTGAGCGACCCTTACTTTTGGCTCGTAAAGAATCAAGGTAAGGAGATAGAATTTCAGGTAAGTTCTTTAGAATGTTTTGTTTATAATATTTTAGACTAATAGCTCTACAAATTTTGTGATAGGAGATCAACCAACCAAGGAGATTGAAGCTTCCAAAGTTGCTGGTCGGACCTTAGCAACCCAGGAAACTGAACGCAAGTCCTCTGAAGATCAGGAGATTTGGATATCTAAACGAGGTAATTTGAGTTCGGTTATTTAGACCTTTTTGTTCCCCGTAGTTTCATTTTCTTACCCTCAAAATTTCACGCCCTTAGGTCAAGAGGCTGAGGAGCTAGAGCAGCGTGAAGTTGCTGAAAACTCACTGGAAAGGGAGAACTAGGGCACGTCTTTCAGACTCAAATTAGAAGTTTAAAGCCCAGTTAAGCGGTAGGTCATCTCATGATTGGCAAAAACATCTTGTTAGGGATAAAAGTCCTCTGATTTGACTTGATTTCATGCACTATAGATCATGAATTTCATGTTTTAGTAGAGTCATGCATACATGTGTATTCTTAGCCCTAACTAAGTTAAAAGGAACTTTCTTGTCAAATTCACAGAAAACCCATGCATGCTATTAGTTTAGCCTTTATTTTATCATGTGGAAGGTTATACATGATTTCCAGACATGATGTAAGTTGAAACCTTAGATCTTTTTATCTATTGTTGTCAGCAGAAGCTCTGACAGATTAAGGTAGGGCCGTCACAACACTGTAACGATCTTACGGTAAGCCGTCACACCCTCTGTTGTATTCAAAGCTCCTTGAGTACTCTGACGTACCATAATTGGAGCGTTATATAACTCTGACGGTCCCACGATAAACCGTTACATCAGTGTAACGCACTTAGACTAGACCGTCAGAACGCTTTGTTCAGGTAATTCGAGACAGAATTGAAGAACAGTCACATTAACTTATAAATATGCCTAGTTATCTAAGTTTTGACCTGTTAGAATGACTTTAAGTTTATCAACTGATTCATAATAGGAATTGTATGATCTTGAGTTATTTTAAAGCATATGTTAATTTTATTGACTAACTTTATAGTTTTGTATTAAAATCATGATTTTTCCAATGTTGTATTGACGGAGTTTTATCTTGGTTTCACATTACTACACATTCTCTCTCTATCAATAGAGTTATTTTTCTTTAAGTACATGGCGCATATTCTGGTATGTTGTCCATTATTTTAGACTTTACACTATAGGAATATTATTCTTGGAGATGAGGACATCTCTATTGGATATTCCTTCCAATGGACTAGGAATTCTTGTTTCAAGGCCTCCGTAATTCTCCGCGAGCCTGGGATTCCTACTAGGACGCCGAGTTGGTTGTACTATGAAAGCCCAATCATTAGAAAACACTATCGATGGTTTCTGGTTTTCAGATATGTAACGGATCAAGGTTGGACCATCAGGCTCATCTAACGGCCCAATAAACGACCGTCACCTATACTGAGTCCATCTTTATTTCTTTCAGATTCAGACCATTGTAACAGCCCAATACTGGAGCGTCACGTTATGTAACGGCCCAGTACAAGACCGTCACAGTTCTATATTTTGTTAACCCAAGGTTTGACCAACGGGTTGATATTCTAAGATTCCTAGATGGATTGATAATGGTCTAGGACTTACCAAATTGATTCAAGATACCTAATTTAATTTATGGAAAGTAAGAAATGTACCGTTATGCTGCCGATTTATTTCCATGAGCATAACATAGTATAAGTCATTCTTGATCTTTCATATTCTAAATTGAAGCATTCATTCATTGATTATTATTATCATGAGCTTATTGAACTTATTACATTCTTGGCCATACTTTATTGTTACATGCGTGGAAGTAGCTTGATTTATACTTAAAGATGCGATCGAGCACTGATTGTGTTCAAGGGCTCTATGCTAGTCCCCTCGACTGATTGTCAGAAACATACTATTATAAACCATGGGGTATGATGCTACTGGCGTCGCATTGCGCTGGGAGTACTTTCTTTATAAATAAGTGAAAATCCATGGCACGACATGACATTCTTGTACATGACTTTCTTGCTTGATATTCCATAGAAATTCATGAAGTACTTGCTCATAAGTAAAAGATACTAGAGTGATGATTATGTGGCTTGCTAGTACATTCTCGATACATTCTTGTTTATGAAAGGCCAATATCATGTTCTTGTTACGTTCTTGCTAGTTCATTCTTGCTCTCATTCTATCTTACATGATCATTTGTTACTTTGGTTACTCGCATGATTGATCGTATTTCGCATGATTTTACCTAAATTCTTTAGAGCTAAGATGCTAATTACTTTAATAGTGCTAATAATGTTGATGCGAAGATACCTACTGGGTAAGTGTACTCATTACCTATTTCTAATCTTTTTCAGGAAATGAATGTGATTCGAATTTAGATTCGGGTTATACAAGTAGCGGGTTCGAGAGCGAATGAAAGTGTTGTCAAGATGAGAGTGAAGACTTAGGAAAGTCTATATTGTTTAGATCGAGTCTTTGTAATTTCTTATTTCTTGAGTATATTTGAATGGAAAAAGTATGAAAATGTTATTGTACTTGAATATTTGATTATCAATAAAATAAAGTTGGAGTTTGATTAATTATTATGCGATTGCATTCTTATGTGTGGTTACTTTGCGCTCTGATCATTCTTGCTTGCAAGAGGCTTACCATGTCGGCTGTTCACGTTTCTCGAGCGAGTCTTCCGCTGTAATAAAATCTCGGGGCGTGATAATTTGATAGGAGAGTAGTTAATCCGGTAGTAAAGAGGTGAGTTAATCTACATTTAATCTAGTGTGATTTGATAAGTAGTAGGTTAATCTAGTAATGATGTTAAATAAAATATTATATTTATATATCATTTTAAAATTTAAAAAATTAAAACTTTAAAAAATTATTTTCACGATCCTCGGATAGTGCACAACACGTTAATAACGTCCCGGAGTTGGAAAACACAACGATTCGTCGTACACGGAGTTCCGTATGCTAATCAGCCAAAAATTAGCGAAAATCGTAAAACGCATTCCGGAGTCTGCGAAAGTGATCCGAAACTCACGATCCTGATCTAAAAAATATCTAAAAAATCTGGAACGTCACATTCTATATGGTAAATATATTTTTTATAATTATAAATTTTTTAATAAAAATATATATATAAATATTTTAAGATTTTAAAAATCCAAAAAATATAAAAAAATGAAAAACAAATCATCCCCATGATCCTCGTAAAATGCACAACGCGTCTATAACGTCCTGGAGCTGGAAAACATAATGGTTCGTCCGACACAGGGTTCCGCAGGCTAATCAGCCAAAACTCCGAGTAAACCGTAAAACGCACTGTCGAGCCCACGAAAGCTATCCGAAACCCACGGATCCTAATCTGAAAAATATTTGAAAAATCCGAGACATCACACTATATATGATAAATGTTGTCCCCGGTAGATGGCAATCAAGAGGGGAGGGGTGAATTGATTGGCAATAAAATTTTTAACAACAATCTTTTGCAATAGATGTAATGGAAGGGTAATGTATGAAGCACACTCTTCTCACCCGTTGATGATAACACATGAACAGCGGAAATATATGAAAATCTGAATAGACGAGATTTGAAATACACTCCGCTCGACAAGAAGCCCACTCGAGAAGGAACGTAGAAGCAAACCACAATGAACAAGAGGATTTTAGGTGGTTCGGGTTCATAACAGTGACCCCTACGTCCACCCCTCACAGAGTGAGGATTACTTCCACTATAGAGTGAAAACCCACACACACACACGTTGTGAAACACACAGCCACACACACACACAAGTGCTGCGACCAGCAAATGCACACACACACACAAAGTATTTCGTTCAATAGAAGAGTAATCAGATATACAATGATCCTTCAAAACTGAAATAGAATGAACAGGGTATATGCAATAAAGATCTTGAGGTCGCCAGAAATCCCCCTTTCAATAGATATCCCAGCTGAGGTTCTTCATAGCCTGGTCAATGAAGCAAGATGTGGACAAATCTTCAAGATGAAGCCCAGATGTTGATGTGCAGCTCGAGATCCAGGTTGACCAGCTTCAAATGAGGAAGTAAGGCTTCCATCCGTGCTCTGGAGGCATCTAATCAGCAAGGGGATCGACCATATTCCGATGTAGATGGCTTCTATTAGCACATGGAAGGGCTCCCACGAGCTTTCTTCTCCTACAAGACAAAAACAAGATAAGATCGAATGTTCCCCTTTTTCCTCTCTCTATTTGGGACGCCCTAATCATTGATATTTATAGTCCCAAGGAGAGGGGACACGTGTGACAAGATGGGACCTCAGATCTCCCAGCATTAGGGTAAAACGAGGAATAAAAACGGCGGCCTCGAAACAGATCTCGAACCGGACTGGTGGTCCGTAACTCCAGGGGTCGACCCATGAAACACGGGTCATGAAGCCTGACAGGTGAAATTTCCAGGGGTCGACCGATGGGGTCGACCCATTGCACCAATCTGCTAAAACCTGCTAAACCCGAGGGCTTCGGGTGACAAAAAGGGTCGACCCATTGGGTCGACCCACACACATTATGCAGACAACTGAAGAGCTGTGGGTTCTGGAGCACCTAGGGGTCGACCCATGGGGTCGACCCACGAACTACTTCTTAACAAAAAGAAGGAAATGAGCTAACAGCCAACAAGGGGTCGACCCTTAGGGTCCACCTCATCAAAACTAACATATTATTCAATTCTATGAGCTGGTTATAAACTAGGATCAACCCTTTGGGTCAACCCATGACAACTACAAAAGAATTCAACTTATTAAGGGGTAAGGTTTTGTTTGGATCTCACCAATCGTCCTTCAATGATTGAGGAAGTTAGCTTCATTCCATATTTCTGTAAAAACACAAAATTGGAGTTAGATTGAAACTTTGACAAACATGATTCAAAACACTTACTCAAGATAGATGATCTTGATCCTGCAAGTATATCTCCTCTGGCAACCTTAGTAGTTCATGAACTTAGAAGAAAAAGGTGAAATATAGTAAAGCAGTTGAAAATGAGTTTGACTAAATATATTCAACCAACAAAAGTTCTAGTCTAATATAGTGTTTGGTCATCATCAAAATCTAACAAATAGAATATTTACATAGGGGGTTCAACAGTCTCCCCCTTTTTGATGATGACAAAATACTATGCTAGAGTTTAGGATTGTCAAGAAAACTTTTATTTACAAATTTTCTGAATCAACACCTCAACAAAAATTTAACACTGAAACCTCCTTATGTATAACCATATGAGCTCAAAAGGAGTTACCAAGCTGAATTAATTCAAGGCCACAGACCAAGGTACGAGAACTCCAAACATTACATCAAACCACAACCACAATGATGAATACACATTCTTTCCATGCACCAAGCTGAAACATTTAAGAAGCATCATACCGTAAAACATAGGGCCTCATCCAAGCAGTGTGAGATTGACCAGCCAAAGGCATCCTCCATTATTTTAGCCGACAACAGAGTTTTAAGACTTACAAAATTTGAGTACATGAGTTACAAAAATGCATTGGTTAGCAATGCCATGAGATGCAACATTTTTAACTGACTGACTAATGAAAGCAAACATGCAAGCAAGCACACACCACACATACTATAATATAATAGTTAACTAGGCACACACATATCTGAATTTCTCCCCCTTTGGCATCATCAAAAAGAAGAGGGAGAACAGGTTAATAATAGTGCTATATCATAGGAGCTTCATAATCTAGTCTGAGGGTGGAGGGTGTGGAGCATGTGACCCCTCTAAGTAAATTCATCATTTCTTCAAACATCATGGTTTGGGCGTCCAGAGCAATAGTGTTTGCATCAAGAAATGAGGTGACCCTTTGGAAAGACTGAGTGTGGGCAACATGGGAAATCCTCAAGTCAGTTACTTCATTGATAAGGGCATCCATTCTCTCCCCATACTTGTGTAGTCGGCTGTCTATTGAATCCAATTTATCAGTGATCATCTTAGAAAACCCATCAGGCAGTGCTTCATCAGGAAGTTCTAGTTGTAGAGGTTGATCTTCTTCATCTTCTTCACTATCCTCTTCGTCCTCTGAATTGACTTGTACTTGACCAGATTTGATCTTACGAACCAGAACACCATTTATTAGCTCATAGTGCATGTTCTTGCAAATTGTGGAGATGGAGTAAATGTCGTTCTCACGTACTGTGTGATATCGTTCTTTGGATAAATCGATACCAGCTGCTTCAAAGATTGATGTCAAAGCTACTGCATATGGTAGAGTGTGGTTTGAATGCTGCATGCATGCCGATATGTGAAGCAATATAGTGGCAGGGAAATTGATTGGGAGACCCTTCATTAGATAGAAAAATAGGAACATATGGAATTTAGTTACTTTGTCTCTTCCACCACCCTTTGGTATTATAATGGTAGTCATCATGTGGTGTAGAATGCGCTGCATGGAGGGAAACCGGTTTGCATTTAGGCCGGTGACGGACCTTTCTCCCATTTCCTCAGAGGTCATCACTTGATAGACCTCTTCTTCATCAAAATCAAGATCACCAAATGTGTAACCTTCATGATATGGTAAACTAAGAGCATTACCCACAAATTCAGGTGTCAAGGTGATCACTTCACCATTTACAACAGTAAACTGCTTGTTTGCCTTGATTGTCATATTGCCATAGAACTGAATCACCAATTTGTAATAAACTCGACGGTGTGCAGACATGAAATGATCAAGATTAGGTTGACTATAGATTATATCCACTAATCCTGGCAAGAATTCAACCAGATTCATAAAATCTACTGCACGAGAGCAGAGAATATTTTTGTGAGCAGCTTTGTTACCGGAGGCCATGGCTTGTGATTTCATTGCTTCTCGCTCTTTGTCTTTGGATCGTATCTCTCTTGCGCGGCTGGAACTCTCTCGCAGACGAGCAGAGCGGCTGGATTCCTCCCCCTGACGAGAAGACTACCATTTGGGTGCCATCTGAACCACCGGACAAATCAGAGACAATAGAGGCTTCCTAGATCGTGTTGGTTCGAGAAGGGGAGCCCCTCACGCAGAAATAATGACTCTCCAAACACCATGGCCTTAGCTCAGAAGATATGGGAGGAAGATGGATGCTTACGGACGCAACCAAGAGAGAACCCGCGAGTAGCCACCGGTTAGATCTCGCCTTTAGGGCTGGAGCGGTTTTGGGTTGCAAGAGAGGGTTTCAAGACTTCCAAGAGGTGGTGGCTGGTCGATCTAGGGGGCTGGGGCTTTAAAATACCATTAGGGTTGAAGATTAGGGCGTTCACGCCCTTTCCGAAACGGAACTGTTCACGTTTTACCGCGACCGTCCGTAATGGGTTGACCCGATGGGTCGACCCACGGGTAGACCGAGCCCCGGTTTTGAGCGAACTGACAGGGGTCGACCCCATGGGTCGACCCATCCCCTGTTTTGATGGAGATTTCCTTTAAAATGAAGACTTGGAGTACCAAGGAGGATAGGCTCAATTCCCCAATGATTAAAACATATGAAGGTCAAGGAAATAAGATATATTTGAGGTTTGAATCATTTGGGGAGGATGTTTCAAGGAAATGATAGATTCCCTTAGAAGTTTATTTACCAAACTCTCCATACTTCAGATTTCGATTGATCAGCTCCACAGAGATGCACTTATTGAACCAAAAAAAATAGTGTGGCCATAGAAGAGTGCAAAGAAAGGGTTCATACATATTTAATAGAAGAAATGCAATTCATACGAAGGTGGAGATTTCACACAATTCAATTTATTTGCAATTCAAGCAAAATGGTGCATATGCATGAAGAAGGAGACCCATCGAATGCAACTATATGGAAGACACAAATGCATGATATGCATGCTAGCAACACTACATATGATGCAAAATGCAGAACCTCAAGAATCTGACTCCTATATTCTACAAACCCCTAACTCTCTCCTGAAAGATGTAAATTTTTCTTCATTTAGTGGTTTGGTAAATATGTCGGCAATTTGATTATTTGTTTCAATGAAGTTTTTTTCAACATCACCCTTACTAACATGATCACGAATGAAATGATGCCTAATTTCGATATGCTTCGTTCTAGAGTGATGAACCGGATTTTTTGACAAGTTTATAACAGAGGTGTTATCACACAAAATTAAGGTGTTTTTGAAGGAGATGCTGTAGTCAATCAATTGTTGTTGGATCCAAAGCACCTGGGCAATGCAACTACCAAGAGCCACATATTCGGCTTCGGTGGTTGACAAGGCCACTGAATTTTGTTTCTTGGAGGCCCATGAGACCATGCATCCCCCAAGAAACTGGCAATACCCGCTGGTGCTTTTTCGATCCACTTTACAATCCGCATAATCGGCGTCAGAATAAGCAATCAGTTCAAAGCTCGAATTATGCGGAAACCATAAGCCCAAATGTACTGAACCAGCAATATATCTAAAAATACGTTTCACGGCCGACATGTGTGTTTCTTTCGGATCGGACTGAAATCTCGCACACAAGCAAACTGCAAACTGAATGTCGGGCCGGCTGGCAGTTAAATACAACAGCAATCCTATCATGCTTCTAAAGAGCTTTTGATCCACAGATTTACCTTTCTCATCTTGATCGAGTTTGATTGAGGTTGACATGGGTGTGGGTTGAGGTTTCACCTTGCTGAAATTGTACTTTGTGAGTAAGTCTCGAGCATACTTCCTTTGGCATATGAAGATACCATCCACCATTTGTTTGACCTGCAAGCCCAAGAAGAAGGTCAATTCTCCCATCATACTCATTTCAAACTCACCTTGCATATGTTTGGCAAAATTTTCACTCAAGGTGACGTCAATAGAACCAAAAATTATGTCATCGACATATACTTGAACAATTAAAACTTTCTTACCATTTACTTTGGTAAACAAGGTTTGATCAATGTTACCACGTTTGAACCCATTGTCGACAAGGAAAGAACTCAGCCTCTCGTACCAAGCGCGGGGAGCTTGTTTCAACCCGTAAAGCGTCTTGTCCAATTTGTAAACATAATCTGGATATGCATGATCTTCAAATCCTGGAGGCTGCTCTACATACACATCCTCCTGTATGAAGCCATTCAAAAATGCACTTTTCACATCCATTTGAAAAAGTTTAATATCATGATGGCATGCAAATGCTAAAAGAATTCTTACAGCCTCAAGTCTTGCCACAGGGGCAAAAGACTCATCAAAGTCAATTCCTATCTCTTGGCTATAGCCTTTGGCTACAAGCCTGGCCTTATTCCTAATTACCACTCCTTGATCATTTAACTTGTTTCGGAAAATCCATTTGGTTCCGATCACGGAGTGTCTTTTAGGACGTGGCACAAGGAACCACACTTTGTTCCTTTGGAACTGGTGTAGTTCATCCTGCATGGCTAAGATCCAGGAATTATCCTTTAAGGCTTCATCAAGAGAGTGTGGTTCAAATTGAGAGAACAATGCTAGATAATCCAAATTGTCAACTTCCTTTGATGAAGATCGAGTTTTCACTCTATCTTCTACATTACCAATCACATTCTCGGGAGGATGGCTTTTGTGGAAAATCCATTGTCAAGGAAGCTGCTGTCCTTGTTGATTTTCATCATCCTTGCTTTCCGATCCTTCTCCTAGAGTTGCTTGACCTTGTGCTGCCTTTGGTGGAATCTCTTCACTGGTTTCTTCTTCTTCATCCTGCAATTTTGAGCTTTTATCAACATTCTCATTCCATGATTCATCTATAATAACATGAGGGCTCTCCTCTACAACAAGAGTTCTCAGGTTATAAACCCGATATGCTCTAGAAGTAAGAGAGTACCCAAGAAAGATTCCGCGATCGCTTTTTGCATCGAATTTGCCCAAATCATATTTTCCATTATTAAGAATATAGCAAATTGATCCAAATGGTTTCAAGTGAGAGATATTGGGCTTCTTACCTTTAAAGAGTTCATATGAGGTTTTTCTCAAGATTGGTCTTACCATAGCTCGGTTTATGATGTAGCATGCCATGCTAACGGCTTCCGCCCAAAAGTACCTAGGAAGGTTGTTCTCGCTTAGCATTGTCCGAGCCATCTCAATAAGGGTTCTGTTCTTTCTCTCCACGATGCCATTTTATTCTGGAGTTCTTGGTGCTGAAAATGTATGCGAGTATCCGTGCTCCCTACAAAATTCATCAAAATCAGTGTTCTCGAACTCCTTACCATGATCACTTTGAATTCTCTTGATGGAACATTCCTTCTCAATCTCCACTTTCCTGCAAAAACCTTCAAACTCCTTCAAAGCATCATTTTTATGTGACAAAAAGTATACCCAACAAAATCGTGAGAAGTCATCTACAATGACAAAGCCATATAACTTACCACCTAGACTGTGAGTTCTACTAGGACCAAACAAATCAATATGAAGAACTTCAAGAGGCCTAGTGGTAGTCACATCATTCTTGCTTTTGAAAGAGGCTCTTGTTTGCTTACCTTTCATGCATGCCTCACACACTTTGTCAGGTTCAAACTTCATCTTTGGCATCCCAACAACTAAATCATTTCTGGACAACTTTGAAAGAACGTTAAAACTGGCATGCCCAAGACGGCGATGCCACAACCAAGCATTGTCAGAGTTATTTGCAACTAAGCAAAGATTATTGTGTGATGTGTCATCTAAGTCTATCATATATACATTATTTTATCTAACGCCTATGAACATTATTTCCTGTGTGGTTTTATTTACAACAGTGCAGTGCGTGGAGTCAAAAATCACATTGCACCCTTTATCGCAAAGTTGACTAATACTAAGTAAGTTATGATTGAGACCTTTAACCAACAAAACATTTTCCACACTATGAGGAGATCCCTTACCAATCTTACCTTCTCCAACGATTTTTCCTTTGTCCTTGCCCCCGAAGGCAACAAGTCCACCATCCTTTTCCTTGAGGTCTGCAAAGATTTCTTTGTTTCCGGACATGTGTCGCGAGCATCCGCTATCGAGGTACCATTTGTTTCTTTGAGCCTTCATGCAGACCTACATATCATCAAAACAAGAAGACTTCTATGATTTTGGTACCCAAGCTTGCTTGGGTCCATATCGGTTAGAAGCTCTTGATCTATTCAACCACATTGATTTTCTTGCAAATTGTTTCTCATCAGCCAACATTAACCTACATGTATACATGGTGTGACCATACATTCCACAGTAGAAACATGAAACAACCTTTTTGTTATGATTTCTTTTCTTGTAATCATTCACGAATGGTTTGTGAGCCGGAATGTATTTCTCACTCTTTTTATGTGAAGAACATGATGAAGATGATGCATTAGCATTCACAAAGAAAGTTTGAGTTTTGTTTACAGAAGCTTTCTGGTTGCATGGCTCATAGCCTAGTCCTTCCTTTCTAAAATTCACTCTCATTCCTAGAATGGTGTCTAGATTTTGCTTCCCTTTGACAAATCTGGCTAGTGAATCTTTCAGATCTTTCACCTCATCCATTAAAACCCCTTTTTCTTCTTCAAGTTCCATTTTATCCTTTTCCAAGGCTTGGACTTTAGCATTCACTTCTTCAATGGCATTCATGGATTTTTCATCATTATGTTCTTCTTCTTTTAAACATGTTAGTTCTTCTTCAAACAAAATGACTTCGAAAATGAGCATTTCATTGTCGTAAGATAATGTTTCAAGCTTGGATGATAATTCAGCACATTTCAGACATGGAGATTCATTTGACATGCTTTGGTCAATCTTTTTCTTTAACATTCTATTTTCAGACTTTAACTTTTTGCATTTGTCATACAAGGCTTCATAAGCAATTTCCCATTGCTCACATGAGATATCATTGTTGACACCCGTTTTAGCCCACAAGTTGTGTCATTTCTCTTATTCATCATTTTTGATGTCCCGAATTAGCCATTATTTTGGAGCTTCCTTGGATGAATTTCAAGTCCATTTTTACCATTTCATATCCTTTGAGTCTTGGAGATCATGATTTCTTATAGCCCCGGAGCTTATCTTGTCAAATTCCCACTTCCAAGTCGACTTTCGGCCCATTTAGGCCGGCTTCCCCCAAGTAATCGGCTCTCTCTCACTGCGCAGTCCTGAAAGTGGTTCTTTTTCACCCTCTTCCAATCCTCTTTTCAAAAAGTTGTCTTCATCAAAGTTGTGCGTCTTTCAAAGATCTACAATTTCTTCTTCTACACCGTTAACCGGTTCTGCCCCGATTGTGAGCTATTCACATTTTTCTGGCATGCCGTGCTGTTCACCTACATTCCAGAATTTTCCTCTCTCTTCCAGCCCCATTTTCACCATCTTCCAATCATTTTCTCACATTTCTTTCTTCATAAAGTTGTTCCTCTCTCAGTTATCTACAACTTCTATGTTTACCACTTTGTCTAATTCTCCACCGTTTGAGAGATACGCTTCGATTTCTAAAGTCGCGCGCAGTCTGCCCGGAATCTGCCTTCATCAAAGTGACGGCCCTACATAGGTGCGTTACTTCGGTGTGACGGTCCTACGATAGACCATCACACCGAAACTTGCCCGAAACACCCTGTTCAACACCCACAAAGTGACGGCCCTACATAGGTGCGTTACTTAAGTGTGACGGCCCTACGATAGACCGTCACACCGAAACTTGCCCGAAACACTCTGTTCAACCCCCAGAATGTGGCGGTCCTACCCTAGACCGTTACATGCACCAGAGAGTCCAATTCGTGCTGGACTCTGCTCCGTTTCTGTGCGCTGTGGCCCTCTTGAAGAGTCCATAACTTCTTGACTTCTTATCCAAATTGATCCCCGTTTTTTCCTGCTTCTAGCCCTTGGTAATATCTTGAATTCGGTTCATAGGAATCAAATTTTTATTGGCTATATCTCTTGGGATCTGGGTCGAAAGATCATGATTTATGTTTCCTAGTTCAACTCAAACTCTACAGATAAGGCTCCGGGGCTGCCTTCCAAAAGACATATCTTCTAGAATCATCCTCTGAATTGATCCCCGTTTGTTCCTATCTCTTGTCCTTAGTATTATCTCGAGTTTGATCAGAGAACTCGATTTATCTTGGACTCTATCTCCGGGAGTCGTGATAAGAAGATGAGGCTTTCTTGCAAAACTCTATAAAAACTGCCCAGTTCGCAGTCGCGACGGGGGGCTCTTTTCGGACGTGGGGCGAAGCCATGCTGCACCGCTGACTCAATCCTTCGACCCCATCTTGAGAGGGAAGTATTAGCTTTCAATTCTATCCTTCTGGGCTTGATTTCATGGTCTACACTCTTAGTTCTAGTCTCCTCAAAATCACAAATCATCACAGTTTCTGCACTCTCTGTTACACATGCGTTTTTCTCCGTTTTGCATCATCGTTTCTCTCTATTCTCTCAATCAAATTCTATGATTTCAAATCTCATGCATGCACAACACACCCACCTATCTTTTCCACCCTTCCACAGGGGTTAAAAACCTCCCCCCGGTGCGTTCTCCCCCTTTTATTCATGCTATTTTATCACTGCGGGATTGATACTACACATGCATGTTCTAATGGGTTTTTTATCCTTGTTTTGGCTTTGTTTTGCAGGAGAGCATGAACACCACGTGAGGCCCTCTTCCTCTAGCCGGCTGGAAGGAGAGGAGGTTTGAATCCACAAGTTCCCCGCACCCCGTTTCAAGCGCGATCAAGTTTTCTTTCCAAGGTATACGACGCCGTTGCACTCCTTTCTTCATCCTTGCGGCGTTGTTAATCCTTGGTGGCGATCACGGTTAGTATTTCCATCCTTTCATCCCCTTGTCCTTCATTCACATGTTTATGCATGTATGTATTTAAAAGGGGCGGGATAGGAATCTAATCTAATTAAAAAACAAATCAACAGTTTTTTGGCGATCACGGTGGGACACCAATGCCCATCACGCTTGTTTTCATGCTCTTTTGTAGGTTGGGTGGGTGCATGTTCATGTTTAGGTGATATTTCTTCCATTGTCCAACTATTTTTGGTGTTTTAAGGGCTTTGGTTGTGTGACGGTCCTGCAGTAGACCGTCACATGCATGTAACGGTCCTTTGGTAGACCGTTACACGGCTTCTGGCAATCTTGCGTGCATGCTCACAGGGCCGTGTTCATCGAGGCATAACTTTTGATCCCGGATTCCGATTGAGCTGATTCTTGTTGCGTTGGATAGCCCTTTGTATTGTCTTTCCATCCATATATCAGTTGCATCATTTGGTTAACATTTGCATATTCTAATCTTGTCCATCTTTTTGAGTTTTGTGCATAAGTTCTGCAGGCAGGCTCAGGGACAGGTTCACAGGTACATCTTTAATGAGTGATTTGACTGCCTTCCCGATGTCTGATTACACTGATTTTTGATCCATTGGATAGTCCTTTGTATTGTCTTTCCATCCATAGCTTATTTGCATCATTTGGGTCTCATTTGCTTAGTTAAAAATTATCATCATTTTAGTATTTTGTCCATAAAATCTGCATGTGGTCTGCGCATAGGTTCACGGGGGCATCTTTGCTTAGTGATTTGATTGACCTCCCGGGGTCAGATTGATCTGTTCTTGGGGCCGTTGTGCAGATCTTTGTATTGTCTTCCCATCCATATACTATTTGTTTTTGTTGGATCATGTTTGCATAGTTTAAACTAGTCTTGATTTTCTAATTTTAAGCTAGAATTTGCATGCACTCCGGTGCACATAGGGCCATACATTGCATATCATAGTTGCATTTCCTACCTTGGTGCGTGGACCTCTCGTCTCCATATTCCTTGGAGCCGACCAGGAAAACACATCAAGGACCTCCATAAGTCCCCGTGAGCCGTGGATTCCCACACGGACGCCGGGCCGGTTGTACCTTTCCACCCCTTTAGGCTTGCATTTGCATAAGTGTGAGGGAGTTAGCCTTAGTCAACCAAAGTTTGGACCTTATTCCCATGGATTCCTATCTCGAGGGAATTATTATTAATTCAAATCATTAAAAGGTCTATTGAAACCCCTAAAAGATTTCCCATCATATTAACTTATTTGACTTGGGTGAAGACTCTCACATTGCATTGTTCGTGTTGATTGGGCTTGTCCAAGCTCATTAGTGATTTTTGTGTTGCATTCTTTCATCATCCACATGTTTTGTTATTGTTAGGCCCATTTAGCTTAGGCCATTTTGTGTGTCCATTGTCTAGTCCATTGTCCCGTGGTCCGTTGTCCATTCATCTTTGCATTAGTGGGTCGGTCCCCTCTTGTCCTCGAGCCCATTAAGCCATTTGCTTCCCCATTTGTATTGTCCTTGATCTCCATGTATTAAGTCTCCATTTGCCCTCATGGAGCAGTATTCTAACCCCTTGTATCATTCTTTTTCCCAATCTGCTTCCTATTCCCACGTGGAATCCTCTTCCTGCTTGGGTCCATCTTCTCGTGGTCCCCCTGACCCATCTGAGGAACAAGCTAATCTCATGGCCCGTATTTCAAGCCTTGTTTGCCAAATGGACCCGGCCCAGGCCCAACGTCTTATTGCATCTCATCTTAATGGGCCTTCTTCTCATAATGGGCCATCTCCTATTCATGGGCCTCCTCCTTCTCCTTCATATGTTGCTGGCCCAATTGCTAATGGGCATTATTCTCTTAATGGGCCTCATCCTTCTGCCCATGTTGCTGCCAGCCCATTCAACCCATATGCTCATGCCTCTTCCAGGCCCACATATCCTTCCATTCCCGGAATGGGCCCGTCTTCTTCTCAGCCCGGATCCTCTTATTCGTCCCAATACCATACTCCTGGTCCTAATTCACACCCTCTTGCTCAAGTTGGCCCATATTCTTCTCGATCTCTCCCTACCCAGGAGATGATTGCTCAAACCCAACGCCAGCTTGATGAGCTTCAACGCCGGATCGATCCCAAATCCTCCTTGAGTATCCCATTCGCATTTCAAGGTCTTCGGCTTCCGCCATCTTCACAAATTCCCGCATATCGCCGTTATAGTGGAGTTGGTGACCCATATGTGCACTTGAAGGAGTTCATTTATGAGTCGGCCCAATTTCGACATGACCAACACTTGATGGCTTATCTGTTTGGTCTGTCATTGGAAGGCCCGGCTCGGGATTGGTTCTTCTCTCTTCCGCAAGAGCAAGTTGTGAGTTTTCATGCCGTTCAAGAAAAGTTTATTCAGCAGTATCAAGACCAGGTTGGGCCCAAGTATTCTATCGCGGATCTGGCCCAAGAGATGATGAAGCCCGAAGAGGATTTCTGCACCTTTGCCGACCGCTGGCGTCACCTTGCCGCGCAAGTCTCGGGACACATTCCGGAGGGAGAACAAATCAAGATGCTGATATCCAATGCAACGCCCGAGTACCGGTTCATCTTAGCCCTCAACAACATCACCTCCTGGCAACAATTATACAGCCGAGCCCGCTTCATTCGCCAACAAATCCAAGATTCCCTTGACCTCGATTCTCCACCATCCACCTCCACATTTCAACCTTCACCCTCCACATGTCAACCCTACGCTCCCATGAGCCGGACCGCCATGAGTCAGTCTTCCGCCACATATCCCTCCACGAGCCAACCTCCTGCCTCTACATACCTATACGCCTCAGCATATCAACCTTCCATGAGTCAGCCTCCCGCATCCACATACCCGTCTCCATCTCCACTTCCGGTCAAGGGAACACCACATCCCGAGCAAGTAGATGCCGTCTACATACCACCTCATCCTGTTCCACACATGCCTTCACCAAAGCCCTCCACCACTAGCCACGCACTCCTGCCTATGCAACCTCCACTTCCGTCTCCACAACCTTCTCCACCATTACATATCCCTCGGCATCCACCTTGCCCGAAGCAGGCTCCTCATCTTCCTTTGCCGGAGTGTTTCACAGATATATTTCAGGCTTTGATGGCCAGTCACGCATTGTCGCTCCCTCCGGTTGTGCCTTACCGACCCGTGGTCGGGGATATGCTTCAGTTCTGTGATTTCCACCGTCAACAGGGGCATTTGGTTGAGGATTGCCCCGAGTTCTGGATTATGTTTATGATCTGGAAGCTAAGAAAAGGATTGATTGGGCTGCCATGCATAAAGTTATTTTACATCTTCGCGACCAACAACAGCAGCAAGAAGTGCCACCCGGGCAGCCGTCTCTGTTACTTCAAGGTCAGGGGCACCCCTATTATTCCTCGTCTAGTGATGCACTCGCTCCATCACCTACTCCGTTACCTCCACCATCTCTTACCCCGGCTCCATCGCCGCCACAAACCCAAGCCTCTACTCAGGCTAGTGCCTCCCCTTCTTCTCCCGCCACCACTACCACTACTCCTATTCCTAACACCGCTCGATGCGTTATGTCGACACGTCGACGGTGGACACCACAACCTCCCTCTTCACCCTCTCCACCTCCATGTCCACTACCCCCATCACCTTCATCACTATCCTCACCATCTCCATTGCCATCACCATCATCTCCATCTCAACCACCAGTGCTTCCATCACCACCTCCATCTCCACCATCTCCGCCATCACCTTTGCCCGAGCCTGAGCAAGCCAAACCTTCTCCTTTATCTCTACCCTCAGCCACGCCTTTGCCGTCACCTTTATCGCCACCCGAGCCTATCATCGGCACATCACCTACGCCTTCACTTTCCATCACCACTCCCGTTGGAGCCTCCATGCCTTCCAAACCTTCACACGTACCACCCAAACATATTCCCTTTACTTCTCCAACCACTTCCACCCCACGGAGCGGGTGTGCGCTTCCTTTGGTGCCCCTTGGGTCTAATCCTCAGGGAGATAATAAGTCAAGTCAGGATGATTCAGTGCCGGCCGTACATTTCAAGATTCAAGATTTTATCTGTCGGATGCCGGTTCGTGTCCTCGTCCCTGGTTATTTTGGGGATGATCGCCTCTACTTTCAAAGATGAGAGTTGCTAAGAAGAGTTCCCTTGAGTTGGTGCCAGTTTCTTCCCGAGCAAGGTCGGTGGCAATCTCATTTCTCGTCGGAGAGTTCACTATTGATGCTATTATTTCTCCTCGCTCTATTGCTGTTCAGATGACATGCCAAGAAGGGTTCTCTACCCGTGTTTTGCTAACGCAGACGGCCGCCAAGCAGATTATGGATTCTATGTTCAAGGGGCAATTGGATGTATCTTCTACACTTTCCAAGGATATTCTGCACTTGTTATGCAATCTTCCTCAGTTTATTAGCAAACCGGCCATGTCAACGCCGTGTATTACTCTCCCTCAGCTTCACCTTTTACCAAGGGAGTTGTGCTTCAAGGCTGAGTTCCGAGTGGAGTTGCCGAATCTCATGCTACTTGTGCCAAGTAACAAGACTCCATGGTTTTATGATATTCAGTATTATGAGGAGTTAGTTGTTCAAGAATGTCCTACTATTGTTAGCTTTGGGAGTCTAGGGGCAACCGCCCCGATGAAACTGCATGTCCACAGTCGGGCAAGGCCATCTGCTAGATGGGCTCGCTATTTGAGAAGATATTGCAAGGCAAGGTACCCAAGGGTCCTAGTCCGCGCCAGGCGAGTCCATGTTCAAGAAGTATCAGCTAAGAAGAGGCGACGGCGTAAGCTTAAAGGCCGTCAGTTGTGCACTCAGGGGTCCACTTCTCTTCCTTCTTCTTCATTTCACTCATCATTTCTTCTGCTCGGTTCCCACCCCTGGGTGGTGTATCTGCCCTCTCCTAGTTCTCCCCCACGATTCTCTCCTCCCATCTCATATCCGCGAATCCCCGCTCTTCCTTTTCCTATCCGGAACCTCCGGACTTTCCCTCCTCTCATAATTCTAGGCCTCGGCCTGTGTCTTTTCATCCCGATCTCAGGACATCTCCCAGTTCTTCTCCTCCGGTATCTCCGGGTTCTCCTTCTTATTCCCCGACCTTGTCGGGTGACTCTCATTCTCTTCCCCGACTCTGTCGGGTGGTCCTAGTTCCTT
This sequence comes from Amorphophallus konjac, assembly GCA_022559845.1. Classification (NCBI taxonomy): domain Eukaryota; kingdom Viridiplantae; phylum Streptophyta; class Magnoliopsida; order Alismatales; family Araceae; genus Amorphophallus; species Amorphophallus konjac. The sequence continues at coordinate 253,394,051 of CM040126.1, read as the reverse complement.
TTCTCCGACCACGTCGGATGATCACTCTTCTTCCCCCTTACCTTTTCACAATCCTCTCACTATCTTTCTACTCTCTCCTCTTCACCCTTTCGGGGTCTTCGCCCTTTCTCTTGCTGTTTTCGAGGCTTTAGCCCGCCTTGATCTCGGTTAATCTGGTTTCTTCTGTAATTGGTTCCTTGTTATCAAGGTCTCTGTGCCTTAACGAGGGAGTTCTAGCCCTCGTCTCTCTTCCTTTTTATCCTTCTTCATCCAGTGTCGTGTCTGCCGCTCCTCCGTGTAGAGGAATCTTTGATCCTTTGCTATCCTCTCCCTTTCGTCCTATCAAGTAAGGAATATGAAGCTCATGTTGCGCGAAGCTCGATGATCAAGATCGCGTCAGGACGCTACTTCCACTCTATGGATTTGTAAGGTATCATCATTTTGTGCAAGAATATATTATCATTTCTATTACTCTTATTACTCCTGCACATGCTTATAACGTTGGTTCCTCGACATGGTTAAGTGGCTTTTAGAAATTTGCTTAGTTCATTTAGAATGAGTTCGCTTCTGCAGCATCCTTAGGCTGGTGATAGCTCCGCGCTGGGAGTCCAGTTCTTTCCCCGATCGTTGAGGGTGACCTTTGAGCATGGGTTTTTCACACACTTCACGGCAAGCCATAGCCGATCTCTCTAGTGCAACACCGTTGCTACTTTGGCCATACCATGGGTATGCACAAAGGTCTTTTTCTTTTCTCTGCTCGGCCAAGTGTAGGGGCAAGAGATTGATGGATAAGATGACCAACCTAGGCGCTCCCTAATACGAGAGAGGTCTCAAATAGGGGCAGTCTTGACCCTCGAAAGAAAGCTTTCATGTAATATTTAGCCAATAAGGGCTTTCAAAATCAATGATGAATCAAAAAGCAAGATTATGGATCAAAGGCATGGCAAGAGTGGCAGTACAGTTCCCCGCGGGACGTCATGAGCCCGGTCGCATACGTGCCTGATAAATATGGGTCTCAAAATCAAAGACACAAAGCCCCGACGCAACAGACCTACTCTTTGAGGGGTGGTGCCGTGGAAGGAATTCAAGTCATGATATCTCCCATCCTGCATAAAGCTTGTCTCCAATTTTCTTCTATCTCCCTCTTAGGCTGGGTTGTATCCCGGGTATGGCCTTAGTAGGGGCACCGTTCTTTTGAGGCGGTTGGTTATGGTAAGCCATCCTCACATGCACGCCTTGCTTAAGGGAAGCCTTTAATGAGAGGGGAGGGACGGCGATCCCTGGCCAGTAGTTCGAGCCCGTCTTTGGGTGCTACAGATTGCTATATCAAAATCCAAAAAAATGAAATATAGTTCAAAATCTAAAAACAACAAATATTTTCAAAATCCAAAAAAATGAAATATAGTTCAAAATCTAAAAAAATCAAATATGTCAAAATTCTGAAAAGAAAAAAAAATGAAATATTTCAAAATTCTGAAAAAATCGAATATGTCAAAAAAAATCCAAAAATTTGAATATGGCAAAAAAAATCAGAAATACAAAAATCCAAAAATACTTCCCTTTTGTTCCTTTTATTTTTATCTTGAGGACATATACGTAATATGTTTGCTAAGTGTGCAGGCTGCAGGTTGCAGGATCAAGCTTTCCTTGCTCTATCATTCGCTCTGTCTCATGCTCATATTCTTCGATATGTTCTCATCTCTTCAATCCTATCTCTGGATCTATTCTGAAGCTCATGGCCTTCTCAGCTTTCGCTTATCTGCTTAATCATGTCTCCATGAGAGGGCATTGTCCCATGATTTTGAACCTGGCGGTTCCGCTTCATCTGATCTTGGGCTTTGATTGAAGAATATGTTTGTTGTCTTTATCATGTCTATGGTCCTCCATGTCTTTTGTCCCGCCGTGTCATTCATCACGCACATATCCCTATCCCGCCGTGTCATTCATCACACGTGTCTTTGTCCTCCGTGGTATTGTCATCCCACGTGTCTTTGTCCCACCATATCCTTATACCACTGCGTGTGCTGTCCCACCATGTGCGTGTTGTCTTGTCCCGCCATGCCTTTAGTCGCATGCATATTTGCCATTTGTTTGTTTGTTATATTTCATCCATCTTTGTTATGTTATGTTGTGCCATGTTTTGTTCATATTTCTCTTATTATGTTATGTTCATGTTATGCTCGTTCATATTCGTTCATGTTCACATTATATCATGTCAATGTGGTTGTCGTTTTATGATGAAAATCCACAAAAATCAAGAAATCGAAAATCTAAAAAATGCCGTTTCGCTTGGCAGGTAAGTCAGGTATTGTTCTCTATCCCTGCTCATTGTTGCATTACTATATGGTATCTACATTATTATAGTCTCTCAAGGACCGGATGGTTGTCCGTGTGTTCTAGGATCTGATGTTCCCCTTTAACAAAAATGATGATGATCTAAGAGCATACGGTTAATCGTTGGATAGGCCGCTTGGTTGAGTCGAGTGGGGGACGATAGACTCTGTCTCGCACGCCGTGGTTGCAGAAGATTCTTGACCCCGTCTTGGCTTAGTCTAGCAATAATATCCTTGAGTACTTTCTATTTTATCTTTTTTTGCATTCATTTTAATGATTTCTTTATTTTAGCCCAGCATGCATCATGTCATTTTGAGCATTCATGTCTCGTGATCCGTTCAAGGATTTCTCCTCAGCAATGGTTGATTGCATTCAGCTCTCTTGGATAAGAGATTCCTCATTCCACTCCGAATTTGAACGATTTCTCTGATCTTGCCGCTTGGTCTGGTTGGCCAGCGTGATTCCTGTCTGGATTTTATCTCAGTTTTCTTATCTATCATTTCCAGCTCTTATGCTGTGTTCCTTCCGACCCACTCATTGTCCGTGGATTGTGTCCCCGATGAGGCTGGTCGTGTTTCCTTTTCCTCCTTTAGTTTAGTTCTCCAGACATGTCTCATCCTTGTCAATCATTTCAGGTGGTTAGTTTGGCGTTTTCGGGAGAATTCCTGTCGCTTGTTGGTTGTAACGGGTGTCTTTTTTGGCCTTGATGCCCGCTTATCAGTTCTCTCCGCTTCATCTCCGCTTCATCTCCATTTCACGTCGCTGTCGCTTTCACTCCACCTCCTTTCCATTTTGCCTCCACGTCCACTTTCGCTCGTTCCCTTGCAAAGCGGACATCAAGGAGGGGCATCTGTTGACACCCGTTTTAGCCCACAAGTTGTGTCATTTCTCTTATTCATCATTTTTGATGTCCCGAATTAGCCATTATTTTGGAGCTTCCTTGGATGAATTTCAAGTCCATTTTTACCATTTCATATCCTTTGAGTCTTGGAGATCATGATTTCTTATAGCCCCGGAGCTTATCTTGTCAAATTCCCACTTCCAAGTCGACTTTCGGCCCATTTAGGCCGGCTTCCCCCAAGTAATCGGCTCTCTCTCACTGCGCAGTCCTGAAAGTGGTTCTTTTTCACCCTCTTCCAATCCTCTTTTCAAAAAGTTGTCTTCATCAAAGTTGTGCGTCTTTCAAAGATCTACAATTTCTTCTTCTACACCGTTAACCGGTTCTGCCCCGATTGTGAGCTATTCACATTTTTCTGGCATGCCGTGCTGTTCACCTACATTCCAGAATTTTCCTCTCTCTTCCAGCCCCATTTTCACCATCTTCCAATCATTTTCTCACATTTCTTTCTTCATAAAAGTTGTTCCTCTCTCAGTTATCTACAACTTCTATGTTTACCACTTTGTCTAATTCTCCACCGTTTGAGAGATATGCTTCAATTTCTAAAGTCGCGCGCAGTCTGCCCGGAATCTGCCTTCATCAAAGTGACGGCCCTACATAGGTGCGTTACTTCGGTGTGACGGTCCTACGATAGACCATCACACCGAAACTTACCCGAAACACCCTGTTCAACACCCACAAAGTGACGGCCCTACATAGGTGCGTTACTTAAGTGTGACGGCCCTACGATAGACCGTCACACCGAAACTTGCCCGAAACACTCTGTTCAACCCCCAGAATGTGGCGGTCCTACCCTAGACCGTTACATGCACCAGAGAGTCCAATTCGTGCTGGACTCTGCTCCGTTTCTGTGCGCTGTGGCCCTCTTGAAGAGTCCATAACTTCTTGACTTCTTATCCAAATTGATCCCCGTTTTTTCCTGCTTCTAGCCCTTGGTAATATCTTGAATTCGGTTCATAGGAATCAAATTTTATTGGCTATATCTCTTGGGATCTGGGTCGAAAGATCATGATTTATGTTTCCTAGTTCAACTCAAACTCTACAGATAAGGCTCCGGGGCTGCCTTCCAAAAGACATATCTTCTAGAATCATCCTCTGAATTGATCCCCGTTTGTTCCTATCTCTTGTCCTTAGTATTATCTCGAGTTTGATCCAGAGAACTCGATTTATCTTGGACTCTATCTCCGGGAGTCGTGATAAGAAGATGAGGCTTTCTTGCAAAACTCTATAAAAACTGCCCAGTTCGCAGTCGCGACGGGGGGCTCTTTTCGGACGTGGGGCGAAGCCATGCTGCACCGCTGACTCAATCCTTCGACCCCATCTTGAGAGGGAAGTATTAGCTTTCAATTCTATCCTTCTGGGCTTGATTTCATGGTCTACACTCTTAGTTCTAGTCTCCTCAAAATCACAAATCATCACAGTTTCTGCACTCTCTGTTACACATGCGTTTTTCTCCGTTTTGCATCATCGTTTCTCTCTATTCTCTCAATCAAATTCTATGATTTCAAATCTCATGCATGCACAACACACCCACCTATCTTTTCCACCCTTCCACAGGGGTTAAAAACCTCCCCCCGGTGCGTTCTCCCCCTTTTATTCATGCTATTTTATCACTGCGGGATTGATACTACACATGCATGTTCTAATGGGTTTTTTATCCTTGTTTTGGCTTTGTTTTGCAGGAGAGCATGAACACCACGTGAGGCCCTCTTCCTCTAGCCGGCTGGAAGGAGAGGAGGTTTGAATCCACAAGTTCCCCGCACCCCGTTTCAAGCGCGATCAAGTTTTCTTTCCAAGGTATACGACGCCGTTGCACTCCTTTCTTCATCCTTGCGGCGTTGTTAATCCTTGGTGGCGATCACGGTTAGTATTTTCATCCTTTCATCCCCTTGTCCTTCATTCACATGTTTATGCATGTATGTATTTAAAAGGGGCGGGATAGGAATCTAATCTAATTAAGAAAACAAATCAACAATCATCAGTTTCAGAATGTACCTCATTGGAGTCTTCATCATCCACCATTAGACACAATGTTTGGACAAGCTCGTCCAATTCATCTTCTGATTTGTCTTTGGTGTCATCCTCATCGCTCCACGTTGCCACCATTACCTTAGGCTTCTTGAACTTCCCTTTCTTGAGTTTTTTCTGAAGTTCGGGACACTCTCCACGCATGTGCCCTGGTTTTTTACATTCATAGCAGATAATCTCTTCTTTCTTGCTGCTTTCTCCCTTCCTTGGAATCATTTTCCTTGGCCCTCTTCTGAATGGAGCTCCTGCTCTTTTGGACCTTCTAATGAATTTTCTGGCCCTTTGTGTTATCATGGCCACCAGCTCTTCATCCTCACTGTTTGAACCAGATCCATCTTCACTGTCATCCGATCTTTGGAGATTGGTCTTCAAGGCCATGCTTGAGATCGGCTTCTTTTTCTTGACATCTTCCTCATTCCTTTTTATGTTCAGCTCATAGGTCATTAATGACCCAATTAGCTCATCAAGCGTCAGAGTAGTAAGGTTCTTTGAGTCTTCAATGACCGTGGCCTTAGTATGCCACTGTGATGAGAGGGACCGTAATACCTTCCTCACAAGATCTTGGTTGGAGTATTCCTTCCCAAGTGCCTTCAGCCCGTTGGTGATCTCCAACAATCTAGCAAACATTTCTGAAATGTTTTCATCCGGCTTCATCATGAATAATTCGTAGTCCCGGACGAGCAAATTCTCTTTAGTCTCCTTCACTTCTGATGTTCCTTCATACATTAAACGAAGTTCGTTCCACATCTCCTGCGCGGAAGCACACATCGAAATTCGTGAGTACTCGTTTGGATGAATTGCACATTGAATTATATTCATGGCTTTGAAATTAGCTATGCACTTCTTGATATTATCTTCTCCCCACTCTTCCTCTTTGGGAGGCAATTTATATGGACCATTACTGATAACCTGCCAAATTTCAAATTCCTGAGCCCTCAGGAATACAAACATTCGATTCTTCCAATATGAATAATTCAACCCATCGAAGAATGGAGGTCTATGTATAGAGTGCCCTTCGGGCATCTGCCCCTTGTTTGCCATTTACTGGATCTTACTCTAAGATCGTGAGATCAGTAAAAATTAGAGACCGGGCTCTGATACCAATTGTTGTCCCCGGTAGATGGCAATCAAGAGGGGAGGGGTGAATTGATTGGCAATAAAAATTTTAACAACAATCTTTTGCAATAGATGTAATGGAAGGGTAATGTATGAAGCACACTCTTCTCACCCGTTGATGATAACACACGAACAGCGGAAATATATGAAAATCTGAATAGACGAGATTTGAAATACACTCCGCTCGACAAGAAGCCCACTCCAGAAGGAACGTAGAAGCAAACCACAATGAACAAGAGGATTTTAGGTGGTTCGGGTTCACAATAGTGACCCCTACGTCCACCCCTCACAGAGTGAGGATTACTTCCACTATAGAGTGAAAACCCACACACACACACGCTGTGAAACACACAGCCACACACATACACAAGCGCTGCGGCCAGCAAACGCACACACACACACAAAGTATTTCGTTCAATAGAAGAGTAATCAGATATACAATGATCCTTCAAAACTGAAATAGAATGAACAGGGTATATGCAATAAAGATCTTGAGGTCGCCAGAAATCCCCCTTTCAATAGATATCCCAGCTGAGGTTCTTCATAGCCTGGTCAATGAAGCAAGATGTGGACAGATCTTCGAGATGAAGCCCGGATGTTGATGTGCAGCTCGAGATCCAGGTTGACCAGCTTCAAATGAGGAAGTAAGGCTTCCATCCGTGCTCTGGAGGCATCTAATCAGCAAGGGGATCGACCATATTCCGATGTAGATGGCTTCTATTCGCGCATAGAAGGGCTCCCACGAGCTTTCTTCTCCTACAAGACAAAAACAAGATAAGATCGAATGTTCCCCTTTTTCCTCTCTCTATTTGGGACGCCCTAATCATTGATATTTATAGTCCCAAGGAGAGGGGACACGTGTGACAAGATGGGACCTCGGATCTCCCAACATTAGGGCAAAACGAGGAATAAAAATGGCAGCCTCGAAACGGATCTCGAACCGGACTGGCGGTCCGTAACTCCAGGGGTCGACCCATTGGGTCTACCCATGAAACACGGGTCATGAAGCCTGACAGGTGAAATTTCCAAGGGTCGACCCATTGCGCCAATCTGCTAAAACCTGCTAAACCCGAGGGCTTCGGGTGACAAAAAGGGTCGACCCATTGGGTCGACCCACACACATTATGCAGACAACTGAAGAGCTGTGGGTTCTGGAGCACCTAGGGGTCGACCCATGGGGTCAACCCATGAACTACTTCTCAACAAAAAGAAGGAAATGAGCTAACAGCCAACAAGGGGTCGACCCTTAGGGTCCACCCCATCAAAACTAACATATAATTCAATTCTATGAGTAGGTTATAAACTAGGATCAACCCTTTGGGTCAACCCATGACAACTACAAAAGAATTCAACTTATTAAGGGGTAAGGTTTTGTTTGGATCTCACCAATCATCCTTCAATGATTGAGGAAGTTAGCTTCATTCCATATTTTAGTAAAAACACAAAATTGGAGTTAGATTGAAACTTTGACAAACATGATTCAAAACACTTACTCAAGATAGATGATCTTGATCCTGCAAGTATATCTCCTCTGGCAACCTTAGTAGTTCATGAACTAAGAAGAAAAAGGTGAAATATAGTAAAGCAGTTCAAAATGAGTTTGACTAAATATATTCAACCAACAAAAGTTCTAGTCTAATATAGTGTTTGGTCATCATCAAAATCCAACAAATAGAATATTTACACAGGGGGTTCAAAATTAAATATATTTTTATAATTAAATTTTTTAAATAAATATATATATATATATATTTTTTGAGGTTTTAAAAACCTAAAAAATATATAAAAATTAAAAAAAATCATCCCCACGATCCTCAAAAAACGCACAACGCGCTTATAACGTCCTGAAGCTGGAAAACACAGCGGTTCGTCTTACACAGGGTTCCACAGGCTAATCAACCAAAAATCCGAGTAAATCGTAAAACACACTCCGGAGCCCATGAAAGCGATTCGAAACTCACATATCCTGATCTGAAAAATATCTAAAAAATTTGGAATGTCACATTCTATATGATAGATATATTTTTATAATTATAAAAATTTTAATAAAAATATTTTTAATATTCCTAACTAAAAATTTAACAATGATAAAAGTTATTAAACACAAACTTTCGAGATTAAGAGAGAGAGAGAGGATAACATTAATTATAGTAGAGAGAGAGAAGTGTAGCATTAATTAGGAGAGAGAGAGAAGAGAAAGATATATTATTAATTAATGTAGAGAGAGAGAATAACATGGGTTAACCCACCTAAGGGGGTTGGTTTTGAAACCCAGGGATAATCCCTGGTTAAACTGTTTTTAAACCTACTTAATTACATCTCTCAATCAAAGTATAAAAAAGATTATCCCTGAGTTAACTTTGGGCTAACACAGGGATAAACCCATATCAAAGTGAGGCTTGGGGTCATGTATGCTTCTATGTGCATTTTTGCTTTCTTAAACCATTATTGCAATGGGTGAATTTCAGAACAAATATGTAGTGATGTCTCAGCAGCTTCATTATCATTGTTACATCTTGACCATTTCTCTCCCAGACTCTCTGTTGTTTTTTCTTTTAGAAGGTGGCCCAAAGATGAAAGACCATAATTCGTTAAATGAAAGGAAGAACATAAGACACACGAGTACAAAGACACCTAAAGGTTCTCTACCAAGAAGGTAAAAACGAGCAAAAACAAGGGAAATAAGGTACCTAAAAGTGTTTGCCCTCTAATCCTTACACCATCGAGACCCTTACAAGACCAACTTTTTCCCACTTCCATAGCCTGATAATGGCATTGGACTTCCTAATTTTACTTTGTAGCTGTAAAACCTATCATTAATAAAATAAATGCAGCTTCTGAGGATCTCTGCAGAATGCTTGAATTGCCCACAGAAACTTCTGTTGTTTTTTATCTTCCAGATGGCCAATGACATGGCTTGCAGGCTTAGAAGCCAAATGTCTTTTTATTGTGGCACAAAGGTCGGCGTAGATACCTACCCACCCTTTCCTCTCTCTCTCTCTCCCCCCCATTTTACTATTTACCCCACTGTAGTCATAATTCTTAATTGGTGTTTTATGTGATAGGCGACTGTTTGAGGAGGGTAAAATCGGCTTGACCCATATAAGGCCCATTTACGCTAAACCCAAATCAGCTAGCGGTCCATGACGCACCTAACGGGCCTCGACATTCGCTACCCACAGTGGACGTCCCAAGATGAACGGTCCTTGGATTCGTCAGCATGAAAGGCCTTGACCAAGGCTTGATGACCGCTAGATGACTATCCGACGACTGGCCGTTACTCCCCAAGACGCTGGCTTCGATCCCACTAAGGGCGAGCACGTCCCACGGGGGCCCTAAGACTCGCCAAGGAACCGACCGACTCCGAGATACCAGCCCCTCAACGGGAAACTCCCCCCACGATCGCAAGGATGTTACTCCACGACTGGGGCCCTTCCCTACTAAGGGATGGGCTCCCCCCTCTAGGACAACCCCCTATAAAAGGGACTTCGATGGACAGACACGGACACGGTGAATTCCATCAAGAAACACACAGAGAGATCAAGGAGAAACAGGCTAGAGGGAGCTACACGTCCCGCTACCACTAGAGAGGTCCCGATTGTCCACCTGCGGAGAGAGGATCCCTTTCGAGCACTCTTACCGCCTAGTGAGCACTCCATTGGAAGGCCAATAGCTCTCCCAGGCCCACACATACGACCTTCTTCCCCCTCTTTCTCACCTATTCTTCTTCATTCTCCATTCGACTCAGTGCTGACTTAAGCATCGGAGGGTTGTCCCCTGAGGGAATGCCCAGGGTTCCTTCTGATGCTCTTCTTTCTGGTGTTTGTAGGCTTCCACGAGTGCCAGGCGGTCCTCCCCGACAAATAAATAGAAAAGTGTGGTATGAGGGCTAGCAACCATTTTTTCACCTTTACACTTTTTGGCGCCGTCTATAAGAACATCGATCAAAAAGTCAATGGCACCTCGTGGGATCCACCGCAACACCAGCAACCGGGGCCGAAGATCTCACCAGGCCCATAGTTCCCGTCATCAGTTGCAGGAAGCCTCATCTTCCACCTGACCGCATTGGGAAGTGACCGCTGACGATCTCGTCGAGATGCGCCTGCAGATTCAAGCTCTGACGGGCCTGTGTCAGGATCTCCTGAACAGGCCCACGGGACCACAACGCGTCCCGACGGGAACGGGCGAGCTCCGACAGTCGCGGATTCCCATCGAGTGCAGGATGTTTCCCCCCAGACTCGACGACCGCGCAGCTCGCACGCACCAAGGATACGCAGTCCGTTGCACTCCTATCTGGAGATGGCCCAGTGGCTCCAATCTATCGATGAGATCGAGGACAAGGTCCATTATTTGGACAACATCTTGCTCACCGCCAAGAATCACGGCCTCATCGACGACGATCAGGACTTCCACGCTCCCTTTTCCAGGGAGATCATGGAAGCCCCCATTCTGCCGTAGTTTCAGTTGTCATCCTTCACCCCCTACGACGACAGCACCGACTTGGCCGACCACATGCACAGTTTTGAGTCCAACCTGATGTTCCACCGGGCCTCGGACGCTGTGAAATGTCTGGCGTTCGTGACAACACTCAGGGAGAATGCTCGGACGTGGTTCGAGTCCCTGCCGGTCGGGACTATTTCCTCTTTCCAGTTGTTGAAGAAGCTGTTCAAGGAGAACTTCATTGGTTGCCACAAGGGAGCCAAATCTATGGTAAGCCTGATCGCCATTAGGCAAGGGCGAGAGGAGACCCTCTAGGACTATGTGTCCCATTTTCGAGCAGAGGCCCTCCGTATATCTCTCCTTGACGTGAGCATCGCTGCCACCGCCATCGCCCAGGGGACCTGGGATTCTATCCTCTGGCGATCGCTCGGGGTCGAAGCCCCGATAACCTTGAAGGACCTCCTCGCCTTAGCACAGAAGCATGCACGGTGCGAGGAGAACACCGCGGCCCTAGGTCGCACGGCCGGAATTGACCGGTCTGATCGATAGAGATCTCCCAACTCACCTCAGGAGGGGCAGGGCAAGAGGGAGCGACGGGACCGAGAACGCTGGGACCGCTCGGTGAATAAGGAAAGGGGCAACTACCACCACTACACGCCCCTCACAGCTCCACCTGATCAGATCCTTATGGAGATCCAGGAGGAACCTTACCTCAATTGGCCCCCGAAGATGAAGTTCGATTAGAGGACCAGAAGCAAAAAGAGGTACTGCCGCTTCCACTGTGACCACGGCCACGACAGTGCTGATTGCATCTAGCTGAAGGATGCCACTGAGGACCTCATCCGGCGTAGACTCCTCGATAAGTTCATCGCCAAGGCCAAGGAGAAGCGACAGCGTGAGCGGTCCCCTCCACCACTTGACAACCGACCCAATAGAAAGGAGATCATGATGATCTCCGGAGGGCCGGCTTCAGGAGGTGACAGCTCCAGGAGACGTCGATGGTACGCATCAGCTATCAACGCCGTGGAGCAGGGAGACAACAACCGACGGGAAGCTGCCGCCCGGGAGCACCTCAAAGACCCTATCGTCTTTTCAGATGATGACCTAGATGGTGTAACCACTCCCCATTTCGATGCTTTGGTGGTCTCGGCCACCATCTATCAATGTACCATCCTGCGTATTTTAGTCGATAATGGAAGTGGCCCCGATGTTATTTCGTACGACTATCTGGTACTCATGGGTATAGATTTGTCACGAATCATCCCACTTCACACACCTTTGTACGGATTTTCTGGCACCACCGTCCTCCCGGAGGGGCGTATATCGCAGCCAGTCACATTCAAGACTGCCCCCAGGGATGTGACATTCTTAGTAGACTTCACAGTGGTCTACGGAATGATCGAGTACAACATCATCATTGGACGAGGTATCCTCGGCACTCTCCGTGGCGTCCCTTCCTCCTATCACCAAGAATTAAAGTTTCCCACTCCTCGCGGAGTGGGAGAAGTTTGAGGGGATCAAAGGGAGTCAAGAAGGTGTTACCTTGTCTCTACATGCGAGAGGCAATCTGAGGATACACCACCCAAAAAGAAGACAAGGATGGAAGGCCCAGGTCCGAGCACAAGCACTCCAGCAGAAGATCTATACCTCATCTAGGTGGGGGAGGATCCGAGTAGAATGCTGAGGATCGGGGCCACCTTGTCCGAACGGGAAAAGGAAGCTTACACCAACTTCCTGGTGGCAAACCAAGATGTGTTCACTTGGTTCGAGGACGAGCTCCCCGGAATCCCACCAGCGATCATCACCCACCAACTAAAGTTGGACCCGACCTGTCGACCGGTTCAACAGCGCAGGAGGCATTGCAACCATGAGCGACGGGCCATTATCAGGGAACAGGTGAGCGAGAAATTACGCTCAGGACTCTTGTGGCCAACCCAGTACCTCAATTGGGTAGCTAATGTAGTCCCCGTCCCTAAAGGTAACGGGAAGTGGTGAATGTGCATAGACTACACCGACCTCAACAAAGCTACGCCAAAAGATAGCTTCCCCATGCCACTGATAGATCAGCTGGTCGATGCCATGGCCGGGCACGAGATGTTGAGTTTTCTGGATGCCTATTATGGATACCATCAAAGCAGCATGCATGGGCCCGAGCAGGACAAGACGGCATTCGTTATCGATCATGGCCTATACTGCTACACCCGCATGCCATTCGGTTTGAAGAACGCGGGGGTCACCTACCCGCGCCTGGTCAACCATATGTTCGACGCATAGATCAGACGTAACATGGAGGTTTACATCGACGACATGCTCGTCAAAAGCCTCCAGGCTTCCGAGCACCTTGAAGACCTAGCGGAGACCTTCGCCACGCTCAGGAGGTACAACATGAAGCTCAACCCGAACAAATGCGCGTTCGGAGTAAAGTCAGGAAAGTTCCTTGGGTTCCTCGTCACCCATAGAGGAATAGAGGCGAATCCCGACCAAATTTTAGCAGTGCTAGAGATGAAGCGTCCAGGGCAAGTAAGGGACATCCAGTGCCTCACTAGCCACATCGCCGCCCTAACTCGATTCTTGTCCCAAGCAGCTGAGAGATGCCTTCCCTTCTTCCTACTCATCAAGCAAGCCAACAAAGCACCGAAGAGGAAAGGGCTGATCGAATGGGATCAGGAATGCGAGCAGGCGTTTGAAGAGTTGAAGCAGTACCTGCGGACCCCTCCCGTGCTCCCTAAACCATAGAAGGGAGAAGGGAACATGAGCGCAGTGCTCGCACAGGAGGAAGGGAACATGACTACGAGGACGATGAGCGCAGTGCTCGCACAGGAGGAAGGGAACATCATGAAGCCCGTCTACTATGTCAGCTGGGCATTATAGGGGCCAGAGTTTTGGTATTCACAGACTGAGAAGTTCGCACTAGCCCTAATCACGGCCGCCAGCAAGCTACGACCGTACTTCTTGGCTCACCCGATCGTCGTCCTCACCGATCAACCTTTGTGCCAAATTCTCGAGAATCCCGATGCCTCGGGAAGGTTGTGTTAGAATGATGTAGTGGTGCAAATCGAGATTCAGAGGGGGGGTGAATGAATCCCCTTTAATATTTTATCCAATTAAAAACTATAACTAGAAATCTTGTGGAATTGAAAATAGATATTCTATTGAGACCTACACTCGAACACTTGTACAGATGTTCTAATGTGATTCTCACTAGAATACTTGGGTAGCACACTCAACAAATTAGCTAGAACCCTCAACAGCAGTTAGATAGAATCAAATTGGACACATGGTGAATTACGAAGTGCTTAGGCTAAATCTATGCAATAGAACCGCACCTAAGCATACATCTACCATGAGTCAGAAAGCAATCTAACCAAAGACACAAGGAGATTTAGATGGTTCGGTCTGCTACCACAGACCTACGTCCATCCCTCACTCAAACCGAAGTGAGGCTTCCTGCTGCCTAACAGCTTGAACCACTGAGCATCACAGCTTGCTTACAGCTGAGCATCACAGCTTGCTTCCGCTGATTCACAGCTTCGACCGCTGAGCATCACAGCTTGTTGTCCGAGGTACACACCTCACCCGCTAAGCATCACAGCTTGCTCTGCTGACACATAGCTTGATGTTCACATAAGAAAATAAAAGACAAAACGCGACACCAAAAAGCTGGAAATAAAAACTGAAAAAATATAGCTCTTCGAAGGAGCAAATTGGCTTGGATCTAATCCAGAGTCCAATAATGAACAGATCTTCAGGATCTTCTAATTGCTTCTCAATCTCTTCTCTCAAGCTCTCACTCTCTCTTTCTTCTCATAATCTCACGATCTCCTTTCTCTCTCTCTGTCTCAAGCTCTCTTTTCTCTTTCTGACGAACTCACGATCTCCCTCTTCTTCTTCTTCTTCTCCCACTCACTGTCTCTCTTCAGTGAACTCTCTTTTTTCTTCTCCTCAACCCTTTCTACGGCACGCTATTTTTCTCAGAAACACTGGCTCTCTCACTTTTCCCAATTCTCTCTCAGATCTTCTCTTCCTCTTCTCTTCTTTTTTTTTTCTATTTTGTTCTGCTTGTTTCATTCTACTTGTTTCGTTCTCTTTTATTTGAGCGACCGGGCTTCCTTTTATAGGCTCGCGAGAATGTGGCACGTGGAAACACGTTCCTACCCTAGGAAATTAGAATAGATGCGCTGTTGGATGTGCACGTGGCGGATGGTGAAGGTTTGCTATCCACGTGGCTGATTTTCCAGTTTGAGATTTGCCTTGGATCACGTGCCTATGGATAAATACCTCGAGCCACGTGACTGCCTTTCATATATTCAATTCTGGTTCGTTTAGTGACTAAAGTCCCTGTTAATCTCAACATAAGGCAGAAGGCATTTTGTAAAACATTTTGTAACCATGAATGGATAACTAACGTGCATTGACCTATTGAGATTAAAATCACAATACACGAATGATTTTCAAACAAGTGTGAGAGATGCACAAACTTGACTAAGCATTATGCACATACGATGCACTAACATGATATGAAACGTAGACACACTTGCATTGACCTATTGCGGGTATGCTCAGACCCAACAGTTCTAAGCAGCTTAGACCCAACAGTTCATGTGCTCAGACTTGAGTGCATATGCTTAGACATGTGCTTCGACCATGTAATGCACACTAGCACATATGCTTAGACCTCATTATGCAAGTTAGTACATGTGCTCAGACCTAATAGTGCAAGATAGCATATATGCTTAGATCTTATTATGCACGCTAGCACATGTACTCAGACTTGATAGTGCTATGTGCACAGACCTGATAGTGCAATGTGCAAATGTGCACAGACCTTGTAAAGCTATCTGTAAAACATGCACAGACTTTATACAAAACATGCACAGACCTTATAAAGCTATATGCAAAGCATGCACAAACTTTATAATGCTAGACAATGCATGTGCACAGAGCTATTTTATGCATGTGCACAGATCTTTGGTAATGTGCACAGACTTGATTTATGCATGTGCACAGACCTATAGCAATGTGCACAGACCTGGTTATGCATGTGCACAGACCTATAGCAATGTGCACAGACCTCAAACAGCATGTGCACAGGCCTGAGTTTTGCGCTGGCTTGAGGTGCACCAACCTTGACTTGTGCTAGCAGGAGGTGCACCGACCTTGATATGCAACAGTGAGTATGTGCACTGCCCTTGTAGTCAAATGTGCACAGCTCTTCATGCACAAAGTATATGAATGTGCTTGGACTTACAGTCATGTGCATTGACCTTATATATGATGTGCATAGACCAAATAGTACAATGTGCACCGACCTTGATTACATGACTTATGAACATGCACAGACCTAATAGCTAGAGTGTGAATGTGCACCGACCTATGTGCATAAGACATGAGTATGCTTAGACCTTGTGTGAATATGCTCTGACTTGTATGATGCATGTGCACTGACTTGTATTGCAGAGTAAGTCTACGTACAACCTATTCGATGAAATGAATGTATGAATATGCTTTGACTTATTTACATGTGCACATCATCCTGTTATACAAAATGACTCTCATGCATTGACTCGATAGACACTACAAGTATATGTGCGTTGACCTGCGTTGACCTGACATGTGTAACAGTGTAACAATGTGTAACAGTGCATTGACCTTATATGTATGATGTGCACAGACTTTATGCGCAAAGAAGACAGTATGAGCATCAATCTAATGAAGTTATATGAATCATGAAAATGCATCAATCTGAAAATGAAAATATCATGCAATTGATTACAAGGACATCATCAGACCCAATGCACAGTAACCAAATGCACAGTATTCAAAGCACAGTTATGCATAGTGCAGTAACCAAATGCATCATCATCATTCAATTTTCATGCAAACACTGGATGACTTATAGTGTTTACTATCTTCAAAACTTCAGGGACATAACAATCTCCCCCTTTTTGATGATGGCAACACAATGAGTCATCAATTACACAATGAGAATGATGGCAACACTATGATGAACACATATAACACTATGATGAACACATATGACTGACTCAAATTGAGACCATGCATGTGATGTTACTGTGAACACTATGATGAACACATATGACTGACTCAAACTCAGACCATGCATGTGCATGTGATGTGACTGTGACTCATAACTATTCTCCCCCTTTGACTTCATCAAAAAGAAATCAATAACTTGATTAATGCGATGATGTCATGTTGCATTGCCCCCCTTTTTAAAATGAAACCCTACTTCTTGTGACAAATGGAGAACAATGAAAACATATGAGTAGGAATGGAGAATTTTAGAAAGTAAACATATGTTGTCCCTTTGAATGGAAACCACAACAAAAACAAGCTTATCTCAAAAAGATTACTGATGAAATAATCTCCCCCTTGAAATAACATGATTAGAATGGAATCAAATCATCAGGCATATAGAAGTAAAATTACATGAGTTCAGCAAAAACACAGGAGAGCAGATTGAGTGCTTATAGTGATCAGTCATATGAAATGGTACTAGATATGAAGCTGAATGTGTAAAAAGGTTGAAGACTGAGCACATGAGGAATTTGAAATTTTGATATGCAACAGAACAAGAACATAAGAAGTCCCACCGAGCTTACAAAAGTTTTAGAGAAGAGTTTCAATGAGTTATCAAAGTCATAATTCCAAAGTTAAAGATATTTCAAATTCTTGCACTATAAAGGCTTATGACATAATCTTTATTGAACAGCTTGGTTTAAATATGAAGTATTCAAGGTTTGATCATAAATTATGTACTCATATATGAGAATCAATCTTTCTAATAAAAGTAAACCAAGCATCCATATTAACATCTAGTTTAAACCTCCCTTCATCTTAATCAATCAATTTCAATGACCTTTCTAGGAGTTATGATGGAGGCATCACCCACGACTCTCTCTGGCTCGGGTCGTCTTCACACCCCGGAGTCGTTTGAGCTCGGGCATCACTCCATGTGGGCCCAATTATCAATTTTGAGCTTTTTATTTGAGTTGTTTGATGTATTTTTCCTTTTATTTGAGTCATTTCCCCTAGGTCTTTGGTTTATTTCCTAATGTTTGAGTCATTATCCCCTTGGTTGGCTTGTTGGACTACTTTTGTCATTACATGTAAAGTCAGGGGTAGTTTGGGTCATGTAAAAGGTTGGGTCCCTATAAATAGGACCCCAACCCCATTTCAGGAAGCTAATGAAGATTGTCATTTTGTGAGTTCAAAATTCAAATATTAGTGGAGAGAATCCATGTGAGAGGGTGTGAAATCCTGGGTAAGAAACCCCACCTTATTCCCCATCTCCTCTTTCTCCTTACCCTCCCGCCTACTTTCTCTCTCCTTCCCCTTCCATTAAAGCCACTCCAACTCCCCACACCCCTCTCTTTACTCTACCCCAACCCCAAGAGATCCCCACCCAATCCTAGCTCCACAATTCAACTCCTAACTACCCACTTCCCCTTCCCAAGCAAGCCTCCACCTTCCCAAGACTGAACCCACCCCTCCCTAGACCAAATTTGAATTATTCCCTCCACTCTCTCCACCCCCCCATGCCCCAGGTCACCCCAAAGAGGGACCCCCTTGATCTGGTCGCCCCATCCTCCATCTCCACTCACCCAAGAGCATCCCCTACCTCCCCCCCTTCTCCACCTTGAGTAGAGACCAACAGACCCTCTTCCGCGGCCCACCCTCTTCCTACCCCTCCATCTCTGCCCTAGCAACCTTACACACATCCCCCACATTCCCCTCCTACCACTCATCCATTCCCCTTCACCAATCAACAACCCTTCTCCCCATTTCATGGCCACTTGGAGCTACACCGAAGGTCCTATTCGTAGCTGAGGACCCGCAGAGATCCAGCGTCTTACAGAGCTGACCGCTACTTCATCTCAGTGCCCCTGGAAGCACAAGAGGAACCTTTGGAAGCGTCTTTCAGTCCTCTTCGTGACGGTGGTGGTCTCATCCCCGTCTGAGTTCGGAGCTGCCCGGAGGAGTCGTCGTCGTCGGACTGCGCAACTTCCTCTTGACAGTCAACCAGAAGTGAGTTGCAGAGACTTCCACGGCCATCCTCCTGAAGTTATGAAGGTAGGCCTTGGCTGAAAGTTTCTACAATGAGTCTACTTCCAGAATCAAGAAGCGGCACCCCGTTCGGCATCCAGATCTAAGAGTTCTCATTTTCTCCTCCGGGTGTACTGTTCTGTTCCCTCTGGGACGGAACAGACACCCTTTCACTGTTCGGGATCTATCTGTCTACTCCAACCTCTTCCGGTGTCCCCACAGTTCTCCGTTCGAAGAGGGCTCGACAACGAATCCATCGACACCAGCCCCCCCTAGAATAAGAGCTCAAGAGCACCCGTGGTGACCTCGTCTTCCTGCTGTGGTGGTACTATAGCAGTCAAAATCAGAGAACAGAGGCCCTACTCACGACCTTGGCCCATCCAACGCCGGTAACTAGAAATCCGCCCAAAAATCAGACATCCTCTTGGGCCAACCCAAGAGATTTTGCCGCTGGTTTCATTATAATCGGAGTTCAAGACAGTCCGCAGCGGCATCAACACCGACTACCTATCTGCTATTCCAGAGAGTGGGCTGAACCGGCATCATCCTTTCAATTAGTTCCTAGCTCCCCTTTCCCCTCCCCGCCCGGTCGGCTTACAGCCCCTCCCTATGGAGGTAGTGTTTGGATGTATATGTGACTATCCCTCCCCTTGTTCCACCCCTTTGCATAGGGAGTAGTGATGTAATTCTTTAAACAGGTTCAAGCTTCATCGGCTCAGCGTATGGGGAACTCACGCTTCCCCGCTCGCCCACGTCTCCGAGCGGGACCGGTTTCTTCAAACCGGTCGAGTAAGTGTTCTAACCGTTGCTTCCCCCTAGTGCTTGTTCTTTCAATATTAGTTCATAGTGTTGAGTAGTGGATAGCGGATCTAGAGGGGAGGGGTGAATATATCTGCCCCTCTTTTCACAATGCAACCCTCTTTATAGCTAGTTAAAAGGAATTACAGCGGAATACAACTAGCTTAGCGAAGGATACTACGATTCGCTTGGCAATATGAGCAAATAATATAACGATTCGAACCTAAGCATGCATCTAGGATGAAACAATCACATAAACAAACCACGACACAATAGATTTTTAAGGTTGTTCGGACTGAATCCCCAGTCCTACGTCCACCCATCACCAAACCCGGTGAGACTTCACTAGTGCAGCACACCAAACCGTAAATCGGAGAACCACCGACTGCCTTCCTACTAACCACCGGTAGGGGCGATATCACCGCATATTGGAACACCTTCCAACTGCCTTCCTACTAACCGCGGTAGGGACGATTCTTAATTTCAATTCTTGAACAAAATGATAAGAGAACAAATATGAAAATGCTCGGACAAGAAATGTAAATATGATCAAGGCTAGAAGCAAATGAAATCTTGTCTGAGATGCAATGTTGATCAGTAACACGGGTTTCTTCTCTCTTGCAAAGTTTGATTCAGCAACAAAGGTTCCTTCTTCCTTGCAAACCGATCTTCCTTGAATCTCCTTCTTTGAATCCCCTTTGAGTTTATGGAGGAGATAATGGATGCAACATTGAACCTTGATTGCTTCTACACCTTCTTGGAGGTTGATGGCTTCAGAAATCAGCTTGAAAGCACCTTGGATGGATGAAGAGCTCTAGCCCGAAGCACTATTCACGGAGGTGCTACAGTACCCGTGGATCTCCTCCGCTAGCCTCCCATGGTATCTCCTTGTTTCACTTGAAGCATTAGGGTTTCTAACCCCTCATGTGTTTGTTTTATACCATTTAAATGGTCCTTGGACATCCTCCAGACCAGATCCACGATTTGTGGGTGATTGGTTGACTTCAGAATTAAAGAAATCCATGGAGAATGGCTCTTCTCGAAGAGAAAAATAAATTCAACAATTGTTGGCTCGGGGCTGGCGGTCGACCGGAGCCTTCTGGTGGTCGACCGCTACTGAGAAACCCTGTAGAGATTTGGTCCCTGAAAATTTCGGTCGACCGCCCGGAAATCCCGGGTTTCCCCGATCCAGTCCATTAACCCCTTCAACAGCCCATTCATGTCTGTGGCATCAACCTTGACAGTCTTGAAGGTGTCGACTGAGTCTTTGACCTTGGATTCTCTTGGTTATGCTTCTTTGTGCATCGACCTTGGCTATGTGAAGTGCCGACTCATTTCGTGCTAAGTGTTGACTCTTCATGAAGCTAGCTTGATCTTCTATTAGCTATCCAGCCTATTGCTTCTTGAAAGGAGTTTCATTCTTGGAGTTTCATTCGTGCTTGGGCGCGATCATTGATCTTTCACTTTTGCCATCTCCACTCAATTCCTTGTCCATTCATTGACTTATCTGTCATGAACAAAACATCACGTATGTCAGTCATATGAGAGTGGAAAATAACAATGACTTATAGTGTTTCGTCATTATCAAAATCATAAGATGCAAATGATCACATGGGCATAACATTCTCCTCCTTTTCGATGATGGCAACACTGTGAGTCATTATATGGAAGTAATGTGCAAGATGGAAAATTTTATAACATATGCAGCTCAAGATCCATGATAATGAAAGCATGTGAATGCGGATATGTATGCATGGATGATCAACATGGATGATCAAAGCATGGGAATGCTAATATGTATGCATGATCACAAAGAGATTTCTCCCCCTTTGACTCCCCCTTGGACACTCACAATCACAAAGGATATGTATGCATGGACAATCACAAAGGATATTCCCCCATAGACAACTCACAAAGGTAACTCACAAAATTCCCCCCCTTTGACAACATCAAAAAGGAGGGGTAAGGTAGAGTCGGTGACAAAAGTCTTAGTGACAGAGTGGAATCGGAGCGAAGAGCAAGCCATTATATGCACACCTGAAACATGCCGTGAGCAATATACATGGTTCAAAGCTAATGAAATCCGAGATCATCAACAGAGTTTGAAAATCAACTACATCCATGTTTTAATAGAAATGAACCAGAAGTGCATATCATGGCAGTGGGGAACCTTCCTTTGTCGTATACATTCATATTCAATAACTTCATCGGGAATAGCACAAACTAGTATTGAGGTTAAACAAGCTTGACTAAAGCATGGAATTTTATGATTTCAGCACTGTTTTGCATGATCTTTTACATTTGAAGGCACAAGACTCAAATGTTATGAGCAATCGAGTCTTGTACATGCCTTCTAGCCGTAAGAATACACGTTGTTTAGACGCCAGTATTCCTAGGTATTTGGTAAGACTGACTGTTATGCTTCAAAATGAACAGAAATAACAAAGTCACGTCATGACATATCCGATCTCATTTCTTTGATGAGAAGACATATTTCTCAGCAATTATGCCAGTGCTCTGCCTAGAGTCCAAATTAATTAAGACAGAGATAACATGGGCACATCATGACATATCATTCGTCACTTGTTTTGAGGACGTGACATATTTTTCCGAGGAACAATATTATTGCTCTGTCAAATTGATTTTCAAGAATTCCAGCCCATCAAGGAGTTTAACAACAATACTAAGATTTAGCATCTCAACCAACGTTGCTATGACGTTTGAATTTTCAGATTTCAGGATAGTCATTCAAGACACAACATGCAATCTATAGTTAAGGCCTATTAAAACCACAGAACATAGATGTTTTCAAAAGATATATCAGAACTTCAAGGAAATCATTAAATCTGAACCATTTTTATTTGATGGACAACCATCAGTTCATATAATAGAAAGTTCTTACACCATAGTTCTGTCTGTCTCATGATCTCATATTCAGACTGCAAGAGAGTAAGAAAAGTAACAAGACTTCCCCTAAGGATATGCAGTGAATGCATTCAAGGAGTTATGTTTGCAAGTAAGTTAAATGACAAATGAGGTTGACCTAGTCACTCATGAAGTTGGCAGAAATGAAATGCATGACTTGCCCAATGGTTGTACACTTATTAATGGTAACTAAATGAAGATGAAACATATGTATGAATGCTTCAAAGAGACAACTCCCTCTTACTATATGGCCTATATGCGACAGTGGCACATGGTACTTGGTGGAGGTGAAACCTCACGCATCTTGAGTGCTTCTAGACAAGGATAACCTGCCTTTCCATACATCAACATTTAATATACCATGGCCATGCAAGTATGATGCTACATAAACCATGCAATGCATTGTGAATATGGAGACAACTTAATTGTGCATCATGACTACACGCAATGCTACACCATATGTAAAATGACATAATTACATATAAACAATGCATGGAAACCAATCTGTAAAAACACACAACTAAATTGAACAAGATCATCATTTCAATTTTTATTGGCCTGAGGTCGGCAAAGACCAAGCTCCCTTCTGAGTGTTGTAAACCTGTCATTACACAAGGGCTTGGTGAAGATATCAGCAATTTGATTTAGAGTATCAACAAAATGCAACTCAAAGTTTTGCTTAACGACCTCATCTCTAATGAAGTGATGGCTAATCTCAATATGCTTAGTCCTAGAGTGCTGGACTGGATTTTTTGCATGGTTGATAGCACTAGTGTTATCACACAGAATCGGGACACAACTAAGATCCACTAAGTAGTCTTGGAGTTGGTGTTTAATCCACAACACTTGGGTGCCACAGCTCCCCGCAGTAACATATTCTGCCTCTGCGGTTGAGAGGGCAACCGAGTGTTGTTTCTTGGAGGCCCAAGAAACTAAACACCCGCCCAGAAACTGGCAGTAGCCACAAGTGCTCTTGCGATCCAGCTTGCATCTAGCGTAGTCCGCATCAGAATAAGATATAAGAGATAAATCACATGATGACGGATGTCACAATCCCAAATCTTGAGTGCCGACAAGATATCTAAGATACGTTTGACGGCAGTCAAGTGAAATTCTCTAGGACTAGCTTGAAATCTAGCACAGAGACAAACACTAAACTGGATATCTGGTCGGGATGCAGTCAAATAAAGTAAAGAGCCGATCATACCTCTATAGATCTTTGCATCCACTAATTTACCATTTTCATCCGAATCTAGTGATGTTGAGGTGCTCATAGGAGTTGAAATTATTTTATTGTTTGCCATGTCAAATATTTTCAGTAGCTCCTTGATGTATTTGGCTTGACTTATGAATCACCCATCTTCTCCTTGGTTGACCTGCAAACCGAGAAAAAATTAGAGTTCTCCCATTAGGCTCATCTCGAATTCGCTAGTCATGAGGTTAGCAAATTCCTCACACATTTCAGATTTAGTAGAACCAAACACAATATCATCAACTTAAATTTGAACAATCAAGATGTTCTTACCTTGCTTCTTGGTAAAAAGTGTTTGATCTACCTTATCTCTTGTGTACCCTTTCTCAATAAGGAACGAGCTTAGTCTCTCATACCAAGCTCTTGGTGCTTGCTTCAGTCCATAAAGCTCCGTATCTAGCTTGTATACAAAATCTGCATGGTTAGAGTTTTCAAAGCTAGGGAGCTACTCAACATAGACTTCTTCTTTGATCAATCCATTCAAGAAAGCACTTTTTACATCTATTTGATACAGCTTTATTCTAAGGGAGCATGCAAAGGCAAGTAAGATTCTGATGGCTTCAAGTCTAGCAATTGGGCATAAGATTCCTCAAAGTCTACCCCAGACTCTTGATTATACCCTTGAGCCACTAATCTAGTCTTGTTTCTTATAATCTTGCCATCCTCACTGAGTTTGTTCCTAAAGACCCATTTAGTACCTATAACAGATTGTGATGATTGTCTAGAAACAAGATGCCAAACTTTGTTTCTTTCAAACTGGTTTAACTCCTCTTGCATTGAATTTATCTAGTGTTCATCCTTTAATACTTCATCAATATTCTTGGATTCAATCTGGGAGACAAGAGCAAGTTGATCTAATTCTTCCACAATTCTAAAATGTGACCTTGTTCTAGGTGGATCATTCAAGCTGCCAATGACATTTTCTAAAGGATGATCCTTAATAATTCTAATGTTTGTAGAATCATTACCTTCTCCTGGGGCTTGATCATTTACACTGCTTGATTCAGCTAGGTCACCATCTTCTTTTGTTTCTTCTTGTGGAGAATTATTCTTTTCCTTCATGCTTAGGAATTCTCCGTCTTCATCATTTTTCCTGCAAGAGCTATCATTGTTAGAAGCATCATGATATTCATCAAAGGAAATATGGAGTGATTCTGCCATAGTTTGACTCTTAATGTTATAAATTCTATAAGCCCTAGATCTATCCGAATATCTAAGGAATATACCTTCATCGCTCTTGGGCTCAAATTTATCTAAGTCTCTTTTATCATTATTGTGGATGAAGCATTTAGACCTAAACACTTTCATATGTGAGAGAGAGGGCTTTTTACCTTTCAGCAACTCATAAGGAGTCTTTTTGGTGTGTGGCCTTACCATAGAGCAGTTGATAATGTAACATGCCGAGTTTACCGCCTCAGCCCAAAATTTCCTTGGGAGTTGCCGTTCGGCAAGCATTGTTCTTGCCATCTCTATGAGTGTTCGGTTCCTCCTTTCAACTACACCGTTTTGCTCTGGGGTTCTTGGTGAAGAAAACCGGTGTGAAATGCCTTCAGCCCTGCAAAGATTATAGAAGTCAGTATTTTCAAATTCACCACCATGATCAGATTGAATGTTGGAAATCTTAAACTCATCATCTTGCTTTGTCTTCATATAGAGTGCCTGAAACTCATCAAAAACATCATTTTTATGTGTGAGAAAGAAAATCCATGTGAACCTAGAGTAATCATCCACCAAGACATATCCATATTTTCTACCACTTAAACTAGCAGTTCTGGTTGGACCAAACAAATCCATATGAATCAGCTCAAGTGGTTTAGATGACATGTTTGCAAATCTAGCCTTGAATGATTGTCTTGTTTGTTTACCTAGGGCACATGCATCACACAATTTATTTTCTTATTTAAAAGATAGTTTAGGCAAACCTTTCACCATTGAATGCTTCAAAAGTTTATGCAAGACACTTTAGCTAGCATGTCCTAGTCTACGAGGCCATAGCCATGCAAGCTCAGATTTTGGTGCAGCAAGATAAGGTTTATGTGAGCAAGATCATCTAAGTCAATCATGTAAACATTGTTGACTCTTTTACGAGAAAATTTTAGCTTGTCAGATTTTGGTTCAAGGATTCTACATTCATGAGAGTCAAACAACACTTTGTGACCTTTATCACACAATTGCTTATACTAAGCAAATTGTATTTTAAACCTTCAACTAACAGCACATTTCTAATGGAGTTGGAGAGGTTCTTACCTACATTACCTGTTCCAATGATTCGTCCTTTGTTGTTCCCTCCAAATGTGACATGTCCTCCTTCCTTTTCCTGCAAGAGACAAATTTTTATTTTGTCTCCAGTCCTGTGTCTTGAACAGCCGCTATCAAGGTACCACCTGTTATGCATGGCTGCAGACATTCCTGCACAAGCAATTAAGCAATGGTGTTTGGAACCCAACCACATTTGGGTCCCATCAAACTCTTCAGATTTTCAAAACATGAAACCATTTCTTTTGGAATCCAAACCTTCCTAGCATTCACGTTTTGTTTGCTTAGAGCAGGGATTTGGTTTTTCTTTTCAACTTTGACATTCATTTTCTGTTTGGAGGCTCTTTGTTGGAATTTGTGGAAGTTTGAAAAAGTTTGCTTCTTAACCCATCTAAGCCACTGGTTGATTTTGGGTTGAAAATGATTGTTTAGCCACCTAGGGGATTGAGGCTTATAAGATTGGTGAACACATGAATCACAATTTCCCCAAAAGTAGGGTGGTGTTGGCCTATATGAATGTGCAACATAGTTATAGTGACATCTGGTAGGCTGAGCAGGTAATCGCCAATGAAGTGTTGACCTATGCTGCTGGGAAGGTTGACCTTTCTTAGGCTTTTGGACAATCTTTTTGGGAATTCTAGTGGCTTCCTCTTCAACCTTTTCTTTTCCTTTGGATGTTATTTTTGAGGTAGAAGCATCAGAAGAGGAAACAAATGTGATAGTCTTTAACCCAATTGGCCTTTTGTTTGTTGGTTCAAAATCTAATCCTTCCTTGTTGAAGTTCATTCTAGTACCTAGCAGTGCATCTAGGTTTTCTCTTCCATCCACAAACTTTTTTAAAGGTTGTTGTTTATCCTTCAACTCTTTTTGTAGGTTTTCAATATTTTGAAGAAGTTGAGTGTTGACTTGTTTGACAGCTTCATACTTCTCATTACTCAATTTGTTGTCCTTTTCATAGCTTTGTATTTTTAGCTTCATGCTATCAATCTCATTTCTTAAGTCTTCATTTTCAGTTTCCAAGTCAACCATTTCTTTTCTTCCCTCTTCCAAATCCTGAATCATTTTCTTAAGATCTTCAATTTCAGTTTCAAGTAGAGCAGTCTTATCATTCATGTCATGATCATGCACAACCAAGTTAATTTTCTTTTTCAATGATTTATTCTCCTTTTTGTACATGTCATATTTTTCCATGAGCTGTATATATGCTTCCTCTCAATCATAAATTGTGTAATTTTCAAATGGAGAGTTTACCTCAGTTTCTTCGTCACCTTTGGCCATGAGGCAGAGGTCTTCTTTCTCTTTGTCTGAGGAGTTGATTCCATCATCACTTTCCTCCTCGTCACTCCATGTAGACACCATGGCCTTGTTCTTCTTCTTGCCCTTCCATTTGTCGATTTTTTTGAATCTGTCAGGACAATCAATCTTGAAATGCCCTGGTTTGTTGCAAGAATAATAAATGATTTTGTTAGATTTCTTAAAATTTTCAGAATTAGATTTAAAACTTTTCCTTACCTGTGACCTTCCTATCATGAATCTCTTACATTCATTTCTCAGAAATTTTCTGAACTTACATGTGAGCATGGCTACATAATCCTCATCTCGCTCACTTGTAGAAGCCTCACCTTCATCAGAAGTGCTTTGACCGCTGGATCCTGCTTTAAGAGCTAGACTTTTTCTTAGGCACCTCAGCCTCTTTATTCTTAAAGTTGATCTCATAGGTCATCAATGACCCAATGAGTTCATCTACCTTAGTAGTTGCAAGATCTCTGAATTCTTCAACCACGGTAGCCTTCGTGTGCCATGCAGGAGTTAGTGATCTGAGAATCTTCCTCACAATTTCCTGTTCTGAGTATTTCTTTCCCAAATCGGTCAAACTATTAGTAAGCAGAGTTAAGGGAGCATACATGTCTTGAATTGACTCATCAGGCCTCATCCTGAATATTTCATATTCAGAAACTAGAATGTTGGCTTTTGTTTCTCGTACCTGAGAGGTTCCTTCGTAAATTACCTCTAACTTGTCCCACATTTATTTTGCAGTTGCGCAGGTAGCCACTCTTGAGAATTCTACTGGATGGAGTGAGCATTGCATGATGTGTTTAGCAATCCAGTTGACAGTGGATTTTCTTATTTGTTCTTTGGTCCACAAGTCCTCATCATCTACAAGCTCATACGGACCTTTGCTGATCACTCGCCAAAGTTCATAGTCTTGGGCGTGAATGAACACCTGCCTGCGATGTTTCCAATAAGGATAATTAGTTCCTGTAAAATAAGGAGGCCTATTCACAGAATGTCCTTTAGGTAAAAAACCCTTGGACGCTAATCCACCATTTCCCTCAAGGTCGTTGGACCCCATAATGAGATATTAGGATCTGATATCACTTGTTGAGTAGTGGATAGCGGATCTAGAGGGGAGGGGTGAATAGATCTGCCCCTCTTTCGTAATGCAACCCTCTTTATAGCTAGTTAAAAGGAATTACAACGGAATACAACTAGCTTAGTGAAGGATACTATGATTCGCTTGGCAATATGAGCAAATAATATAACGATTCGAACCTAAGCATGCATCTAGGATGAAACAATCACACAAACAAACCACGACACAATGTATTTTTAAGGTGGTTCGGACTGAATCCCCAGTCCTACGTCCACCCCTCACCAAACCCGGTGAGGCTTCACTAGTGCAGCACACCAAACCGCAAATCGGAGAACCACCGACTGCCTTCCTACTAACCACCGGTAGGGGCGATATCACCGCCGATTGGAACACCTTCCAACTGCCTTCCTACTAACCGCGGTAGGGATGATTCTCAATTTCAGTTCTTGAACAAAATGATAAGTAAAAAAAATGTAAATGCTCGGACAAGAAATGGAAATATGATCAAGGCTAGAAGCAAATGAAATCTTGTCTGAGATGCGATGTTGATCAGCAACATGGGCTTCTTCTCTCTTGCAAAGACTCCTCTTAATTCAGCAGCAAAGGTTCCTTCTTCCTTGCAAACTGATCTTCCTTGAATCTCCTTCTTTGAATCCTCTTTGAGTTGATGGAAGAGATAATGGATGCAGCCTTGAACCTTGATTGCTTCTATACCTTCTTGGAGGTTGATGGCTTTAGAAATCAGCTTGAAAGCACCTTGGATGATTGAAGAACTCTAGCCCAAAGCACTCTTCACGGAGGTGCTACAGTACCTGTGGATCTCCTCCTCTAGCCTCCCTTGGTATCTCCTTGTTCCCCTTGAAGCATTAAGGTTTCTAACCCCTCATGTGTTTATTTTATACCATTTGAATGGTCCTCGGACATCCTCCAAACCAGATCCACGTTTTGTGGGTGATTGGGTGACTTTAGGATTAAAGAAATCCATGGAGAATGTCTCTTCTCGAAGAGAAAAATAAAGTCAACAATTGTTGACTCGGGGCTGGCAGTCGGCCGGAGCCTTCTGGCGGTCGACCGCTACTGAGAAACCCTATAGAGATTTGGTCCCTGGATGTTCCGATCGACTGCCCCTAGGCCAGCGGTCGACCGTTGGCTGGGGAAATCCCAGGTTTCCCCGGTCCAGTCCGTTAACCCCTTCAACAGCCCGTTCATGTCTGTGGCATCAACCTTGACAGTCTTGAAGGTGTCAATTGAGTCTTTGACCTTGGGTTCTCTTGGTTATGCTTCTTTATACATCGACCTTGGTTATGTGAAGTGCCGACTCATTTCATGCTAAGTGTTGATGAAATCCCGCAATCAATGGCACCCAAGAGGGGGGTGAATTGGGTGATAACAAAATTTTAACCGAACTATACACACTTTTACGATTATGTGAGGACACAATGAACCAAGAGCAGGATAAACTAGATCTATCAAAATTAATCACTACAATAACCCTTGGTACTAGGCGGAGTTAACAAATCCGTAGATTCACTCACGCAAACTGTTATCTTTCCGACAAGAATAACCTTGTCAGTCCGAGTCCAGCTTTTGATATACCGAAGGATCTAGTTGAATGAAATCACATAATCTAGATCTACAAGCATGCAAGAAGGGGGATAAGAGATAAGGAACAAAACCACAAAGAGACAGTGATTTTAAGGTGGTTCGGATGCCACAACGGAAACCTATGTCCACCCCTCACCGACAGTGAGGATTCACACACTATCTTATAAAGTGTTACAAGATCAGACACACACACACATACACTGGGAAAGAGAGCTCCCGCGAAGGTGTAAGAACACCTTAACACACACACACACACACGGATCTAGGAAGATCCACACACACTGAAATGTTTAACGATTATAAGAACCACAAATGAAGCTTAAGAGAAAATATGAAATTAGAACACAAGAGAGGAATCTTGATTTGCTCCCCCTTAGTGGATGACGAATGCTTTGGATGTAGCTTGATCCCTTGGATTGATCTTCACTTGAATGGATGAAGAAGGATGGAGAACTCTTCTCGGAGCACTGTTCATGTCTATAGTGCTAGCTCCCTTCTCTTCCTCTTTGGTAGCCTCCTTGATCCACCTTGAGCATTAGGGTTTTCTTAAACCTCTTGTATATGTTTTATAGACTTTGAATGGTCCATGGACTCTCCCCAGACTAGATCCACAATTTCTGGAGGGTTTGGTTGCTTAGGGATTAAACAATACCAAGAGGGATGGCTTTTCTCGAAGTGACAAAAAGTCAACAATTATGGGCAGCTCGAGGCTGGTGGTCGACCTGTAGAGGCCAGCGGTCGACCGCTAGGAGCTTTCCTGTAGCCATTTGGCTGTTGGAAAATAGGTCGACCGCTAGGGTCCTGGCGGTTGACCGCCAGTTTTACAGGTTGCTTATTTTCAATGATGTGATTTTAGGTCGACCGCCAAGGGTCCACAGGTCGACCGCCAATCTCCAAACCTGCAAAAATCAAGTGTTAGCCCACTTGAAACTGTCCATAGGTTCGATGCTTGAAAGGGGCTTGTGTTATAGTTGATTACAAGTTCGTTTAGGCTCGATTTAACACATGGAAGGATTCATGAACACTAAGTTGAAATGGGGTGAAACTTGATGGTTTAAAGCATGAAACTTCGTTCTAATACAAGGTACGTAGGAGATAAATGTCCTGGGTTTTGTTATCATCAAAATCACTTGGATATGTTCAACAATCTCCATCTTTTTGATGATGACAAAAACTAGGCATTAAATTCACATGTTCAAACCATTGTGCCTTTGAGCGAGTTTTCAAAATGAAGTCAATCACATTTGAAATTCAGTTGAAATCCATCAAGTTGAAACATTGAACTCAAGATTTGAAGGCATTCAACACGTCCATTTCAGCATGACATATCACTTCCAACACAAACACTTCAACATATCCATACCAGCCCTTCAATACTTATTTGCCACATTGCAAAGAAGTGAGAGAGGAGAGAGCCAATCTTGTAAATTCAAGGAGTGCATTCTTCCATTCATTCTCATTAGATTCATACAGGGTACATTGAATGCAAGAGGTGAAAAGGGACTCCACACACGAGGGAATACAACCACTAAATGTAAACCACTAATGCAATACAACCAAAATGCAACCAACATGCTCAAACTACAATGCAAGAGATAGACATGCAAGCAAGCAGGCAAACACACATAGCATATATATAAGCCTAATAGCCTACTTAGCCTACTTCTCCCCCTTTGACATCAGCAAAAAGGAGTGGGGAGGGATACAAAAGGTGGACAAAAGTGACACTAGTGACTCGAGAACAGCTACACAGCAGTGTGATCCTTGTTGTGTCTATGAGGTCATTTGAGTCATTCTGTGGTCACTTGAGTCATTCGACATCATTCTATAGTCATATGAGTTCTGTGGTATTCTTGGTTTTGATAATGGCTAAACACTATTAGTCATTGATATCTTCCACTCTCATGTGATTGACATACATGATATTTTTATTCATGACAGATATGCCAATGAATGGACAAGGAATCAAGTGGCAATGGCCAAAGTGAAAGCTCATTGATCGCGCCCAAGCAAGGATGCAAATCTCATCTCTCTTACAAGCAAAAGTCGACATTTCATATTCAGCTCGTCACTCATCCAAGGTCAATGCACAAAGAAGTATAGCCAAGAGATTCCAAGGTTAAAGACTCAGTTGATACCTTTTAGACTATCAAGGGTGATGCCACAAACATGCACGGGCTGCTAATGGAGTTGAACGACGGAGCTGAAGCGGATAACGGATCGACCCAGGCAAGCCCGGAATCAGCCCAGCTGGCGGTCGACCGCCAGCACAGGGGCGGTCGACCGCCAGCCCGTAGCGGTCGACCGAAATTCCCATTGACCATCCGTCTATAGTGTTTCTCAGTAGCGGTCGATCGCCAGAAGCCGCAGGTCGATCGCCAGCCCTGATGCAGCCATGTTTGACTTCGAATTCCATCTCGTGGCCAGCCCCTTTCCATGGATTTGTTTAATCAAAACTCACCTAATCTCCCATGATTTGTGGATCTGGTCTGAAGGATGTCTATGGACCATTCAAGGTCTATAAAACCAACACATGAGGGGTTGGAAACCCTATCACTTCAAGGCTTCAAGGGAGATCAAGGGAGGCCATTTTCGAGGTACTGTAGCACCTCCGTGAACAGTGTTTCAGGAGGAAGTTCTTCATCCATCCAAGGTGATTTAAGCTCAGATCTGAAGCCAAGCAATCTCCAACAAAGCTAGAAGCACTCAAGGGCAAGAAGGGTGATCAAAGGAAGCTAGAAGGAGCATATTCCAAGAAGGAAATCAAGCTACTCCGGGAAGAAGCTCTTCATCAAATCCTCAAGAGATTCAAGCTCCAGCAAATCTCAGACAAGATCTTTTCTCTTAAGCATATTCTATATCTTGTTTGAGTGTTTTTCATAAGTTGTTCTTTTTCTGTTTCTTTCAAACACTTGGAAGTTGAGAATCGTCCCTACCGGTGGTTAGTAGGAAGGCAATCGGAGGTTTTCCGATCTGCGATGTTGACGTCCCTACCAGTGGTTAGTAGGAAGGCAATCGGTGGTTCTCCGATTTGCGGTTTGGTGTGCTGCACTAGTGAAGCCTCACCGGATTTGGTGAGGGGTGGACGTAGGACTGGGGATTCAGTCCAAACCACCTTAAAATCCATTGCGTTGTGGATTGATTGTGCGATTGATATGTGTTAGATGCATGCTTAGGTTCAATATCTATATTGCGCAATCATCTTGCCAAGCAAATCATTTGTGTTCTTCGTCAAGCTAGTTATATTCCGCTGCTTATTTCATCATCTAGCTTTAAAGAAGGTTGCATTACGAAAAGAGGGGCAGATCTATTCACCCCTCCCCTCTAGATCCGCTGTCCCCTATACAACAAGTGGTAACCGAGCAAGATCTCTAATTATGGGGTCCAACGACCTTGAGGGAAATGGTGGATCAGCGTCTAAGGGTTATTTACCTGAAGGATATTCTGTGAATAGGCCTCCTTATTTCACTGGATCTAATTATCCCTATTGGAAACATCATATGCAGGTGTTCATTCGCGCCCAAGACTACAAACTTTGGCGAGTGATCAGCAAAGGTCCGTATGAGCTTACGGATAATGAGGACTTGTGGATCAAAGAACAGATAAGGCAATCCACTGTCAATTGGAGTGCCAAACACATCATGCAATGCTCACTCCATCCAGTATAATTTTGAAGAGTGGCTACCTGCGCATCTGTAAAACTAATGTGGGATAAGCTAGAGGTAATCTACGAAGGAACCTCTCAGGTACGAGAAACAAAAGCCAGCATTTTAGTTTCTGAATATGAAATATTCCGCATGAAGCCTGATGAATCAATTCAAGATATGTATGCTCGATTGACTCTGCATACTAATAGTTTAACTGATTTGGGAAAGAAATATTCAGAGCAAGAAATTGTAAGGAAAATTCTCAGATCGTTAACTCCAGCATGGCACACAAAGGCTACCGTGGTTGAAGAATCGAGAGATCTCGCAACTACCAAGGTAGATGAACTCATTGGGCCATTAATGACCTATGAGATCAACCTCAAGAACAAAGAGGCTGAGGCACCTAAGAAGAAGTCCCTAGCTCTTAAAGCAGGACCCAGTGGTCATGGCACTTCTGATGAAGGTGAGGATTCGGCAAGTGAGCGAGAAGAGGATGACGTAGCCATGCTCACACGTAAGTTCAAAAAATTCCTGAGAAAGGAAGGTAAGAGCATGAGAGGAAGGTCAAAGGTAAGAAATGGTTTCAAATCTAATTCTGAAAACTCTAAGAAATCTGACAAAATCATTTGTTATTCTTGCAACAAACCAGGGCATTTCAAGAATGATTGTCCCGACAGATTCAGAAAAGCTGACAAATGGAAGGGCAAGAAGAAGAACAAGGCCATGGTGTCCACATGGAGCGATGAAGAGGAAAGTGATGACGGAACCAGCTCCTCGGACAAAGAAAAAGAAGATTTCTTCTTATGGCCAAAGGTGATGAAGAAACTGAGGTAAATTCTCCATTTGAAGATTATACAATTGATGATTGGGAGGATGCATATATACAACTCATGGAAAAATATGAAATGTACAAAAAGGAGAATAAATCATTGAAAAAGAAAATTAACTCATTTGTGCATGATCATAATATGAATGATAAGAATGCTCTACTTGAGACTGAAATTGAAGATCTTAAGAAAATGATTGAGAATTTGGAGGAAGGAAGAAAAGAAATGGCTGACTTGGAAACTAAAAATGAGGATTTGAGAAATGAGATTGATAGCATGAAGCTCAAAATGCAAAGCTATGAAAAAGATAGTAAATTGAGCAATGAAAAGTATGAAGCTGTCAAACAAGTCAACATTCAACTTCTTCAAAATATTAAAAACCTACAAAAAGAGTTGAAGGATAAACAACAATCTTTAGAAAAGTTTATGGATGGAAGAGAAAACCTAGATGCTTTGCTAGGTACCAGAATGAACTTCAACAAGGAAGGGTTGGGTTTTGAACCAACAAACAAAAGGCCAATTGGGCTCAAAACTGTCACATTTGTTTCATCTTCCGAAGCTTCCACCTCAAACACAACTCCCACACAAAACCAGCAAAAACAAAAGGAGAAAGGGAAAGAAAAGATTGAAGAGGCAGTCACCAACATTCCCAAAAAGCCTGTCCAAAAATCTAAGAAAGGTCGACCTTCCCCGTAGCATAGGTCAACACTTCCTTAGCCATTGCATGCTCAATCTTCCAGATATCACCAAAACTTGATTGCTCATTCATATAGGCCAACACCACCATACTTTCGGAGAAATTATGATTCATGTGTTCATCAATCCTATAACTTTCAATCTCCTAGGTGGCAGAACAATCACTTTCAACCCAAAAACAACCAATGGCCACAATGGGTTAAGAAGCCAACTTCATCAAACTTTCACAAAATCCAACAAAGAGCCTCTAAACAAAAAGGAAATATCAAGGCTGAAAAGAAAAATAAAATCCCTGCTTTAAGCAAACAAAACATGAATGTTAGAAAGGTTTGGATTCCAAAAGAAATGGTTTCATGTTTTGAAAATCTTAAGAGTTTGATGGGACCCAAAATTGGTTGGGTTCCAAATACAATTGCTTAATTATTTGTGTAGGAATGTCTTGCAGCCATGCATAACATGTGGTATCTTGATAGCGGCTGTTCAAGACACATGACTGGAGACAAAACAAAATTTTATCTCTTGGAGGAAAAGGAAGGAGGATACGTTACGTTTGGAGGGAATAACAAAGGAAAAATTATTAGAACAGGTAATGTAGGTAAGAACCTCTCCAACTCCATTGGAAATGTGTTGCTAGTTGAAGGTTTAAAATATAACCTACTTAGCATAAATCAATTGTGTGATAAAGGTCATAAAGTGTTGTTTGACTCTCATGAATGCAGAATTCTTGAAGCAAAATCTGACAAGGTAAAATTTTCTGGTAAGAGAGTCAACAATGTTTACATGATTGACTTAGATGATCCTGCTCATTTAAATCTTTATCTTGCTACACCAAAATCTGAAATTGCTTGGTTATGGCATCGTAGACTAGGACATGCTAGCTACAATGTCTTACATAAATTGTTAAAGTATTCAATGGTGAAAGGGTTGCCTGAATTATCATTTAAACAAGAAAATAAGTTGTGTGATGCATGTGCCCTAGGTAAACAAACAAGAAAATCTTTCAAGGGAAGATCTGAAAATACATTATCCAAACCACTCGAGCTAATTCATATGGACTTGTTTGGTCCAACAAGAACTGCTAGTTTAAGTGGTAGAAAAAATGGATATGTCTTGGTGGATGACTTCTCTAGGTTCACATGGATTTTCTTTCTCACACATAAAAATGATACTTTTGATGAGTTTCAGGCGCTCTACATGAAGATAAAGCAGGACGGTGTGTTCAAGATCTCCAAGATTCAATCTGATCACGGTGGTGAATTTGAAAACACTGACTTCTATAATCTTTACAGGGCTGAAGGTATTTCACACCGATTCTCTTCACCAAGAACGCCAGAGCAAAATGGTGTAGTTGAAAGGAGAAACCGAACACTTGTAGAGATGACAAGAACCATGCTTGCTGAACGGTAACTTCCAAGGAGGTTTTGGGCCGAAGCGGTAAACTCGGCATGTTACATTATCAGCCGCTCTATGGTAAGGCCACACACCAAAAAGACTCCTTATGAGTTGCTGAAAGGTAAAAAGCCCTCTCTCTCACATATGAAAGTGTTTGGGTCAAACTACTTCATCCACAACAATGACAAAAGAGACTTAGATAAATTCGAGCCCAAGAGCGATGAAGGTATATTCCTAGGATATTCTGATAGATCTAGGGCTTATAGAATTTATAATATCAAAAGTCAAACTGTGGAAGAATCACCCAATGTTTCCTTTGATGAATATCATGATTCTAACAATGATAACTCTTGCAGGAAAAACGATGAAGATGGGGAATTCCTAAACATGAAGGACAAGAGTGATCCTCCACAAGAAGAAATAAAAGAAGATGATGACCTAGCTGAATCAAGCAATGCAAGGGATCAAGCTCCAGGGGAAGGTAACGATTCTACAAACATCAGAATTCTTAAGGATCATCCCTTGGAAAATGTCATTGGCAGCTTGAATGACCCACCTAGAACAAGGTCACATTTTAGAATTGTGGAAGAACTAGATCAACTTGCTCTTGTCTCTCAGCTTGAACCTAAAAATATTGATGAAGCATTAAAAGATGAAAACTGGATAAATTCAATGCAAGACGAGTTAAACCAGTTTGAAAGGAATAAAGTCTGCCATCTTGTTTCTAGACCTTCATCACAATATGTCATAGGCACTAAATGGGTCTTTAAGAACAAACTAAGTGAGGATGGTAAGATAATAAGAAACAAAGCAAGATTGGTGGCTCAATGGTATAATCAAGAGTTTGGGGTAGATTTTGATGAATCTTATGCCCCAGTTGCTAGACTCGAAGCCATTAGAAATTTACTTGCCTTTGCATGCTCCCTTATAATAAAGCTGTATCAAATGGATGTCAAAAGTGCTTTCTTGAATGGCTTGATCAAAGAAGAAGTCTATGTTGAGTAGCCCCCCGGCTTTGAGAATTCTAACAATGCAGATTTTGTATACAAGCTAGACAGGGCGCTTTATGGACTTAAGCAAGCACCAAGAGCTTGGTATGAGAGACTAAGCTTGTTCCTCATTGAAAAAGGGTACATATGAGGTAAGGTAGATCAAACACTTTTCACCAAGAAGCAAGGTATGAACATCTTGATTGTTCAAATTTATGTTGATGACATTGTGTTTGGTTCTACAAAATCTGAAATGTGTGAGGAATTTGCTAACCTCATGACTAGCGAATTGGAGATGAGCCTAATGGGAGAACTTCAATTCTTTCTTGGTTTGTAGGTCCACCAAGGAGAAGATGGTTGCTTCATAAGCCAAGCCAAATACATCAAGGAGCTGCTAAAAAGATTTGACATGGCAAACAGCAAAATCATTACAACTCCGATGACCACCTCAACTTCACTGGATTCAGATGAAAATGGTAAATTGGTGGATGCAAAGATCTATAGAGGTATGATTGGTTCTTTGCTTTATTTGACTGCATCCCGACCAGATATCCAGTTTAGTGTATGCCTTTGTGCTAGATTTCAAGCTAGTCCTAGAGAATCTCATTTGACTGCCGTCAAACGTATCCTTCGATATCTTGCCGGAACTCAAGATTTGGGATTGTGGTATCCGTCATCATGTGATTTATCTCTTATATCTTATTCTGATGCGGATTACGCTGGATGCAAGCTGGATCGTAAGAGTACTAATGGCTATTGCCAGTTTCTAGGCGGGTGTTTAGTGTCTTGGGCCTCCAAGAAATAACACTCGGTTTCCCTCTCAACCACGGAGGCAGAATATATTACTGCGGGGAGCTGTGGCACCCAAGTGTTGTGGATTAAACACCAACTCCAAGACTACTTGGTGGATCTTAGTTGTGTCCCGATTCTGTGTGATAACACTAGTGCTATCAACCTTGCAAAAAATCCAGTCCAGCACTCTAGGACTAAGCATATTGAGATTAGGCATCACTTCATTAGAGACGAGGTCAGTAAGAAAAATTTTGAACTGTATTTTGTTGATACTCTAAATCAAATTGCTGATATTTTCACCAAGCCCTTGTGTAATGATATGTTTTCAACACTCAGAAGGGAGCTTGGTCTTTGCCGACCTCAGGCCACTAAGAATTTGAAATGATGATAATGTTCAATTAGTTGTGTGTTTTGCACGTTGGTATTCATGCATTGTTTATATGTCAATATGTCTTTTTGCATATGGTGTCGCATTGCATGTAGTTGCATAATCAAGCTGAATCTATGTTCCCAATGCATTGCATGGTTTGTGTCGCATCATTCTTGCATGGCCATGGTATATCGAATGTTGATGTATGGAAGGGCAGGTTATGCTTGTCTCGAAGCACTCAATATGCGTGAGGTTTCACCTCCGCCAAGTACTATGTGTCAATGTCGCATATAGGCCATATAGTAAGGGGGAGTTGTCCTTGTGCAACATTCATGCATATATTTCATATTCATTCTGTGGCATTTAATAAGTGTACAACCATGCGTTGGGTCATACATTTCATTTCTGCCACCTTCATGAGTGACTAGGTCAACCTCCTTTGCCATTTCACTTGATTGCAAACATAACTCCTTCGCGCATCCATTGCATATCCTTAGGGGGAGTTTTGTTGATTCTCTTAACCTCTTGCAAACTGCACTTCAGTGGCTTACAGTCTGGTTTGAGTTCATGAGACAGATGGACATATGGTGTAAGAGCTTTCTATTATATGCCCTAATGATTGTCCATTCAATGAAAATGGTTCAGATTTAATGATTTCCTTGTAGTTCTGATATATCTTGTTTGAAATCATCTATGTTCTGTAGTTTTAATAGACTTTCACTAAAGACTGCATGTTATGTCTTGATTGACTACCCTGAAATCTAAAAATCCAGACTTCATGACAATCTTGGTGATACTCTAGAGCTTAGTATTATTTCTAAACATCTTGATGAGCTGGAATTCTTGAAAATCAATTTGCAGAGCAATGATAGTGTTGCACGGAGAAATATGTCACGTCATCAAATCAAATGACGAATGATATGTCATGATGTGCCTCTGTTATCTCTGTCTTAATTCATCTGGACTCTAGGCAGAGCAATGGCATAATTGCTGAGAAACATATCTTCTCATCAATGAAATGAGTTTGGATATGTCATGACGTGACTTTGCTATCTCTATTCATTCTGAAGCATAACCGTCAATCTTGCCAAATACCTAGGAATACTGGCGTCTAAACAACGTGTATTCTTACGGCTTGGAGGCATGTACTAGACTTGATTGCTCGTAAAATATGAGTCATGTGCCTTCAAATTCAAAAGATATTGAAAATTAAATTTGTTGAACTCATAAAATTCCATGCTTTAGACATGATTGTTTAGCCTCAATACTCATTTTTTGTGTTATTCCCTTTGTATTTACTGAATATGGATATATAATACAAGGGACGGTTAAACATTACCATGATATGCACCTTTGGTTCATTTCTATTACATCTTGGATGTAGCTACTTTTCGAACTCTGTTGATGAATTCGGATTTCATTAGCTTTGAACCATATATATTGCTCACGGTCCGTTTCAGGTTTGTATATAATGGCTTGCTCTTAACCCCTTTCAGCTCTGGTCTCACAGACATTTTACTATTATCACTATTTTTTGCTGTTGGCAAAGGGGGAGAATTCTTTGTGTGAGTCCTTTGTAAGAGCTATATGCGTTAACGCATTGTCAAAGGGGAGAGCTTATGTGCTTTGTGAGTTGTCATGGGGGATGTGTGAATGGTGTACGAGGAGAGTCCAAGGGGAGAATCCATTGTTCACTTTGCATCTCATATGTGTATGTGATGAGGTTTGAATAATTGCATAGCATTCATATCATAATTGCCTTCACATGCTATTACTATCATGGATCTTGAGCTGCATATGTTGCATTTGTTATAACTTGTGCCATTTTAGACATTTCTATCACATAATGACTCACAGTGTTGCCATCATCAAAAAGGGGGAGAATGTTGTGTCCATGAGGTCATTTGAGTCATTCTGTGGTCACTTGGGTCATTCGACATCATTCTATAGTCATATGAGTTCTGTGGTATTCTTGGTTTTGATAATGGCTAAACACTATTAGTCATTGATATCTTCCAATCTCGTGTGATTGACATACGTGATGTTTTTATTGATGACAGATATGCCAATGAATGGATAAGGAATCAAGTGGCAATAGCCAAAGTGAAAGCTCATTGATCGCGCCCAAGCAAGGATGCAAATCTCATCTCTCTTACAAGCAAAAGTTGACATTTCATATTCGGCTCGTCACTCATCCAAGGTCAATGCACAAATAAGTATAGCCAAGAGAATCCAAGGTTAAAGACTTAGTTGATACCTTCTAGACTATCAATGGTGATGCCACAAACAAGCACGGGCTGCTAATGGAGTTGAACGACGGAGCTGAAGCGGATAACGGACCGACCCGGGCAAGCCCGGAATCAGCCCAGCTGGCGGTCGACCGCCAGCACAGGGGCGGTTGACCGCCAGCCCGTAGCGGTCGACCGGAACTCCCAGTGACCATCCGTCTATAGTGTTTCTCAGTAGCAGTCGACCGCCAGAAGCTGTAGGTCGACCGGCAGCCCCGATGCAGCCATGTTTGACTTCGAATTCCACCTCGTGGCCAGCCCCTTTCCATGGATTTGTTTAATCAAAACTCGCCTAATCTCCCATGATTTGTGGATCTGGTTTGAAGGATGTCTATGGACCATTCAAGGTCTATAAAACCAACACATGAGGGGTTGGAAACCCTATCACTTCAAGGCTTCAAGGGAGATCAAGGGAGGCCATTTTCGAGGTACTGTAACACCTCCGTGAACAGTGTTTCGGGAGGAAGTTCTTCATCCATCCAAGGTGATTCAAGCTCAGATCTGAAGCGAAGCAATCTCCAACAAAGCTAGAAGCACTCAAGGCCAATAAGGGTGATCAAAGGAAGCTAGAAGGAGCGTATTCCATAAAGGAAATCAAGCTACTCCGGGAAGAAGCTCTTCATCGAATCCTCAAGAGATTTAAGCTCCAGCAAATCTCAGACAAGATCTTTTCTCTTAAGCATATTCTATATCTTGTTTGAGTATTTTTCATAAGTTGTTCTTTTTCTATTTCACTCAAACACTTGGAAGTTGAGAATCGTCCCTACCGGTGGTTAGTAGGAAGGCAATCAGAGGTTGTCCGATTTGCGGTGTTGACGTCCCTACCGGTGGTTAGTAGGAAGGCAATCGGTGGTTCTTCGATTTGCGGTTTGGTGTGCTGGACTAGTGAAGCCTCACCGGAATTGGTGAGGGGTGGACATAGGACTGGGGATTCAGTCCGAACCACCTTAAAATCCTTTGTGTTGTGGTTTGATTGTGCGATTGATGTGTTAGATGCATGCTTAGGTTCAATATCTATATTGCGTAATCATCTTATCAAGCAAATCATTTGTGTTCTTCATCAAGCTAGTTATATTCCGCTACTTATTTCATCATCAAGCTTTAAAGAGGGTTGCATTGCGAAAAGAGAGGCAAGTCTATTCACCCCTCCCCTCTTGATCCGCTGGCCACTACACAACAATCCTCAGCTTCCTCGCCATGAACACCATCTGGGGAACCATCAACATGGGGGGAGCCAGCAGGAGCAGGAGCAGGAGCATGAGGGAGACGGTCCACAATGTCATGCATAGTTTCATCATGATGAAGAACCTGGCGATGGATGACAAGAAGGGATTGGTTGGTCAGCCGGAAGGCTTCATGGTTATCTTCATGGATGGCATAGAGAGTGGCCATGTGAGTAGAAAGATCATCCAGAGCATGGGTGAAGGAGTCTATTCGTCCAGTCATGGTATCCATAAAAGTGTCCAAACGCCCAAGGGAGGAGTCAATGCGGGTTTCCATGCCCAAAAGACGCCTATCTAGAGTCTCATAGTCCCCCCAAGTGGGATGCCCAGCACCTTGAGTGGAAGACTCCCCACGAAAGTACTGCGGTGGTGGAGGAAGATCCGCTGGAGGAGGCACATTCTGGGGCTGTACTGGTGCAGGTGCATCTTGGTGACCTTGATGTGGTTCCGGTTCTTGCTCTTCTTCACTATCATTATCTTCCCCATAAACTAGCACATTACAACAAAGCTCACCATTTACAGTACGGTAATAGCCCATGTCAGAGAAAATCTTGTGCTCATTATAAATGTCATCCTGTCGGACCAGAACAAACTACTCATCCGCTAAGGGGACCTCAGCAAAGGTGAAAACCCTAGTGAGTTGGGAAGCATAAGGCAGGGACCTCCGTAAGTGAGTACGGCATCGTCCTATCAATTGAGTCATAAGCCATCCCATATTAACTAATTCGCCATTCATAACATGATAGAACAGAAATCGGTGCACTTCAGTCACTTCATCTCGGTTGCCACTCTTGGGATAAAGAAGTGTAGTAAACATGTGATGGAGGACCCGCTGCAGTGGGGGAAAGTGGTTGGCATTGAGCTCAAGCAGGTCACTTACACCTCGCATAAAATCACAGCTCGTAATTGCAATAAAACTTGCCTCAACCTCACCATGCCCAAAACTCATGTATCCACCATAGGAAGAAACACCTAGGGCACGGTTGAATAGGTCCGGAGTAATACGGATCTCAATGCCCTGAACTGTGGTGTACAATCTCCCATTTCTGTCAACCAAATTACCATAGAATTGTTGCACTAGATATGGATAGTAGCGGTTGTATCTAGTGACAAAATCAATCCATCCCAGTTGCATTGAGAAAATGGTATAAATGTCGGGCAAGATTTCATTCATCTCCTCAAAATCGACAAGACGGGGATCGATGATAGTTCTTGGCGGTAACCTGGGTGTCGGAGCCTGTGGGGGTGGTGCGGCCGGAGCTTCACGTCTCCGAGCACTAGGTTCCCCATGGAGATGACGCCGAGCACTCCTTCTAGGTGCCATTTTAGACTAAGAAACCCACTGAAGATATGATCCTCTTGAGAGGTAGAACCTCTACCTTGGGATGGAGAGAGAGACACTGGGGAGGACTGTGAACACCTTCTTCACTCTCTGGAACTCAGGGAAGGGTGACACGAGCGAACGAATGCCGGCGAGGAGTTGTTCCGAAATGGAGAACAATCGGCCGGATCGTGTTCGGAGAGAGGCGATGTGGGGTTTTTAGGGCTTAAAAGAGGGGAGTGAGGTATGCTAGGGTTAGAATGGAGTAAGGGAGAGAGAAGGGAATGCAATAAAATGAGGGAAGGAGGGAGAGAACCCCCTTAAAATGGGGTTCGGACGCAGTTGAACTGGGCCAGTTCGCCGATGGCAGTCGACCGGCACGGAGCTAGCGGTCGACCGCTGGGGCATAGAAACCCCAGATTTCAGGATAGTCATTCAAGACACAATATGCAATCTCTAGTTAAGGTCTATTAAAATCACAGAACATAGATGATTTCATAACAAATATTTCAGAACTTCAAGGAAATCATTAAATCTGAAATATTTTCATTGGATGGACAATCATCAGTTCATATAATAGAGAGCTCTTACGCCATAGTTCTGTCGGTCTCATGATCTCATATTCAGGCTAGAAGCCATTGAGGTTTAGATTGTAGGAGAGTAAGAGAAGCAACAAGACTCTCCCTAAGGATATGCAATGGATGCACTCAAGGAATTATGTTTGAAGCAAGTGTAATGACAATTGTCAAGGAGATGTT
Source organism: Amorphophallus konjac (assembly GCA_022559845.1). Classification (NCBI taxonomy): domain Eukaryota; kingdom Viridiplantae; phylum Streptophyta; class Magnoliopsida; order Alismatales; family Araceae; genus Amorphophallus; species Amorphophallus konjac. The sequence goes on along the minus strand of CM040126.1, from coordinate 253,349,676 downwards.
GACTTGAACCATGCAGGGGTTGACCTGGTCAAACATGAAGTTGGCAGAGATGAAATGCATGACCCAACACATGGTTGTACACTTATTAAAGGCAACAGAATGAAGATGAAACATATGCATGAATGCTTCAAAAAGATAACTTCCCCTTACTATATGGCCTATATGTGACAGTGGCACATGGTACTTGGCGGAGGTGAAATCTCACGCATATTGAGTGCTTCTAGACAAGTATAACCTGCCTTTCCATACATAAACATTTAATATACCATGGCCATGCAAGAATGATGCTATGCAATGCATCATGATCATGGATTCAACGTGATTATGCAAATGAGTGCAGAATGACATGGATACATATATACAATGCATGGATACCAAACAGCACACAGCCAAAACGAAAAAGATCATCAGTTCAATTTTTATTGGCCTTGAGGTCAGCAAAGACCAAGCTCCCTTCTAAGTGTTGTAAACCTATCATTACACAAGGACCTGGTGAAGATATCAGCAATTTGACTTAGAGTATCAAAAAAATGCAGCTCAAAGTTTTTCTTAACGACCTCATCTCTAATGAAGTGATGCCTAATCTTAATATGCTTGGTCCTACTCTAGGACTAGCTTGAAATCCAGCACAAAGGCAAACACTAAATTGGATATCTGGTCGGGATGCAGTCAAATAAAGTAAGGAGCCGATCATACCTCTATAGATTTTTACATCCACTAATTTACCATTTTGATCCGAATCCAGTGATGTTGTAGTGCTCATAAGAGTTGCAATTATTTTGCTGCTTGTCATGTCAAATCTTTTCAGCAACTCCTTGATGTATTTGGCTTGACTTATGAAGCACCCATCTTCTCCTTGGTTGACCTGCAAATCGAGAAAAAATTTGAGTTCTCCCATTAGGCTCATCTCGAATTTGCTAGTCATGAGGTTAGCAAATTCCTCACACATTTCAGATTTAGTAGAACCAAACACAATATCATCAACATAAGTTTGAACAATCAAGATATTCTTACCTTACTTCTTGGTGGAAAGTGTTTGATCTACCTTACCTCGTGTGTACCCTTTTTCAATGAGGAACGAGCTTAGTCTCTCATACCAAGCTCTTAGTGCTTGCTTAAATCCATAAAGCGCCCTATCTAGCTTGTATGCAAAATCTGCATGGTTAGAATTCTCAAAGCCAGGGGGCTGCTCAACATAGGCTTCTTCTTTGATCAAACCATTCAAAAAAGTACTTTTTACATCCATTTGATACAACTTTATTCTAAGGGAGCATGCAGCTTGGTTTTAGATGTTGACTCCTATTGAAAGCATGCATGGGTTGGCAATGAACTATGCAGCCTAAGTCTTATGTGAATGCACAATGCAATGAAGATGCTGCATGATGATTGCACATTTTTTATGATTTCCTACACATGATTTGCATTAGAGTATATGAGATCAGAAGATGATGCAAATACAAATCATTCACAATTGATTTTGAACTGAATGCAACATGATGATGCCAATAGCTAGACTCCCCTTTGAACAATGCTAACATGAATAACGAGTTGATAATGCAGCCATGATATGCATCATCAAAACCAAAATCCAAGAATTTCATGTGGCTAATATCAGGTACCAAATAACTCATCGTCACATCAACTTCATCAGCAAAATAAGTTTCTCATGAATTAAACAGTTGAAATAATTGATCTCTGATATACGGCGGAGATTTTGATCTTAGATCCTTCTCACGCAGAGTAAGAGTTCTGGGCAAGCATGACTTGCCTTTCAACTCTAGACCATTTGAAATACCAGAGGTCAAGTAGGGTGTGAGTAATTAATCTAGCTCATGTGATCATCTTCACACCAAGGGGGATAAATCATCATTTTAAACAAGTAACTCTGTTTGCAGAATTTTATTGAACAAAATGGGCAAACTTATGATGCACTATCTACATGTCAAGACTAAACATGTAAAATGACAAAAAAAATTTATTTACATACATGTGCCTTGAGCTTTTATTTACCCGACCATTCATTTCTCAGCTCCAAGGCATCATGCACCCAAAATTCTCATTTGGAATTTTTAGGTACCCAAGCTTGCTTGGGTCCTTGTGGGTTAGCAACATGTTTAGCATCTTGGCTCATCTTTTTCAGGGCAATCACATCATCCTCCCTCATTGTGTGGCAATCATATATCTCATGCCCATTTTTCCCACAATAGAAACAATGCACAAAAGATTGATTATTCTTTTCATGTTCATGTGCGTGTGTATGTGGACTATGCTTTTGTGGGCGAGCATGATTCTTACCTTTTGTGGTATGAGGGTGGTGTCTTTCTTTCAGATGCCAGCATTCCTGGTCAGTGTGACCAGTCTTACCACAATGAACGCAGCAAAGAGAAGCATTTCTTTTGAAGGCCATGGGGAGTGTCAACTTGTCTGGATAGGAATGTCGACACTTCTGATTCTCCATGCGATTCTGTGCAGAGTTCTACTGTGCAGGCCCTCTGCCAGTGTTGACCTGTTTCTTTCCTTGCCCTTTCACTTGTTGTCATGTTCTAAGCTCATCATTTCTTAGGATGAAACACTTATACACAGTGTGACCATGTCTGCCACAATAATAACAATGGACATTCATTTTGTGGAAAGTATGGTATTTAGCATTGGACATGTTATGGTGCATGTTTGGATGAGCATGCTAAATTTTACTTTTCTTTCGAGCAGTATGCCCTTTTTGGTGACCATAGGAAGTGGTGGCTTCTGATGAGCCAGAATCTTAGTCTTAGGCAAACATTGACAGGAAATCATTCAAACCTTGAATTTCATTTTCAAGTGAGGAAATATACTGTTTAGATTCATCAAGACCCTCTTCACATGCTGCCAATTGCTCATTGAGCATGGCATTTACCGCTTTAAGATTTTGATTTTCTTGTTCTAAAGCATGCAATGTTTCAGAGCAATCATCAATGACAGTTTTGCCTTTTCCAAGTGTAACCAATTTTTCATTCACTTCTTCATCTTGTTCAAGTTTAATTTTTTTTTCCAACAATTCTCTATTCTCTTCTTTCAGAGAGTCAATCAGACTTTGTTGTCATCCAAGATCATCATGGAGACCCATATTTATCCTTTTCAAGAACAGGCATTCTTTGCATGCAAAATTAGCAGAGCATGAAACTTCAGTTTCTTTTAGGACCTTTTCACTTTGAGTTTCAGAATTTTTACTTTCTTCAATCAACCTCTCATCATGAATTAGCCCATCGGCCATAGTTTGATCATTAGAGATTGATTTAGGTTAGTTTTGAAGTTTTATTATAATTTCTTCCAACCTAGTGATTTCATCATGAAGATTTTCATTTTCATCCCTTAGACATGCAATGCTTTGTTTATGCGTATCTAGATCAAAAGAAAGAGTGTCGTTAAGCTCTTCAAAAGTAGAACAATTTTTACAAGAAGAGCTTTCATTTTGTTTACTTTTCTTGAGATCCTTTTTCCAATTTTTCTTTTCTGATTTTACCTTTTTGTATTGAGTAATCAACTCATCATAGGCTTCCATAAGCTCTTCAAAAGTGAATTCCTCGGAGTCAGAGTTTACCTGTGATGATGATGTATTGCTGGACTGTTCTGTACGGTCGGACATGAAGTATTCTTGTTCTTGTCCCTTCCCTTCATTGATTTTCACCAACCTGTCCAGTACTTGCTTGGCTATGCTGCAGGAGAACACAAGATGAGTTAGTCTGAGATCAACTGCAACTGTAATTAAGTTATATGCAGCAAGACTATCATTGTGTTTGGTCTCATGTTCGGCTGACCAATCAATTGAATTTGATGGCAGCTCATGAGGACCATTGTGTATAAGAGTCCACAATTGTGGATCTATGGAGCTAACATAGATGAACATTCTCCCTACCCATGTAGAAAAATCTGAACCATCATAAATGGGTGGAGAAACCATCAAAGCATGTGTAGCATATGAAGCCATCTAAATAAAATACACCGGGATCTTTCCCTGCAGATCGTTGGATCTGGGAATGGCAGAGTCTCGTTCTGATACCACTTGTTGAGTAGTGGATGGCGGATCTAGAGGGGAGGGGTGAATAGATCTGCCCCTCTTTTTGCAGAACACCCCTCTTTAAAGCTAGATAAAAAGAATTACAGCAGAATATAACTAGCTTAACGTAGCACGCAACGATTTGCTTAGCAAGATGAATAAGTAATATAAAGATTAACCCTAAGCATGCATCTAGCACATAACGATCGCACAAGCAAACCACAACGCAAAGGATTTTAAACTGGTTCAGACTGAATCCCCAGTCCTACGTCCACCCCTCACCAAACCCGATGAGGCTTCACTAGTGCAACGGACTGAACCGCAGATCGAAAAAACCTCCGATTGCCTTCCTACTAATCACAAGTAGGGATGTCAAAACTGCAGATCGGACAACTTTCGATTGCCTTCCTACTAACCACCGGTAGGGACGATCTTTAGTTTCAATGGTTTGAACAAAATGGAAAGAGAACAAATATGAAAATACTCAAACAAGATATGAAATATGCTCAAAAAGAAAAGATCTTGTCTGAGATTAATGGAGCTTGAATCTGATGCTTCAATGATATCTTCTTCCTTGTGAAATGATCTTCCTTGAATCACCTTGAGTTGATGAAGAAGATAAAGGATGCAGATTTGATCTCCCTTGAGAAATGAGCTTCAATGGATCACCTTGATAGCCTTGCTTGCATCTACTCTTCTATGGAGGTTGCTCTTCTTCCAACCTTCTCTTTTGCCTCTCATGTTCTCTCTTGATGCCTTGGATTCAATTGAGTTGATGAAGAAGTGTATGGATGTAGCTTTGATCGCCCTTGACACCTTGATTGCTTCTAGCTTCCTTGGAGGTTGCTTGCTTCAGATCTAAGCTTGAATCACCTTGGAATGGATGAAGAACTTCTGCATGGAGTACTGTTCATGGCTATAGTACCTCTTCTTCCAAGCACCTCCTCTAGCCTCTCTTGATCTCTCTTTGATTCACTTGATCAACTAGAGTTTTCTAACCCTCTTGCATTGGTTTTATAGACTTTGAATGGTCCATAGACATCCCTCAGACCAGATCCCCAAATCATGGGAGATTGGGTGACTTTTGATTAAATAAATCCATGGAAAGGGGCTGGCCTCGAGGTGGAAAACGAAGTCAACAATTGTTGGCTCAGGACTGGCGGTCGACCAGAGGTAGGTGGCGGTCGACCGCTACTGAGAAAACCTGTAGAGACTTGGTCCCTGGAAATTTCGGCCACCGCTACTGAGCTGGCGGTCGACCGCCACTGAGAGAACTGCAGACTTTGAGCTGCTGGCAAGGGCGATCGACCGCCCCTGGGCTGGCGGTCGACCGCCAGCTGGGCAGACCCCCGGGTTTCCCGGTTCAGTCCGTTAGCTCAATCGCTTAACTCCTTTAGCAGCCCGTTCTCATCTGTGACATCAACCTTGACAGTCTTGAAGGTGTCAATTCAGTCTTTGACCTTGGGTTCTCTTTGTTATGCTTCTTTGTGCATCGACCGTGGCTATGTGAAGTGTCGACTGGAATGACCTAGTCCTGCAAAGTTGAAGTGTTAGCCTAATGAAATACATCCAAATAACAATGACTTTAAGTAGATGTTTATTTCATACATTTGGGGGTTAGATTTGACTTGGTTTATCTATTAGAAGCATCAAGACCATTTTAGCATGTTACCATGATTGGAATGAGAAACTAATGCATTTGAAGAGTGAACTTGTAAGTTATCAATCCAAGTTATCATTGTGAATCTCAATTATCATGAATGAAGTTTAGAAATGAGAGGTATATGGAATACCCATGGTGAGATTGATAGCTATGACAAGGTAAGAATCTTACCAATGGTGCTTGACAGTAAATGACATATACCACCAGTATTGAATGGTAGAGAGGCAAGATGCTTATCCACTCGTTTGGTTTGCCAGGCGACTGCCATGAGTTTTATCGTTTGATTGATCACGATTTGAAAGGATTTCCATCCTTGCTTGGGCTCGATCATTAGGCTTTCACATTTGCCATCTCCACTCCATTCTTTGTCCATTCATTGGCTTATCTGTCATGAATAAAATATCACGTATGTCAGTCATATGAGAGTGAAAAATAACAATGACTTATAGTGTTTAGCCATTATCAAAATCAAGCCATTATCAAAACCAAGAATGTCAAATGACTCAAATGACCACATGGGCACAACACTTCACACTGAACAGAGATAACTAAGGCACTTCATGACATAGGTTTACTCCATTTCTTTGATGATGAACCTAGTTTCTCGGTGCAACTTAGCCATTGCTCTGCCTTAATTCTACAGATATTGCAATAATTTTCTAGCAGAGTTAACTATAGTACATCATGACACAGTCCTTTGGACATGGTTTCTCAATAACCAAAGTCATTGCTCTAACTAACTTTTACCTTTTAGACTTTTTCAGATTTTTAGATGTTTAAAGATAATACTTACTACATGTAACTCTACCAGAGTTAGCCATGATCTCAGAATTTTAAGATTCCAAAAGATCTTACATGATATAATATGAACTACCTGGTTAAAGTTTATTAAAATACTTGATTCAGATATTTTCAAGATGTTCAAATCAAAACTCAATAAATACATAAGACTTAAACCAGCTGAGTATTTCAGACATTCATAGTTCCATATAATGGAAGATTTCTAGTACAAATATTTTTAAATTTATGACCAATATATGCCCATTAAAATCTTCATGAATGTCTAATAGAATTGATCCAGCAACAGTCAATGACTCAGAATTAAGATCATCAAGATGCATGCACATTGTGAGAAGTTTTCAGAAGATCTGATAACCAAGATTAGTCAAAGAAGATATACATCAGCCAAAAAGATTTTCAAGGAATGACAATCAAGTCAAGTAACACTTCAAAATAGAATTTCTGACAATCAGCTCCCCCTCAGCAAATGCAATGCAGTAGATTCTAGAATGATAGGAATGATTAGCTCAAAGGAATTCAAAGCAGATAACCAGTTTGGCAGAAAATTTGAAAGATATGAGCAACCAAGGATATTCAGAGATTTTGAGAATCATTTGAAATCAGTGAGCTGAGGATATGGCAGATATTCAATGTTCAGCAAATGTGAATTGCAAGGAGAGCTGGTAAAAGAGTCACAACAAAGAACAATACTTGGCAGAGGTTGGATCTAAGGATCTACTCACGCAAGGGTTAACCTTCCATATAGGCCTGACCTATCTTTCCTGTTAATCCTTTTTATATATCGTCTGGTTGTTACAAGATAGCACAAAAATTATTTCAAGTGAAGCTCCCCCTTTAGCAAATGTAAGAGCAACAAACAATGGTTCTAGATTCAAGAAAGATATGAGTTCAAATGATAGGTTAAGGAAAATGAAACCAACTAAAATCAATTGTTGATGTGAGTTGAATAAATATTTCATATGCAAATGTATTACCATGCAGCTCAAAAACTTTTATATGCTCCTCCTGTCTATATGCAGTGAATCAATCCTATATGTTCTCTTGAATTATGCAATCAATTAATCTTTTTGATATTTTCTATATGAATGATATGTAATGAAGTATGTGACACAATAATTAACTTGATTAACTCCCCCTGACTATATGCAACATATGTAATGAAAGCTAAGCAAAGGGTTTTATGATTCACGATCATGATCATCTAGACTGCCCTATGTGCAAATTGACTCATGGTATTAGATAGAGGACTTGGTCTAAAGACCACCTCACACATAGCAAGAACTTCCAGACAGATTGCATCTGCCCTTTGGTAACTTACTATTTGATATACCATAGAGATCATGCATGACATTTTAGAGCTAATGCAGTCTTGTATGCATTACAATTTTGCTGAGCATGAATATATGCATATGAGTCTTATTTGCAGCAAGACATCAAGCAAACATGAAATTCAGGCAATTCAGATTCAAGAGATGACATGTGTGAATCAATTGTATGCAGACATAAAATTATTCAAGATACTATCATATGAATGCTTGCATGTCAAAAAATCTTTTTGAATCTTTAATCAAGAATATGAGTTCTCAATATACGCAATCTAAATGTAAATTCAATACAAATTCCATGCAGAATGACTAATGGTACTTGGCGGAGTACTTGGACCCATAAGGATCACCATCACGCTTGGTAAAGTTTCCAGACAGGCTCAACCTACCCTTCCTTAATTGCCATTTGATATACCAATTAGTCAACTTTTTTATTTCAAGAATGCAATCAATAGAGAGAGACAAGATTTTCAAATAATAATGCAAATATCACATATGGATGTAAACATGTATGCACTGGCTCATGAGATGCAACAAATCAAAAGAAATTATTTAAAGTTTAGAAGATCAAACCTATCAAGCATAAAAATGGCGTTTTACCAACTTGGGTGCCTTGGCTTATTAAACCCCTTTATTCATCACCTCCCAAGGCACTCCTGCAAAATAGCTTTTATTTTGCACAAATAGGTACCCAAGAGGTCTTGGGTCCTGTTATGACAGTGGCACTTCTGAATTGTGCTCTCAACATTTTCTGAGCCAACATATCATCAGATTTCATCAAATAGCAGTTAGGCATGGAATGCCCAAACTGTCCATAATAATGACAAGAAATAACATGTTTCATGTTCTTCTTATATGAGTTAACATTAACTTGAAGGTGGTGTGAGTGAACATGATTATTTCTGTTATTAACATAGAAATTTATCTTTTCATTACTAGCCAGCCAATAGTCAACAGCTCTGTGGCCTGGCTTTCCACAGTTAAAACATGCAAAAGATTTTTCCTTAATCATAAATTTATTTCTTCCAAAGACATTTTGATTTGCAAGGAATTTAACAAATTCAGACTTAAATCTCTTTCCCTTCTCATGCCAACAGTCCTTGATTGTATGGCCATTCTGTCTACAATGGAAGCACACAGTGTGCTTACCTCTAGACTCAACTTCATTTCTATTGAAAACCTTTTTATTAATAGGGTGATTAGCATGTTTTGAATGAATGCTTCTACCCTGTGCATGCCAACAAAATGCAGCAAATGTGGCCCAATTTGCCACAGTAAAGACAATAAGTTTTCTTCTTCTGAAATGTTTGATTTTTAACATGGAATTTCTTATCATGCATTACACTAGTATTGAGATCATCTTGTTCCATTAATTTACAATCATGCATTAGATGACCTATCTTATGACTGTAAAAATAGTGAATTCTTTTCTTTTGAATAGAAGAAGGTTTCTTAGCATGAGAATTCCTAGCATGAATTTTACGACCATTCAAATCATCCTTCTTCATTATCAGATAATCATTCATCTTATGGCCAATTTTCCCACAATAAAAATAAACAATACTCTTCCTAGGAACAGTAGGGAATTTCTTGACCTTAGACTTAGCAGCATGCATGTTGTTTCTTTTCTTTTTCATTATTTTTTGATTTTTATTCTGTGTTTGAATTTTTTGATTAGCAGGCTGTTTTGAGGAAGATGCAGAAGTGCTAGCTATATTTGAGCTACACACGAAGGTTGTATATAGTTTGTTCCTTACAGTCTGCTTAATTTGAGAATTGCAGTCTTTCTCAATTTTAGAAGCTTCATCTCTAGAGGCTTCTTTCAGCTTTTCTTTGTTCTTAAGAAATTCAGACAATGATGTATTCAATTCTTGAACTTCATTTTGGAGAGAGAAAATAAGTAATTCTGAATTTGTTACTTTATCATTCAATATAACATTGATTTTTTTATAGGTGTCAATTTTCTGCATCAAAGCACTTACTCTCTCAGATTCATCAGATGAGCACTTTTCCTTTTCCAAGGTCAAAAACCTTTCAGATATAGCAGTGTTCAACTGCTTCAGTTCTTCATTTTCTTTTATCAGATTAGTGTTTTGAATTAACTCTTCAATTACAAATTGATCATAGTTGACAGTTTGTTTCTTTTCAATCTTAGCCAAATTTTTAGACACTAAACTATTTTCTTACTGAAGTCTTTTGAATTTCTCTTCATTATCTTCAATCTACTTTCTATAAGTTTCATTTTTAGACTTTAGCTTATTCAATTCCAAGTTAGCATAATAAAGATCTTTCAACAATTTTTCAATCTGAACTGGATTTTCGATGCAAATCTGATCATCATTAAATGAGGTCAATTTTTCTTCTAGTTTAGAAATCTTATCTGTAAATTCTTGATTTTCATTTTTCAACAAGTAGATTTGTTTCTTATTCAAATGAACATCGGATAGACAAGCATCATACGATTGTTTCATATTCAAGCAATTTTCACAAGATGAGTTGGTACTGTTCTGATCAATTTTCTTTTTCAACTTTTTATGTTGTTTTCTTATCTTTTCATGTGCTTCTAACAAAATAGCATATGCTTCCTGTCAATCATCTAAAGAGAAGTTGTCAAATGGATTCACCTGTTCATCATCCTCTTCTTCATTTTGATTTGCTGCCATTTGCCATCAAGCATTGTTCTACCTGCTCTTTGTAGATACGAGTCAGTTCATCTAGAATGCTTTTGGTTGTACTGCAATTTGAGATATATGAAAGAACATTGGTATCAACTGCAGTTCTTACCATGATTAAAGCTCTAAGATTATCAGCATGTTTAGATCTATGATTATCAGTCCATTTAGGCTTATTCTTATGTAATCTATATGGACCATGTGAAAGTAACTTCAATAGACCAGGATCAATAGATCTAACATACCTGCGGATGTTCTTGAGCCAGGAATAAAAGTTAGAACCATTAAAAATTGGTAGATGACCCATTGAGTAAGTTTAATCACAAAACAAGAAATAAACTCAATACAATCAGAGATGCACCTAAAAGTCGCAAGATCCTTTGCAGATCGTTGGATCTGATGAACCAGAGAACCCGCTCTGATACCAATTGTTGGAACGATATAGTGGTGCAAACCGAGATTCAGAGGGGGGGTGAATGATTCCACTTTAGAATTTTGTCCAATTAAAAACCATCACTAGAAATCTTGTGGAATTGAAATCAGTTAGGCTCAGTTAAATATATATTCTATTGAGACCCACACTCAAACACTTGTCTAGATGTTCTAATGTGATTCTCACTAGAATACTTGGGTAGAACACTCAGCAAATTAGCTGGAACCCTCAACAGTAGTTAGACAGAATCAAATTAGACACACAGTGAATTACGAAGTGCTTAGGCTAAATCTATGCAATAGAACCGCACCTAAGCATACATCTACCGTGAGTCAGAAAGCAATCTAACCAAAGACACAAGGAGATTTAGATGGTTCGGTCTGCTACCACAGACCTACATCCATCCCTCACTCAAACCAGAGTGAGGCTTCCCACTGCCAAACAGCTTGAACCGCTGAGCATCACAGCTTGCTTAGAGCTGAGCATCACAGCTTGCTTCCGCTGATTCATAGCTTTGACCATTGAGCATCACAGCTTGCTGTCCGAGGTACACACCTCACCCGATGAGCATCACAGCTTGCTCTGCTGACCCACATCTTGATGTTCAAATAAGAAAATAAAAGACAAAATGCAGCACTAAAAAGTTGGAAATAAAAATTGAAAAAATATAGCTCTTCGAAGGAGCAAATTGGCTTGGATCTGATCTAGAGGCCAATAATGAACATATCTTCAGGATCTTCTGATTGCTTCTCAATCTCTTCTCTCAAGCTCTCACTCTCTCTTTGTTCTCATGATCTCACGATCTCCTTTCTCTCTCTCTGTGTCGAGCTCTCTTTTCTCTTTCTGACAAACTCACGATCTCCCTCTTCTTCTTCTTCTTCTCCCATTCACTATCTCTCTTCAGTGAACTCTCTCTTTTCTTCTCCTCAACCCTTTCTATGGCACTCTGTTTTTCTCAGAAAAACTAGCTCTCTCACTTTTCTCAATTCTCTCTCAGATCTTCTCTTCCTCTTCTCTTCTTTTTTTTTCTATTTTGCTCTGCTTGTTTCATTCTGCTTGTTTCGTTCTCTTTTATTTAAGCGACCTGGCCTCCTTTTATAGGCTCGCGAGAATGTGGCGCGTGGAAACACGTTCCTGCCCGAGGAAATTTGAATAGATGCACTAATGGATGTCCACGTGGCAGATGGTGAAGGTTTGCCGTACACGCGGCTGATTTTCTAGTTTGAGATTTGCCTTGGATCATGTGCCTATGGATAAATACCTCGAGCCACATGACTGCCTTTCATATGTTCAATTCTGGTTCGTTCAGTGACTTAAGTCCATGTTAACCTGAACATAATGCAGAAGGCATTTTGTCAAATATTTTGTAACCATGAATGGATAACTAACGTGCATTGACCTATTGAGATTAAAATCACAGTACATGAATTATTTTCAAACAAGTGTGAGAGATGCACAAACTTGACTAAGCATTATGCACATACGATGCACTGACATGATATAAAACCTAGACACACTTGCATTGACCTATTACTGGTATGCTCAGACCCAACAGTGCATGTGCTCAGACTTGAGTGCATATGCTTAGACATGTGCTTCGACCATGTAATGCACATTAGCACATATGCTTTGACCTCATTATGCAAGTTAGTACATGTGCTCATACCTAATAGTGCAAGCTAGCATATATGCTCAAATCTTATTATGCACGCTAGCACATGTGCTCAGACTTGATAGTGCTATGTGCACAGACCTGATAGTGCTATGTGCACAGACCTTGTAAAGCTATATGCAAAACATGCACAGACTTTATACAAAACATGCACAGACCTTATAAAGCTTTATGCAAAGCATGCACAGACTTTATAATGCTAGACAATGCATGTGCACAGATCTTTGGTAATGTGCACAGACTTGGTTATGCATGTGCACAGACCTATAGCAAGGTGCACAGATCTTTGGTAATGTGCACAGACCTGGTTATGCATGTGCACAGACCTCCAACAACATGTGCACAGACCAGAGTTTTGCACTGGCTTGATGTGCACCGACCTTGACTTGTGCTAGCAGGAGGTGCACCGACCTTGATATGCAACAGTGAGTATGTGCACCGACCTTGTTGTCAAATGTGCACAGACCTTCATGCACAAAGTATATGAATGTGCTCGGACTTACAGTCATGTGCATTGACCTTATATATGATGTGCATAGACCAAATAATGCAATGTGCACAGACCTAACACAATGTGCACCAACCTTGATTACATGACTTATGAACATGCACAGACCTAATAGCTAGAATGTGAATGTGCACCAACCTATGTGCATAAGACATGAGTATGCTTAGACCTTGTGTGAATATGCTCTGACTTGCATGATGCATGTGCACTGACCTGTATTGCAGAGTAAGTCTGCGTACAACCTGTTCGATGAAATGAATGTATGAATATGCTTTGACTTATTTACATGTGCACATCATCTTGTTATACAAAATGACCCTCATGCATTGACTCGATAGACACTACAAGTATATGTGCGTTGACCTGCATTGACCTGACATGTGTAATAGTGTAACAATGTGTAATAGTGCATTGACCTAATATGTATGATGTGCACAGACTTTATGCGCAAAGCAGACAGTATGAGCATCAATCTGATGAAGTTCTATGAATCATGAAAATGCATCAATCTGAAAATGAAAATATCATGCAATTGATTACAAGGACATCATCAGACCCAATGCACAGTAACCCAATGCACAGTAACCAAATGCACAGTATTCAAAGCACATTTATGCATAGTGCAGTAATCAAATGCATCACCATCATTCAATTTTCATGCAAACACAAGATGACTTATAGTATTTGCTATCATCAAAACATTTGGGACACAACAGGTTGATCAAGTGGGCTATTAAATTGGGCGAGTTCGACATTAAGTTATGGTGGGGACACTAGAGCTAGTCGTCGGTACCAGACGCGCAGCACGCCGACTTCCTTATGGTTGGGTGACAGTACGGAGCTTCCATCGGAGTTTTGACATTTTTATGTATTTACTTTGAGTGTATTGTATTTATATTTGTACTTATGTATTTGGTGTGTTTAATTAGGCTAAGTTAGTGGGTTTATTTGAAAAGGGGCCAATTGGGCCCGGCGGGACCCCACCCTCTCTTCCATTGGGCCACTTGGCTGCTAGGGTCCATGGGGGATGGTCCATGGTCCACCTTTGACTTGGACCAAGGAGAGGGAAACGAAGAAAATTCAAATTTTCTTCTTAAAGGAAGAGCCCCTCTCTTTTTGTCCCCTATGGGAATTGTTTATGCCTCTTGGTCTCACCTCCTTGTCCTCCATGCTTGTCCCCCATGTGGGATTAAACAAATCCCATAAGTCTCCTTTCCCTATTATACCCTCCCACCTACCCTTGACCAAGGGTATTCTAAGTCTTTTGGCTAGGTCTAGGGTTTGATTATATATATTCTCTTGTGTATTTTGGTGGAACTCAATGAAGAAAATTGATGCAAAAATCATTTGGGTGCCCCCCTCTCTCTCTCTTGTGTTCTTGAAGTTCTTCCCTCTCCCACCTCCAATCTCTTCCAGATCTGATATTCAATCCTCCACCTCCCTCAAATTTCTTCTACTTCACTTCTTCCTCTATCATCTGTGAACGATCACTGCCACCGCCGCCGTTCGTGCCACCGTTGAGCCACCACAAGCTGATCTTCATCTTGCTGTCCCCAAACTCGGAGTTATAGGACAGCAGCCCAGTGAAGATGCTGGTACGGGTGATCCGACCGTTGAATCGTCGTGAAACTTTGAGGATAGGTTTCCCCCATCAGAGGCCTTGCCCAGTTTAATATTTAGATCGATCAGAGCCCGTTTTCCCTCTTTCCCAACCACCTGTTCATCTTCCCTAAAATCTGCATGTGTGCAGGTCTACGGGATAGATCTTAGTAGCCGATTTTTTCACCCCCTCAAATATTGTCCAAACTTTACAAAAAAATTATGTGCGTCACCGTAACCCTCCCCTCTACCCACCATAAAAATCCCCAATCCTAATTCGTCCATTGGGTCCTTGGTGAAAGCCCTTGATCAGGGGGTTCAAGTTATGTCCAGTCTGTTCTGTATTTCGGGACAGTGTGATTAGTCAACTATCAGTCATTTTAATTTCAAATCCAGCCATTGGATGCGTTGGGCTTCTAATATGTCGTATGATTTTGAGTCCCCTTTCCAACGGTACCCATTTTGCCCCGATCCGACGTTGGGATTGAGCGTACCAGCCGATCTCGTCAGAGCGTATAGTTATGGCCAGAAACATAGCTCTGGGACAGCCTTGAGAACAAATCCCAAAAAAATTGCCCGCCTCCACTCCGGTGACCGCCGCTCCCGAGGATCGACCCGGGCCACTCCAGGAGCACCCCCGCCAGTTGCTGCAGCCAAGAGCCGCCCCGGACGTCGCCGGACTAGTAGCGGGTCCCACGTGTCATCCTGGGGGCCCGAGTGAACGGAGCCAAACAGGCCGACCGTGTCCGCCCGAGCGCCACCGACTACTGCCCGCCAACCCGAGATTGGTGCTCCCGGACCCCACGTGTCACCTGTTACCTCCCTACGTGGAGTGGGCTTAGCATTAATTCTGTAATTATTAATTATTGATGTACCGGGAGTTCCGGATCTCGACCGGGAAGTCTTCCCCACGCCCCGAGCGTGGAGGTACACTCGCCACCCCCCTCTTGTCGTATTTGCTTTTCTAGTATACGTTCTAGATGCCGCTGCATGTGAGTAGGATATTTTATTAGCTTGTTATATTTTAATCACCGCTGCGAGAGAGAGAGGGTGACCTGTCCCGTGACTTGATCCGAGCATGGAAGAGCTGACTACCCGACTCACTACCGGTTCCTCAACCGCGCAGGTCCCACGTTTCCCTCGCTAGGGACGAGTTGCGAGCTAGAGTCCCAGGCTCGTATTTTATCCCGCATCAAGTTCCGTCCAAGGACTGCAATCAAGGCCCAGGCCCTCACTGATTTCATCGCCGAGTGCACGATACCCGAAGAGGGCTCGCCTGCACAGTCCTTGGGACCAATATGGGTGCTCTACGTCGACGGATCATCCTGCGCCATCAGCAGTGGGGCAGGACTAGTCCTATTGTCACCAGAGGGGGTAGAGTTGCAATATGCTCTCTGCTTCAACTTCTCGACCACGAATAACGTGGCCGAGTATGAAGCGCTCCTATTAGGATTATGAATGGTGAAGCACCTGGGGGGCGAACAGCGTGCGGGCTTACATCAACTCCATGCTCGTCGCCAATCAAGTCAAGGGTGAGTTCGAAGCACGAGAGGCAATGATCAAGTACCTTGAGAAGGCCAAAGCCACTTCCCGGGAGTTCTCCCATTTCGAGATGGTGCACATTCCAGGGAGGAGAATGTCCGAGTAGACGCTCTATCTCGCCTAGCGTCTTCAACTGCAACCTCCGGCTCGAGATCCATCTTGATAGAAGAACTGTCGACGTCGAGCATGGAAGAACCGATGCGCCAAGTGAACGCCATCGACTATGAACCCTCATGGATGGATCCGCTCTTAGACTTCCTCCTAAGACAACAACTTCCAAGCAACGGTGCCTAGGCCCGCCGCACGTGAGCGCACATGATGCACTTCACAATGGTTGATGGCCGCCTTTATAGGTGATCACTTTCAGCTCTGCTGCTGAAGTGCTTGTTCCCTACGAAAGCCAAGCAAGCCGTATAGGAAGCACACGAAGGGCTTTGCAGGAGTCACGTAGGAGGGCGAGCACTCGCACGGACCCTCATCCAGCAAGGATATTGGTGGCCGACGTTGCAGCAAGACTGCCTCGACTACGTCCGGAAGTGTCCACAATGTCAAAAGTTCTCCAACATGCACCACCAGCCAGCTACGCAACTGCATGCTCTGATGGAGCCTTGCCCATTTGCTCGGTGGGGGGTAGACATACTGGGTCCTTTCCATGAGGCTCAGGGGAGGAAGAAATTCCTCTTGGTCGCCATCGATTACTTCACCAAATGGGTCGAGGCAGAACCCTTAGTGAAGATCACAAGCGAAGCAACATGGAAGTTCATGTTGCAGAACATCATCTGTCGATTTGGGATACCACACGTCCTCACAACTGACAATGGCAGGCAGTTTGCGAGCACAACCTTCCAAGAAAAGTGCTCGGAGCTGGGGATTTGGAATTACTACACATCGATGGGCCACCCCCAGGCAAACGGTCTGGTAGAGAATGCCAATAGAACACTTCTTCACGGCATCAAGACCTGCCTGGAGCAAGCATGTGACTCATGGATAGATTCCATTCCAAACATACTATGGGCACACCGGACATCTGCTAGGGTCGCCACAGGAGAGGCCCCGTTCCACCTTGCGTATGGAGTAGAAGCAGTCATACCGGTGGAGATATCCAACCATCTCTACGAGTTGGACAGTTTGATGAGGCCATAAACAACCAGGCAATGCAAGAAAACATAGACCTACTCGAGGAAGACAAAGCGCGCGCCCAGTTAAGGCTCGTAGCCTATCAGCAGAAGTTGGCCCAATACTACAATGCTCGCGTTAAAGAATGCCACTTCCTCCCCGGAGACCTGGTGCTGCGACGAACAAGCGTGGAGGACCCTAGAGCAGCTATGGGTAAACTAGCGCCAAATTGGGAAGGCCCGTACAGGGTAACAGAAGTGCTCAGCAAAGGAGCGTACAAGCTAACGACGTTGGAGGTGTGAGAGGTGCCCAGGACATGGAATTCTGTAAACCTCAGAATTTTTTACCAATAAATTATTTTTGACATGTCACCTCGCCAGTATAACAAAAGCGTCACCATCTGAACTCATCTATGGTGGCTTCCAAGCCTCCAAGAAGCAAGCACTCATGCTCCTTCGAAAAATATGGTGGCTTCTAAGTTTCCAAGAGGCGAGCACTTATGCTCATTTAGAAACTTTGGTGGCTTCCAAGTCTCCAAAAAGTGGGCACTTATGCTCCTTCAAAAATTATGGTGGCTTCTAAGCTTCCAAGATGCGAGCATTAATTCTCCCTTAGAAACTATGGTGGCTTCGAAGCCCCCAAGAGGCGAGCACCCATGCTCCCTCAAAAATCATGGTATCCCCGAGCTTCCAAGAGGCGAGCACCCACGATCCCTTAGAAATCATGAGCAATAGTCTTGTCCTACCAAGGGAAGACATACGCTCTCCCCCAAGGCTAAGTAACATGTAAAGCCTTCCAAGGTAAACCCCCATCGTCTCCGAAGATGAAGCACATCGACAGCATGAGGCAAACACGAGACCCTTGGTTTTCCAAAGGAACGGAACACATGAACACTATAGATGGGTGGATTTGAACGATGAGTTTATGTACTCTCACAAGTTCACCACGCACTGTTATGACCGTCAATTGGGCACTAGCCCAATCGGGCACAATTCGGACCCATGAACTAAACGGGCCAAAAATCTGGACAGATTACATAAGAACCCTTAGAAATTTCGTAACTTAACATAGGAAGTTCAGCATGGGATGAAAACAGGCTCATTAGAAAGCTTGGATCCTTAGCCCAAACTCGTATGTTGAGGTGGAAACCCAATTCACACCAGAACCCACGGTTCTGAGCCCTGTTCTGCCAGCTGTCATGAAGATGTGTGACTATTGGTCGAATTCGCACATAATTCAAGAAAAAATCATAACTCCTGGTAAGAAAAAAGAAATTCGATGAAACTAGAACCAAAATTTAGATCACAAAGTCCTCTTGATTTCATCTGAAGACACCCCAACCCTAATCCCAACAGAAAAATGTGCTCACTCGCATTTACGATAATGTAGATGAAGGGTCGCAACTGGAACACGAGAAATAAATGTTAATATTGTGAAAACCATAACTCATGGTAAGATTGATGAAATTCGATGAAACTAAGACCAAAATTTAGATCACGAAGTCCTCTTGATTTCATATGAAGACACCGCAACCCAAATCCCAACCGAAAAATGCGCTCACTCGCATTTACGATCAGGTAGACGAAGGGTCACGATTGGAACACGAGAAATAAATGTTAATATTGCGAAAGCCATAACTCATGGTAGGATTGACGAAACTCGATGAAACCATGACCCAAAGTTAGATTAAGAAGTCCTCTTGATTTCATATGAAGACGTCTCAACCTAATTCCCAATAGACGAGGGCACCCACTAGCATTTATGACCGATGGTCATAGGGTCACATATGTTCAACCCGAAGGGGGTGCTTAGCATTAACTCCTCTTCAAACCAGCGACCTTGGAGCCATGAGGGACGTGGATAAACCCTTGGGAAGCCTGAAAAACTATATAAGGGGGGGTTTCAGGGGTGGCCATCCTTTAGCAACACTTATCCTCCATTTTTTGCCACCTACGGCTCCCTTGGTGAAAGAAAGAGAGGTGAGGGACCTTGGCCTTTGCGTACGAGGGTGAACCCGCAACGAAGTCTTTGTGGATCTGGGGTGTGGATCTCACCCCCGGATCGAAAGGAAAAGCTTTAGGTGGATCTGGGGTGTGGATTTCATCCCCGGATCATCGCTCTAATATTTCAAAAGGTAGGCACCTAACCTCAAACTTTAGGGGTCGATGATGTATTAGAATGGTTTTAAAACAAATTTGCTACACTCTAAAAGAAGTATTAAGGGCATGTGGGGACCACCATAATGTTCATTCTGATTTTGTCATTCATTAAGTTCTCTCGGGTTTCATAAGTCCCCACAGCCGCTAGGTAAAAGGGGCCTGTGTGTTGTTTGTAAGGTCTGTGCATTATTTACAAGGTCTGTGCATTGTTTGTATGGTCTGCGCACTTTTGTCCATACTGATAGGGTGCTAGGCCCGGATACAGAGGTGGGTGAATGTATCCTGCTACGAATAATGGCCCAAATTAAAACTCTAAAGCTCATATATGTGGAATAAAAACTAGTGAGCTCTCCAAGATGAGATAATAAGACAACACTTGATCAAACAGTTGGACTGCAACAATGCAGCCACCTGATCAAACCGGAAACGCAGACAGAACTATAGAAACCAAACTCACCTAGCAAAATATAATGCTAAGGTTACTGCAGATAGAAACAACAATAACAAATTTACTCCCTGGATAACACAACTAACCATGCATGCATAACCTGTGAAAGGGAGGTAGAAGGCAAGGAGCAAATGCACAAAACAAAACCACTGCTCAAGAGATTTTTTAGGTGGTTCGGTCCTCCAGACCTACGTCCACCCCTCACTCCCAACCGGAGTGAGGCTTCCACTAGCACAAGCTAGAAAACTGCAGACTCAGTCTGCGAACAAGATGCTGCCACACAGCTTGACCAGGGGAACAACCTCCCCTCTTCCTCCAGACCGGAGGGACACCCCAAGTGGCTCCCAGCCACTTGGAAACCAGAGACTAGGTCTCTCTTCCTCCAGACCAGGAGGGAACCCACCAGTGACTCCCCGTCACCAGCAAACCAGAGGTCGCAGACCTCTCTTCCTCCAGACCAGGAGGGACCCCTGGACTTGCAACCCACAAGCCCAGAACCAGAGGACCAATCCTCCCTTCTCTTGAGTCCACAGGAGGAACCCGACCTCACTACTGAGAATCGGAAGAACAATAGTAACCAGAGTAATAAAAGGAAAAATAAGAAAACATAAAAAGCACAGCGACAAGAGCTGGAAATGAAACACAAGAAATATAGCTCTCAATGAGCATAGTCGTTCTGGATTTGATCCACGAACAGACTGAACAGATCTTCAATAGCACTCTCTCCTCTCTTCCTTTCTTCCTCTTCTTTCTTCTTCTTTTTGCTTCTCTTTCTTTTCTCTCTTTCTTTTGCTGCTCTCGCACTCTTCTTCTTTCTTCTTCTTCTTCTTCTTTCTTCTTTTGCTCTCTGCCTCTCTTCTTCTTCTTTCTTCTTCTTCTGCTTCTCTGCTTCTATTCTCACAGTCTCGATCATCCCTCTTCTATTCTCATCATTTTTCTTCAGTGGACGAAGGCTTCTATTTATATCAGCTTCAGCAGGTGCTAGGGCGTGTGTCCTTCAGGTTCCCGCCCAGAGAGCACCTCGGATCACGTGTCAGGCATCATCCTCGGTTCACGCGCCCAGTCATTAACCTGAGTCATCTGGAGGCAGAGATAAAATGAAATGAAACGAATTAGTTAGTTCAGGCTTATAACAACGAGTGTATATACTTTAGAAGCAGTAAATGAGTAAGTGTGTACACTGAGAGAGTGTATAGACTTGTAGGTCTTCATGCGACCTCAGTGTATATACTTGCTGAAGAATGCATTATCATAACAAGGGGGAATGTGTGGACTTCTATGAAATGTAAGAAGCCATCGAGTGTATAGACTTAGAGACATTAATTAGGCAAGTGTGTACAATGTGAGAGAGTGTATATACTTGCTGTGAAGAACAGCAATGTGTAGACTTGTGAAGCATAACTGTATGCAGTGTATAGACTTCAATGAATGCAATGCATGCACAATGATGCAATGTATAGACTATGAAGATATGTGTGTTAAGCTCAACAATGTATAGACTATGCAACGGCATCAAAGCAACATATCGATGTACAGACTTTGGCTTGATCAATGCACACTGCACAAATGGATGTACAGACTTGAAGTGGCATGTAGCAGATGATGAACAGCCAAGCATGTATAGACTTACCAATGCGAGCATAGGCTGTACACACTTTGATTGCGTGCAAGAGAACGCAGTGTACAGACTTTGCTGTGAAGAACAATGCATGAATGCAGTGTATAGACTTGCTATTAACATGCATGAGAACCCAATGTACAGACATGTTGTCCCTGCAGCTGACGACTCCAGTGTATAGACTTGCTGAGGGAAGGGCTGTATAGACTTTAAGCAAAGCAAGGCAGTCGAGTGTGTAGACTTCATGATGTGTAGACTTTGGCACAAGAAACGGCTGTACAGACTTTAGCTCAATAGCGATGTATAGAGTTTTGAAAGCTTGAACGACGAAGCATGCTGTACAGACTTTGAGCGTTGTATAGACTTTGCGAAGCACATGCCTTGGCTGTTCAGACTTCAGACTTGAACGTGTGTGCTGTGAACGATGTATACACTTAGAGGCCCTTGAAGGGTGTACAGACTTGAAGAACCGAAGCTAATGTAGAGACTTGATGAATGGCTCAGCAATGTATAGACTTGGTGAGCTTCAGAGCATAATGTGCAGACGTTACCACTGTATAGACTTGAAGTTCTGAACGTAGGTAAAGGCTGGGATTGTATAGACTTGCACAGTGCTGCCAATGTATAGACTTCCAATGCAATAGAAGACTCTGTATGGACTTTGAAGATGCAAGCGATGTACAGACTTGGGGTTCCACTGTGGATGTATAGACTCTGAAGAAATGAGGCGATGTGCAGACTTGGTGCCTTGAAGGATGTATAGACTTCAGTTGAGCAAGCTACACTGCCGTTGTATGGACTTGATCTTCAAGGAATGGCTGTACAGACTTTGAAGGCTTAGCGGAGGATGTACAGACTTTGAATATGAAAACCAATGTATGGACTTCAGGTGAAGACCAACGTACATACTTTGAATATGAAGACCAATGTACAGACTATGAGAGCTAAGGCCAATGTATTGACTTGCGAAACTGGGGGGTCGACCCATCAGAAATGGGGGGTAGACCCACAACTGTCCAGTCAATGCTGATAGAGTGTAGACATGATCAAGAAATGCATGTGCCAATGTACACACTTGAAAAATCGATGTGAAGACTATGCATGAGACGGTGAGCCATGTACAGACTTTGAAGCTTAACAGAGACACATGATGTACAGACTTCATGAAATGCATGCTATTCAATGTACACACTTTGAATTCATGCAAGCTGATGTATAGACTTCAATTGAAGCCAACCGAAGAGTGTATAGACTACACTTATTTGGGGAGTCGACCCATCTAGAAAGGGGGGTCGACCCACACTAAGCTGACTGTGATGATGCAAGGATGTTTAGCCTGAACAGAATTCCATAAGCAGAGTGAAGCAACTGATGAATGTGTATATGAATGCTTCATGCAGCAGATAACATGGCTGAACATCAAATATGCAATGCTTTTAGACCTGATAAACTAACAGAACAGCAGACTGACTGAACATATGAAGATGACTCATACAGCAAGATGACTCACAGTGATTAACTCACAACAAAAACCAATCATGAAATGATTAACTCACATCAAAGACAATCATCAAAAGATTAACTCACATCAAAGCCAATCATCAAAACCATAGGGGCACAACAATCTCCCCCTTTTTGATGATGGCAACACTACACTGTGGTTGATGTCTGATGACACAAACTATTCTCCCCCTTTGACTTCATCAAAAAGAAAATAGTTTGAGAAGTTAAAGCATGTTTAAAAAATAGTCAATTTCTCCTCCTTGCAATAAACAAGATGAACCATGGAGAGGTATGAATGCAGAAATGCAGATGCAACTAGAAGTGCAATACCTCCCCCTAAATATATGAATGCAAAGATACAATTGTTACCAATTGAGATGAACATGATTCAATATTACAAGGAAGCTCCCCCTGAGTAGATGCCAATTGATATGCATCTGTTGTATTTCTCCCAATTGATATGGCTGAGAGGGAGACCACTGTGGAATTCAAGGACAGTGAGCAGAAGAGTTTCAAATAATAGATTTTCAAAGAGGCTCCAAGCACAAGAAGTTCAACAAGATTTTCAAGGAGATATCAATCTCATAAATCCAAAATATAATTTTTCAAGGTCTTCCATTATAAGGGCTTATGAATGAAGTTTATTGATCAGCATGGTTTAAACATGATGTATGCAGAGTTTATCAATAAAATTCTGTATTGATATCTAAAACCATGGTTTAATAAAAATGAACCAAGCCCTCATTTTTATCTTGATTAACCTCCCTTTCTCTTACACAATCAAATTTATTGACTTCAATCGGAATTACATGCACTAGAATTGAGATCAAGCATTTATGAAGTCATGTGAATTTGTCTAGGGTTGTAGCAATTTGATTTTAGCATCAATATTCAGATATTTCGATTTGTTCAACAATTTTCATGCTACAAATTTTACGAGCACTCTAGTTCAGTGCACACCTTGTAACTAGAGGATATACCTTGATCAGAGGCCAATATCCCTAAGCACTTAGTGTGACTCACAGTCATACTTTATATAAACAGAGGTAGCATTTACACATCATGACACATTACAAATCATTTCTTGATGAGTGAGTTGTATTTCTCAGTGTGCATGCCATTGCTCTGCCTGATTAACACTCATTCTTAAGCAGAGTTAACTATGGCACCTCAAGACACAGTCCTTTGACATGTGTTTCTCAGTGACCAAAGTCATTGCTCTGACAGAAATTACCCTTTAGACATTTCAGAAAAATTCATTTGCTTCAAATCAATAATAGTTTCATGTACTAAACCAAATAAAGCCCTGTATTCAATAGTGCAGATTTCAGAAGTATTTACAAGACACATCATGCAACAGTTGGTTAAAGTTTATTAAACATGTTTCAGATATATTTTTTTAAGAAATTTTAAAGTCAAACTCAATGAATACATTAAACTTAAACCACATGAGTTATTTCAGACATTCATAAAATCGTATAATAGAAGATTCCTAGTTCAAGTGTTTTCAGATTTATGATCGAGATAGTCCCATTGAAATCTTCATGAAAGACTGATGGAATTCAGATATCAAATGATATATGAGATTTTGAAGCCCAGTGTTTTTCAAATTGTGATCAAGGTTTGTCAACAAAATCAATAAGAAAGGATATGCAATGAGTTCTCACACGAGTATGCATTTGACAACCTACCTGCAATGCATTGACTCCCCCTGAAAATATGCATTCAGTCACTCTTTTTGGCATTTTTCAATATAAGGAAATGCGATGCACTATATGTATGCAAGGACATGCAATTAACTCCCCCTGAAAAATATGCAATGATTTGCACTGAAGACTGAACATATGACAATGTGACTTATGCTCAATCAGACTGCCCTATTAAGCAAGATTACCCATGGTACCAGGCGGAGCACTTGGTCTAAAAGACCACCTCACACATAGCAAGAACCTCCAGACAGATTTCCCTGCCTTTTGATAGCTTACCATTTATATACCATAGAGGTCAATCATGATAATTCAACATGCAGTCCTATATGCAATCCAGATTTTCAGTGAGCTATGCAATAGACAAATTTCAAACCACATTCATATGCAGTTCAGATTTTTTAGAAATTTCAGAATGTAATTTGTTTTCAGAGATTATGCATAACAACAATTATCAAATAATTGCAATTGGCATATGTATGCATCAGATGCAGACAACCCTTTTTAATCTGATATTTGCACAGAACACTCAGCAAGTGTATGATCAGAAAATGATGCAAATGGCAGATGATGAATGAAAATGCAAAATCAGATCTAATGTGCTATGCAATAAGACTAAGAACAGGAAGTGTAAGAAATTTACCTGAAAGATTCAAGAGGGGTTTTCTTCTTGAGTGCCTTGGATTGTTACCCCTCTTTATTAATCAGCTTCCAAGGCACACCTGCAAGTTAGCAAACTATTTTGCACAAATAGGCACCCAAGAGATCTTGGGTCCTGACATGGCAGTATCACTCCTAGCAGGTTTTCTCAGCACATTTTTAACTTGATGATCATTAAATTTCATCAGAGGATAACCATCCATCAAATGTCCAGATTTGCCATAATGATGGCAAGAAGCAGCAGTTTTCAGATCTGATTTATGCACATTCTTATTAGCATGAATTCTATGTGCATATGCATGAAAATTTTTGTTAACAGAATTAAAATTCTGCTTACCAAAACTAGTCTTGCTTTGGTATCCTGCCAGCCAACAGGTTGCAGCCCTATGACCTGGCTTTCTACAGTTATAGCATGAAAAAATAGACTTTAAGTTTTTTTTATGCACATCATTATGAGCATGAATTTTATGTGCATTGGCATGGAAATTTATGTTATTTGCATGACCAAACTATTTTCCATAATCAAAACATTCAAAGTTTTTCCTTTTAAAAATAACTTTGTTCTTTCTGAGAGCATTTGTACTTGCAGGGAATTTAAACCTTTCATAGATGAAATTTTCCCCTTGAGCATGCCAGCAGTCCTTGACTGTGTGGCCATGCTTTCCACAATGAGAGCAATTGAGAGAATTTCTTTTATAAGAACCTGACCAGCATTCAGAGGCCTTGTGACCAGTTCTGTTGCAGTTAAAGCAGATGATGAGCTGGTTCTTTGAAATAGATTTGTTCTTATTAAAAACATGCTGATTTGAAAAGTATTTTGTATGATTTGAACATGATTTTTCCTTACCACTTGCAAACCAGCAATGAGCAGTAGTGTGTCCTACTTTATTACAATTAGAACATGTGACATTCTTTTTCTGACCAGACACAGATTTTCTAGCATGTTTTTTGTCATCTTGTTTCATCACAAAACAGTTACTCATAAAGTGTCCATGCCTTCCACAATAATGACAAGAGCCATTTGATTTCTTTAAAACATGGCATTTATCAGATGAGTTTTTAGCATGCAGACTGTTCCTTTGAGTTTTTGATGTTTTATAATTTTTATTTTATTTTTCTGTTTTCTTAGCCTTGTACTGAGGTGGTGATGAAGTAGAAGGCTTTTCCTGTTCAGATGATTTAACGAAAATAGTTTTCAGCTTGTATCCATCAACCTTTTTCGACTTTTCAATTTGTTTTTCGGTTCTCTGAACAGTAGACTGAGAAACAGGTGGCTTCTGTGAAGTGTGAGAAGTAGAGCTAGCAACAAAGGATGTATGAATTTTATCTTCAAAATTCTTTTTATTTACAGGGTTATAGCCTAACCCCTCCTTCTGAAAATTGACATTTACTCCCAGCAGTTTGTTCAGATTATCTTGCCCACTAACAAATTTAGACAGGGAGTTTTTTAAATCTTGAATTTTATTTTCTTGAGAGGAAATGTGTAACTAATAACTGGCAATCTCTTGCTCACTGCAATTCATAGCTTCATTCAAAACTTTATTAGCTGGTTTGTATTTTTCAAGTTCTTGTTCCAGATTGCTCAGTTTTTCAGGGTCTTCAACACAAACACTTTTTTCTCTTTCTAAGGCTAGCAGTCTCTCAGACATAGTGGAGTTCAGCACTTTTAACTTCTCATTTTCTTCTTTAAGCTTATTATTTTGAACTAATTCATTTATTAGAAGCTGGTCTTCTGAGTTGACTTCATACTTTCTTACAGCCCCAAATTCCTTTAATTCTTTTTGTTGTTTCTCCAGATCTTTCTGTAATTCTATATTTACAGATTTTATTGCATTGAATTTTTCAATCAACAAATCATTCTCTCGTTTAAGTTTCTCTAAATTTTCTTCATTTTCTTTGGAGAAGTTTTTGAGGGAATCTTTTTCAGACTTCAGCTTATCTAAATCTGAGTTCACACTTTCAAAAATTTTCATCAATTCCTTATACTGGTCAAGAGTCTGATTATCATTATTTGAATTGAGTTTCTCTTTGAGTTTAGATATCTCATTTGCAACTTCTTGACTTTCCATTTTTAGCAATCTAATTTGTTCCAGCAGCTTTTGATTATCAGACTTATATGCATCATGAGATTGTTTCAGCTTTGAGCAATTTCTATAAGAAGAACTTGAACTTTCTGACCCAGTACCCTTTTTCAATTTTTTATACTGACTTCTTAACCTCTCATGTGACTCTAATAATTCAGCATATGAATTCTCCCAATCATCTAAAGTATAGTTCTCAAAGGGATTTACCTCATCATCATTATCGTCTTCATTATGATTGCTGCCTTGATCGCTGCCACTCTGATTACTTCTGTTGGCCATCATACAGCTATCCTCATATATCCTGTGAGCTAGCTTCAGCATATCCAAAATGTCCTTAGCAGAACTGCAATCATGAAAGCAGGAATGTAAAGCTCTATCAGTAGCTGCCTTCATTAGATTTGTAGCTATCTGATTCTCTTCATGCATTGATCTGTGACTGTCAGTCCATTTGGACTTTTTCTTTGGTAATTTATGAGGACCGTGTGAAATTAACTTCCACAGATCAGGATTAACTGATATAACATATTTGTGCAGACTGGCAAACCACACATTAATATTAAAGCCATTGAAAACCGGTGGATCACCCATGGAAACAAATAGATATAATGCAACAGGAATATTGATGCACCAAAAGCAAATAAGCACCTAAGACTGCAGGATCGGATCTGCAGGTCGCTGGACCTTCTATGCAGACACTGCTCTGATACCAATTGATAGGGTGCTAGGCACGGATACAGAGGGGGGTGAATGTATCCTGCTTTGAATAATGGCCCAAATTAAAACTCTAAAGCTCGGATATGCGGAATAAAAACTAGTGAGCTCTCCAAGATGAGATAATAAGACAACACTTGATCAAACAGTTGGACTGCAACAATGCAGCCACCTGATCAAACCAGAAACGCAGACAGAACTATGGAAACCAAACTCACCTAGCAAAATATAATGCTAAGGTTACTGCAGATAGAAATAACAATAACAAATTAACTCCCTGGATAACACAACTCACAATGCATGCATAACCTGTGAAAGGGAGGTAGAAGGCAAGGAGCAAATGCACAAAACAAAACCACTGCTCAAGAGATTTTTTAGGTGGTTCGGTCCTCCAGACCTACGTCCACCCCTCACTCCCAACCGGAGTGAGGCTTCCACTAGCACAAGCTAGAAAACTGTAGACTCAGTCTGCGAACAAGATGCTGCCACACAGCTTGACCAGGGGAACAACCTCCCCTCTTCCTCCAGACCGGAGGGACACCCCAAGTGGCTCCCAACCACTTGGAAACCAGAGACTAGGTCTCTCTTCCTCCAGACTAGGAGGGAACCCTCTAGTGACGCCCCGTCACCAGCAAACCAGAGGTCGCAGACCTCTCTTCCTCCAGACCAGGAGGGACCCCTAGACTTGCAACCCACAAGCCCAGAACCGGAAGACCAATCCTCCCTTCTCCTGAGTCCACAGGAGGAACCCGACCTCACTACTGAGAATCGGAAGAACAATAGTAACCAGAGTAATAAAAGGAAAAATAAGAAAACATAAAAAGCACAGCGACAAGAGCTGGAAATGAAACACAAGAAATATAGCTCTCAATGAGCATAGTCGTTCTGGATTTGATCCACGAACAGACTGAACAGATCTTAAATAGCACTCTCTCCTCTCTTCCTTTCTTCCTCTTCTTTCTTCTTCTTTCTGCTTCCCTTTCTTTTCTCTCTTTCTTTTGCTGCTCTCGCACTCTTCTTCTTTCTTCTTCTTCTTCTTTCTTCTTCTGCTCTCTGCCTCTCTTCTTCTTCTTTCTTCTTCTTCTTATGCTTCTCTGCTTCTTTTCTCACAGTCTCGATCAGCCCTCTTCTATTCTCATTATTTTTCTTCAGTGGACGAAGGCTTCTATTTATATCAGCTTCAGCAGGTGCTAGGGCATGTGTCCTTCAGGTTCTCACCCAGAGAGCACCTCGGATCACGTGCCAGGCATCATCCTCGATTCACGCGCCTAGTCATTAACCCGAGTCATCTGGTGACAGAGACAAAATGAAATGAAACGAATTAGTTAGTTCAGGCTTATAACAATGAGTGTATATACTTTAGAAGCAGTAAATGAGTAAGTGTGTACACTGAGAGAGTGTATAGACTTGTAGGTCTTCATGCGACCTCAGTGTATATACTTGCTGAAGAATGCATTATCATAACAAGGGGGAATGTGTGGACTTCTGTGAAATGTAAGAAGCCATCGAGTGTATAGACTTAGAGACATTAATTAGGCAAGTGTGTACAACGTGAGAGAGTGTATATACTTGCTGTGAAGAATAGCAATGTGTAGACTTGTGAAGCATAACTGTATGCAGTGTATAGACTTCAATGAATGCAATGCATGCACAATGATGCAATGTATAGACTATGAAGATATGTGTGTTAAGCTCAACATTGTATAGACTATGCAACGGCATCAAAGCAACATATCGATGTACAGACTTTGGCTTGATCAATGCACACTGCACAAATGGATGTATAGACTTGAAGTGGCATGTAGCAGATGATGAACAGCGAAGCATGTATAGACTTACCAATGCGAGCACAGGCTGTACACACTTTGATTGCGTGCAAGAGAACGCAGTGTACAGACTTTGCTGTGAAGAACAATGCATGAATGCCATGTATAGACTTGCTGTTAACATGCATGAGAACCCAATGTACAGACATGCTGTCCCTGCAGCTGACGACTCCAGTGTATAGACTTGCTGAGGGAAGGGCTGTACATACTTTAAGCAAAGCAGGGCAGTCGAGTGTGTAGACTTCATGATGTGTAGACTTTGGCACAAGAAACGGCTGTACAGACTTTAGCTCAACAGCGATGTATAGAGTTTTGAAAGCTTGAATGACGAAGCATGTTGTACAGACTTTGAGCGTTGTATAGACTTTGCGAAGCACATGCCTTGGCTGTACAGACTTCAGACTTGAACGTGTGTGCTGTGAACGATGTATACACTTAGAGGCCCTTGAAGGGTGTACAGACTTGAAGAACCGAAGCCAATGTAGAGACTTGATGAATGGCTCAGCAATGTATAGACTTGGTGAGCTTCAGAGCACAATGTGCAGACTTTACCACTGTATAGACTTGAAGTTCTGAACGTAGGTAAAGGCTGGGATTGTATAGACTTGCACAGTGCTGCCAATGTATAGACTTCCAATGCAACAGAAGACTCTGTATGGACTTTGAAGATGCAAGCGATGTACATACTTGGGGTTCCACTGTGGATGTATAGACTCTGAAGAAATGAGGCGATGTACAGACTTGGCGCCTTGAAGGATGTATAGACTTCAGTTGAGCAAGCTACACTGCCGTTGTATGGACTTGATCTTCAAGGAATGGCTGTACATACTTTGAAGGCTTAGCGGAGGATGTACAGACTTTGAATATGAAAACCAATGTATGGACTTCAGGTGAAGACCAACGTACATACTTTGAATATGAAGACCAATGTACAGACTATGAGAGCTAAGGCCAATGTATTGACTTGCGAAACTGGGGGGTCGACCCATCAGAAAAGGGGGGTCGACCCACAACTGTCCAGTCAATGCTGACAGAGTGTAGATATGATCAAGAAATGCATGTGCCAATGTACACACTTGAAAAACCGATGTGAAGACTATGCATGAGACGGTGAGCCATGTACAGACTTTGAAGCTTAACAGAGACACAGGATGTACAGACTTCATGAAATGCATGCTATTCAATGTACACACTTTGAATTCATGCAAGCTGATGTATAGACTTCAGTTGAAGCCAACCGAAGAGTGTATAGACTACACTTATCTGGGGAGTCGACCCATCTAGAAAGGGGGGTCGACCCACACTAAGCTGACTGTGATGATGCAAGGATATTTAGCCTGAACAGAATTCCACAAGCAGAGTGAAGCAACTGATGAATGTGTATATGAATGCTTCATGCAGCAGAAAACATGGCTGAACATCAAATATGCAATGCTTTTAGACCCGATAAACTAACAGAACAGTAGACTGACTGAACATATGAAGATGACTCATACAGCAAGATGACTCACAATGATTAACTCACATCAAAGCCAGTCATCAAAAGATTAACTCACATCAAAGCCAATCATCAAAACCACAGGGGCACAACACATACGTAGGTAAAAGGGGTCTGTGTGTTGTTTGTGAGGTCTGTGCATTATTTACAAGGTCTGTGCATGTTTTATAAAGTCTGTGCATATTGAAGGTCTATGCATGTTTTATAAAGTCTGTGCATGTTTATGGTCTGTGCATGTTTTAGTAATGGTAAGGTATGTGCATGTTTTGTAAAGTTTGTGCATATTTTATAGTAAAGTCTGTGCATGTTCTAGTAATGGTAAGGTCTGTGCATGTTTTGTAAAGTCTGTGCATGTTTTATAGTAAAGTCTGTGCATGTTCTGGTAATAGTAAGTTATGTGCATGTTTTATAATGTCTGTGCATGTTTAAGATATGCGCATGTTTTATAAAGTCTGTGCATGTTTAAGGTCTGTGCATGTTTTATAAAGTCTATGCATGTTTAAGGTCTCTGCATGTTTTATAAAGTCTGTGCATGTTTAAGTCTGTGCATGGTTTATAAAGTCTGTGCATGTTTATGATGGGGACATCACCTCCCATTGCATCCGGCATGGTCTAGTCATTTAATTTTTAGTCCTATGTAATTTTTATTTGAGTCATTTGATGTATTTTCTCTTTTAATTGAGTCATGTTCCTAGGTCTTGTGTTTATTTCCCTAAGTTTGAGTGTCATTAGGTTGTCTAGTTAGCTATTGGGCCCAATTCATTGGGCTTGGCCCAAGGGCTCCCCCTACCCCCTCGGTTATTTGTCATTGAGTCAATTGTCAGGGACTTTTGTAGAAATGTGGGTTTCCTATATATAGGACCCCATTCCCCCCCATTTCAACTTAATGAATCAATGAATGAAAAACTTGCCATTTTGAGAGTTTACACTTCTTATCTAGTGGAGAGATTCCATTTTTGGGGTGAGAAGCCCTAGGGGAGAGATTCCCCACCCTTCCCTCTCTTAATCTCTCTTTTTCACTCCACTTTCTCTCTCCTCAACACCCAAATTCGAATTCTCTTCTCTCTCCTCCCTTCCCAACCACCTCCACTCCCCACCTACCCCATTTAAGCCTCTTCCCATTCCCCACAACCCTCATCAATACTCCACCCCTTCCCAAGACCCCCTCCACCAATCCTCTCCTCACCATCCAACCCCCAACTACCCCTCCCACTTTCCCAAGCACCCTTCCCACTACCCCAAGCACCCCTTCCCTTCCCCAACACAACCCCCCCTGTCACGCCCCGAGCGCGGAAGATTCCCGGAGATGCGCGACGTGTCTATATCAATCATATCAATCAGAGTGGTCGTGTATTCGACGCAAAGACAGAGATGCGCAAAATAGCAAGATAACCCAATTCTTTATTTCATAATGGATAGACTATTACAAATCCAATACTCTGTTTAATAAAAAGGAAAAGAATACATATTTGACTCAAGAAACTATAGGAAAGACTAGACGACACTTGAGCAGCTCTATCACTTTCACTCTTGAACATTCCCATCCGATTGACTTCCATCATCGTCGGACTTACCTGAAAAGTACAAGGGACAAACGGAATGAGCGAACGCTCAGTAGGAAATTATATCTCAAGTACTAGCAAGGGGTTTAAGTAATTACATCTTTCATGAATGCAATAAAGCTATGCATGCTCGCATAAAACGACAAGATAGAGAGGATGTAATATCAAGAAATAAGATGAACTTAATCATGAACTTCCAACAAGATGACAAGTGTATTCAAGGTATTCAAGCAAGCACGTTTAACAAGTCATGTCAAGAACTTTGGCTATCATGTATCAAGCAAGTAAATTACCCTTTTTCGGGCCACGCATTTCATGTAAAGTCAAGTACGATTTAAGTACAAGATGTGTGTGGAATGTCCAATCAAGCAAGTCAAGTACTCGGTATAATGCCAGATACCTTATCATTTTAACTCCCATGGGCACAAGTACTTTCGGGTGCTCCTCCCAGGACCAGATCGGGCCCTATATGCACAGGCATTTATCATGTATTTTTGACATCCACTCTTGTTTATATAGCCAATATAGAGTTTCAATATTCAAGCTTGTAGACATGTATGACAACTTTGACAGAATAGAGTCCAAAAATATGACAAAGGACAGATTGGCGATAATAACGGTAAAATCACGATATCAATAAAACTAGGTAGAATATGGTTCCCTTAACTTAGGTCCCATGACAAATCAATATGGACATTCTTTATATAGAATTGAGGTCCACATAAACATTAGATCAAGCAAGATACCCTCATTCTTATCATAGAATTGAGGTTTACAAGAACGACATGATATGGCATGATATCATCATCCCATTAAGAATTTCTTATGATATACTCTTTGTATAAACATAAGGGCCGGTATACCATGTTTCTTTAGATTGACATGGCAAGGATCGTGTAATGGGTTTTTAGGGTACAACCAGCTCAGTCGGCCTTGAGGGAATCCAAGGCTACGAGGAGTCTTACGGAGGTCTCTATGACTAACTCGCTAGTCCAAAGGAACGGAATGTCCAATGGAGAGCTTGTATGTCAATGAGAGTTGAGTGTGATCGATGAAACAACGTGAAACGTGGGACTATACTCACGGAGTGGAGAATAGTGCCGATATATATATTATATAACATATGAAATCGTCGGTTAACAAAAACAGGGAAAAATCAGTTTTACAGTAAAATAACGACTTAGGTCAAGTCGTTTCTCAAGTAATTAACGCCTAACAGAAGGGCGTTTACATATTTCTATTTTACAGAATTTTAATAATTTTATTAATTCATGAAAAACACGCCCTAGTCAGGGGCGTTTTTCAGGTAAGTAACGCCTAACATAAGGGCGTTTACATATGTTCCGTTTTGCAGAATTTCATTATTTCAATAATTTATATAAAACGCGCCCTGGACATGGGCGTTTCTTCAGAGTTGACGACTATATAAGCAGGCGTCTCATTATTTAAATATTTGACAGAATATAAATAATTTTAGGATTTATTTAAAACACGCCTGGAAAGGGGCGTTACTGTTTTAATTTTATTTTACAGGATAGACATAGTTCAGGAATTTACAGAAAACGCGCCCTAGAAAGGGGCGTTTCTTTTCAATTTACGCCCTGTGATGGGGCGTTAACAGGTGTAAAATGACGTTGTCAAGGTCGTGAATTCAAGGAATTTACAATATTTCAACAAATAAATTTCCAAGACATGAGACATGATCATGACAAGAAAATTAGCAGGAATTTACAGGTAGAGTCATGCAAGATATTAGAATTGATATTTCATATTTATTGAATTTTAAACAGGATCAATTATTGATTACATGCGATTGTTCATGAAATTAACGCCTGTATACAAGGCGTATACTTTTAATTAACGATCACTGTGATGGTCGTTTCTTTTAAAGTAGCGCCCTATTCAAGGGCGTTTCTTGAAAAATTTACAGAAAACGTATTAAAACTACATGCAAACTGTATAAATATATCATGCATGGTGCTTCTTATATTTATTTTTAGTTTGGGCTACGAGACTTGAGAAAATCCTACCTTATGATCTGGATGAAGGAGATGAAAGGGCTTTGAAGCTTCAACTGCAACTTAATAGAAGAAGAACAATCGTTCTTCCGTCAACCTGGAGAGGAAACGAAGAATATTAATTCTTCTCATGCTACGTTCATAAGAAAGGAACAGAAGAAGAAAATAGAAGAACATATGTTCTTCACGTACCTATGCAGTTCGATCGTCCAAATAGGTTTAGGGTTGTTCGATCAAGACTATTTATAGGATTTTGGAGTCCTAACAAAAGTAGTGTTTGATTAAGGGTAACATATCCCTAATAGAGTCCTTACTCTAATAGACACTTACTAGATTAGGTTAATCTTTCCCTGGATAAGCTCTGGGTTCGAACAGGTCACGAACTGAATTAACGCCTTTGGTCAGGGCGTTTATTCTTAAATTAACGACCTTGTTCAGGTCGTTTCTTAAGGAACGTCTTGTATAAGGGCGTTCCTTGTTTTTGAAACACGCCTAAGACATGGGCGTTTATTTTACTTGCCTATTTGGTCGCATGAGAGTTGACGACCACATGCGTGGGCGTCCTTTCTTTAGTCACGCCGTATGTAGAGGCGTTTATTTTTAAATTAACGC
The DNA here is from genome assembly GCA_022559845.1 of Amorphophallus konjac. Taxonomy (NCBI): domain Eukaryota; kingdom Viridiplantae; phylum Streptophyta; class Magnoliopsida; order Alismatales; family Araceae; genus Amorphophallus; species Amorphophallus konjac. The sequence goes on along the minus strand of CM040126.1, from coordinate 253,313,907 downwards.
CTTACTCAGAGGCGTTATTTTTAATTTGCTTTATTTTGTCTGTATTACTTCTGTACTATGTATGTTTTTACTTTTATTTCAATATTCATTTATCAGGGTTGCTACACCCTCCCCCACTTAAAAAGAATTTGGTCCCCAAATTTAATATATATAATTATACACGTGGAGAGTGTATATACCTCTTAGAATAACTCAGGAAATCGTTTCTTCATAGATTCCTCGGTCTCCCATGTCGCTTCGCGTTCGGGATTCTTATTCCATTGCACCTTGAGCATGGGAATAACCTTATTCCTTAGAGCTCGTATTTCTCGATCTAAGATCTTCATAGGCTTCTGTTCATAGGTGAGATCTTTCTGGATCACCAGATCTCTATGTTCAATAATATGAGATGGATCGTGCACATACTTCTTCAACATGGATATGTGAAATACATTATGTACCTCGGACAATTGAGGAGGCAATGCGATGCGATAAGCAACCTCGCCAACTCTTTCAAGTACCTCAAATGGTCCGATGAATCTTGGCGTAAGCTTGCCCTTAACACCAAATCTTCGTATGCCACGTCCAGGCGATATCTTGAGAAATACATGATCTCCGATTTGGAATTCAAGATCTCTCCTTCTTGTATCAGCATAAGCTTTTTATCTCGTCTGAGCAACTTGTAATCTTTCTCTGATTACTTGTATCTTCTTAGTTGTAACCCTTACCATGTCTGGACCTAGCAGTTGTTTTTCTCCAACTTCGTTCCAGCATATGGGTGATCTGTAACTCCTTCCGTATAAGGCTTCGAAAGGTGCCATTTGGATACTAGCTTGGTAGCTATTATTATATGTAAATTCCACTAGTGGTAAATGATCGTGCCAGCATCCTCCAAAGTCAATGATGCATGCTCTAAGCATATCCTCAACAACCTGGTTAGTTCTCTCGGTCTGACCATCCGTTTGTGGGTGGAAAGCAGTACTAAAGTTGAGCCTTGTTCCTAACGAATGTTGTAATCCCTTCCAAAAATGAGAAGTAAAACGGGGATCTCTGTCAGACACGATTGAGACAGGGATTCCATGTATCCTGACTATTTCCTTGATGTACAGTGCAGCTAGCACATCAATTGACCATCGGCTTTTTATTGGCAAGAAATGCACCGATTTAGTTAATCGGTCAATGATAACCCAGATTCCATCATGTCCTCCTTTAGATTTAGACAAACCCATGATGAAGTCCATACCAATATCCTCCCACTTCCACTTAGGAATATCTAGAGGGTGTAGTTTTCCAGCAGGCTTTTGGTGTTCCGCCTTGACCTGTTGGCATGTAAGACAGCGTGATACATAGTCCGCTATTTCTCTTTTCATATTGGGCCACCAAAAGTTCCTCTTTACATCTTGGTACATTTTAGTTGATCCAGGATGAATAGTGTACCTTGATCGGTGAGCTTCATCTAAGATCTTCTTCTTTAATTCCGGACAATCAGGTATACAAGTTCTACCTTTGAATAATAATCTTCCATCAGAAGTTAGTTGAAAATCAGATTGTCCTTCTAATCTGCCCTTGATTTCCACTAATATAGGATCATCACCCTGAAGTGCTTGTATCTCAGATAATAAATCTGACTGTATGCTTACATGAGATAATGTAACAAATTTGGATTCCGTGTCCAAGCTTATATTGAGCTCGGAGAATTGTTCAAGTAACCTCCATTCTTGTATCATACAATTGGCTATCATTGCTCTCGGCTTTCGACTAAGGGCATCAGCAACATAATTACCCTTTCCGGGATAGTATTGTATATTGAAGTCGAAGTCCTTGAGATATTCTAGCCAGCGTCTTTGTCTCATGTTTAGCTCCTTTTGTGAGAATAGATATTTGAGACTCTTGTGATCGGAGTAGACAGTGAGCTGTACTCCATAGAGATAGTGTCTCCATATCTTTAGGGCAAATACTACCGCGGCCAATTCTAAGTCATGGACGGGGTAATTCTCCTCATGCTTCTTCAGTTGACGTGAAGAGTATGCTATGACCTTTCCTTGTTGCATTAGGACACATCCGAGGCCAATGCCAGAAGCATCAGTGTAGACCTCGAATTTCTCTCCTTCTATTGGTAGAGCTAACACCGGAGCTGTAGTGAGATGATCCTTAAGAGTTTGGAAACTTCTTTCACATTCCTCACTCCATTCATATCGGATCTCCTTACGTGTTAACCTTGTAAGGGGCACGGCGATCTTAGAGAAATCTTTGATGAATCGCCGATAATAGCCTGCAAGACCTAAGAAACTTCTGATCTCGCTTGCATTAGTGGGTCTTTCCCAGTTTCTTACAGCTTCAACCTTTGACGGATCTACAGATAAATCGTCCTTGGATATGACATGTCCGATAAAAGCCACTTCTTCAAGCCAGAACTCGCATTTGCTGAGTTTAGCATATAATTGATTTGTCCTCAAGACTTGCAATGCAATCCTCAAATGCTCTTCATGTTCTTCCTTAGTCTTAGAATATATCAATATATCATCAATGAAGACTACTATGAATTGATCCAAGTAAGGCCTGAATATGCTATTCATTAACTGCATAAAGGCAGCAGGGGCATTTGTTAGTTCAAAAGGCATAACAACAAATTCGTAATGGCCATACCTGCTTCTGAATGCGGTCTTGTGAATGTCATCATCCTTGATTCTTAACTGATGATATCCCGACCTGAGATCAATCTTGGAAAAATATTTGGATCCTGAAATCTGATCAAATAATTCATCGATTCTCGGCAGTGGATACTTGTTCTTGATAGTAAGATGATTCAACTGTCGATAGTCGATACACAATCTCATGGATCCATCCTTCTTCTTTACAAATAAGACTGGTGCTCCCCACGGGGAAGTACTTGGTCTAATAAACCCTTTTTGGATTAGTTCCATCAACTGCTCCTTCAACTCCTTGAGTTCCGCAGGGGACATTCTATATGGTGCCTTTGAAACAGGACCAGCACCAGGGACTAAGTCAATGGTGAAGGCCACTTCTCTTTGAGGGGGTAATCCCGGCAAATCTTCTGGAAATACGTCTGGGAATTCTCGCACTACCTGAACGTCTTCTATCTTGGTTTTCTTAGCTTCTTTAACAGTGACAAAAGCAAGGAAGGATACACATCCCTTCCTGACGAGCTTGCTTGCTCGAAGAGCCGAAATAAGAGGGGATTTGCTTCGACTCTTAGGACTAGTATAAGTCAGTTCTGGAAATTCTTTGAAAACGATCTTGCTATTACGGCAATCAACCGTTGCCTGGTACTTAGATAACCAATCTGCTCCTAGTATAACATCATATTCTTTTAGATCTAAACAGATAAGATCAATAGAAAAATTCTTTCCTCGAACCAATACCTCACAGTTTTGGTAATGATGCGTGATATCCGTCTCGTTTCCGAGAGGAGTAGACAACACTATTTTCATCCATTCCGGTTCTAGAGGTAACGGGTCAGCAAACTTCTTAGAAACAATAGAATGCGATGCACCCGTATCAAATAAGACATGTGCATATTTGGAACAAATTTTCAATGTACCTTCCACTAATCCGCCTTCTTCTTCAGGTTCGGTCTCCTGTATTGCATGAAGACGAGCATTCTTTGTCACCGGGCGTTTACCATCGCCGGCTTGGTCGTTCATTAATGGACACTCGGGAATCCGATGCTCACGGCTTCACAACGGAGACAAGCTCCTAATTTCCTCCAGCATTCTTCCGTCTTGTGACCAGCCTTGTCACAATGCTTGCAGACTGTATTCGAAGGGGTAGTGGTGATAGAGAAAGGCTTGGTCTTCTTGAATTTCTGATCTTGAGAGGAAGAACCTCCATTATTGGGCCTCTTCTTAAAGTTGGGTTTGAAAGAACCCGAACCCGTGACTTGTTCCTTCTTATCTTTTCCACGGATCCTATCAGATAGTTCCGTGGCATCTTCAAGTAATTGAGCTCGGCGCACTATTTCAGAATAAATTTGGATGTCCATAGGCGCCAATTGAGTAATATAGTGGGGCCTAAGCCCATTAAGAAATCTACGGGCTTTCATCTTCTCCGTGCTAATAAGATGCTTAGCATATCTAAATAACCTGGAGAACTGAGCTTCATAATCTGCTAATGATAAGGATCGTTGCTTTAATGCAGCGAATTCGGCAGCCTTCTTTTCTTGGACTCGGTCCGAGAAATATTTAGCATTGAAGTATTCCACGAATTCTTCCCATGTTACTTGAGTAGGATCGATGGTTGCTTCAATAGACTCCCACCAGCATCTTTCTCTAACTGGAATGTAGCTAATAGCACTTTGTCCTGGTCCGTGCATTGCATGACACGGAATATGCGTTCGGTTTCTCGAACCCAATGCTCGGCATCGTCCGGATCGGTCGATCCCATAAACTTCGGGGGATTCATATTCTTAAAGGCTTGGTGTAAGCTTCCAGCTCGTGGAGCACCACCTTGTGCTACCTGTTGTAGCACTTGGGTCATCCCTTGAAGGGTACGCTGCATGTTGCGCCATTGAGCACGTTCGGCAGTCATTATCCTACACTTACAATAACTATATTAGTACGTGATCGTATTTAAAGACTCGTATACTATGTTAAATCTAACCCTTGGTTCTACCCAATCTCACTGGTTTAAAGGTTCAACTTATCCTTGGACTTGGGTTTTTCCTAGGAATTGAATACCTTAGGCTCTGATACCATAAAGACTGTCACGCCCCGAGCGCGGAAGATACCCGGAGATGCGCGACGTGTCTATATCAATCATATCAATCAGAGTGGTCGTGTATTCGACGCAAAGACAGAGATGCGTAAAATAGCAAGATAACCCAATCCTTTATTTCATAATGGATAGACTATTACAAATCCAATACTCTGTTTAATAAAAAGGAAAAGAATACATATTTGACTCAAGAAAATATAGGAAAGACTAGACGACACTTGAGCAGCTCTATCACTTTCACTCTTGAACATTCACATCCGATTGACTTCCATCGTCGTCGGACTTACCTGAAAAGTACAAGGGACAAACGGAATGAGCGAACGCTCAGTAGGAAATTATATCTCAAGTACTAGCAAGGGGTTTAAGTAATTACATCTTTCATGAATGCAATAAAGCTATGCATGCTCGCATAAAACGACAAGATAGAGAGAGTGTAATATCAAGAAATAAGATGAACTTAATCATGAACTTCCAACAAGATGACAAGTGTATTCAAGGTATTCAAGCAAGCACGTTTAACAAGTCATGTCAAGAACTTTGGCTATCATGTATCAAGCAAGTAAATTACCCTTTTTCGGGCCACGCATTTCATGTAAAGTCAAAGACGATTCAAGTACAAGATGTGTGTGGAATGTCCAATCAAGCAAGTCAAGTACTCGGTATAATGCCAGATACCTTATCATTTTAACTCCCATGGGCACAAGTACTTTCGGGTGCTCCTCCCAGGACCAGATCGGGCCCTATATGCACAGGCATTTATCATGTATTTTTGACATCCACTCTTGTTTATATAGCCAATATAGAGTTTCAATATTCAAGCTTGTAGACATGTATGACAACTTTGACAGAATAGAGTCCAAAAATATGACAAAGGACATAGATTGGCGATAATAACGGTAAAATCACGATATCAATAAAACTAGGTAGAATATGGTTCCATTAACTTAGGTCCCATGACAAATCAATATGGACATTCTTTATATAGAATTGAGGTCCACATAAACATTAGATCAAGCAAGATACCCTCATTCTTATCATAGAATTGAGGTTTACAAGAACGACATGATATGGCATGATATCATCATCCCATTAAGAATTTCTTATGATATACTCTTTGTATAAACATAAGGGCCGGTGTACCATGTTTCTTTAGATTGACATGGCAAGGATCGTGTAATGGGTTTTTAGGGTACAACCAGCTCAGTCGGCCTTGAGGAAATCCAAGGCTACGAGGAGTCTTACGGAGGTCTCTATGACTAACTCGCTAGTCCAAAGGAACGAAATGTCCAATGGAGAGCTTGTATGTCAATGAGAGTTGAGTGTGATCGATGAAACAACGTGAAACGTTGGACTATACTCACGGAGTGGAGAATAGTGCCGATATATATATTATATAACATATGAAATCGTCGGTTAACAAAAACAGGGAAAAATCAATTTTACAGTAAAATAACGACTTAGGTCAAGTCGTTTCTCAAGTAATTAACGCCTAACAGAAGGGCGTTTACATATTTCTATTTTACAGAATTTTCAATAATTTTATTAATTCATGAAAAACACGCCCTAGTCAGGGGCGTTTTTCAGGTAAGTAACGCCTAACATAAGGGCGTTTACATATGTTCCGTTTTGCAGAATTTCATTATTTCAATAATTTATATAAAACGCACCCTGGACAGGGGCGTTTCTTCATAGTTGACGACTATATAAGCAGGCGTCTCATTATTTAAATATTTGACAGAATATAAATAATTTTCAGGATTTATTTAAAACACGCCCTGGAAAGGGGCGTTACTGTTTTAATTTTATTTTACAGGATAGACATAGTTCAGGAATTTATAGAAAACGCGCCCAAGAAAGGGGCGTTTCTTTTCAATTTACGCCCTGTGATGGGGCGTTAACAGGTGTAAAACGACGTTGTCAAGGTCGTGAATTCAAGGAATTTACAGTATTTCAACAAATAAATTTCCAAGACATGAGACATGATCATGACAAGAAAATTAGCAGGAATTTATAGGTAGAGTCATGCAAGATATTAGAATTGATATTTCATATTTATTGAATTTTAAACAGGATCAATTATTGATTACATGCGATTGTTCATGAAATTAACGCCTGTATACAAGGCGTATACTTTTAATTAACGACCACTGTGATGGTCGTTTCTTTTAAAGTAGCGCCCTATTCAAGGGCGTTTCTTGAAAAATTTACAGAAAACGTATTAAAACTACATGCAAACTGTATAAATATATCATGCATGGTGCTTCTTATATTTATTTTTAGTTTGGGCTACGAGACTTGAGAAAATCCTACCTTATGATCTGGATGAAGGAGATGAAAGGGCTTTGAAGCTTCAACTGCAACTTAATAGAAGAAGAACAATCGTTCTTCCGTCAACCTGGAGAGGAAATGAAGAATATTAATTCTTCTCATGCTACGTTCATAAGAAAGGAACAGAAGAAGAAAATAGAAGAACATATGTTCTTCATGTACCTATGCAGTTCGATCGTCCAAATAGGTTTAGGGTTGTTCGATCAAGACTATTTATAGGATTTTGGAGTCCTAACAAAAGTAGTGTTTGATTGAGGGTAACATATCCCTAATAGAGTCCTTACTCTAATAGACACTTACTAGATTAGGTTAATCTTTCCCTGGATAAGCTCTGGGTTCGAACGGGTCACGAACTGAATTAACGCCTTTGGTCAAGGCGTTTATTCTTAAATTAACGACCTTGTTCAGGTCGTTTCTTAAGGAACGTCTTGTATAAGGGCGTTCCTTGTTTTTGAAACACGCCTAAGACATGGGCGTTTATTTTACTTGCCTATTTGGTCGCGTGAGAGTTGACGACCACATGCGTGGGCGTCCTTTCTTTAGTCACGCCGTATGTAGAGGCGTTTATTTTTAAATTAACGCCTTACTCAGAGGCGTTATTTTTAATTTGCTTTATTTTGTCTGTATTACTTCTGTACTATGTATGTTTTTACTTTTATTTCAATATTCATTTATCAGGGTTGCTACACCCCCATTCCCAAGACAAAAAATTAACCCCACCCTTAAACCTATTTTCGAATATCCTTTCCCTCTCTCCATTCCAACCAAATTCGCAGCCCCCACTACCACCATCTATTGGACCCTCTTCCAGACCTTATTCTCCACCTCCCACACCTTAGAACACCCCCTCCAAGACCCCCTTACAACCAGGGGTCACTCCCACACTCATCTACCCCCTTCCCCTTCTTCTTTCTTGGTCATTGGAAGCTACTTCGAAGTTACAGTTTGCTGTCTAGAGGTTGCAGATGAACCAGCAGCTTGCAGCAGCCACCACGACTTCCTCCAGACGAGTTTGAAGACCCAAGAGCCATCATCGGAAGCGTCTACCAGTCTCCTTCGTAACAGAAGTGGTTTCATCTTCTTCCGATCTCCGAGCCGTCTAGGAGGTCTATTCTTCCACAACTGCGCAGTTCTGCCTCAGCTGAGGACCTGAGCCGGATTAGAAGCTCTGCCACAACGAACCCCAAAGGAATCAGTCCATGAGTTCTGCTTCAAAGTTCTTCATCGCCCAGTCTACTTCCAACATCAAGAAATAGAACTTCATTCGGCATTCGTGATCCAGAGTTCTCATTTTTCTCCCTCAGCTATGCAGATCTGCTACTCATAGTCTGCACTGACCAGTCACCATTGTTCTACATCCCCTAGTCTTCTCCGACATCGGTTGGCTTCCTCGTCAGTTTTTCTGCGAAGAGGACTCGTCCAAGATTCCAACGACTCTGACGGTGCTTGATTCCGAGGTCGGGAGCTGCCGGGGCATCCTCTGCAACCTGCTGTTCGAAACTAGGACCTAGCTCTGCAGAGATCCTGATCCGGAGAGAAAGCTTCACCACGACAATACCCGGAGGAATCAGGCCACGAGCTCTTCTGAAAAGTTCTTCCTCTCCCTGTCTACTTTCAGAACCAAGAAGTGGAACTCCGTTCGGCATCTGGAAGCAGAAGTTACGAATTTTCTTCCTCAGGCGTGTGACTCTGCTTCCCACAGTCTGCACCGACCCCCACTCACTCTTCTGGGTCCCCTGATCTTCGCCGACATCTTTCGGCTTCCCCGTCAGTTTTGTTGCAAAGAACACTCGTCCACGGTTCCAGAAGCTCTGGCGGCACCTGATTCGGAGTTCGGGAGCGGTCGAGGCAACCTCTTCTTCCTGCTGTTAGTAACCAGTTGCTGTCAGTCCGAGAATCAGCGTCCCTGTTCGAGCTCCTGCCCAGGCCAGCAGCGACCCCATAAGAATTCGGAAAAATTCAGAGGCACTCCAGTTCCAGTAACAAAGATTTTCCCACTGGTCTCACCCTCGGAAAAATTCCTGATCACGTTCTGCAGCCACAGTACCGACTGTCTGTCCACAATTGCCAAGAGAAGGCAGATTCAGCATATTCACTTCATCATCATTTTAGCCCTAGTTTTCCTCACCCCGCTTGGCCGGCTGAAGGCCCCTCCCTGCGTGGAGGTAGTTTTGATTGTAACTATCATCTTCCCGTCCCCACGATCCCCCCCCTTGCATGGGGTGTAGTGTTGTAATAGCTTAAACAGGTCAAGCTACCCCGGCGCGGCGTGTGGGGAACCCACGCTTCCCCGCTCGCCCTCGTCTCCGAGCGGGACCGGTTTCTTCAAACCGGTCGAGTAAGTGCTCCAAACTTTGCTCTAATTTGTGCTTGTTCTTTCAATATTAGTTCATAAACTCCGCTGGCCGTGAATGAGAGCCCGATCCTTAAGCTCTTGTGCTATAAGTGATCACCGTGGGAAAAGAGAGAAACCGGTGCCTTTGGCACTTGGTCGGCCCCATTGTCTTGGGCTTCCACATCCATTGGGAATCAAGTCTTGGCCTTGCTGGCTCTCTACCGGCAAGGGCCCAACCCCTCAACCTCACCTTGGCATTGCCAAGTTACCCCGGGCTTGGGTGAGCGACGAGAGAGCGGCGGCCCAAATTGGCCCATTTAGATTGCGAATGTGCTTGCTTGCTTAAGTCCAAGGTCGTGTCACATCAGTTTAAGGTCTGTGCATGGTTTATGAAGTCTGTGCATGTTTAAGGTTTGTGCATGTTTTAGTAATGGTAAGGTCTGTGCATGTTTTGTAAAGTATGTGCAAATTTTATAGTAAAGTCTGTGCATGTTCTAGTAATGATAAGGTCTGTGCATGTTTTGTAAAGTTTGTGCATGTTTTATAGTAAAGTTTGTGCATATTCCAGTGGGGTCGGTGCATGTCCTAGTGAGGTCGGTGCAGGTTTAGTTCAAATCATAAGTAAAGTCTGTGCATGTTACAGTGAAGTCTGTGCATGTCCTAGTGAGGTCGCTGCAGGTTTAGTTCAAATCATAAGTGAGGCATGTGCATGAAGTCTGTGCATGTTCTAGTGCGGTTGGTGTAGGTTTAGTTCAAATCATAAGTAAAGTGTCACGCCCCGAGCCTTTATGACAGCGGAAGACTCACTCGAGAAACGTGAATAGCCGGCACGGTAAGCCTCTTGCAAGCAAGAATGATCAGAGCGTAAGACAATCACACACATAAATGCAATTGCATAATACTCAAATCAAAACTCCAACTTATTTCATTCATAATCAATATTCAAATACAACAACTTTCAACTTCTTTCAATCTATCAGACTCAATAAATAGGAAAATTATATAGACTCAATCTACACAATGTAGACTCCCTACGTCTTCACTCTCAACTTGATATAACTTTCATTCGCTCTCGGACCCGCTACTTGTATAACCCGAATCCGAATTCGAACCACTTTCATTTCCTAAAAAAGAATAGAAATAGGTAATGAGCACACTTGCCCAGTAGGTATCTTCGCATCAACTTGAAGGCATCATTAAAGTAATTAGCATTTTAACTCTAAAAATATAAGGTAAAATCATGCGAATGCGATAAGTCATGCGATCAAATCAAAGTAACAAGACGATCATGTAAGATAGGATGAGAGCAAGTATGAACTAGCAAGAATGTAACAAGTATGATCAAGAATATAGCATGGCCTTTCACGAACAAGAATGTAACGAGAATGTACTTTCACTTTTCACTTTCATAACCATAAAGGTTACGCACGAGAACGTCAATCATGTAGCAATTCGCTAGATTTTCACGAGTGCTCATGGATTTCACTTGTTTATAAAGAAAGTACTCCCAGCGTAATGCGACGCCAGTAGCATCATACCCCATTGTTTATAATAGTATGTTTCCGGCAATCAGCCGAGGGGACTAGCATAGAGCCCTTGGACACAATCAGCGCCCGAACTGCATCTTCACGTATAAGTCAAGCTACTTCCATGAGTATATCAGTAAAGTATGGCCATGAATGTAATAATTTCAATCAATAAGCTCATGATAACAATTATCAAAGAATGAATGCTTCTATTAAGAATATGAGAGATCAAGAATGATTTAAGACAATGTTATGCTTATGGAAATAAATCGACAGCATAACGGTACATTTCTTTAACTTCCATTCATTATATTAAGTTTATTGATCAATATGATAAGTCCTAGACCATTATCAAGCCATCTAGGAACTTTAGAATATCAACCCTTGGGTCAAACCTCGGGTTAACTAGCTCAAGCATTGTGACGGTCTTGTAATGGGCCGTTACATTAACGTGACGGTCTAGCCTTGATCTGTTAGAACGACTGAATCCAGAACAATAATTAGACTCAGTAAAATGTGATGGTCGTATATTGGGCCGTTACTTGGGCCTGACGATCCAATATAGGTCCGTTACACTGCTAGAACCAGAAAAACATCGATAGTGCTTTCTAATCAATTGGGTTTTAATGGTACAACCAACTCGGCGTCCTAGTGGGAATCCCAGGCTCGCAGAGAATTACGGAGGCCTTGAAACAAGATTTCCTGGTCCATTGGAAGGAATATCTAATAGAGAGGTCCTCATGTCTAAGAATATGTTCCTATAATGCAAAGTGTAAACTAATGGACAACATACTGGAATATGTGCCATGTACTTAAGAATTGACTCTATAGATAGAAAGAGAATGTGTAGCAATATAAAACCATGATAAAACTCCGTCAATACATCATTGGAAAACCATGATTTAGATACAAAACTATAGAATTTTGGTATATGAAATTAACATAACTTAAAATAACTTAAGATACTTAAATTATGTAATTTCTATCATGAATCAGTAAATAATATTAAAGACATGAAATCAGGTCAAAACTTAGATAACTAGGCTTATTTATAAATTAAAGTAACTAGTTTCCCATTCTGTCTACAGTTACCCTGACGGCCTAGAATGGGTGTGTCACAATGACTGTGACGGTTTATCGTGAGGCCGTTACAGTAATGTAATGCTCCATCGATAGTGCGTCAGAGACAACAGAGAACTTCAAACACCAAAGAAGGTGTGATGGCTTATCGTAAGGCCGTTATATCATTGTGACGGTCTTACCTTGATGCGTCAGATCGTCTGTTGGCAGAAAAGATATAAAAATCTAAGGTCTCAACTTACATCATGTCTGGAAATCATATATAAACTTTCACATGATAGAATGAAGGCTAAGCTACTAGTATGCATAGACTTTCAGTGAATTTGACAAGAGAGTTCCTTTCAACTTAGTTTGGGTTAAGGGTATTCATGTATGCATGACCTACTAAAACATGAAATTCATGATCTATGATGTATGAAATCAATCAAGACCAGAGGGCTTTTATCCTTAACAAGATATTTTTTCCAATCATGAGATAACCTACCTCTTAACTAGTCTTTAAACTTCTAATTTGAGCTTTCAAGGACCGCCCCAGTTCCTCTCTTTTTGTGACTTTTCAGTGACTTCACGCTGCTCTAGCTCTTCAGCCTCTTGACCTAAGGACGTGAAATTTTGAGGGTAAGAAGATGAAACTAAGGTGATCAAAAGGTTCTAAAGGATTGAGCTCTAATTACCTCGTTTAGACATCCTAATCTCTTGATCTTCAGGGATCTTGCGTTCAGTTTCCTAGGTTGCTATGACTAAATCAGTGACTTTAGAAGCTTCTATCTCCTTGGTTGGTTGATCTCTTAGCACGAAATTTAGAGAACTATTAGTCTAATGTATTATAAACAAAATCTTCTAAAGAACTTACCCGAAATTATGACTCCTTACCTTGTTTCTTCACGAGCCAAAAGTAAGGGTTGCTCAGGTCAAAACTAGGTCCTATTTATAGGGTTTTGGCTAGGGTTTGAAGATTAGATCGATTCTAGAGTCCTTGTTAAAGCTTAGATCAACTTCTAAAAGTCCTTAACACCTCTATTAGTCTTCTCATCTCGATCCCTAAGAGATAAGCTAGTAAAAATTTAATCCTTTTGCTTGTTCTTCCTCTTACGGAACTGACAGGGTGTAACGCATCAGTCTAGGTGCGTTACGTGGCTGTGGCGGTCGCACGATAGACCGTTACATCCAACGTGCACATAATTCAACATAAATCAAACTCTTTTGTTAATTATCCATAAAAATGGTATTTATCTTTAAAATACGTAAATAGGCTAAATAACCTTCTAGAATATGGGCCAAACTTAATGGGCTTGGTCCTTAACCCTTTTGGATTTTATTTAAATAGCTAGGTTAATTATTTAACACAATTGGGCCTCATAATGACTTATAAATTCAACATTTATTTATTAATCTATTTTGGGTCTTTAAAATTCCTAAAAAATAATTAAATATACCAAAAATAATTTATAAAAATTCTGGGGTCTTACATAAAGTCTGTGCATGTTTCAATGAAGTCTGTGCATGTCCTAGTGAGGTCGGTGCAGGTTTAGTTCAAATCATAAGTGAAGTCTGTGCATGAAGTCTGTGCATGTTCTAGTGAGGTCGGTGCAAGTTTAGTTCAAATCATAAGTAAAGTATGTGCATGCTTTAGTGAAGTCTGTGCATGTCTGGCCCTGGCCACAAGCAGGGTCTGTGCATGTTCCAGTAAGGTCTGTGCATGTTCTAGTGGGGTCTGTGCACATGCTGCATAGACCCAATTTCCAGAAACTGAGAAAGGGAGAATTTTGAGGGGGCATATTAATTCATAAAAATCTAAAAATTAGAAAATGGCAGAAGGCTAAGTTAGTAACCAACAGTAAAAATTGCATGCCCACAGAAATTATGTACTTTCAGATATGAATCATTTTTCGTGCATGTGTAGCCTAGAAAGATAAATATGTACTAACCTGAACATGACCGCAAGAATGTTTAGCCCTCTTAAACTATTAGAAGCATATCTGTGAGCATGTTTAAATTATGAGAAGCATGACTGTGAGCTTGTTTGGCCCCTTAATCAATGAAAGCATATCTATTATGATAAATATCATGCTAGTCACTATAAGATAAATAAGAATGTGTATGCCATGAAGGGAAAACAGCAGCATTCTGTGAGGTTGGACTTCGGTCCCTTCTGCGGGACGGCGATACGTAACGCCGCAGAAGTAAAAGATCCCAGGGGACGGCGATACGTAACGCCCTAGTTTCAAACCCTATTGATTCAATCTTCGGTCCCATTGTGGGGCGGCCTTTGTGGGACGGCGATACGTAACGCCACTGGGCCACAAGAATCTAGGTGTGAGTTCACTCCTAGGTCTGCACAGTACTCTTCCGTTCGTTGTGTGTGTGGGCCTCCTGTGTTTGTGGCAACTGTTCGGTTCCATGAATGGCAATAATATGAACTCTCATAAAATGTGATAATAGGAAATTATTCTTATACTAAGGTCTTGCTGCATGCATGGGTGTTTATACCAGTTAAAGAATCTGTACTTTCCTTGTTGAGTTATTTTTAGTAAATGATATAAAATGTACTATGCTATAGTTACCATTTAGAAAATGCATATAAATGATTATATAGATGCAAAGTTGATCCCAGTTTGTTTAGGATGCCTACTAAGCATCACACTCTCCCATGGGACACACGTTTTTCAAGAAATATATAGCAGGAGTTTGAGGTGGAGGCAGTAGCAGAGGAATAGAGTTAGCACCATCTGTCTGGGTATGTTGCGGTCAAATGTATTGCCATATGTAGGGTGTGGGGTGAAACGCCTATGTGGGCTCATGTGTAATCTGGAACGTGAACCTATACTCTTTTTGGAGATTATGAATGGTGGAAATGCTTATCTACATTTCTTGTAACCTGTGGTTTCTCTCTCATGTAAATGTGTGTATGTTACATAATATTGTGCTTCCGTGATACGTACGAAGTGATTGCTTTGGAGTCCGATAAAAGAAAGAAAAGAAAAAAAACATCTCTACAAAAATTTGGGGATCGGATCCCGGGGCATTACAACGTGGTATCAGAGCACGAGAGACAAACCATGGTTACAACCATTTCGGATGCTCCATAGTGGAGGAAGTGATAGGTTAGAGTGGGGAAAGGGTAGAGTATGTCTGGAACCATTTAAACCCTCTCACCTAAACTATTGTATGTTTTCTTTTCAGAACCATGCCGCTAAGAAGGCAAAGAGATCTTCCCCAGGCGGATGAGAGGGGATCGGGAGTAGATGACCCAAATGGGGCACATGATGGGGCTGTCCATGCCCCTGCAGTTGGCGGTGGGCAGGTGCCCAATGCAGGAGTCAACCTGGAAGGGTTCATGTAGAGCTTCCAAGGGTTGATGCAGGCCATGCAGCAACAAATGCTGTAGCAGCCCGCAGCCGCACCACGTCACGACTTGCTGGCACTTGATCGGTTCCTAAGGCTGGCGCCTCTTATCTTTAAGGGGAAGAGCCGTCCAGAAGTGGCTGAGTCGTGGGTCAACGAAATGGAAAAGAAGTCCCGCGCAATGCGGTGTCCCGAAGAGGAGAAGGTGAACCTGGCGGCTTATGTTCTGCAAGACCAGGCCGACTTGTGGTGGAAGGCAAAGATGCGGACCACCTTCGTGAACTACCCGATGGAGACATACTATGGGAGGATTTCTTGGCTGTCTTTCGATAGAAGTATTTTCCCGAGCACGTGTGAGATGCGAAGGAGCAAGAATTTTTAAGCCTCGCACAAGGGAGCATGTCGGTGGCCAACTATGAGGCCAAGTTTTCAGCTCTGGGCCAATATGCTCCACACATATTCGATGATGCGCGTCGGAAGGTGAAGAAATTTATCAATGGACTGCCTAGCAATGTCCGACGCTATGTCGCAACCCAAGACCCGGGCTCCTACCCAACTGCGTTGAGGCTTGCTCATCTAGCCGAGCAAGAAAATACAAGGTAATGGCTGAAGCCATCAAAATCTAGGAGACATTTAAGGTTAAATTCTAACAAATGTTCACTATAGGTTCGGCGAGGAGCAGAAGTCATTGGGCAAAAGGCCTATGCAGGCCATAGGGAGGTGAGACAAGGAAAAGGTGGCGCACCAAGAATTGGTTCCGAGGGGCGGACCGGGTATTCCATATTGCATCCAGTGCGGACGTAACCATCAGGGACGAGAATGTTGGAGGACTGAAGGCAAATGTTATGAATGCGGCGAAGGTGGACACTTTGCGAAGAACTGCCCCAAGAAGGCTCAACAAAAGCCATTTTCTCCACAAGAGAGAATTCAATACAAAGGGCCAGTCTATGCACTAATACAAGAAGAGGTAGACAATACCCCGGCCGTGGCGGAAGGTACGCTCCTTGTGGATAATGTTTATGCAAAAGTCTTGTTTGACCCGGGGGCTACACACACATTCATATCCACTAGTTTTGCCAACCAACTAAAGAATCGACCCCAAGCCACATTCTTCGGTGAAATGATAGTTAGCACACCAACCGGGAAACAAGTCCACACCAAGCTTGTGATCCCCACTATAGAAGTCAACATCAATGAGAGGATATTGTTGGGGGGAGCATACATCCTAGATATGAATGACTTTGACCTCATTCTGGGGATGGACTGGTTAGACAAACACTGCGCTCTCTTGGACTACCATCGGAAGAGAGTGATTTTTTAGAAACCGGGGAAAGAGACATTCTTTTTTCAATGCCCTAAAGACAAGTCGGGAAGAATGATGGTATCAACCATCCGGGCCGCCAAGCTGATCAGCAGAGGATACGACTATTTCTTAGCTAGTGTGGTGCTTGAAGAAGGCTTCGTTAAGATTTTGGAGGACTTGGACATAGTCCAAGAATTTCCTGATGTGTTTCCCGAGGATCTACCGGGACTACCACCAGCTCAAGAGACAAAGTTCTCTATTGAGCTAGTACCAGGCACTGCACCCATCTCTGTTTCACCATACCGAATGGCTCCGGTAGAACTTGCTGAACTCAGAAAGCAATTGCAAGAGTTGATAGGCAAAGGCTTCATCCGGCCTAGTGTGTCCCCATGGGGAGCACCAGTCTTGTTTGTGCGGAAGAAGGATGGGACCATGCGGCTGTGCATTGATTACCGCAAGCTCAACCAAGTCACCATAAAGAACAAGTACCCTCTGTCGAGGATTGAGAAGTTGTTTGACCAATTATCATTGCCAAAGTCTTCTCCAAGATTGATCTGAGGACAGGTTATCACCAAATCAGAATCAAGCCCGAGGATGTGCCGAAGTCGGCCTTTAGGACTCGGTATGGTCACTACGAGTTCTTAGTAGTACCATTCGGGTTGACTAATGCACCAGCTATATTCATGCAACAGATGAATCAGATTTTCTGCCCCTATCTAGATCAGTTTGTTGTGGTCTTTATAGATGACATCCTGATATATTCTGCCAGCCAAGAGGAGCATCGACAGCACTTGAGAGTGGTACTACAGACCCTCAGGGAGAACAAATTCTTCGCCAAGTTCAGCAAATGTGAATTCTGGCTAGATCGGGTCATGTTTCTCGGGCATGTTATATCCGAGAATGGCATATCAATGGACCCTAGCAAGGTGGAAGCAGTGACAAAATGGAAAGCACTGAAGACAGTCATGGAGATTAGGAGCTTCCTTGGACTGGCTGGGTTTTATCACCGGTTCATCGAAGGTTTCTCCACCATTGCAGCCCCAATGACTAAGCTGACCAAGAAAGGAGCAAAATTTATCTGGTCAAGGGAGTGTGAAGATAGCTTTCAGATGCTCAAGGAAAATTTTACTATGGCCCCGATGTTGGCTCTCCCTCGGGGGGGGCGACAGCTTCACTATTTACACAGATGCCTCTAGAATCAGCCTCGGTTGTGTACTGATGCAAAATGGTCGGGTGATCGCCTATGCCTCAAGAAAACTGAAGAACCATGAAAGGAACTACTCCACCCATGACCTGGAAATGACGGCAGTGGTCCACGCCTTGCGTATCTGGACGCACTATTTATATGGGGTTCGGTTTGAGGTCTTCACCGACCATCAGAGTCTCAAGTACATATTCACCCAGAAGGAACTCAATTTGAGCCAAAGGAGATGGGTCGAGCTAATGAAGGACTATGACTTCGCCTTACAGTACCATCCAGGCAAGGCGAATGTGGTGGCAGATGCTCTCAGCCGAAAGTTGATGGCGCTGAGTTTGCATCGAGAGTGGGATATGATGGAGGGAGTGATCGAATCACGACCCGAGAAAGGGAAGGAGTTCGGTCTCCTAGCTGGGTTATTGGCAAGACCTGCATACTTAGATAGAATTACTGAGGCACAAAGGCAGGACATGGCATTGCAGAGACAATTGAACAGTGAGGACTTCCAAATGGGAATTGATGGATTGATTACATTCCGAGGAAGGATTTGTGTACCAGACGATGTGGAGATGAAGAAGGACTTGATGCGAGAGGCTCATGTGTCAAAATTTTTCATCCATCCTGGGAGCACAAAAATGTTCCAAGTATATGAAAATGATGTATTGGTGGCCGAGAATCAAGCGAGACATTGTGGAGTTCGTATCCAAATGCCTCACTTGTCAGCATGTAAAAATTGAGCACCAAAGACCTGGCGGTCCTCTCCAAACAATTGAAATAGCCCAATGGAAATGGGAACAAATCACCATGGACTTTGTGTCTGGATTGCCCATGACTAGAAGAAGGCATGACATGATCTGGGTAATTGTGGATAGGTTCACAAAAACCGCACACTTCATGCCCGTCAACAAGCAAACTCCAATCGAATCCTTGGCAAAATTATTCATCGCTGAGATTATTCGGTTGCATGGTGCACCTTTGTCCATCATTTCTGATCGGGACCCTCAATTCACTGCGAGGTTTTGGAAGAGTTTATAGCAGGCTATGGGGACAGAGTTGCGGCTTAGCTCAGCATTTCACCCCCAGACCGATGGGCAATCGGAGTGTACCATCCAAACTCTAGAAGATATATTGAGGGCATGCAGCATTGAATGGAGAGGAAATTTGGACGATCACTTACCCATGATAGAGTTTGCATACAACAATAGTTACAACTCCGCCATCGGGATGGCACCATACGCGGCACTCTATGGGCGGCCATGTAGGTCACCGGTATGCTGGTATGAAGTTGGCGAGAAGCAGATATTCGGGCCAAAATTGGTGCAAGACTGCTCAGAGAAGATATCCATGATCTGACAACGACTCCTCACGGCCCAGAGCCGACAGAAAAGTTATGCAGACCAGCGACGTAGAGAGTTGGCATTTGCGGAAGGAGACCATGTTTTCCTAAAGGTGTCTCCTACCAAGGGAGTCATGCGATTTGGGAAGAAGGGCAAGCTCAGTCCCAGGTATATCGGGCCTTTTGAGATTCTGCAAAGGGTCGATGAGGTGGCTTATCGACTTGCACTTTCACCCGCTCTAGCACATGTGCATCCTGTCTTCCACGTCTCTATGCTTAGGGGATATCTCTGAGATGCCTCACATGTGATAGAATACGAGCCCCTGAAAGTTGAAGCAGATCTATCTTATGTGGAGCAGCCCATCGAGATAATAGACCGGAAGGAACAGGTATTGAGGAATAAGACCATCTGACTGGTGAAAGTCTTATGGATGAATTCTCATTCCGAGGAAGCAACTTGGGAGCCGGAGGACAAGATGTGCCAGAAATACCCCCAACTATTCGGTAAGTAATTTTCCTTGAAGGGAAGTTCTTTTCAATTCAATTTCAAGGATGAAATTATTTTAAGGTGGAGAGAATGTTATGACCGCCAATTGGGTACTAGCCCAATCGGGCACAATTCGGACCCATGAACTAAACGAGCCAAAAATCTGGATATATTATCTAAGAACCCTTAGAAAATTCGTAACTTAACATAGGAAGTTCAGAATGGGATGAAACCAGGCTCATTAGAAAGCTTGGACCCTTAGCCCAAACTCATATGTTGAAATAGAAACCCAATTCACACCAGAACCCATGGTTCTGAGCCCTGTTCTGCCAGCTATCATGAAGAGGTGTGAGTGTTGGGCGAATTCGCACGTAATTAATGGAAAAATCATAACTCCTGGTAGGATAATGAAATTTGATGAAACCAAAACCAAAATTTAGATCACGAAGTCCTCTTGATTTCATCTCAAGACACCCCAACCCAAATCCCAACATAAAAATACGCTCACTCACATTTACGATCAGGTAGACGAAGGGTCGCAACTGGAACACGAGAAATAAATGTTAATATTATGAAAACCATAACTCATGGTAGGATTGATGATATTCAATGAAACTAGAACCAAAATTTACATCACAAAGTCATCTTGATTTCATCTGAAGACAACCCAACCCAAATCCCAATAGAAAAATGCGCTAACTCGCATTTACGATCAGGTAGATGAAGGGTCGCGACTGGAACACGGGAAATAAATGTTAATATTGCGAAAACCATAACTCTTGGTAGGATTAACGAAACTCGATGACACCATGACCCAAAGTTAGATTAAGAAGTCCTCTTGATTTCATATGAAGACGTCTCAACCTAATTCCCAACAGAAGAGCGCGCCCACTAGCATTTATGACCGGTGGTCATAGGGTCACATCTGTTCAACCCGAAGGGGGTGCTTAGCATTAACTTCTCTTCAAACCAGTGACCTTGGAGCCGTGAGGGATGTGGATAAGCCCTTGGGAAGCCTGAAAAACTATATAAGGGGGGGGTTTTCAGGAGTGGCCATCCTTTAGCAACACTTACCCTCCATTTTCTGCCACCTACGGCTCCCCTGGTGAAAGAAAGAGAGGTGAGGGACCTTGGCCTTTGCGTAGGAGGGCGAACCTGCAGTGAAGTCTTTGTGGATCTGGGGTGTGGATCTCATCCCCGGATCGAAAGGAAAGGCTTTAGGTGGATCTGGGGTGTGGATTTCATCCTCGGATCATCGCTATAATATTTTAAAAGGTAGGCACCTAACCTCAAACTTTAGGGGTCGATGATGTATTAGAATGGTTTTAAAACAAAATTTCTACACTCTAAAAGAAGGATTAAGGGCATGTGGGGACCACCATCATGTTCATTCTGATTCTGTCATTCATTAAGTTCTCTTGGGTTTCATAAGTCCCCACAGTCCCTAGGTAAAAGAGGCCTGTGTGTTGTTTGTAAGGTCTGTGCATTATTTACAAGGTCTGTGCATTGTTTGTATGGTCTGTGCACTTTTGTCCATACGTAGGTAAAAGGGGTCTGTGTATTGTTTGTAAGGTCTGTGCATTATTTACAAGGTATGTGCATGTTTTATAAAGTCTGTGCATGTTTAAGGTATGTGCATGTTTTATAAAGTCTGTGCATGTTTAAGGTTTGTGCATGTTTTAGTAATGGTAAGGTATGTGCATGTTTTGTAAAGTTTATGCATATTTTATAGTAAAGTCTGTGCATGTTTTAGTAATGGTAAGGTCTGTGCATGTTTTGTAAAGTTTGTGCATGTTTTATAGTAAAGTCTGTGCATGTTCTGGTAATAGTAAGGTATGTGCATGTTTTATAATGTCTGTGCATGTTTAAGGTATGCGCATGTTTTATAAAGTCTGTGCATGTTTTATAAAGTCTGTGCATATTTAAGGTCTGTACATGTTTTATAAAGTCTGTGCATGTTTAAGGTCTGTGCATATTTTATAAAGTCTGTGCATGTTTAAGGTCTGTGCATGTTTAAGATTTGTGCATGTTTTAGTAATGGTAAGGTCTGTGCATATTTTATAGTAAAGTCTGTGCATGTTTTGTAAAGTCTGTGCATATTTTATAGTAAAGTCTGTGCATGTTTTGTAAAGTCTGTGCATATTTTATAGTAAAGTATGTGCATGTTCTAGTAATGGTAAGGTCTGTGCATGTTTTGTAAAGTTTGTGCATATTATATAGTAAAGTATGTGCATATTCCCGTGGGGTCGGTGCATGTCCTAGTGACGTCGGTGCAGGTTTAGTTCAAATCATAAGTAAAGTCTGTGCATGTTTCAGTGAAGTCTGTGCATGTCCTAGTGAGGTCTGTGCAGGTTTAGTTCAAATCATAAGTGAGGCATGTGCATGAAGTCTGTGCATGTTCTAGTGAGGTCGATGCAGGTTTAGTTTAAATCATAAGCAAAGTCTGTGCATGTTTCAGTGAAGTCTGTGCATGTCCTAGTGAGGTCGGTGCAGGTTTAGTTCAAATCATAAGTGAGGTCTGTACATGAAGTCTGTGCATGTTCTAGTGAGGTCAGTGCAGGTTTAGTTCAAATCATAAGTAAAGTCTGTGCATGTCTGGCCCTGGCCACAAGCAGGGTCTGTGCATGTTCCAGTAAGGTCTGTGCATGTTCCAGTAAGGTCTATGCATGTTCTAGTGGGGTATGTGCACATACTGCATAGACCCAATATCCAAAAACTGAGAAACTGAGAATTTTGAGGGGACATATTAATTCATAAAAATCTGAAAAATTAGAAAATGGCAGAAGGCTAAGTTAGTAAGCCACAATAAAAATTTCATGCCCATAGAAATTCTGTACTTTCAGATATGAATCATTTTCCGTGCATGTGTAGCCTAGAAAGATAAACTTGTACTAACCTGAACATGACTGCAAGAATGTTTAGCCCTCTTAAACTATTAGAAGCATATCTGTGAGCATGTTTAAATTATGAGAAGCATGACTGTGAGCTTGTTTCACCCCTTAATCAATGAAAGCATGTCTATTATGATAAATATCATGCTAGTCACTATAAGATAAATAAAAATGTGTATGCCATGAAGGGAAAACAACAACATTCTGTGAGGTTGGACTTTGGTCCCTTCTGTGGGACAGCGATACATAACACCGCGGAAGTAAAAGATCCCAAGGGACGGTGATACGTAATGCCCTGGTTTAAAACCCTATTGATTCAGTCTTCGGTCCCATTGTGGGACGGCAATACGTAACGCCACTGGGCCACAAGAATCTAGGTGGGAGTTCGCTCCCGGGTCTGCGCAGTGCTCTTTCGTTCATTGTGGGTGTGGGCCTCCTGTGTTTGCGGCAGCTGTTCGGTTCCATGAATGGCAATAATATGAACTCTCATAAAATGTGATAATAGGAAATTGTTCTTGTACTGAGGTCTTGCTGCATGCATGGGTGTTTATACCAGTTAAAGAATCTATACTTTCCTTGTTGAGTTATTTTAAGTAAATGATATAAAATGTACTATGCTACTATTACCATCAGGAAAATGCATATAAATGATTATATAGATGCAAAGTTGATCCCAGTTTGTTTAGGATGCCTACTGAGCGTCACACTCACCCATGTGACACACGTTTTTCAGGAAATATAGAGCAGGAGGTTGAGGTGGAGGCAGCAGCAGAGGAATAGAGTTAGCACCATCTGTTTGGGTACGCTGCGGTCAAATGTATTGCCATATGTAGGGTGTGGGGTGAAACGCCCATGTGGGCTCATGTGTAATCTTGAACGTGAACCTTTACTCTTTTTGGAGATTATGACTGGTGGAAATGCTTATCTACATTTCTTGTAACCTGTGATTTCTCTCTCATGTAAATGTATGTATGTTGCATAATATTGTGCTTCCGCGATACATACGAAGTGATTGCTTTGGGGTCCGATAAAAGAAAGAAAAGAAAAAAAATATCCCTAAAAAGTTGGGGATCAGATCCCGGGGCGTTACACGCACGAAGGTAGCTGGCTAAGCACACACAACAAAGTGAAGAGAGGATGGCAAAAGACAAAGTTTTATTTATAAGTGCAGGGGGAGTACAAAGAGGTTACTCGTCCTACTTCGGATGGAACCTGTTAGGGAGGAGGCTCAGGACCCCTTTGTTAGTATAAAGGCGGTTGACCTTGGCTAAGGCCTCCTGCCATCCATCCAGGTAGCCCCGCTTATAATCTTTGGAGATGTTGCCGCCACTGCTCTCCCCCGCCGTCGCCTCTAGGGCCCGCGATACTTCCTGGCGGAAGCACAAGCATTTGGGAGGGGCCCCGCCGGACGGGGAACCAGACCCCTCGCTTGAAGACGCAGACTTCTACGTCGACATCCTGCAAAACCTCTCAGCAACTCAGCAGACCCAGGATGGTCTTCGGGTTTGTCGTGAGATGCTATTTATAGGGAAGGAGCGAAGTCCCGAGAAGGAAGAAGGAGACTTAGCGCCTCACCAACTTTAGGAAAATCGAAGCGACGGATCTCGAGAATTGCACCTTTCTCTGAGCGACCCCCTAGGTGTCACTTCGTATCCCTATGAGAAGATTTAGAGTAGAGGAAAAGGCTAGCAGATTACGTGGAGAGCCCTAGAGGCTCCAAAATTTACAAGAAAAAGAAAATTCTTCATTTCAAAATTGAAAAGCTTACAAAACACGAGGACGTTTGCCCTGGCAGAAAAGAAAAAAATACAATGTGAAGAAAACAAAAAAAAGAAAAGAAGACAGTGAGCACTTTTTCAAGAGCTCGCCCTAGTAGTAGTATCGTAAAGCCCTTCGTCTTGGACATCGGGCGTGCTTCCAGTGACAGTCTCCGGTGGCGGTGGGTCATCGGTCAGGTCAACCAGGTTTTCCTCCACTAACGGGTCAGCCCCAGCTACGTGCCCCCCGGATCTCAATTCCAATGGCTGCTCCTCAGCGTTTGTCGCCTCTTTGCCAAGCCCCTCCTAGCCATCACTGGCCTCGGGGCCAAACTACGTCAGTGGATGGTGCAGGGAAGGTGCCGGGACACCCAAGTTCTCGGCTGCAGCCTGGAGAGTGGCCGCCTAGCCTTCCTAGAAGCCACGGTCCTAGGCCGAACCGTAGACTTCGACGACCGCCGCATTCAACTCATCCTGGAAATCTAAGGACGAGCGGATGCATGCCACAGCCTCCAGCCCGATGGTGCGCATTGACGTCTGCAAATTATCAAACCGCGTTCCTGCCACCCGAGCCCTCTCTTTAGCCCCTCCACTAGGATCCCTAGCTTGGTCGCCCGAGCGTCAGCCGCTTCGACCCTCTTGGCTGCCTCCTGAAGGGACTCCTCCAATGCTCGAGCGTGAACGTGGAAGGCGTCCCGATCTCGCTCGGCCGCTGCGAGGGCTCGCTCCCAAAGCTCAAGCTGTTCATAGGACCCATCGAGCTTGGCTTTGAGTGCCGCTTGACGCCTCCGGAGCTTGGCACATTGGGCATCCAACCCCTTCTGCGCGTCTTGGCTGACTCCCAACTCCTACACGAGCCCGCCAAACTGATACCTGCACAAGCCAAAAGCCCAGGCCACCGAACATACGTTCTTCACGGCCAGGTCCATCAGTTCCTCCTTGGCCCTAGGGCCGAACACCCCAGTATGCTCGTGCCACCCAACACCCTTGTCAATAAGGGTGACGGTTGACGATCGACGTGCGTACCCTAGTGTGGCCTACTCGGGCGGCAAAAAGTGGACGCCTAGAGTAACCTTGGGTGGTAGAAGGCGGGCGATCTCGTCCTAGAGGAGGGTCTTGCCCTTGTCAGGGGCATTTCCCACGGGAACAAGCGTAGGAGGAGCGGGATCAAGCCCCTCTGTCACGCCCCGAGCACGGAAGATACCCGAATGCGTGACGCGTCTATATAGATCGTGTCATTCACGTAGAGTCAGAGCGCGCATAGTACTCGGTAATTTATCACTAACTTAGAATTTGACATATTATCCATAGTCCAAGATGACAATTATTTAACCAGAAGAGTAATATCTAAAATTAATTCATAATGCTACATATTTTGGCATAATCCAATCCAACTTAATCATAACTGACCGAAATGTACCATACGATTACAAGCCTCAACGATAACTTGGAAAATACAAGGTAAGATACAAGACTAGTTGACGGTACACCAATCGGTGACTCTAGCTCTCATCACTCGATATCATTCCCATCCGGGCGGTGGTCGCTATCCAAATTTCTTGAAAAATGTTAAATTGCAACTGGATGAGCGAATCACTCAGTAGGATTTATATCTCAAGCTCTAACAATCTTTAAGTTAATTATAAGTTCATGCGGTATAATGATGCATGTTGGATCGAGCAAGAATATCAAGAATTTTACCAAAAGAGTATCACATGAACATCAATAAGATGTATCGAGCAAGAATATCAAGAATTGTACCAAAGGAGTATTACATAAATTTCTATAAGATGTATCAATAAGGAACTAGTAAGTAATTGCCAAGTAATTTGCACAAGTCTTTCCATGAAAATCAATATTCAAGCAAGTGATCTCAAGCTCATGCAATAACAAGTAGTGTAATGTAATTGGCTATTTCATTCATTTCATTCAAGCAAGTAATTGCCCTTTTTCGGGCCAAGCGATTCATTTCAAGCAAGTCAAGCACGTCACGAGAGAGTGAGTGGGAATGTCTCAAGTCATGTCAAGCAAGCAAGTACTTCGGTGCAATGCCAAACACCGTGGTCAATAAACTCTCATGGGCACAAGTACCTTCGGGTGCTCCTCCCAGGACCAGACCGGACCCTATATGTTGCACAGCATTTCATGTATACTTTTTGACATCCACTCTCATTTATATAGCCAATATAGAATTTCAAGAAGTTTACACATTGTAGGAACATAAGGTAGATTTTCAGGAATAGAATTCAAGGATAATATCAGGTGTAAATGATGAATTATGACCATCTACTTAAAATGCATGACACATAGGTAATTCAAGGTTAAGGAGATGGTCAGGGGTCATTGGTGAAGAGGCATGATCTCGCGCTGGTCCTGAGCAGGGGGGATGATCACCGAACAGTGAACTGCAAAGAAGGGAAACAGATCAGGGGGCCCAGGGATGATTCCCTAGGGCAAACCCTCCGATGTCTTAGTCAGTAGAGTAATGGTGGAAGCTATGGAGGGAGGAGGGAAGAGAGGCACGAGATCCCTCTACACCAAGGTGGTGAAGTGATTCCTGCTCAGGGAGTTTTAGGCGTGTATTGGCCCTTACCTTTCGCTGGAGGGAGTCCCAAGTTTAAATAGTGCGCTGGCCTCATGAGTCCCGTAAGCTGAGGAGTTTCAGGCAGGAGTTACGTCCTCAACGTGGGCTTTTTACGTCCTCATCATGGGATGTTTATAGCCTTGAGGGGTCGTGGGTCCCTTATCCTTGTGAACTTCTGCTCATAAAGGGCTCTCAATGGCAGCATAGATAAGCAATCGCCGGTTAACCCAAGTATGTAGAGTGCCAACCCTGTCCGGGCGATAGGCATTGCTCGGATGAGGATGGGTCGGAGGGGGCGTTGGGCGCTAGCCCTTATTCCCGGCGAGGGGATAGATCGGGCGTGGTGTTGTGCCTCTGTGGTTTTGATGATTGGTTTTGATGTGAGTCATACACTGTGAGTCACCATGCATTGATGTTCTGTTTTGATGATTGATTTGGTTTTGATGATTGGTTGTTGATGTGAGTTAATCAAATGTTCAGTCATCTTGCTGCTCAGTTTAGTTTAATATATTTTGATGTTCAGTCATGTTAACTATGCATAAAGCATTCATTGCTACACTCTGTCTGCACAGTTGTCACTGCAGTGCGTCAACTCAGTGTGCCGATGCGTCGACCCCTTGGTCATTTTTGTATCTGTCCATATAGTAGTGCGTCAACTCCTTGAGCTGATGCGTCGACGCTTCAGTTCAGTTTCTTCATTTGATGAAGTCTATACATCATCAGTTGATCATCTAGAATATACGTTGCAGCGTCAACTCATTGGGCTGCAGCGTCAACTCAGCAAGTATGCACATCAGTCTTCACATGCTAAGTCTGTGCAGCCTACGTCTCATGCAGCGTCAACGCTGTGAGCATTCTCAAGTCATTAGCGTCAACGCTATAAGTGTGTACATCGCTTTCACGTCACCAAGTCCATACATTTGTCCTCCTTCATAGTCTGTACAGCCGCTGGTCTAGCTTCATGAAGTCTGCACATCAGACTGTTACAGGAAGTCTGTACATTGTCCGTCTTCCTTAGCGTCTTGATAGTTGATGTCTACACATTGGCCTTCATGCTCCTAAGTCTATGCATTACTGTTCATGCATCAGTCTTCATAAGTCTGTACATTGGACTGTCTCTCTCAGCGTCTCATGGCATAAGGTCTGTACACTCGAATTGCCCTTGATCTGGCCAAGTGTATACACTCTCTCACTGTAGCTTTCAGCTATTCAAGTCTATACACTGGACTGTTAGGTCATGTCTATACACTGGGTCTCAATGTACACACTTATTCATTGTGCTGCTTCACGCATAAAGTCTATACATTGGGCCTAACATTCCAACTCTACACTGAACCTTCGTTCATCAAAGCCTCAAGTCTGTACAGCGTGAAGTCTACACTTTGGCTTCACGTTTTCAATGACTGTACAGTGGCTTCGCATAGGCAAGTCTGTACATCGGGCTCCTTCTACCTAAGTCTATACATTCCCTCACTATGTACACACTCGCTATATTGATCTCTGAAGTCTATACAATGCTTCACGTTAACACTAAGTCTATACACTTCATTATTGTTGCTGAAGGGAACAGGGTCGACGCCTGAAGCTTAAAGCGTCCACGCATCAGTAGATGAAGCTTTCACGATGTCTTCTATTGCGTTAACGCCACAAGCAAGCAGCGTCGACGCAGCAGTTAGAAAAATTAGAGACTCTTACAAGCGACGAAGCTTTCATGATATCTTCCACTGCGTCAACGCCATCAACAAGCAGCGTCGACGCAGCGGCTTAAGAGATGCCAGTATAGAAATGTACACGTTCATGCGTCAACGCCACCAACTGGCAGCGTCGACGCAGCAGTCCAAGAAAGGGACGACTTATCTCTGGCTGCCTTCAAAACGTCAACGCAATATGCTGATAATGTCGACGCAGCTCGCCTATCTGTTGAAGACTTGATCACTGGACTGCCGATACCGTTGCGTCAACGCAGCAGGCTGTCAGACCACGTGTCCTCATCTGGGTATTTTCCTTATCCTCGGATCACGTGCCCAGCACCAGTACGCTCAGCAACTGGAGTTAGATGGCGTCAACTCACTTGCTCTAAAGGGTTGACGCAGCCATCAAGATCTTCAATCTTTTTAACCGCTACGTCGACAGTTGGTATCAGAGCAGGTGTCTGCATACAAGGTCCAGCGACCTGCAGATTCGATCTTGCGGTCTTAGGTGCTAATTTGCTTTTAGTGCATCAATATTCCTACTACATTGAGTTTATCTGCTATTTGCTTCAATGGCTTGTCCACCCGTCTTCAGTGGTTTTGATTTCAACCAGTGGCACAGTGCCTTACATGCTTATGTTAGATCTGTTGATCCAGACCTGTGGAAAGTGATTTCACATGGTCCTCATAAATTACCAAAGAAAAAATCTAAATGGACTGATAGTCACGAAGCAATGTATGAGGAGAATCAGACAGTAATAAATCTGATGAAAGCAGCCACTGACAAAGCCTTTCACTCATGTTTCCTTGATTGCAGATCTGCAAGGGATATGTTGGAAATGATGAAGAGAGCCAGGAAAGGAAATCAAACAAGCTGCATGATAGCCGACAGAAGCAATCAAAGCAGCAGCCAAAATGAAGATGATGATGATGAGGTAAATCTCTTCGAGAACTTTTCTCTTGATGATTGGGAGAATGCATATGCTGAATTGTTAGAGTCACATGAGAGCTTAAGAAAATAGTATAAAAAGTTGAAGAAGGGTACTCGGGTAGATGGTTCTAGCTCTCCATGTGAAAATTGTACGAGTATGAAGCAACTTCATGATGCATGTCTGTCTGATAATCATATGTATAAAAATTAGAATGCAAAACTGAAGAAGGAACTCGAATGTGTTTACTCTGAACTAAATAAGCTAAAATCTGAAGATGAATCTCTCAGAAAAATCTCCAAAGAAGATGAAGAAGAATCAGAGAAACTTAAGCAGGAGAAAAACCTGCTTGCTGAAAAACTTGAAGCCATCAAATCTGTGAATGTGGAATTACAGAAAAACATTGAAAAGAAGGAAAAAGATTTGAAGGAATTCAAGGCTGGAAGAAAACATGAAACTAACTCAGAAGATCAGACTCTAATAAATGAGTTAATTCAGAATGACAAGCTTAAGGAAGAAAATGAAAAATTAAAAATGTTGAATTCCACTATGTCAGAGAGACTTCTAGCTTTGGAAAGAGGAAAAAGTATTTGTGTTGAAGATTCTAATAAACTAAGCAATCTGGAACAGGAAATTGACAAATATAAAACTGCTAACAAGGTGTTAACTGAATGTGTGAATTGCAGTGAACAAGAGATTGCCAGTTATGAGCTACATATTTCCTCTTTGGAAGATGAAATTCAGGATTTGACAGTCTCCTTGTCTAAATTTGTTGATGGGCAGAAAAACCTAGACAAGCTACTAGGTATAAAAATCAACTCTAGGAAGGAAGGGCTGGGCTACAATAAGATAAACAAGAAGGAACTTCAGAACAAAGTTATGACATCTTTTGTAAGTGGTTCAGACGTAGCCACCACCTCTAAAGACAAACAGCCCATTGTTCAGAAAATACTGGGAACAAAGAATAATTTGAAGAAAGACGGACTGGGCTATAGTCCAGTCATGAGGAAGGTCGATGGAGCCAACCTGAAAACTATCTTTGTTAAATCCTCTGAACAGGAGAAGCCTTCTATTTCATCTCCAACTCAGTACAAGGCTAAGAAAATAGGAAAACAGGATAAAAACCAGAAAAGGACTGTAAATCAGAAAATAAATGAAAAGGCTTCATCAGTGCATGCTGATCACAGTCCTCACACACACTCACATGCATCTAAAAGGAAGATTATCTATCATTACTGTCATAAAGTTGGACATCTGTTGCATGAGTGTAAGTTGATGGAAAAGGATAATAAGAATGCTAGGAGATATCATGATAAAAATCCTTCATTTCAGAAAAGGAGAATTGAGTGCTTTCATTGTGGTAAACTAGGACACAAAATTTCACAGTGTTGGTTTGTTAGTGATACGAATAAATATCATGCAAACTATCATGTTTCTAACAAGAACAAGTCTGTTCCAATAAACAAGCATATGCCATGCTTTAATTGTGGAAAATTGGGTCATAAGGGATTTGAATGCTGGCTGAATGCTGGTAAGAAAAGTTCTAATTCATGCTTTCACTATGGCAAGATGGGCCACATTGCAGCCCACTGTAGACATGCTCAGGGTAGACAACTGAATTCTAAAACTCTTAAACTCCCTGCTAATGGAAATATGTTTGGAAATAATATTTTTAGAGGCAAGCACAATGAGTGCTTCAAATGTGGGAAGTTTGGCCATACAGTCAAGGACTGTTGGCATATTCAGGGTAGAAATGTGAATCTCAAACATGCTAAATTCCCTGTAAGACAATTTCCAAAATTTTCATGCTATAACTGTGAGAAGCCAGGTCACATGGCTGCAACCTGTTGGCTGGCAGGATATCAAAACCAAACTGGTTTTGGCAAACAGAATTTTTTTTCTGTTAACAAAAAATCTCATGCTTATGCACATAAAATTCATGCTAACAAGAATGTGCATAAATCAGATCTGAAAACTGCTCCTAGAAATGTGCTGAGAAAACCTGCTAGGAGTAATATTGTTTTGTCAGGACCCAAGACTTCTTGGGCACCTGTTTATGCAAAATAAACCTTGTTTTGCAGGTGTGCCTTGGAATGGAAGCAAAAGGGGTATTAATCCAAGGCACTCAAGAATGAAAACCCCTTCTGAATTTTTCAGGTAAACTTCCTGCTCTTCTTATTTTTAGTTTTAATGCATAGCAAGTTAAATCTGTTTTTGCATTTTCATTCATCATTTGCCATGTGCATTACTTTCTGATCATGCATTTGCTGAGAGTTCTGTGCAAATATCAGATTAAGAAGGGTTGTCTGTATCTGATGCATAGATAAGCTAATTTCAATTGTTTGATAATTGTGTTATGCATAGACTCTGAAAACAAATTACATTTCGAATTTTCAGAAAAATCTGAACTGCATATGCGTGTGACTTGAAACTTGTGTGTTGCAATAGCTCACTGAAATTCATAATTGCATATAGGACTACATGTTGAATAATTATGCATGACCTCAATGGTATATAAATGGTAAGGTACCAAAAGGCGGGGAAGTCTGTCTGGAGGTTCTTACTATGTGTGAGGTGGTCTTTTAGACCAAGTGCTCCGCCTAGTACCATGGGTCATCTTGCTGCTTAGGATAGTCTGAATGTGCATGAATCATTTGGTAACATATGTTCAGTTCTCAGTGTAAACATTGCATGTTTTCAGGGGGAGTTAGTTGCATATCCTTGCATAGCAATTCAATGTCGAGTCTTTGCATGTCCCTGCATACATATAGTGCATTATATCCCCTTATATTGAAAATGTCAAAAAGAGAGTTTGAATGCATATTGTAAGGGGGAGTCAATGCATTGCATATAGGTTGTTAAATGCATACATTTGTCAGATTTCATGGCATATCCCTTCTTACTGATTTTGTTGACAAACCTTAATCATATTCTGAAAACTTTGAGCTTCACAATCTCTCTTAACAATTGGTATTTCTCCTATCAATTGGTATCATTTGGCTTCAGAATTCTATCAGTCTGTCATGAAGATTTCAATGGGACTATCTCGATCATAAATCTAAAAATTCTTGAACTAGAAATCTTCTATTATATATTTTTATGAATGACTGAAATAACTCATGTGGTTTAAGTTTAATGTACTCAATGAGTTTGGCTTTAAAATCTCTTTAAAATATCTGAAGCATGTTTAATAAACCTTAACCATCTGTTTCATGTTGTGTCTTGTGAAAACTTCTGAAATCTGCACTTTTGAATACATGACTTCAACTGATTAAGTACATGAAACTATTATTGATTTGAAGCAAATGAATTTTTCTGAAATGTCTAAAGGGTAATATCTGTCAGAGCAATGACATTGGTCACTGAGAAACACATGTCCAAAGGACTGTGTCATGAGGTGCCTTAGTTAACTCTGCATAAAATTTATTGAAAATCAGGCAGAGCAATGGCATGCACACTGAGAAATACAACTCACTCATTAAAAAATGAGTTGTAGTGTGTCATGATGTGTAAATGCTAACTCTGTTCACATAAAGCATGACAGTTAGTCACACTAAGGGCTTAGGGATATTGGCCTCTGATCAAGGTATATCCTCTAGTTACAATGTGTGCACTGAACTAGAGTGCTCGTAAAATTTGTAGCATGGAAAATTGTTGAACAAATTGAAATATCTGAATATTGATGCTAAAATCAAATTGCTACAACCCTAGACAAAATAATATGACTTCATAATTGCTTAATCTCAATACTAGTGCATGTAATTCTGAAAGAAGGCAATAAATTTGATTGTGTAAGACAAAGGGAGGACAATCAAGATAAATATGAGGGCTTGGTTCATTTTTATTAAAACATGATTTTAGATATCAATATAGAATTTTATTGATAAACTCTGCATACATCATGTTTAAACCATGCTGTTCAAAAGGCTCATTCATAAGTCCCTATAATGGAAGACTTTAAAAAATTATGTTTTGGATTTATGAGATTGATATCTCCTTGAAAATCTTGCTGAATTATTTCTGTTTGGAGCTTATTTGTAAATCTGCTTATTTGAACCTTTTCTGCTTATTGTCCTTGGTTCATTGACCTGAACTTCTCCTTGTTTGTCCCTATGGTCTCCTTCTCATCCGTCTCATAAGATTCCACTTATTGAGGGGGAGCTTCCATGTCTTATGCATCATGCTGCATAGAAACTCTTAAAGGGGGAGAATTATGTTCTTGCATTCTGGTATCTGCATCTGCATTCACCCCTTCCCATGGTTTAATTTTATTATACCAAAGGGGGAGATTGTTTGCCAAAGAGGGAGTATATCATTCGATAAGTGCATGGAGGTTCATTTTGAGTATCTCTAACTCATGCTTTTGCTAAAACTCCTAAAGGGGGAGAAATTGTCTGAATTTTTATACATGCTATAATTTCTCAAACTATTTTCTTTTTGATGAAGTCAAAGGGGGAGAATAGTTTGAGTCATCAGCATCAGATTGACTCACCATCAGATTGACTCACTGTGTAGAGTTGCCATCATCAAAAAGGGGGAGATTGTTGTGCCTCTGTGGTTTTGATGATTGGTTTTGATGTGAGTCATACACTATGAGTCACCATGCATTGATGTTCTGTTTTGATGATTGATTTGGTTTTGATGATTGGTTGTTGATGTGAGTTAATCAAATGTTCAGTCATCTTGTTGCTCAGTTTAGTTTAATATATTTTGATGTTCAGTCATGTTAACTGATGCATAAAGCATTCATTGCTACACTCTGTCTGCACAGTTGTCACTGTAGTGCGTCAACTCAGTGTGCCGATGCGTCGACCCCTTGGTCATTTTTGTATCTGTCCATACAGTAGTGCGTCAACTCCTTGAGCTGATGCGTCGACGCTTCAGTTCAGTTTCTTCATTTGATGAAGTCTATACATCATCAGTTGATCATCTAGAATATACGTTGCAGCGTCAACTCATTGGGCTGCAGCGTCAACTCAGCAAGTATGCACATCAGTCTTCACATGCTAAGTCGGTATAGCCTACGTCTCATGCAGCGTCAACGCTGTGAGCATTCTCAAGTCATTAGCGTCAACGCTATAAGTGTGTACATCGCTTTCACGTCACCAAGTCCATACATTTGTCCTCTTTCATAGTCTGTACAGTCGCTGGTCTAGCTTCATGAAGTCTGTACATCAGACTGTTACAGGAAGTCTGTACATTGTCCGTCTTCCTTAGCGTCTTGATAGTTGATGTCTACACATTGGCCTTCATGCTCCTAAGTCTATGCATTACTGTTCATGCATCAGTCTTCATAAGTCTGTACATTGGACTGTCTCTCTCAGCGTCTCATGGCATGAGGTCTGTACACTCGAATTGCCCTTGATCTGGTCAAGTGTATACACTCTCTCACTGTAGCTTTCAGCTATTCAAGTCTATACACTGGACTGTTAGGTCATGTCTATACACTGGGTCTCAATGTACACACTTATTCATTGTGCTGCTTCACGCATAAAGTCTATACATTAGGCCTAACATTCCAACTCTACACTGAACCTTCGTTCATCAAAGCCTCAAGTCTGTACAGCGTGAAGTCTACACTTTGGCTTCACGTTTTCAATGTCTGTACAGTGGCTTCGCATAGGCAAGTCTGTACATCGGGCTCCTTCTAACTAAGTCTATACATTCCCTCACTATGTACACACTTGCTATATTGATCTTTGAAGTCTATACAATGCTTCACGTTAACACTAAGTCTATACACTTCATTATTGTTGCTGAAGGGAACAGAGTCGACGCCTGAAGCTTAAAGCGTCCACGCATCAGTAGACGAAGCTTTCATGATGTCTTCTATTGCGTTAACGCCACAAGCAAGCAGCGTCGACGCAGCAGTTAGAAAAAGTAGAGACTCTTACAAGCGACGAAGCTTTCATGATATCTTCCACTGCGTCAACGCCATCAACAAGCAGCGTCGACGCAGCGGCTTAAGAGATGCCAGTATAGAAATGTACACGTTCGTGCGTCAACGCCACCAACTAGCAGCGTCGACACAGCAGTCCAAGAAAGGGACGACTTATCTCTGGCTGCCTTCAAAACGTCAACGCAATATGCTGATAATGTCGACGCAGCTCGCCTATCTGTTGAAGACTTGATCACTGGACTGCCGATACCGTTGCGTCAACGCAGCAGGCTGAGGGAGTCGACGCAGCGGTTAAAAAGATTGAAGATCTATGATGGCTGCGTCAACCCTTTGGAGCAAGTGAGTTGACGCCATCTAACTCCAATTGCTGAGCGTACTGGTGCTGGGCACGTGATCCGAGGATAAGGAAAATGCCCAGATGAGGACACGTGGTCTGACAGCCTGCTGGATGCTGCCACGTAGTCCGAACTCTTAGGGCGGGAACTGTGCAAGCCACACGCGCCCTGCTGCTGCTCCAGGTATAAAATGGAGCCTTCGTCTTAAGATGAAGGTAGATCGAAGCAGAAGCCTGAAGAGCAGAAAGCCCTTCGATCTAGAAAAAGAGAAAAAAGAAGGAAAAGAGAGGAAGAAGAGATAGAAGAGAGAAGCCGAGAAATAGAAGAGCAGAGAGTGCCTCCACGATACAGAGAATAGAGTAGAAGAAGAAAAAGAAGAGTGGCAGAGTGAGAGAAGCAGCAGAAGTAAAAAGAGAAAGAGAGAGAGCTCGCGAGTGAGAGAAGGAAGCAGAGAAGAAAAGGAAGAGAGAGAAGGAAGCAGATAAGAAAAGGAAGAGAAAGAAGAAGTGAGAACGAGAGATAGGAAGCTTCATCTGAAGATCTATCTTCACTGGACCGTGGATCAGATCCAGGCCAATCAGCTCTGTTGAGAGCCATATTGTGCATTTCATCTTTCAGCTTTCTGTTTGCTGAAGTTATTTTCATTTTGTGTTTTTGTTTCTCCGTTTTCATTTGGTTATCTTGTTCTTCCGATTGCCCTGCTGGGGATCGGGTTCCTCCTGTGGATTCAGGAGAAGGGAGACTTGTCTCCGGTTCTGGGCTTGTGGGTTGCAAGTCCAGGGGTCCCTCCGGTTGGGAGGAAGAGAGGTCTTCGACCTCTGGTTTGCTGGTGACTGGAACTCACTGGTTGGTTCCCTCCTGGTCTGGAGGAAGAGAGACTTCGGTCTCTGGTTTCCAAGTGGCTGGGAGTCACTTGGGGTGTCCCTCCGGCTTGGAGGAAGAGGGGAGGCTGTTCCCCTGGTCAAGCTGTGTGGCAGCAACTATTTGCAAACTGAGTCTGCTTGGTTCTAGCATTTGCTAGTGAAGCCTCACTCCGGTTGGGAGTGAGGGGTGGATGTAGGTCTGTGGACCGAACCACCTAAAAATCTATTGTGCAGTGGTTTGATTGATTGCTTTCCTTCCGCTAGATGCTTGAATAGGCACGCTCCAAGTTATGTATTTGAGTTGAATTGAATTGGTTCTATTCTGTGTCTATCTCTAGCATCCTAGTTTTTATTTGGCCATTTTACATAGAAGGATACATTCACCCCCCTCTGTATCCAGGCCTAGCACCCTAACATGTGGGTCTTCCTCTGACCTGACCGACGTTCCGGCCTTCCGAGCCTAAGGGCCGCCGAGGAAGGGTTTGATCCCGAATGATCTTATTGGGCTTTTTAGGCTAAGTGGGCCCTACGGGGATGTCACTTAGGTGAGCTCGGCCTCGTTTTGTCCTGATGGACCTAGTTAGGCCTCTCTTAGATGGACTACAGAAATCCCCCTCTCCACTTGTCCCCCTCCTACTCCCGAGCTTTGGTAAGCTCGGAAGAGTAGAAGTTAGGGTTTTGGACCAGCGTGGCTCGGGTGGGTGGAGATCTGGCGGTGTTTAAGAAGCCACGCGTCGTGGTCACCTAGGCCCGTAATAATGATTATCCTGACGGATTTGAATTGAAGGGGCCCCCTTTTCTCGGAGGTCGGAACGACGCGCCGCCTTCCGCGTGGGAATATAAGCGTTGTGTGCTTGTCATCGCTCCAGACTTCCTCCGTCTTTAGGGTTTGGCTCTCCTTCGCGCTTGCTTTTGGGGCTCTTTGATGCGTCGTGAGAACACGTCCGAAGAGCAGAGGCTTGCAGCGGCGTTCGTAGAGTTGGCGGAGATAACTACGAAGGCAGTCAGACAGCTTCCTCTTCCTCCAGAGTCTTCGGGGTCCCGGGAGCATCTTTCTTCAAGTTCCTCTCCGGATTCCATGGCGGATCAATGTCCGGAGGTTGAAGAGTGGGAGGACGAGCCTGCGGCGAGGGTGACGGCTCCAAACTACAGTGAACTGGGTAAGACGGAGATGAAACGGCAGGAGCACCAGTTTTGTCTACCCCATAAGTTTTACTTTGCCGTGGTTGCCCCGTATGAGACGAGCTTGGACTCTCGTACGGGCCACATCTGCACCTTACTTCTGTCATGGAAGGGTGGGTTCCGCCTTCCCTTCGAGCCCTTTGTTCTTAAGCTTCTCAATTTCTTTCGATTGGCGCCCGTACAGTTGGTAGCTAACTCTTATCTTCTTCTCTCTGCCTTTCGCATCCTCTGCCGTCAATGCGGTGTTCCTCCTTCCTTTGACCTCTTTCATTATTTTTTTGAGTTGAAGGCGCATCCCTCGGCTGGGAAGGGCTACTATTTCATCTAGGTGAGGTGGAATAGGAGCTGTATCTCCTTGGCCGCGAAGGATTCTTCCCACAAGGGGTGGAAAACTCAATTTTTCTGGGTGCGGATTCTCTCAGTGGAGGAGACTTGGAAGTGTCCCGTAATCCCCAATTTCTACCCGAACATTCCTCTGAGGCAGGACGAGTTTCATTCGGATGTGGAGGAGTATGTGATCATTTTGTTGAAGCGTCGTCAGTCCACGGAGGAGCTGGTTACACCGGAGAACATCGAGCGATGTCTACTCGCGTGGCTGCAGCCGACAGGTTCGGACGTCACAATTCAGTTTCTTCTTCAGAGGGTGAGACCATTTTCTTTTCCTGACCATACCTTTCTTCTGTACAGATACCAGACGGCCGGCTATGGAGGAGGAGCCTGTGGGCGAGCGGTTGGTGATCGACCTCGGCGATGATTCGGCTGTCGAAGAGCCGATCGCTCCCGCGGGTCGCTCCCGAGCCTGAGACAAGGGCAAGGGGGCAGCCCGGGCGAATCTTCCAGGCCACGGGGGTCCAAGCGCAAGGATCCCATGGAGGGCATGATCCGGGACGCCGTGAAGGCCAGGAAGTGGGCCAAGAAGGCCGGGGTCATCCCCGCAGTTGAAGGCGACTCTGGTTCAGCTCGCCCCTCTGCTGAGCACGATGGGGCCGACCCAATTGAGCGGGCTCTCCCATCCCCCGCGCAAGAGGGGGCCGAGGAGGTCAGGGCAGCTTCTGCGGTCGGCAGTGATGCTGGCTCGGCTCCCCCCTCGACCAGAGCCGAGGGGGCCGGGGATGAGGTGGACGTCTCTAGGGCTGCGACCGAGGTTGGAGCGTCGATCGAGGTAGGTGGCGCTCCGGGTGACGGCGTAAGGGCTGAATCGATCGAGGTCGGGGGGTCGCGAGGAGAGGCGACATAGCCCCAACCGACCGAGGTGAGAGGGACGGATGAAGCAGCGGCTCGATCCGGGCCGACCGGCGGGACGTCACTCGGAGGGAAGGTCCCTCTTCCGGCGGCCCTGGAGAGGCTGGGCATCCAAGGTCCTCTGTACCAGGTATGTCGCTGTATAGCTGCGAAGGTGAAGGGGGGAGATAGGCAATACTCCCCACCCGCCACTCTCGAAATGGTGATGGAGGGTGGCTTGGTCCTAGCCCAGATGGGAGCCACTCTGGCTGAAGCTTACGCTCGGTCGGAGTTAGAGCGGGCGAACCTGGCCTGGACCCTTGGTGGGTCTGACAGGAAGATGGCTCGGCTAACCGAGGAGCGTGATAGGCTTCGGCGGGAGCTTTCCTTAGTTAGGGAGCTGGCGCAGGCGAGCCAGGTGGAGGCCCGGGCACTGACCGAGCAGCTAGCTAAGGCCCGCGAATCGCTCGAGAGGAAGAGTAGGCTTCTTGAAGAGGAGTGCATTGCTCGCGAAGAGCTGGATGGCCGGTGGGAGGCCGAGCACGCCGAGTTGGTGGACCGAGCGGAGGAAGCCGAACGCCTTCGGCGGGAGGCTGAGGCTGATCGGGCCGAGGCGGAGAAGCAGGTGGCTGAGGCCGAGAGGAGGTTAGCCAAGGCGGAGCGGGAGAAGGCCGAGCTCACTGGTAGGGTGGGATCGGCCGGGCTGGAGGCGCTTGAGTAGTACAAATGCTCGGAGGCCTACCGGGTCAACCTTAAGGAAGCTGCCCTCCCTTATTACGAGTTAGCACTTCGCCGAGGCATCACCAAGGGGTTCAAGCACGGATACGACCGGGCCGTCTCTTATGCCGAGGAGCAGGCGTCCGAGATAATCAATTTCCCATCTGGGCAATGCTATCACTCGGACTTGTCATCTTCTGGTACCTTTGGTTCGGCGTTAGAGGAAGAAGATCAAGGGGGCTCTTCGTCCGAGGGGCCGCAAACTCCGGATGCCTCGGGAGGGCGCGTAACCCAGGCAGTTCCCACGCCGGTGGGGTCGGTGCCAGGGTCGGCCGTCGCAGAGGGTGCCGGGGCCAGACCCTCTGAGCCTTCCTGTTCCGAGCTTTAGGGTGGGCCAGAGGCCTAATGTATCTACTTTGCTTTCTCTTCTTGTATGTCTTTCTTTTTTCCAAGGAAAACTTTCCTTGTTGTGTAAGAAAAAACGTAAGGCAGTAGCATTATGGTGAAGACTTAACTTTTTGTATCACCATTGCCGTATTTTTGTTTAGCGTATCTGCAGTAGTTGGAAAGTGTCGATACTTTCTGCGTGGATCTCGCATGATGGTTGGGTGAGCGTCTGACAGGGTGTCTTTCCGTTCTCTCATACTTTGATGTTTGGCCGCTTCGTGTGTCCCGCTGGGGAGGAAAAGAGGAGTTTGAGGTGACCGTTCGTAGGGAGAGGTCCCTTTGGCGTGTTTTCGAGGGGAGAATCATTTAAGGCAAATAGCCTCCCTTCGCCTATAAAAGGTCTGAAGGGCGTCCCTTCCTCTCCACCGCTTAGGGTTTTCCCCGACAGTCTTTCCTCATTCCTTCTTCACGTACTGTTGTGCCGTTATATTTGAAGCATGAAAGACGCTCTGTAAGATGAGACTGCCGATGACGGAGGGCAGAGAGTCCTTCCTGCTTCGGGTTTAAAGGGGGTTCGATGGTCGGTGGGTGGGGTTTAAGAAG
The DNA here is from genome assembly GCA_022559845.1 of Amorphophallus konjac. Lineage (NCBI taxonomy): Eukaryota > Viridiplantae > Streptophyta > Magnoliopsida > Alismatales > Araceae > Amorphophallus > Amorphophallus konjac. The sequence continues at coordinate 253,273,197 of CM040126.1, read as the reverse complement.
GTTCGACGTGCAGAGGCATGTCGTCTTCTTTTATCAACTCTGGCCGGCGCTTGCGGGGAGGGGCGAGATGGCGGACGGATGGGAGAATCAGGCATCCCTGCCGCCCGTCCCTTCCCGCTCGCTCCATGGAGGGGATCTCTCTCAAGATTCCTCTCCACTTCCTGCTTCTCCTCTCTTCTTCCGCAGCCTCTTTTTCCCTCTTCTGCCCTTCTCATCATTTCTTCACTCTTCGGAGGGTGCCTGCACTCTCTTCCTTCCAAGGAGTTGGTAGAGAGGAGGCCTTCATTTGTATACCCTCGTCCCGTTCCTCCATCTCTGTCAACTTGGAAGGTAGCCTTCTCATTCCTAATCCCTCTGTCACCTTTGTTCCGAGTTACCCGAGCCAACGGGGTCGACTACCCTTTATCCGAGCCAATTTCTACACGAGGCAGAGTCAGTGGCTGGATGCAGGAAGGTTAACCGAGTCGGCCGAGAGATGGGCTCATACGGCGGCGCCAGATGGATTTTTTGCTTTTTTGACATGTATTTTCTTGGCTTCGGCCTTTCTGATGTACAAGCGAGTTGTTTGAATAGAGGAAAAGAAAACTTTTGTTTTATTTCATGTCGCTTACACAATGCTCAATGTTCAAAAGTAGAACATGTGTAGTGTAGTCATGTTCCAGCTCCGAGGGATGGGCTCTCCTTCCATTGTAGATAGCTGGTATGCTCCTTTCCTGAGCGTCTCGACCACTCGATAGGGGCCTTCCCAGTTAGGGGATAGCTTGCCCGTCGCCTCAAGTGGTCGAGAGGCTTCGGCTTTCCTGAGGATGAAGTCTCCTGGTTGGAAGTGTCTATCTCGGACTTTGGCGTTGTAGTATCGAGTGAGGCGGCGTTGATATTCCGTTGCTCGGATGCTGGCAATCTCTCGGCCTTCATCTGCTAGGTCGAGATTTTCGAGCAGTTTCTGGTCGTTTGCCTCGGGCGAGAAGCAGATGACTCGGAGGGAGGGATTGCCAATCTCCAACGGGATCACGGCCTCGGTGCCATATACCAACTGAAAGGGACTCTCACCGGTTGTTGTTCTGGGAGTCGTCCTGTGTGACCAAAGTACGTTCGGCAATTCCTCAAGCCAGCTACCCTTGGCTTTGCCGAGCCTGGTCTTGATGCCTTTTAAGATAGTCTTATTGGCATTTTCGACCAGTTCGTTAGCCTGAGGGTGGGCGACCGAGGTGAAGTGATTGTGAATATTCAGATCGACGCATCTGTCTCGAAAATAATGAGAATCAAATTACCGACCATTATCGCTCAATATCACTCGGGGGATGCCGTAGCGACAGATGATCGACTTCCAGACGAAACTCCAGACGACTGTCTCGATGATCCTAGTTGTAGCTTCGGCCTCGATCCACTTGGTGAAGTAGTCGATGGCGACGATGATGAACTTCTTCTGAGACTGAGTTGTAGGAAACGGCCCGAGGATGTCGATTCCCCAGCGAGCGAAAGGATATGACTCGGTTTGGGTGACGAGCTTCGTTGCCGGCTGATGGACCAAGTTGTCAAATCGCTGGCATCGGTCACATTGCTGTACGTAGGTTGAGCAGTCGCGCTGCAGAGTGGGCCACCAATAACCTTGCCGTAGCAAGATCATGGTGAGCGACCTTCCTCTTAAATGCGCTCCGCACAAGCCTTCATGAACTTCTTGAATCACTCGGTTGGCTTCACCAGTACTGAGGCACTTCAGGAGAGGACCGGAGAAGGATCTTCGTTAGAGAGTGCTGTCCAGAATGACGAATCACCGAGCTTGATACTTCAATCTTCGAGCTTCCCGGGGGTCGGGAGGCTCTTGAGAGTCTTGGAGCCACGATAGGTAGGGGGTGTGCCAGTCGCTTGGGGAGGCCGAGTCAACAGCCAGGAGCTCCAAATCGAGGCTCGGTTGCTCTAGCTCTTCGAGAAGGACCGATCGAGTACCCTCGGGGTCAAGAGGGGAGGCCAACCGAGAGAGGGCGTCCGCTCAGGAGTTTTCTTCCCGAGCTATTCGGACTACCTCAAAACTCTCGAACTGTTGTGCCACGGCTCTAACCAGCTGGAGGTATTTGACCTTCGGTGCTTCTCGAGCTTCGTAATCGCCATTGACCTGGCTAGCGACTAGTTGGGAGTTTGTGTGAATTCTGACTCGCTCAGCCCCCAGCCGCCGGGCCATGCGGGCTCCCGAGATAAGGGCTTCGTACTCGGAGGCATTGTTGGACGCCTGGAAGTTGAACTTCAAGGCGTATTGTAACTCTGCTCCTTCGGGGGACTTCAGGAGGATTCCAGCACTGCTTCCGGTCGAGTTGGAGGATCTGTCGACGAATAGTTCCCAGGTTGGCCCGGGCGCGGACGGAGATTTTTCTTCGGTCGGGATAGTGCTCTCGATGATGAAGTCAGCGAGCGCCTATCCTTTGATAGCCGAGCGAGGCCGGTATGATATATCGTAGGCCCCAAGGATGATGGCCCATTTGACGAGGCGTTCCGAGGCTTCCGAGTGAGCGAGGATCCTCTTCAAAGGTTCGCCGGTCAGTAAGGTGATGGAGTGCCCTTCGAAATAGGGTCGGAGGCGCTTGGCTGAGGTAACCAACGCTAGCACAAGTTTCTCAGTTGCGGGGTACCTTCTTTCAGCCTCGTTGAGCACCTTGCTGGTGTAGTAGACCGGTCTCTCGACTCCCGAGTCATTTCTGAGCAGGACCGAGCTAACTGTAGATGGAGTTGCCGAGAGATAGAGATGCAAGGCTTCACCTGGGACAGGCTTGAAAAGCACCAAGGGCGAAGCCAGGAACTCCTTAAGCTCGGAAAACGCTCTTTGGCATTCCTCATCCCATTCGAACGTAGCAGATGCCATTTTGGGCCCTCTCAATAGTTTGAAGAAGGGTAGGCATCGTTCGACTGTATGGGATAGGAATCTACTCAGCGCAGCAATGCGACCAGTAAGGCGTTGAACGTCTTTGATGCAGGTGGGTGGGCGCATGTCCAGGATGGCCTGGACCTTGTCGGGGTTGGCCTCGATCCCACGCTGGGTGACTAAGAATCCCAGGAATTTCTCGGATCTTACTCCGAAGGCGCACTTGGTGGGATTGGGCTTCATATTGTACCTCAGGAGGGTGTTGAAGGTCTAAGCTAAGTCGACGAAGTGGTCCTCGGCCTTGGGGGTCTTGATGAGCATGGCGTCAATATAGGCCTCGACGTTCCGATCGAGCTGTCCTTCGAACATGTGATTGACCAGCCTCTGGCACGTGGCTCCAGTGTTCTTCAACCCAAAAGGCATCCGGGTGTAGCAGTATACGCCAAAGTCGATGATAAAGGCAGTCTTCTTGATGTCTTCTGGATCCATTCTGATCTGGTGGTAACCCGAATAGGCGTCCAGGAAACTGAGTATCTCGTTGCCTGAGGTTGAATCAACCAATTGTTCGATGCTTGGTAGTGGATAGCAGTCCTTTGGTGTAGCCTTGTTCAAGTCAGTGAAGTCCACGCACATTCGCTACTTTCTCGAAGCTTTTGGCACCAGGATGACGTTAGCCAGCCACATCGGGTACAGGACCGGTCTAAAAAGACCAGTCTTTTGCCCCTTGGTGACTTGCTCCTTGATGATCGCCTACTTCTCTGGTGCGTGCTTCCTTCTGCGTTGTTGTACGGGCTTCACGGTCGGGTCGAGGTTGAGCTTATGCATCACCGTCTCCTCCGATATTCTGGGGAGTTGATCGTCAGACCATGCAAAGACTCGGATGTACACGGAAAGAAATTCTTTGTATTACTGCTGAACCTCAGACGGTAGGTCAGCTCCAATCTTTACTCCTAGGGTCGGGTCATCATTTAGGAAAACCGTTAGCAACTTGCCTCCAGGCTCGGATGTTGCGGGTTTTTCCTCGACTTCCCGGGGGCCCTTGTTCTTCCCATCCGGCCTTGTGGCTTCAACTGAGATATTATAGCACCTTCTGGCCGTCGCCTGGTTACCTCGGACTTCCCCCACCCCATTTTTAGTGGGGAACTTCATCTTTTGGTGATAGGTAGAGGGCACCGCTTTCGTTCGGCTAAGGATTCCTCGGCCGAAGATTATGTTGTATGCTATCATACCCTTGATCACTATGAAGTCCACCATGATCATAACGGCTTTGGGTGGTGTGCCGAGAGTGACCGATAGGCTTAGGGCTCCCTCGGGATAAGTGGTGATGCGGGACGGACACGCGACCTGGGACTCTAGCTCGCGATCGTCCTTAAGCAAGGGAAGACGTGGGACCGGGCGCGGTTGAGAAACCGGCCGTGAGTCTCGGGTATCGGCTTTTCCGCGTTAACTCGGATCAAGTCACGGGACGGTCAGACTAACTCTCTCTCATAGTGGTGATAGCAATATATAGCGAGCTAATTAACCTATCACATGCTCTCTAGCAACGACATTCAAAAATATAGGCGATAAGCAAATGCGATAAAGAGAGTGGCGAAGGTACCTCCACGCTCCTGGCGTCGGGAAGATGATCTCGGCCAGTTACGGTAACTCCCGGTAACAACAGTAAAATTCAGTTACAATAGTGAAATCTATTGCCCACTCCACGCAGGGAGGTAAAGGGCTACAAGTGGGGCCCGGGAGGACTGACCATGTGTTGACGGGCAGCAATCTGGAGGTGCGTTCGGCACGAACTCGTCCTGCTAGTCTGACTCGGTCCTGTGCCGACTCGGTACTGCGTCGACTCGGTTCTGACTCGCTAGACAGCAAGGCGCAGTTTCCAAAGGAACGTCGCCCTCCTGAGGTCTTCTGAAGGCGGCGCTTGGCTGGGACGATGGTGGGATGTCCCTGATCGACTCCGTGAAGTGCCGGTTCCAGAAGTTGACTTTTGATATTTTTGCACGAATTAATCCCAGACAGATTTTTTTGATCTGCACAGAGAACAGATTTGCGTGCCTCGACGGCAAGAATTATGGTGCTCAGATCCAGAGGCCGATCGAGACGTGGCTAGTACCGTTGAAAAGAGCACCCTCAGATCTACAACATTTTTTTCCCGTCGATCCAGAGGAGGGATTAGAAATGAAAAACTCTGCAAACTACGGGTTTTCCTATGGATCTATTTACAGACACTCAGGACAGCAAGAGATCTGCTTGAAACTGACCTTTTACCGAAGGGGAAATGATTTTTCTAGACTCCACGAAAATTATGGTGGAAGGGGGTATATGTGCGGAACACTGAGGAATTGTTTGGGATTTTTTAGAAATTGATAAGGGGGTGGGAAAAATACATAAATGCTACACTGTCTCGGGGATCTATAGAATGTCATATTATAGGGGGGAAAGAAGAAATATGGTAAAAATACTAAACGGTGTCCAAATGACACAAACTTTGAATTGGAGGTTAAGGGAGTTACGTGGAACAAACCCTCAAAATTAGGGCTCAAACAGATAACAAGAACAAAAGATAAAATTTCAGGAAAGAGGTTCTATCCTGATGGAGATAGAACTCCGACGATGGCGACGGCGGCGCGACGGCGGTGCGATGGCGGCGGCGGTAGAAATGGAACTCAGAGGGGCTAAGGAGAATGGGCTTCACACGCTAGAGGGCTGGAGGAGTAATAAGAACCAGGGAGAGAGGGAGAGGGGCGCACCCTTCCTTGGAGCAAATGCCAATTTTTCACTTCATTAATTCACATAAAATGGAAATACAACCTATTTGTATGAAATGTAAAAAGACTCAAAATGACCCTAGATCTAGAATTTGGGAGGATAAATAAGGGATATAACTAATTAGTTCTAATAGGTTTTTTTACAAAAATCAAAATTCTCATAAAAGGGGGGGGGGGCCCTTGACCAAGGGATAAGGTAGGTAGCCTCCTTTTGAAATTTTCAACCACTTGTCTCCCATGTGTCCAATTGACCTTTCTAGATGCCACCTAGGACTTCGACCAGCCCCACATAGACCCATATGGCTTATGTGGACCAATGGGGAAGGAGTGAGGGCCCCCTTGCTGGACCTACTGACAATTTGCACAAAAACCCAAAGAATCCAAGGGAATGACTCATTAGCTTATAAAGTCTTACAATTGCACATATACTTTCCCAAGGATATAAAAATAAACTAAAGGACATAAATGCAAATTAAAATGTCAGTGCTCTTCCTCTGATGTCCCCATTAATTCTCCCCGAGTGGGAAGAACTCTACCCCGTCGAGTAAGGGGTGCGGCTGCTCGAGTAGGTCCAGCGGATGCGTCACAGAACCTGGAAGCGCAGAGTACGCTCCACTCCAAGTAATCGACACATGCTCATCCCGTATAGATTTGATATGCACATGATGTTGGGGAAGAGGCTAGAGGTGGACACTCCGGGGTGGGGTCACTCTCAAATAAGGGAGGAGGCTCAAAGTCTCACTAGGAATCCCCGCAGGTCCCTTATGTGACTAGATCCGATATGTGGAGTAGAACCGATCCCAATAGTCCGACAAGTCTCATACTTGAAAGGGACTAACAACGCGAGCGCACAAAATCCACTCGACTCAACGTATGCACAGACACACAATGCACTCGACAAACAAACCGGACGAAACAAAGACTCACACAGACCCTAAACAAACCTAATGTTAGTCCGACCTACGCATAGGCGATGTGGACCAGGACACCCGAATATGTGCCATGCATACACTAGATGCACTTGATGGTGGATGGAATGGAATCCTAGACATCAAAATAGGTACCACTTATGCAATGGCAACCTATGGGAATTGGGTGGGGAATGGCTAGGAGATCCAAAACTGCCTTCGTCATCACCCCGGGATGTAGGTAAGGCATGCCAACTAGACCGAGGGGTAGGGGTGTGATAGTGAACTCCTTGGAAGAAGTGGAGTGAATGTGATAGCTCGGGAGGTTCACTAGCGAAGGGGTCAAAAGGATCAAAGAAGGTATGACGCCATGAGATGGATTCCCACAAGTCACGGTCCCAATTGTGAAATTCTTGAAGGTGTGGGTGGTCACCTTCATCCGTCATGGTGAATGGGATGGTGGTCATGTGAAAAAAATAAGATTCCTCCCTTGGGCAAGAGGGAATGAAGTCGGGCTCGACCGACATAGGGAGGAATAAGAGAACCTCCGTGGTGACACAACCCACGGTGCACATGGAGGTATTGGACCCTATGACTCGATGGGTGATGCTACGACTAGTGGGTTGGTCGAAGCCTCGAGCCAATAAGTGCGTCAACTTTCATTGCCAACCTAAACCTAAAATAAGGTCACCATATGTATCAACATGGTGACTAGACCGGAATGTCGTATGGTAGGAGTTGACGGGCACTAAAGGTAAGGTGGGGTCCATTGATGGATATGGAGGTGGGACCAAGCCATCCTAGAGCCAGCTAAGAAGCGGCTCGGCTATGAAAAACGTACCTGTTAGAAATACGGGAGGCTCGGGATGAGGTGGCCCCAAGCTTGATGGTTCTGGGGGAGGTAGTGGGCATGAGTCTGTAGGCGGAGCAAACTGATAGGGGTGGGTGGTTGGTGACACAGAGGTGGTCGGTTGAAAGCCGTCGTGGAAGATGAACTCGTCGGGTAGGTGAGGTGGATATAAGGTGCAGGTCCTCCTATCCCGATCAAAGGTCGCTCTCCTCTCTTCCAACCATGGTCACCGTAATACAATGCAAGGTCCTGCTAGCGTACCAATATTGCACCATGCGCCATCGAAGTAATGATCGGAACCGATCTTCCTTTGGAACTCGACACAAGCAAAATTACCATCGCGGATAATCTCGCCCGTCTTGGAGAGGGACTCCACGATATCAAGAGAAACCCAATTATCCGACTCCCCATGAATGAAATGGAGTTCCATTGTGGACCCATTGGGTAGAGTGGCTTTAGAAATGAGATGGGTGAATTCCAAGGTTTGGGCCATGAAGGCATTGAATCGGGCCACTAAGGATGACCACTCTGATGCATGGTCTTGGGGAACGGCCATGGTTGCAAAGATGGGGGGTTGGATCCCCTAGGAATGGATATGCAAAGACATTTTTTTTATAAGCAAAATGTTATGCAACTATTGCACCTAGACACGACTTAGAATGCGAGGTAAATGCAAAGTTAAAATGAGACTCGACTACACACCTAGACACAACCAAGACTCGGTACGTGGCGGAGCTAATCGATCCGAAGATCACTCGCGCAAGTGTGCGGCCTTCCCGATAGGCATAGCCTAACGTTCGGACAACACCTTTTGATATACCAATTAATGGTATGCAAATGTGACACCTAGACTTAGACACTTTTTTGTGTTTTTGTTAAGCAATGACTAATGACTACCCTAGACTCAACTGGCGCTCTGATACCAAATTGATGCGGGACGGACACGCGACCTGGGACTCTAGCTCGCGATCGTCCCTAAGCGAGGGAAGACGTGGGACCAGGCGCGGTTGAGAAACTGGCCGTGAGTCTAGGGTATCGGCTTTTCCGTGTTAACTCGGATCGAGTCACGGGAAGGTCGCACTTACTCTCTCTCGCTGCGGTGATAGCAATATATAGCGAGCTAATTAACCTATCACATGCTCTCTAACAGCGGCATTCAAAAATATACGCGATAAGAAAATGTGATAAAGAGAGTGGCCAAGGTACCTCCACGCTCCTAGCGTGGGGAAGACTATCTCGGCCAGTTACGGTAACTCCCGGTAACAATAGTAAAATTTAGTTACAACAATGAAATCTATTGCCCACTCCACGCAGGGAGGTAAAGGGCTACATGTGGGGCCCGGGAGGATCGACCCTGGGTTGACGGGCAGCAATCTGGAGGTGCGTTAGGCACGAACTCGGCCTGCTGGTCCGACTCGGTCCTGCGCCGACTCGGTACTGCGTCGACTCGGTTCTGACTCGCTAGACAGCAAGGCACGGTTTTGAAAGGAACGTCGCCCTCCTGAGGTCTTCTAAAGGCGGCGCTTGATTGGGACGATGGCGGGATGTCCCTGATCAACTCCTTGAAGTGCCGGTTCCAGAAGTTGACTTTTGATATTTTTGCACGAATTAATCCCGGACAGATTTTTCTGATCTGCACAGAGAACAGACTTGCGCGCCTCGGCGGCAAGAATTATGGTACTCAGATCCGGAGGCCGATCGAGACGTGGCTGGTACCGTTAGAAAGAGAACCCTCAGAGCTACAACATATGTTTTTTTTCCGTCGATCCAGAGGAGGGATTAGAATTGAAAAACTATGTAATCTATGGGTTTTCCTATGGATCTGTTTACAGACACTCAGGACAGCAAGAGATCTGCCTAAAACTGACCTTTGACCGAAGGGGAAATGATTTTTCTCGACTCCACGAAAATTATGGTGGAAGGGCGTATATGTGAGGAACATTGAGGAATGTTTTGGGATTTTTTGGAAATTGATAAGAGGGTAGGAAAAATACATAAGGGTGACACTGTCCCGATGATCTGCAGAATGGCAAATTACAGGGGGAAAGAAGAAATATGGGAAAAATACTAAATGGTGTCCAAATGACACAAAATTTCAACTGGAGGTTAAGGGAGGTACGTAGAACAAACCCTCAAAATTAGGGCTCAAACAGATAACAATAACAAAAGATAAAATTTCGGGAAAGAGGTTCTATCTTGATAGAGATAGAACTCCGACGATGGCGGCGGTGGCGCGACGACGGTGCGATGGCGGCGGCGGCAGAAATGGAACTCAGAGGGGCTAAGGAGAATGGGCTTCACACCCTAGAGGGATGGAGTAGGAAGAAGAACTAGGGAGAGAGGGAGAGGGGCCCACCCTTCCTTGGAGCAAATGCCAATTTTTCACATCATTAATTCACATAAAATGGAAATACAACCTACTTGTATGAAATGTAAAAAGACTCAAAATGACCCTAGATCTAGAATTAGGCAGGGTAAATAAGGGATAGAACTAATTTGTTTTAATAGGTTTTTTTACAAAAATCAAAATTCCCATAAAAAGGGGGGGGGGCGCCCCCTGGACCAAGGGACAAGGTAGGTAGCCTCCTTTTGAAATTTTCAACCACTTGTCTCCCATGTGTCATTTGACCTTCTAGATGCCACCTAGGACTTTGACCCGCCCCACATGGACCCATAAGGCTTATGTAGACCAATGGGGAAGGAGTGAGGGCCCCCTTACTGGACCTACTGACAATTTGCACAAAAACCCAAAGAATCCAAGGGAATGACACATTGGCTTATAAAGTCTTACAATTGCACATATACTTTCCCAAGGATATAAAAATAAACTAAAGGACAAAAATACAAATTAAAATGTCAGTGCTCTTGCTCTGATGTCCCCATCAAGTGGCCTAGCCATTGCACCCACAAAGGGGGTTTCAGATCGGGTGGAGTTTAGACAGATTCTCCCCCATCTTAAGGAAACATTCGTAAGATAATACATCAGGGGCACTCCGATTGTCAACTAGAATCATGTCTACGTTACAATGGTTTATTGTGGCGGATATGACTAGGGCGTCGTCATGCGGGGTAGTCAGCCCTTCTAGGTCTTGGTCGGAGAAGACTATGACCTGGGGCTCAGTTAGCGAGGCCTTGGGAGGCTCGATGGCTCGGCTCGCCCGTTCAGCATGACGCTTCTTTCCTCGGCCACTGTCTCCTCCTGATGCAGCTCCTCCAACGATGACGCTGATGTGGACCCCGCGAGGGGCGTTGTCGATTTCCTCTGGGGCGCCTCAGTCTTCCTCACGCCCGGCCACGAATCGGGATAGGTGTCCCTAGCGGACGAGGCGCTCGATCTCATCTTGGAGCTGGTGGCAATCGCCGGTGTGATGCCCGTGGTCACTGTGGAAATGGCAATGCTTGCTGCGATTGTGGCTTTTCGATCTCATTGGCTGGGGTTGGTGGAGAAGGCCCGAGCCTTTGATGTCTTCATATATCTCATACACCGGAGCGGTTAAGGGAGTATACCGCTCGTACTTTCGGGACGGTTCCTTGTGTTCCTCATCTCGGTTCCACCTTTTTCCTTGGCCCATGCTTGGCTCTGGCGCTCGCTTCTTGTCCCGCTCCCGACCCGAGCCGGTTCCGCCTCGGCATGCGCTGAGCACTTCTTCGCACTCAACATGGCGTAAAGCCAGAGTCACTAGCTCGGCAAGGGTCGAGGGAGGGTGGAGGACAAGTTCGCGGCGAAGGTTTTCATCACGGGTGCCCCCGGTCAGCGCGGTTATGGCCGAGGCTACATCTAGGCGGGGATTCTCAGGGCTTTCGATTTGAATCGGTTAATGTAAGCCCAGAGTTTCGCCCCTTGTGCCTATTTGAGAGCCAATAGCCCCGCTACCGACCTTAGGGGGCTGCTACCGGTGAAACTCTCCCTAAATATTCACCCTAATTGCTTGAAATCCCAGATGGATCCGGGGGCGAGGGCCCGGAACCATGCCTGGGCACCTTGGACCAGGGTGGTCACAAAGGCTCGGCACTTGATGGCGTCGGATGCTCCGTGAAGGGTCATCAGGGCGTCGAAGCTGTCGAAGTGTTCGGCCGGGTCGCCTTGGCCGTCGTAGGACTTGAAGGTCGGGATGAAGGTTCTGGGAGATACCTCTACCTTCAAAATGTAACCGGATAATGGGGATTTCTCCTCATCCGCCGCCAGAGAGGCATTCTGCAAGGCGCGTAGGGCGCACTCCTATTCTGTGAAATGCCTCTCGAATTCTCGCAATCAGAGGGATACTTCTGGCTGTCGCTGCGCTATGGGGCTGGGGGGCTTCCTTGGCGCTCCCCGGGGGCTTCGGTCTCTGGGTTTGGACGGCGTGGAGGAGGCCTCTTGCTCTGAGGGAGGGGCCTGTGAAGGTCCTCCTGACCTGTTACAGATAATCCGTCAGCTTTGGAGCGTGAAGCGGCCTCTGGCAGTGTGCTGGGAGGTGATCTCGCGGGGAGGGCTCTCCAGAGGGGGGCGTAACCTTCCTTCCCTGGCCGCATGGGTCCTCATGAGTTCCACGAGGATGTCCAATTTTGCGTTGAGGGTTTGGAAAGCGTCAGTGCTCCCGTTGGGTGGTAGCCCTATCGCCGTGGGAGGAGGGGGTGGTCCGTCGGTTGGGGTGTTGGCGTTGGAGGGAGGGTTTTGTGAGGCCTGGGAGGGGCCTTCTCCCGCCACCACCATGACCTTTTCCCTGTCGCCAGCGGACCTCCTCCCTGAACTTCTTCGCACCATACTGGCTCTTTGGTCGTTTCCCACAGACGGCGCCAGATGAATAGGCATGATCTCGCGCTGGTCCTGAGCTGGGGGGATGATCACCGAACAGTAAACTGCAAAGAAGGGAAACGGATCAGAGGGCTCAGGGATGATTCCCTGGGGCAAACCCTCCGATGCCTAAGTCAGTAGAGCAATGGTGGAAGCTATGAAGGGAGGAGGAAAGAGAGGCACGAGATCCCTCTACACCAAGGTGGTGAAGTGATTCCTGCTCAGGGAGTTTCAGGCATGTATTGGCACTTACCTTTCGCTGGAGGGAGTCCCAGGTTTAAATAGTGCGCTGACCTCATGAGTCCCGTAAGCTGAGGAGTTTCAGGCGGGAGTTACATCCTCAACATGGGCTTTTTACGTCCTCATCATGGGATCTTTATAGCCTTGAGGGGTCGTGGGTCCCTTATCCTTGTGAACTCCTGCTCATAAAGGGCTCTCAACGGCAGCATAGATAAGCAATCATCAGTTAACCCTAGGATGAAGAGTGCCAACCCAGTCCGGGTGATAGGCATAGCTCGGATGAGGATGGGTCAGAGAGGGCGCTGGGTGCTAGCCCTTATTCCTGCCGAGGGGATAGATCGGGCGTGGGTCTTCCTCCGACTTGACCGACGTTTGGGCCTTCCGAGCCTAAGGGCCACCGAGGAAGGGTTTGATCCCGAATGATCTTATTGGGCTTTTTAGGCTAAGTGGGCCCTGCGGGGCTGTCACTTAGGTGAGTTGGGCCTCGTTTGGTCCTGATGGACCTAGTTCGGCTGCTCTTAGATGGGCTATAGAAATCCCCCTCTCCAATTGGGTAAGGGCTGGACAGAAGCCCAAAAATTCCAGGTTGCAGGGAAATGGCACCCTTGCAGAGGGTCTGTATTTCAGTAAATAGAGTCTCCCCAAAGAGTCTCTATTTCAATGCTGAAATAGAGTCTTTCTGGAGGGTCTCTATTTCGGTAAATGGAGTCTTCCCAGAGGGTCTCTATTTTAATGCAGAAATAGAGTCTTCCCGGAGGGTCTCTATTTCAGAGTGTTAACAATAACTGTGTATTTAACAGGATAACAGGTTTACACGTTATGGAACCAGGTTTAGCAGGCTATGTGATTAACATGCTACAGGATTAACAAGGCTTAACGATGGCTATGTAATTAACAAGGTTTGACAGGATATGTAATTATCAGGCTCTGTAATTAACAAGTTTAACAGCTAACAGGCTTAACAAGGTAAGTAATTACTAGGCTAACAGGTGTCAGCTTTAACAGGATCAGGTTTAACATGTAACTGGTTTAGCATGTGACAGGTTTAACGGGATTCAGAAATAGAGACTTCCCGGATGGTCTCTATTTCAGAAGGTTAAAATAGAGTCTCCCCGGAGGGTCTCTATTTTGGAAGGTTAACAATCACAAGTTTCTAACAGTATAACAAGTTTACACGTACTGTAACAGGTAACATGTTTAACGGGATAATCACCATTGTTTAACATGTAACAGGTTTAACAGGCTAATCAGTAGGGTTTAACAGATAACAGGTTGAGCAGGTAACATGTTTAACAGGTTTAACAAGCTAATCAGAAGGGTTTAACAGATAATATGTTTAACAGACTAATCGATAGGGTTTAACAGGCTAATCACGGGATCCGGGGGTTTTAATCCACATTGGAGAATGGCGCCCTGGCCAGGGGCACCCTAAGGTGAAATGGCACCCTGGCCAGGGGCGCCCTATTGAATGACACCCTAGTCAGGGGCGCCCTTCACCAGGGTGCTCCACTAGACTCATAACACTATTCATCATGCGAAATTTCACGAAATCCGTAAATGAAGACATGGTAAAATAGAGAAAAATCTGGGGATTTCAAAGTCATGCTCATGTAGGAGTTTCATGATTTTGTTCAATAGATATAAATCCCCGAACATGGTGGCTACTAATCACGTAACTTTACTGTTCATGATTTATAACATGTTCACAGGAAGTGGAGACATAGATAGTCATAGAAAAATAGCAGGATTGCCAGGTCATGCTCATGCAACAATTGTTGATTTTAATTTTACAGATATTAACTTGTAAACATGGATCAATTTACAAGAAATCGGGGCAGGTTATGAGTAATGAGAACTATATAATTAGTACGTACATGGGGTACTTGACGGAAGTAAGATTATAGATCTACTCACGCAAGAGTTAGTGTTTCAAATAGGCGTAGCTTAACCTTCCCACTAAGTCTTTTGATATACCCGTGACTAAGGTGGCCAGATTGTGGCTATGAAAGGTTTAACTAGCATGCATGTTAACCTATATTAACAACTAGTTAAGCTAGATCTTGAGAACACCTACCTTTTTTTGACGTGGTTAACTGGTAGAACTGTGGAATCCTAGCCCTCCACGTTCTCTGCACCCAAGCTTACTGCCGCCGGATGTGGTACGTAGCCTGCACATGAAGAGAAAGGATTAACATCTCTCTTCTGCATGTGTGAAAAAGAAAAGGCACAAACCAGCTTCTCTTCTGCGGCAGGATAATAGTAAGGGTCATCTACGTTTGGTGGTGGGAGTTATTTATAGGGAATACACCGTTAAGAGTCCATGGGGAACCAGATCTGAAAACCTTGTTGTCCATGGCCAGAGAAGGGTACATTGCTAGCGAAGAGGAGTTGTATAGGTTTTCTTCTGGAAGGAATGATAGATCGGAGGGAAATGGCACCCTTGAGGGTGCCATGATTCAGTTGAATAGCGCCCCTGTACATGATCGCTATATCATCTGGCTTAAAAATTTGTTTTTTTTTTGAAGTAATGTGAATGGCGCATGGGATAGGGGCGCCCTATTGAAGAACAACACCCAGGTCAGGGGCGCTATTCATCCCTGGCTGCTGTTCCCCGTACCGTGCCATGTTGGGGGTTGAGGTGTGTATACATATCTAATTGGTTGGTTAGTGGGGTCTTAAGGGAGATATATCTAAGTATATCTATATGTATACAATGGGATGCTTGGTGGCACTGTGGCTAAGGAAAATGATGACCTTGTATAGAGTCACTATTTCAGGTGAATAGTCTTTTAGGAAGCCCCATTACGTAAGATGACTTCAATTGTTGCATATTTATATAATGGCCCTCGTTGGGTATTCTACCTTTTTATTTGGCCTTCTTATAGAGTTATCTAAGGTTTTATTTACTTTGGAAAAACTCTATTTCCTTATCATTTTTTTTTGTCCGAGGAGCTACACCCTCATCCACTTAAAAGAATTTGATCCCCAAATTCAATTGCATATATGAAGACATGCACTGTAGCGACCCGGATTCCGGATACCCCGTGTACCCGGTATAAATACCGAATACACGTGATACCACATGGGACCCGCGAGGCCTCCCAAGCGCGGGAAAGCGCCGAAGGGAAAAAGGAGTGTGTGTGGAATACATTGAAGCCAGCAGATATAACAGTAAGCAATTAAATTTCATTACAATGGATTGCTAAAGTAGCAGAAATAAAATTACCTTTTCATTAATAATTCAAATTTTACAATTATACACAGAGTCCAGTCCCAAAGGAAAGACAACAAGTCTATCACAGTGCAGTCTGACGGAAAGGAACGTACACTGAAGTCGGGGAAGACCCGACGCAGGCACAGCTGGCAGCTACAGCGAACGCACTCCACCAGGAACGGTAGAGGCAGACGGCGAAACCCACCTGAAGAGCAACAGGGGTGAGTCTCAACAGAAACTCAGTAGGGGTCACGCGAATCGCCACTGAAAAACGCACAGAGCAACGGAAGCAACAATAAAGACAGCAGGTGCAGCAAGGCAGGAAAAAGATACACTACAAAGCTATAAACAGAACAGGTACAGCAGGAGTAGGGAACAGGCAGGAGAGGGGAGCCCAACAACAAAGAAGAGCGAGGCCGTAAAACACGGAACAACGGCCACCGAGGAGAACTCGGCACCCTAAACTACTCCAAACGGCAACAGACGGTCGACCCCAAACTCGCGCAGTAGGGTAACCCAATCCGTCAGCCAAAACAAAGGCGAAGGCAGATGCCGACACCGAAAACACACGCAAAACACGACATGAGACGTCGTGCACACAGCCCCACGCATGACTAGAACGTCATGCAAACGACAAAACACCGACCTCGAGTACAGCCACAAGAGGGCAACTCGCAAAGGTCACAGCGCACAAGAAAACGCGAGAGTCACAGCACCAAGCGACAGGATCACCCTCCTCCCAGAAGAACAGCCAGTTGCGTCCACTGACGACTTACACTGCGCCACAAGTGTCATGTCACTCAAGGACAAGACACACGAGAACCAAGTCCAAGGAACATAAGTCCCAAGGAACGGCACCAACTGTGAGTGACTAGTCAGGGCCACGCCTATCGGCGCAAGTCCCCAGTCCCTGACCACGTGTGCACACACCGACCTCTACCTAGGTCAGGCCTCTAGCTAGTATTCCCCTCGGTAGGATGCTATTGCTGGCCGGGGCCCACGGAACTAGCTTAAAAACCGTACGTACCAAACGCCACAGGAAAAAGGACCCCTCCACCACTCCCGGTGGGTCGGCAAACAGCCTAGGGCTACAATAACTATGGGAGGCTAACAAGGCACGAACTCTAAAACACAGGCGCTACAGCACAGACAGCTAAGAAAAGCCCGTCACGTGCAAGACGAAGCACCCAGGCAGCTAAGCAACCGCCCACAAACTCAGGACCAGGCAACTAGACCTACCACGTAACAATCCTTGAGTGAAACGACTCAACGGCAAGATCGTCACAAACAGCGGAACAAGCCGCCAATCGGTATAATCCTAAGCCAGAAGAAACCACGCTCCACAGAAAACAACACGGAGACCTAAGGGAAACGTCAAGAACCCTCAGCACAGTTGGACACGTAAACTGAGGTAGAACAACACCTCGAAGCATCCAAAAGCAGTGTCTCGGACAGGATAGAACCGCCAAGACATGCACAGACAAGGTCCCACGTCAACCACTAGGTCAGACCGAGTTGACCTGAACCAAACAACAACAGCATATAAGCGAAAGTAGGATAGACTATCCTACCGCAAGTAAGGAGACTCCTGGCTACCTTACAACGTAGTCTTAACCCTCATAGGACGTCAAGAGACATCCACGGGACAACGGGCAGACCACAAGGCCAAGCCAAGATACACAGGAATCAACGGGCAGAAAACCAAGACACAAGGAAAGTAACGCACGAGCCCTAGACTGCTATAAACATGCGACGGTCTAGGTCGGGGCCGTTATTTCCCAAATGACGGATAGGCAAGAGGCCGTCGCTCACCACCCTGACAACCTACAAAACCACACTAAAGCCAAGTAACGCACAGCACCAGGCGCGTTATAAGCAAACGACGCACGGGGGTTAGCGCGTTATTCACAACGTGCACAACCACCCAAATCAAAGCAAAGTAACGCACAACGTCAGGCGCGTTACAACCAAACAACGCGGCAGGGGAGAGGCGTCATAACCAAACGACGCGCAGGAGCCTACGCGTTACTCTCAACGGCACAGCCACCCTCAACCCAGCGCAAAACAACAAACGACGGCCAGAGGCAAGCGCGTTATACCATAACGACGCACGGGGGCACATCCGTTACTTCCAACGGGCACAACCACCCAAGCTCTGCCAAAACAGAATGTAACGGCCAGGGGCAGGCGCATTACACTCAAACAACGGATAGGGACACGACCGCTGGAGGCACCGCCTCAACAGGTCAAACGTCGGTCAAACAGCAAGTAACGGCCAGGACCAGGCCGTCAGAGGAACCGCCATACTCAACCCACAAAACGACAAACGGCATGTAACGCACAGGTTCAGGCGCGTTACATGGGTGTGACGCGCCAGACCAAGGCCGTCACACACCCAGAAGCCAAAACTCACAAGAACGCCAAATCAAACGGCGGTCTATCGTAGAACCGTTAGAAGCAAGTAACGGTTGCTGGCACGACCGCTACTTCCCATACGGCGGGAAAACATAGGAATGGCCGAATCGGCCCGTTCCACGCCCCATTCACGTCGAAACGCAGGGGAAACAAACCACAACGACAAATGACAACACCAGGGGACTCAAAACCCCACATGCAAGCTCAAAAACACACGATCCGGGTGATTTCATCAAATCCACCCAAAATGGGTCACCGAGGTTCCCGGGCTTCTTCCGGCCTCGAATGAACACCAAATCACACGAAATCAACGTGGATGGGATCCTAACATCCCTGCAGTCAGTTAGAAACTAACTACGCCGCAAATGGTCACCGTTTACCGGCCGACCCTAAAAACCACGAAAATCACGGTTTAGGCAAAATAAGTCCAAACTCGACCGTTCCTAGCCGAACGACGTGCAATGGCGGGGAAAACGGAGATGATGAAGTAAGGATCAGTCACCCTACCTCCACCGAAGAAACCGTGCCCCGAAGGGACTAAACCACGTCGAAATCCACTCGCGAACCGATTTCACCGGCTTTGAATCCACCGTTCGGGATCGCACCAGAATCGATCCGATCCTCGCCCCATCGCGCACCTCGACAGCTCCACAGCCTCGCCAACCCGCCCACGATCGCTCCGTCTGTAGCCGGGGCCAAAGAGGGGGAAGAACGAGAGAGAACGGGAGAGAGAGAGTGAGATCGCGAGAGTGAGGAGGAAGAGAGAGGAGAAAGGAAATAAAAAGAAAAGAAATTAGGAAATTTTCCTAATTTCCAAAAATTCCGAAAATGCGCCGAAAATGCACAAATTCAGAAAAATACGTAAAAATAGCCGAAACGACCAGCTCGAAGTGTACATCGTCGCTATAGCATCCACGAGTTCGAGAATCGACAAACAAACTCACCGTAGGGTTCCGTAACTAGTACGTGAGAAAAACCCACACGGCTCGTCAAACTCAACTCGGAAGCCACAAAAGCGAACCGAAACTCCACGAAACCAATCCGAAACAGATCCAAAAGATCCAGCAAAGATCCAACAAGACCTGCAAAAGATCCATCAAGATCCAGGGCATTACATCCTCCCCACCTTTAAGAAATTTTGCCCTCGAAATTAAGGACTAACAAAGGAGAAGCAGGGAAGAACAACCCAACAGCACAAATCTCGGAAAACACAGCTTAGAGGAACACCGTCAGATCACAATTACAGGTACACACTCTAGCTTCCAAGACAACAAGTCTACAGCACGAGTATGGCACCAAAGTGAACACATCTGACACCTCCGAAGCAAGGGCAACGTCGTTTACGTCTCACCAGAAATAGAGACACGACAGCCACGACAACAGACAACTGAGAAACACAACTACAACACGGCAAGCGGCAGCTCACACAAGGAGACACAGTCCTCTCAGCTGACAGCTCGACCACATCATCGGCTCCAGTGCCAAAGGTAACAGGGAACACCTGGCACACAGAACGCCAACGACAACAACACCACTGGACCAAAAACACCATCAAGTCAGCACTCACTCAGATATCACATCTGATCGAGTCGCAAGCTAACTCCACCAGAGGAAAAGGGAGCACAGCAAAGCTAACTGACAAGACAAGGGTCCAAGATAAGAACACAAAATCATAAAGAAACAGCGCCAAAACAACACAACGGCCACCTGCAGGATTCCAGCTCCGCACAACACACAGAGCCAAGGAACACCACTGCAAGCAAGGTCACAACAAGGCACAAGAACAGCTGAGCACACAACCACACAGGAACGGGTCACGCATCAGACTGCTCACCAAGAGAAGACCCACAACAACGAAAAATGACAACAACGATCTCGGGGAACGCAACTCAAGGACTAACAACTCGCCTCGAGAGCACCACACCAAGAAAGAAATGCAGAGCAAAGGGTACTCAATCAGCAAGGAATGCTGACAAATTCCCCATCACTCGCAAATACCAATGCCAACAACAAACAAACACCCGAAAACTACCAGCAATGGCACGGCAGCGACAATGTCAAGGCACGAGAAGCCAAGACGAAGTCACATCGAGAAAGAACAAACCTCACGACAAGCGGGTAGCCAACCCACACAAAGTAGCTGCACTCTCAACAACGCGCACAGGCAACAGAACAACATCAAAAATCACATCTCAGCACACACCAGGCGTCATCGCAATCAACAAAAATCGCAATTAACACCCCACGAGTACCAATCTCGTGAACAACCGATTACAAGGAGCCTAAGTGCAACAGAAGAAGAGCACCAGCTTCAGCACAACGCACAAGGAAAAGTGCCAGTCTCAGCTTACCTTCACGTCCTGAAATGATAAATGAGCCTTCACAACACGTCGGCTAACGAATACAGCACGACAACACGGTGCACAACAGCTCTTAACACCATCATGGAGTCGAAAGCCAAGCAACCGTACAGCAAGGGACAGATCAGGCTCAAAATAAAGCTGTCTACACTTAAGCAGACACAGGACAAAGGCATCACCAAGACAACAATTCCAAGGTAAACCTTGAAAAAGCTTCACCAAGAAGGACGAGAAGCAACAAGCTCGACCACAAAAGCTCACCAGGAAGGGAAAATCCTAGGCTCGCTCGAGCAACTTCTCAATCGAGGCAACACAACAATCAAAACAACCAAAACAACGATGCATCAGGAGCTACACGAACTCAAGCTGGGACAACCAAAGCAACGTAAGAACGTGCATGGCCATCACACCAACGCTAAAAGTCACAAGCTACCTGAGCAAAAGCACAGAAAACAGCTCGAACAAGGCACTGCAGGTTCATGCCAACCGACAAACGCTGCCGAGTGCAACACGATCGAGACCAACTTCAAAACCGAAAGAAGCACCTCGTCACACCCAGACGAGAGCAAAACCATCTCGTATAGCGCCAACAAAGCATGTACAAGACCACACGCAAAGGACACTGCGATAACCCATCGCAACACCTACGCCAGCAAGAGACTGTACTGGACCTTGAAGACTCTGGTAACTGTATATCTGGATTTCCATGTATTTCACACGACAATGATCTGATAGCTCAGAAAAGAACTCCGAACATCTCAGAACACTGCTCTGATACTAGCTGTAGCGACCCGGATTCCGGATACCCCGTGTACCCGGTATAAATACCGAATACACGTGATACCACATGGGACCCGCGAGGGCTCCCAAGCGCGGGAAAGCGCCGAAGGGAAAAAGGAGTGTGTGTGGAATACATTGAAGCCAGCAGATATAACAGTAAGCAATTAAATTTCATTACAATGGATTGCTAAAGTAGCAGAAATAAAATTTCCTTTTCATTAATAATTCAAATTTTACAATTATACACAGAGTCCAGTCCCAAAGGAAAGACAACAAGTCTATCACAATGCAGTCTGACGGAAAGGAACGTACACTGAAGTCGGGGAAGACCCGACGCAGGCACAGCTGGCAGCTACAGCGAATGCACTCCACCAGGAACGGTAGAGGCAGACGGCGAAACCCACCTGAAAAGCAACAGGGGTGAGTCTCAACAGAAACTCAGTAGGGGTCACGCGAATCCCCACTGAAAAACGCACAGAGCAACGGAAGCAACAACAAAGACAGCAGGTGCAGCAAGGCAGGAAAAAGCTACACTACAAAGCTATAAACAGAACAGGTACAGCAGGAGTAGGGAACAGGCAGGAGAGGGGAGCTCAACAACAAAGAAGAGCGAGGCCGTAAAACACGGAACAACGGCCACCGAGGAGAACTCGGCACCCTAAACTACTCCAAACGGCAACAGACGGTCGACCCCAAACTCGCGCAGTAGGGTAACCCAATCCGTCAGCCAAAACAAAGGCGAAGGCAGACGCCGACACCGAAAACACACGCAAAACACGACAGGAGACGTCGTGCACACAGCCCCACGCATGACTAGAACGTCATGCAAACGACAAAACACCGACCTCGAGTACAGCCACAAGAGGGCAACTCGCAAAGGTCACAGCGCACAAGAAAACGTGAGAGTCACAGCACCAAGCGACAGGAGCACCCTCCTCCCAGAAGAACAGCCAGTTGCGTCCACTGACGACTTACACTGCGCCATAAGTGTCATGTCACTCAAGGACAAGACACACGAGAACCAAGTCCAAGGAACATAAGTCCCAAGGAACGGCACCAACTGCGAGTGACTAGTCAGGGCCACGCCCGTCGGCGCAAGTCCCCAGTCCCTGACCACGTGTGCACACACCGACCTCTACCTAGGTCAGGCCTCTAGCTAGTATTCCCCTCGGTAGGACGCTACCGCTGGCCGGGGCCCACGGAACTAGCTTAAAAATCGTACGTACCAAACGCCACAGGAAAAAGGACCCCTCCACCACTCCCGGTGGGTCGGCAAACAGCCTAGGGCTACAATAACTAGGGGAGGCTCACAAGGCACGAACTCTAAAACACAGGCGCTACAGCACAGACAGCTAAGAAAAGCCCGTCACGTGCAAGACGAAGCACCCAGGCAGCTAAACAACCGCCCACAGACTCAGGACCAGGCAACTAGACCTACCACGTAACGATCCTTGAGTCAAACGACTCAACGGCAAGATCATCACAAACAGCGGAACAAGCCGCCAATCGGTCTAATCCTAAGCCAGAAGAAACCACGCTCCGCAGAAAACAACACGGAGACCTAAGGGAAACGTCAAGAACCCTCAGCACAGCTGGACACGTAAACCGAGGTAGAACAACACCTCGAAGCATCCAGAAGCAGTGTCTCGGACAGGACAGAACCGCCAAGACACGCACAGACAAGGTCCCACGTCAACCACTAGGTCAGACCGGGTTGACCTGAACCAAACAACAACAGCATACAAGCGAAAGTAGGATAGACTATCCTACCGCAAGTAAGGAGACTCCTGGCTACCTTACAACGTAGTCTTAACCCTCATAGGACGTCAAGAGACATCCACGGGACAACGGGCAGACCACAAGGCCAAGCCAAGATACACAGGAATCAACGGGCAGAAAACCAAGACACAAGGAAAGTAACGCACGAGCCCTAGACCGCTATAAACATGCGACGGTCTAGGTCGGGGCCGTTATTTCCCAAACGACGGACAGGCAACAGGCCGTCGCTCACCACCCTGACAACCTACAAAACCACACTAAAGCCAAGTAACGCACAGCACCAGGCGCGTTATAAGCAAACGACGCACGGGGGTTAGCGCGTTATTCACAACGTGCACAGCCACCCAAATCAAAGCAAAGTAACGCACAACGTCAGGCGCGTTACAACCAAACAACGCGGCAGGGGAGAGGCGTCACAACCAAACGACGCGCAGGAGCCTACGTGTTACTCTCAACGGCGCAGCCACCCTCAACCCAGCGCAAAACAACAAACGACGGCTAGAGGCAAGCGCGTTATACCATAACGACGCACGGGGGCACATCCGTTACTTCCAACGGGCACAACCACCCAAGCTCGGCCAAAACAGAATGTAACGGCCAGGGGCAGGCGCGTTACACTCAAACAACGGATAGGGACACGACCGCTGGAGGCACCGCCTCAACAGGTTAAACGTCGGTCAAACAGCAAGTAACGGCCAGGACCAGGCCGTCAGAGGAACCGCCATACTCAACCCACAAAATGACAAACGGCATGTAACGCACAGGTTCAGGCGCGTTACATGGGTGTGACGCGCCAGACCAAGGCCATCACACACCCAGAAGCCAAAACTCACAAGAACGCCAAATCAAACGGCGGTCTATCGTAGGACCGTCAGAAGCAAGTAACGGTTGCTGGCACGACCGCTACTTCCCATACGGCGGGAAAACATAGGAATGGCCGAATCGGCCCGTTCCACGCCCCATTCACGTCGAAACGCAGGGGAAACAAACCACAACGACAAATGACAACACCAGGGGACTCAAAACCCCACATGCAAGCTCAAAAACACACGATCCGGGCGATTTCATCAAATCCACCCAAAATGGGTCACCGAGGTTCCCGGGCTTCTACCGGCCTCGAATGAACACCAAATCACACGAAATCAACGTGGATGGGATCCAAACATCCCTGCGGTCAGTTAGAAACTAACTACGCCGCAAATGGTCACCGTTTACCGGCCGACCCTAAAAACCATGAAAATCACGGTTTAGGCAAAATAAGCCCAAACTCGACCGTTTCCTAGCCGAACGACGTGCAATGGCGGGGAAAACGGAGAGGACGAAGTAAGGATCAGTCACCCTACCTCCACCGAAGAAACCGTGCCCCGAAGGGACTAAACCACGCCGAAATCCACTCGCGAACCGATTTCACCGGCTTTGAATCCACCGTTCGGGATCACACCAGAATCGATCCGATCCTCGCCCCATCGCGCACCTCGACAGCTCCACAGCCTCGCCAACCCGCCCACGATCGCTCCGTCTGCTGCCGGGGCCAAAGAGGGGGAAGAACGAGAGAGAACGGGAGAGAGAGAGAGTGAGATCGCGAGAGTGAGGAGGAAGAGAGAGGAGAAAGGAAATAAAAAGAAAAGAAATTAGGAAATTTTCCTAATTTTTGAAAATTCTGAAAATGCGCCAAAAATGCACAAATTCAGAAAAATACGCAAAAATAGCCGAAACGACCGGCTCGAAGAGTACATCGTCGCTGTAGCATCCACGAGTTCGAGAATCGACAAACAAACTCACCGTAGGGTTCCGTAACTAGTACGTGAGAAAAACCCACACGGCTCGTCAAACTCAACTCGGAAGCCACAAAAGCGAACCGAAACTCCACGAAACTAATCTGAAACAGATCCAAAAGATCCAGCAAAGATCCAACAAGACCTGCAAAAGATCCATCAAGATCCAGGGCATTACATGGACGATGAGAAGTACTAATAGACTAGAATAGTTCTATAAATCTCCTTCTCATAGACTCCTCGGTTTCCCATGTAGTTTCTTGTTCTAGGCATCAATTCCATTGGATCTTCACCATAGGAATCGTCTTGTTCCTTAGAACTTGGACTTCTCAGTCGAGGATCTTCAATGGCTTCTGCTCATAAGTAAGGTCCTTTTGTATCACCAGGTCAGTGTGGTCGATGACGTGGAGAGGATCGTGTACATACTTCTTCAGCATAGAAATATGGAATACATTGTGCACCTCTGATAGTTGTAGAGGTAAGGCAATGCGGTAAGCTACCTCGCCTACTCTTTCCAATACCTCGAATGGGCCAATAAATCTCGGTGTAAGTTTGCCCTTAACATTGAATCTTCTAATACCTCGGCCGGGAGATACCTTGAGAAAAATATGGTCTCCAACTTGGAATTCCAGATCTCTTCTCCTGTTGTCAACATATGACTTCTGCCTGGACTGTGCTATCTTTAGCCTTTCCTGAATGAGGTGTATCTTTTCAGTTGAGTCTCTCACCATATCTGGGCCTAGGATTTGCTTTTCACCAACTTCATCCTAGCATAATGGAGATCGACAACTTCTACCATAGAGTGCCTCAAAAGGTGCCATCTGGATACTGGCTTGATAGCTATTATTATATGCAAATTCGGCCAGGGGTAAGTGGTCATGCCAACTACCGCCGAAATCTATAATGCAGGCCCTTAACATGTCTTTAACAACTTGATTTGTCCTTTCTGTCTGTCCATCTGTCTGGGGATGGAAAGCAGTGCTGAAGTTCAGTTTCGTCCCCAGAGAGTGTTGTAGACTCTTCCAGAATTGAGAGGTAAAGCGTGGGTCATGGTCGGATACGATCGACACGAGAACTCCATGCAATCTAACCATCTCCTTGATATACAAGGCAGTAAGGACATCAACCGACCATCGGCTTTTGATAGGCAAGAAATGAGCCGATTTAGTTAGGCGGTCGATAATTATCCAAATTCCATCATGTCCACCTCTAGTCTTGGGCAAGCACATGATAAAGTCAATGTCGATGTCTTCCCACTTCCACTTGGGAATATCCAGCGGATGTAATTTTTCGGCAGGTTTCCGATGTTCCGCCTTCACTTGTTGGCATGTCAGGTAGCGAGATATGAAGTCCGCTACCTCCCTTTTCATATTAGGCCACCAGAAAGTTCTTTTCAAGTCTTGGTACATTTTAGTAGCTCTAGGGTGAATCGTGTACCTCGATCGATAAGCTTCTTCAAGAACCTTCTTTTTCAACTCGGGACAATCGGGTACACATGTCCGTTCATAGAATAGCAATCTACCATCGGGTGCCAGCTTGAAATCAAGTTTCTCGTCCAGCATACCTTTTATCTCTACCAGTGTGGGATCTTCTTCTTGCAGCTTCTTAATCTCGAGTAGCAAATCCGGATGTAGACTCATATGGGATAGAATAATACACCTGTTCTTCTCATATGTACTAATATTGAGATCAAGGAATTTCTCCAGCAACCTCCATTCTTGAATCATGCAACTGGCCAATATTACTCTCGGCTTTCGACTGAGGGCATCGACTACAGAATTTCCCTTACCAGGATGGTACTATATAGTGAAGTTGAAATCCTTGAGATACTCGAGAAGGGAAAATAGATATTTGAGGCTTATGTGATCGGAGTACACAATAAATTGTTCTCTGTAGAGGTAGTGTCTCCAGATCTTTAAGGCAAATACCACTACGGCTAGTTCTAAATCGTGCACCGGGTAGTTCTCTTCGTTCTTCTTCAGTTGCCGGGAAGAGTATGCAATGACTCTCCCATTTTGCATCAATACACACCCGAGGCCAATACCAGAAGCGTCGGTATATACCTCGTACTTCTCTCCTTCGATTGGCAATGATAAGACTGGAGCAGTGGTCAAGAGATCTTTCAAAGCTTGAAAACTCTTCTCATAGTCTTCATTCCACTCATAAGGTTTTTCCTTACAAGTCAATCAGGTGAGAGGAACAACAATTCTTGAGAAGTCCTTGATGAAACGACGGTAATAACCAGCTAGCCCCAAGAAACTTCGAATCTCCATTGTATTTGTTGGTCGCTCTCAATTCTTTACGGCTTCAACCTTTGATGGGTCCACAGAAATTCCGTTCTTCGAAATTATATGGCCCAAGTAGGATACTTCCTCGATCCAGAACTTGCACTTGCTGAATTTGCCATATAATTTGTGTTCCCTCAATATCTACAACGCCTTCTTAAGATGTTATTCATGGTCTTCTTTAGACTTTGAATAGATCCAAATATCATCGATAAAGACCACAATGAACTGGTCTAAGTGTGGCCTGAATATGCTGTTCATTAACTGCATGAAAGCTGCGGGGGCATTTGTTAGTTCTAAAGGCATAACCGTGAATTCGTAATGCCCATATCTGCTTCGAAATGCAGTTTTATGGATGTCTTCTTCTTTGATCTTCAACTGATGATAACCAGACTGGAGATCAATCTTGGAGAAATATTTAGCTCCAGATATTTGGTCAAATAATTCATCAATGCTTGGCAGTGGGTACTTGTTCTTGACTGTAAGGTGGTTTAACAGCCGATAATCAATGCATAGTCTCATCGATCCGCCCTTCTTCTTGACGAATAGCACAGGCGCTCCCCATGGGGAAGTACTTGGCTGGATGAAACCCTTGTTTAATAGCTCCATTAGTTCTTCCTTTAGCTCTTTCAGCTCAACAGGAGACATTCTGTAGGGTGCCTTGAAAATAGGTCTAGCACCAGGAACAAGATCAATGGTGAAAGATACCTCCCACTCTGGGGGTAAGTCAAGTAATTCTTCTGGAAAAACTTCAGAAAAATCCCGAACTACATGGATGTCTTCAAGCTTAGACTCCTCGATGTCCATGGTAGTTACAAATGCTATGAAAGCTATACATCCCTTGCTTATAAGTTTACTAGCTCGGAGGGCTGATACAAGAGGTGATCTAGCTCGAGGGCTAATGTACACCAGTCCCGGGTAATCCACAAAAGTTATCTTGCCATTCTGGCAATCTACAGTTGCTTGGTATGTGGATAACCAATCAGCACCTAGTATGGCATCATACACTTCTATATCTAGGTAAATCAAGTCGGTAGGTAGATTATTTCCTTTAACCATAATCTCACAGTTTGGGTAATGATGTGTGAGGTCGGCCTTGTTCCCGATAGGTGTAGATATGACTAAATCTAACCATTCAGGTTCCTTAGTAAATGCAGCATCAAGTTTCTTGGAAATAAATGAATGTGTTGCTCCAGTATCAAATAAAAATTTAGCAGTCTTAGAGCAAACGATTAGTGTACCTTCCACAATTCCTCCTTCCATTGGTTACATCTCTTGGAGAGCTTGCAGATGGCCTTGCTTCTTTGCCGGGAACTTCTCATCTTTAATGGCTTGCTCATTCATCAGTGGGCAATTAGGGATCGATGTTCTCAGCTTCCACATCAGAGACAGGCTCCTTGCTTCCTCCAGCATTCCTCGGTCCTATGACCAGCTTTGTCACAATACTTACAAACTTCCTTGGATGGTGTGGCAGTGGAGAATAGCTTGACATTCTTTTAGAATTTCTTTCCTTTGGAGGACTCCCCTCCACTGTAGTACCGCTTCTTATTTAATGATTCTTTAAAATTTCCCGGGCTTGTGACAGGTTCCTTCTTGTCCCTTCCTCGGATCCTCTCTGATAATTCGGCGGCATCCTCGAGCAACTGCGCACGCCGAACCATATTCAAATAGACTTGGATGTCCATCGGTGCAAGTTGTGTAATATAATGGAGCTGAATCCCGTTGAGGAACCTTTTTGCCTTCATCTTCTCCGTACACACCAAGTGGGGTGCATACTTGGATAGTCTTGAGAATTGGGCCTCATACTCGGCCACTGTCAAGGCCCGTTGTTTCAATACAACAAATTCCGTGGCCTTCTTTTCCTGGATATGGTCGGAGAAGTACTTGTTGTTGAAATGCTCAGCGAATTCATCCCATGTGACGTGGTCATCGAGCAAAGTTGCTTCCACGAATTCCCACCAACATCGAGCGTCCTGCTCCAGTTGGAATATAGCCAGTAGAACCTTCTCCTCATCCGTGCATTGCATCACATGGAAAATTTGTTCCATTTCCTTTAACCAATTTTTGGCATCCTCGGGGTTAGATGAACCTGTGAACCTTGGTGGGTTCATGTTACGAAAACCCCTGTGGAGATCACCGGCTCCACGGTTAGCACTGCCTTGCGCCACTTGCTGTAGCGCCTGTGTAAGGCCTTGCACGGTGCGCTGCATCTCATGCCATTGTGCTCTTTCAGCAGCCATGATCCTCCAAAAGGGTTTAAGCATAATAAAGAACGGGTTTAATTATAAGGTCAAATATCATTATGGAACTTAACCCATGGCTCTACCCTTCTCACCGGGTAAGGTATAAACCTATCCTTGGACTTGGGTTTTACCTAGATTTCGATCATGACTTCTAATTTCCTAGGTTTGAAAACCTAGGCTCTGATACCACGAAGGCTGTCATGCCCCAAGCGTGGAAGATACCCGAATGCGTGACGCGTCTATATAGATCGTGTCATTCACGTAGAGTCAGAGCGCGCATAGTAGTCGGTAATTTATCACTAACTTAGAATTTGACATATTATCCATGGTCCAAGATAACAATTATTTAACAAGAAGAGTAATATCCCAAATTAATTCATAATGCTACATATTTTGGCATAATCCAATCCAACTTAATCATAACTGACTGAAATGTACCATATGATTACAAGCCTCAACAATAACTTGGAAAATATAAGGTAAGACACAAGACTAGTTGATGGTACACCAATCGGTGACTCTAGCTCTCATCACTCAGTATCATTCCCATCCGGGCGGTGGTCGCTATCCAAATTTCCTGAAAAATGTTAAATTACAACTGGATGAGCCAATCACTCAGTAGGATTTATATCTCAAGCTCTAACGATCTTTAAGTTAATTACAAGTTCATGCGATATAATGATGCATGTTGGATCGAGCAAGAATATCAAGAATTTTACCAAAAGAGTGTCACATGAACATCAATAAAATGTATCAAGCAAGAATATCAAGAATTGTACCAAAGGAGTATCACATAAATTTCAATAAGATGTATCAATAAGGAACTAGCAAGTAATTTCCAAGTAATTTGCACAAGTCTTTCCATGAAAATCAATATTCAAGCAAGTGATCTCAAGCTCGTGTAATAACAAGTAGTGTAATGGAATTGACTATTTCATTCAAGCAAGTAATTTCCCTTTTCCGGGCCAAGCGATTCATTTCAAGCAAGTCAAGCATGTCACGAGAGAGTGAGTGGAATGTCTTAAGTCAAGTCAAGCAAGCAAGTGCTTCGGTGCAATGCCAAGCGCCGTGGTCAATAAACTGCCATGGGCACAAGTACCTTCGGGTGCTCCGCCTAGGACTAGACCGGGCCCTATATGATGCACAACATTTCATGTATACTTTTTGACATCTACTCTCATTTATATAGCCAATATATAATTTCAAGAAGTTTACACATTGTAGGAACATAAGGTAGATTTTCAGGACTAGAATTCATGGACAATATCAGGTGTAAATGATGAATTATGACTATCTACTTAAAATGCATGACACATAGGCAATTCAAGGTTAAGGAGATGGCCAGGGATCATTGGGTAAGGGCTGGACAAAAGCCCGAAAATTCCAAGTTGCAGGGAAATGGTGCCCTTGCAGAGGGTCTCTATTTCAGTAAATAGAGTCTCCCCAGAGAGTCTCTATTTCAATGCTGAAATAGAGTCTTTCCGGAGGGTCTCTATTTCGGTAAATGGAGTCTTCCCAGAGAGTCTCTATTTCAATGCTGAAATATAGTCTTCCCGAAGGGTCCCTATTTCAGAGAATAGAGACTCCTCGGGGAGTCTCTATTTCAGAGTGTTAATAATAACTATGTATTTAACAGGATAACATGTTTACACGTTATGTAACCAGGTTTAGCAGGCTATGTGATTAACAGGCTATATGATTAACAAGGCTTAACGATGGATATGTAATTAACAAGGTTTGACAGGATATGAATTACCAGGCTCTGTAATTAACAAGTTTAACAGCTAACAGTCTTAACAAGGTAAGTAATTACTAGGTTAACAAGTGTCAGGTTTAACATGATCATGTTTAACATGTAACTGTGATGTGAAACGGCCCACTAATGATGATATTGACCTCTAGACCTATGCATCCACAAGCATACAAGTGAATATGAACCCTTGGACGTACTTCGCAACACAATCTCAAAGCAAGCGATAATTGCAACGTTCTCAACACCACGTTCACACGCGTCCCCTTGGTGACTTGGTGATACCAAGAGAGGGTGTTGGGACAAGACCCTAGCTGGTTAGGAACCAGCACCGCTATGTGTTAGCCCTCCCGCAAGTGTGGAGCCCGATTCGTGGGCGGCCGGGTGCCTTGGGGGCACTAGGACTCTCTTTCTCACTCAACCACGATGGCCCACTCAAGAGCGGTGGCAACGGGACCGGGCACTCTCGTTCTAACCAGCGGATTGCAGCGTAAATATTAAATGAGCAGAAAGACGAGGGAGCAAGGGTGAGAGAATACCTGACCGGCGTGAAGACGCCGATCCCGCTCGGAGACGAGGGCGAGCGGGGAAGTGTGTTCCCCGCACACTGCGCCGGTGACGCTTGAACTTGTTTATTACAATTACCACGTCCCACAAGTGGGGGAAGAGGGATGAATTATTACACCAAACACTACCTCCACGCAGGGAGGGGCTTTAAGCCGGCCAGGCGGGGGTTGGGAATCGGGTAAGAGCTAAGGACGGTGGACTGTGCTGTTCTGTCCGCTTGCTGAAGTTCTGACCCCTGATCACTGTTCGGGGCGTAGTTCCCGCTCCAGAATTTTGCCGGTGACGTGGCTGGTGGGGTTCTCTTCTTCACTGGACCCTGGTCGACTGTGAATTTTCTGAGAATTTTGTCTGGCCGCCGCTGACCGTGGTGGCGGTACGAACAGGGATGAAGATTCTGGTACTCTGATCAATCTGTCTGCAACAGCAGGTTGCCGGTGGTGCTGCGGCCGCTCCCAAGCTCCGATTCACGAACGGCGGGTGGCGTTGGAACCGTCTGGGGGTCTACTTTCCAGCAAATCTGGTCTCGATGTTGTCTGAGGTCGGTGGAGACGGGGAGGGCCAACAGAATGCTAACTGGTCGGAGCAGCCTGACTGGGACAGAACCGACTGACCTGTGAGAAAGAAGGGATAACTTCGTCCCTCGACCTCGGATGGCCGTTCCGCTTGCTGTTCCTGGTCCCAGACTTGAAGGGGAGAAAATTTGATGAAGAGACCCGTGTCAGATTCTGCCGCCGGCGGTCGTGGGAAGCTCCCTTCTCCGGCTCAAGTCCACTGCAGGTCTTGTCTTGCGCAGTCGGGGGAGAACCGCCACTGTGAACAGTCCCGAGCTCGGATCAACGCGAAATCGCCTCGCCTGCGAAGTAGACCCCGAGCTCTTTCCGTGGATGGGTGGTACGCCTTCAGAAGATGCCGGATGAGCCCCGAACAGACGTGATCTTCAGGGCCCTTTTCTGCTGCCAGCGAACTAACTAGAGAGGGGGGGGTGAGGGGAGGGAGAGGGTGAAGTGAAAATGGAGGTCTTGGCTAGTGTTGGAGTTGTA
Source organism: Amorphophallus konjac (assembly GCA_022559845.1). Lineage (NCBI taxonomy): Eukaryota > Viridiplantae > Streptophyta > Magnoliopsida > Alismatales > Araceae > Amorphophallus > Amorphophallus konjac. The sequence continues at coordinate 253,240,598 of CM040126.1, read as the reverse complement.
GGGTGATGGCAGGAGGGGGAGGAGGTGTGAGGGTGGTGAGGAGGTCGGATCTGGTGTGGGGGATGGGGCAGGGGGGTGGAGAGGCCGAAGCTGGTGGGGGTGGGGGTGTGGTTCGGCCAAGGCAAGGAGGTAAGGTGTGGGAGATGGTGTTTGCGCAGCCAGCCAAGGGGGGGGTGGCTTGGGTCGCACCAATGCCTTGAATGGGGTGTGGGGAAGTGGGAGGGATGCTTGGGGGAGAGGAAGGGGTGTATTGGAAGTAGGAAAGGTGTATGGGGAATGGGAAGGGTCACTTGGGAAGAGGGGGAAATGAATGGAGTTAATGGCCTAGGGGAGGTGAAGGAGGTGGAGGGGGTGAGGTGGCAGCTGAGGTGGCAGGTGGGAGGGGAGGTGAAGGGGCTGGTTCGCCCAAGGTTGAGGGGGAGAGAGAGAGGAGGAGGAGAGAGAGGAGGGGCCGGCCCCTTTAGGAGAGAGAGAGAGGGAATACTTAGAGAGAGAGAGAAGGAGGGAGGGAAATCTCAATGTGGACTCAAATTCATCAATTCTTCATTAACTCAAAATGGAGGGGGTTGGGTCCTATTTATAGGAACCACAACTTTTACAATAAGTCCCTGGAAACTAAAACAAAGACAGGAATTCAAATGACTTGTGGAGGGAAAAGGGGCGCCCCTGGGCCAGGCCCAAATGAGGAGGCCCATTACCCCCCCTTAGCCACATGATGATTACATACTTAGGTACTTAGACTCAAATAAATAGAGAATTACATGCTAAAAGGAAATAAACTCATATGATGGGTAGATAGAGGCACTAGGGCCTATAATAGGGGAACGAGTCGCCTCCTAGATGCCTCCGGGAGGGAGGGATGTGCCGAGCCAGAGGGAATCCTGGGTGATGCCCTCATCAAATCTCCCGGGCGGCGAAAGACTCGACTCTGTCGAGTAAAGACCGTCCCTGCTGCGATACTGCTCCAACAGGTCGGACGCAAGCTGCTGGAGGTCTTCCCTACTCACCCAGGCGTCGTCCGAGGGTGGGCGGCCCTTCCACCGGACCAAGTACCTCTCATAGACCTTGTTCCTCGTGCTGGTGGTCTGTTCATCCAATATTCGCGCCACAGTATCACGCTGGTCCCTCAGGTTTGGTGGAGCTCTCGGGGGTGTGGGGGCACTCTCAAGGGATGAATCTGGCTGGATATCCTTACTGGGTGCCATCGTGGGGCCCTTGTAGGGCACCAGGTCCGCCACATTGAATGTGGGGTTAACTCCGTACTCCTCTGGGAGATCTAACACATAAGCATTGGTGCCAAGACGTTCCAGCACCCGGAAGGGACCAGTCCCATGTGCCCTCAACTTTGAGGCATTCCCAGGGAATAACCTTTCAGTTCTCACCATCACATAGTCACCAATGTGGAACTCCTGGTGGCGGTGGTGTGAATCAGCTGCTCTCTTGTAAATTTCATTGCTTTTGTTGTTGTTGTTGCGAATATGCTCATGCAACCTTGTGGGTGTTGACTCACTAGTGGATGAAGGGGGTCCTGGACAACCATAAGTGGAGCTATCATGTAATGTGACTAGGTACAGCTTGATGGACCTAGGAGGGCCGGGGCAGCCGTGTGTCAACCTATCATGCATAGGGGTGATGTATGTTGGGGGGCCCGGACATCCACATATGCTCCTAGCATGAATATGACCCATGATGAATGAAGGGGGGCCATGACTCCCGAATATAGACCAATCATGCATCCTTTTGCCATGTGGGTAACAGGGATGAATGGACCTGACTTAAGAATCATGTCAAGAGATGTGGCGTGACAAGGCAAATGCATTCCTATTCCCTGGGTGATTTCCATGTGGGAGGTTGGGTGATGTCCTTTGGGCTCCCACTCACAGAGGTCGAAGGGGTCTAGGAAGGGGAATGGCATGGAGTGGGTCAACCCCTCATCCTTTAGGGTGGTGTCTTCTAAGTTGAGTGGGCCATGGATGAGGTGGGCTTGTCTTGTCATGGTGAGTGGGAGTAGAGAAAGGTTGGGGGTGGATAAGTTGGGTGAGTCATGGGTGGAGAGGGCTTGGCCCTTCATGATAGGTGGAGGTGGGAATAAGTGGATAGCGGGTGATGTGGATGAGTCATGGATGGTCCCTGACTCCCATTGGAAGGGGTCAAATGGATCGTGGAATGGGTTTCTTAGGGGAATGACCTCCATGTCCTCAGAATCAAAAGATGGGGAGTCAGCTTTCTTTGGGCTGAGGTTGTGAGTGGGATGATCAGCCACGGATGGGGCTCCTTGCATTCGGCCCAAGATAAGCATTTCTAAGTCATGGATGGCCTTAGGTTCGTCGGGTGTGGGGAGGATTAGAAGGAGGTCGCTAGTGTAGCAACCTACAGTGTAAGCTGTGGTGATGGATCCGACACATAGATGTAGGAGGTCAACGCTCCTAGGTTGTTTAGCCATTGTGGCCAACATGTCGGTCAACTCTATTTGCCATGCTAGGCCCTTAAGAAGGTCATCCCAACTCTCAACCTCATAGGAGGATTGGATAGTGGTGTGATAGGAGGAGAGAGGGACTATGGGGAGGTGTTGTTCCATGGGAGGGTAGGCATGGGCCATCATCTCTCTAATTGGGCTACCCATCAACCAGCTAACAAGGGTATCTCCTAAAATAAGCTCGGTCCCATCTAGAGAGGGTGGTGTAGGGTGAGGGTTACCATGTGAGTTTTTTTCTTCAATTTGGACATGTGTGGTCTCCATGTTGGGAATTGGGTCCGGGGTGTTCACAACTTTGGGGTCGGGTATGGGTTCCTCCTCCAAAGAGGTGAGAGAGTATGTTCGGGGTGGGGTGGTGATGGTAGGTGCATGGCGCCCCCAGGGTGATGAGCAAGGTCGGAATTGGGTTGGGGTTGGAAGTGGAGGTAGTGGGAGTCTAGGTTGGGGTAGGTTTGTAGTTGGAAGTGGAAGGTGGGTTGGGTGAAGACAGTTGGATTGGTCGATCTTGGGTGGGGCATCCCTTATAGGGGATAATGGAGGGGTAGTAGTAGGGGCTACGGGGGTTTGGGGAGTATGGGTCTCATGGGGAATAGTGAGTTGCGGGGTGGTGACCGGTGCGGGCCTAGGTGGAGGGGTGGGCACGGGATCCACTTGGGTTTGAACGGTGAGGGTTATGGAAGTGAGTTTTAGTTGGGGAAGGTTGGTGGGGATTGGGTTTTCCTGACTTGACTCTTGGCATTGTGCCTCAAATTCTTCCTCCCATTCAAGGGGAGCTTCATGAACTTCAATCACTTTCTCAACTCTTTGGGGTGGAGGGGTTTGGTAGGGATTTGTGGGTTGGAGGGTGGTGGTCTTTGGGGGCCTAGGTGGAGGGGTGGGTAGTTGGGACAGTTGGGTTCTAAGGGAGAGGAGTTGGTGGCGAAATGTGGAGAGGGGATCGGTTAGGGGTGGTGGGGGCGGAGTCCTATGGATGGTCTTAAGTTGGCCGGGTTGGGATTGAGTAGTGGTGGTGCTCCTCGGGCTAGGGGTGTGTGAGTAGGAAGAGTAGGAAGGTTTTGGAATGTAGATTTTCCTAAGTTCTCTCGTCATCTCTTCCCACGAGTGAATGGGCTCTTGCCTCTCAATCCTTCTTATGGCCTCTATGTGTTCCAATTCTATCTTGGCTTGACCCCGAATTTGTCCCTTGGCCCTACAAACTCTTGTGTGTCCGTATACCCGATTCCTCTCAAAGTTCCTTTCCATTGCAGCCTCCCACTTGAGGTAATCACTAGCATGCGACCCATCAAAGGTAACACCCTCATCTCGAATAATGTCCCAAAGTATTGGGTTGATCGGATCCCGGTAGTGGGCCGAGTGGGATGGGTATGTGGTAGCCATGATTCATGAACTAGATGACAATGCGCCCTAGGACTAGACTTAGTAGAGACAAGTCTAAAACTTGCTCTGATACCACTTGATGTGAAACGGCCCACTAATGATGATATTGACCTCTAGACCTATGCATCCACAAGCATACAAGTGAATATGAACCCTTGGACGTACTTCGCAACACAATCTCAAAGCAAGCGATAATTGCAACGTTCTCAACACCACGTTCACACGCGTCCCCTTGGTGACTTGGTGATACCAAGAGAGGGTGTTGGGACAAGACCCTAGCTGGTTAGGAACCAGCACCGCTATGTGTTAGCCCTCCCGCAAGTGTGGAGCCCGATTCGTGGGCGGCCGGGTGCCTTGGGGGCACTAGGACTCTCTTTCTCACTCAACCACGATGGCCCACTCAAGAGCGGTGGCAACGGGACCGGGCACTCTCGTTCTAACCAGCGGATTGCAGCGTAAATATTAAATGAGCAGAAAGACGAGGGAGCAAGGGTGAGAGAATACCTGACCGGCGTGAAGACGCCGATCCCGCTCGGAGACGAGGGCGAGCGGGGAAGTGTGTTCCCCGCACACTGCGCCGGTGACGCTTGAACTTGTTTATTACAATTACCACGTCCCACAAGTGGGGGAAGAGGGATGAATTATTACACCAAACACTACCTCCACGCAGGGAGGGGCTTTAAGCCGGCCAGGCGGGGGTTGGGAATCGGGTAAGAGCTAAGGACGGTGGACTGTGCTGTTCTGTCCGCTTGCTGAAGTTCTGACCCCTGATCACTGTTCGGGGCGTAGTTCCCGCTCCAGAATTTTTCCGGTGACGTGGCTGGTGGGGTTCTCTTCTTCACTGGACCCTGGTCGACTGTGAATTTTCTGAGAATTTTGTCTGGCCGCCGCTGACCGTGGTGGCGGTACGAACAGGGATGAAGATTCTGGTACTCTGATCAATCTGTCTGCAACAGCAGGTTGCCGGTGGTGCTGCGGCCGCTCCCAAGCTCCGATTCACGAACGGCGGGTGGCGTTGGAACCGTCTGGGGGTCTACTTTCCAGCAAATCTGGTCTCGATGTTGTCTGAGGTCGGTGGAGACGGGGAGGGCCAACAGAATGCTAACTGGTCGGAGCAGCCTGACTGGGACAGAACCGACTGACCTGTGAGAAAGAAGGGATAACTTCGTCCCTCGACCTCGGATGGCCGTTCCGCTTGCTGTTCCTGGTCCCAGACTTGAAGGGGAGAAAATTTGATGAAGAGACCCGTGTCAGATTCTGCCGCCGGCGGTCGTGGGAAGCTCCCTTCTCCGGCTCAAGTCCACTGCAGGTCTTGTCTTGCGTAGTCGGGGGAGAACCGCCACTGTGAACAGTCCCGAGCTCGGATCAACGCGAAATCGCCTCGCCTGCGAAGTAGACCCCGAGCTCTTTCCGTGGATGGGTGGTACGCCTTCAGAAGATGCCGGATGAGCCCCGAACAGACGTGATCTTCAGGGCCCTTTTCTGCTGCCAGCGAACTAACTAGAGAGGGGGGGGTGAGGGGAGGGAGAGGGTGAAGTGAAAATGGAGGTCTTGGCTAGTGTTGGAGTTGTAGGGTGATGGCAGGAGGGGGAGGAGGTGTGAGGGTGGTGAGGAGGTCGGATCTGGTGTGGGGGATGGGGCAGGGGGGTGGAGAGGCCGAAGCTGGTGGGGGTGGGGGTGTGGTTCGGCCAAGGCAAGGAGGTAAGGTGTGGGAGATGGTGTTTGCGCAGCCAGCCAAGGGGGGGGGTGGCTTGGGTCGCACCAATGCCTTGAATGGGGTGTGGGGAAGTGGGAGGGATGCTTGGGGGAGAGGAAGGGGTGTATTGGAAGTAGGAAAGGTGTATGGGGAATGGGAAGGGTCACTTGGGAAGAGGGGGAAATGAATGGAGTTAATGGCCTAGGGGAGGTGAAGGAGGTGGAGGGGGTGAGGTGGCAGCTGAGGTGGCAGGTGGGAGGGGAGGTGAAGGGGCTGGTTCGCCCAAGGTTGAGGGGGAGAGAGAGAGGAGGAGGAGAGAGAGGAGGGGCCGGCCCCTTTAGGAGAGAGAGAGAGGGAATACTTAGAGAGAGAGAGAAGGAGGGAGGGAAATCTCAATGTGGACTCAAATTCATCAATTCTTCATTAACTCAAAATGGAGGGGGTTGGGTCCTATTTATAGGAACCACAACTTTTACAATAAGTCCCTGGAAACTAAAACAAAGACAGGAATTCAAATGACTTGTGGAGGGAAAAGGGGCGCCCCTGGGCCAGGCCCAAATGAGGAGGCCCATTACCCCCCCTTAGCCACATGATGATTACATACTTAGGTACTTAGACTCAAATAAATAGAGAATTACATGCTAAAAGGAAATAAACTCATATGATGGGTAGATAGAGGCACTAGGGCCTATAATAGGGGAACGAGTCGCCTCCTAGATGCCTCCGGGAGGGAGGGATGTGCCGAGCCAGAGGGAATCCTGGGTGATGCCCTCATCAAACTGGTTTAGCATGTGACAGGTTTAACGGGATTTAGAAATAGAGACTTCCCGGAGGGTCTCTATTTCAGAAGGTTAAAATAGAGCCTCCCCGGAGGGTCTCTATTTCGGAAGGTTAACAATCACAGGTTTCTAACAGTATAACAGGTTGATACGTGCTGTAACAGGTAACAGGTTTAATGGGCTAATCACCATGGTTTAATAGGTTTAACATGCTAATCAGTAGGGTTTAACAGATAATAGGTTGAACAGGTGATAGGTTTAACATGTTTAACAAGCTAATCAACAGGGTTTAACAGATAACAGGTTTAACAGGCTAATCACGGGATCGGGGGGTTTTAATCCACACTGGAGAATGCCGCCTTGGCCAAGGGTGCCCCAAGGTGAAATGGCGCCCTGGCCAGGGGTGCCCTATTGAATGGCGCCCTGGTCAGGGGCGAACTTCACCATGGTGCTCCACTAGACTCATAACACTGTTCATCATGCGAAATTTCACGAAATCCGAAAATGAAGACATGGTAAAATAGAGAAAAATCTAGGGATTTCAAAGTCATGCTCATGCAGGAGTTTCATGATTTGGTTCAATAGATATAAATCCACAAACATGGTGGCTACTAATCACGTAACTTTACTGTTCATGATTTATAACATGTTCACAGGAAGTAGAGACATAGATAGTCATGGAAAAATAGCAGGATTGCAAGGTCATGCTCATGCAACAATTGTTGATTTTAATTTTATAGATATTAACTTTAAAAAATGGATCAATTTACAAGAAATTGGGGAAGGTTATTAGTAATGACAACTATATAATCAGTACGTACATGGGGTACTTGACGGAGGTAAGATCATAGATCTACTCACGCAAGAGTTAGTGTTTCAGATAGGCGTAGCTTAACCTACCCACTAAGTCTTTTGATATACCCCTGACTAAGGTGGCCAGATTGTGACTATGAAAGGTTTAACTAGTATGCATGTTAACCTATATTAACTACAAGTTAAGCCATATCTTGAGAACACCTACCTTTTTTGACGTGGTTAACTGGTAGAACCGTGGAATCCCAACCCTCCACATTCTCTGCAGCCAAGCTTACTGCTGCAGGATGTGGTACGTAGCCTGCACATGAAGAGAAAGGATTAACAGCTCTCTTCTGCAGGTGGGAAAAAGAAAAGGCACAAACCAGCTTCTCTTCTGCGACAGGATAACAGTAAGGGTCATCTACGTTGGGTGGTGGGAGTTGTTTATAGGTAATACACCGTTAAGAGTGCATGGGGAACCAGATCTGAAAACCTTGTTGTCCATGACCAGAGAAGGGTACATTGCTAGCGAAGAGGAGCTGTATAGGTTTTCGTCTGGAAGGAATGATAGATCGGAGGGAAATGGCACCCTTGAGGGTGCCATGATTTAGTTGAATAGCGCCCCTGTACATGGGCGCTATATCATCTGGCTTAAAAATTTGTTTTTTTTTTTGAAGTAATGTGAATGGCGCATGGGATAGGGGCGCCCTATTGAAGAACAACACCCAGGTCAGGGGCGCTATTCATCCCTGGCAGCTGTTCCCCGTACCGTGCCATGTTGGGGGTTCAGGTGTCTTTAAGATGTATTATATGTATACATATTTAATTGGTTGGTTAGTGGGGTCTTAAGGGAGATATATCTAAGTATATCTATATGTATACAATGGGATGCTTGGTGGCACTGTGGCTAATGAAAATGATGACTTTGTATAGAGTCACTGTTTCAGGTGAATAGTCTTTTAGGAAGCCCCATTACGTATGATGACTTCAATTGTTGCATATTTATATAATGGCCCTCATTGGGTATTCTACCTTTTTATTTGGCCTTCTTATAGAGTTATCTTCTTATAGAGTTATCTAAGGTTTTATTTACTTGGGAAAAAGTCTATTTCCTTATCATTTTTTTTGTCCGGGGTGCTACATCCTCGGCCGGTGCTGGTGGGGGAGGAACCTCGACCTGGGGTGGCGGCGGAGTCTGGCCTCGGGCCGGAGCGGAGGTCTTCTTCCTCTTCCTTTGGCGACGTTGAGCATCCAACGCTGCTACCTCATCGAAGTTTACCTGGAGACGCAAACCGCATGACATGGAGGAACCTACCTCAGCCGCACTCAAGATATCCTCAGAAACGCCCCTCCTAGCACTCGACCTGACACTAGTCGCGGGCACTATGGACGAGCCCTCCGCCGGAAGTGCCATGGGGAGCGAGTACGGCAGGAGCCCCAGGACTAGGACGACAGCCTCCTGAGGGGCGACGATGGTCACCTGATCGGTGCCCGGTTCGATGTGATCGATGGGGTGAGGGGCAAACTGTGGTAGCTCGACTGTCGCATACTGCAGCTCCGACGACTCTCGTACTCCTGCAAGATAGGCCAGAAGAGGTTAGTTCAATGAGCAGCAATCAAAGTATGACGAGTGATGAAGTTAGTACCCTGGGGCAATGGGGGGCTTAACCCCAGCTCCCGTAACACCACCGGGGTTAGCTTGACATCAGCGTTCAGGAGCGGGAAGCGAATAAGGGCATTAACCACCCTGGACTCCTGGGCGGTGGCTTTAGGCAGCTTCTCGGGCCTGAGTGGGCGGGAGCCCGTAGCAAAGCTCCAGTCACTGGGGTGGCTGCTACCCCTGACCTTAGTGACATAAACGAAGCGCTCAGACCAGCGCTTGATATTGGACCCCATGGTAGTGACGTTAACAAGAGTCTTGTCAACCATGGCCCGGAAGTAAAAGTATGACTTGTCAGCAGGACAACTCTGAAGGCTATAGAACTACCAGAAGAGAAAGATGTTGGGAGCAACCGAGGCTTGGTTGAAGACAAAGACAAAACCATATAGAATGAGCCAAGAATTGGGGGAATGATCCTCTGGATACCGACCATAGTGATGAAGGACTAACTCGAAGAAGCGGTGGACAGGGAGGCGGAAGCCAGCTCCAAAGGACTCTATGGGGACCTTGATGCGTCCCGGAGGTTGACTCCACAAGTTATCATCGATGGTTGGGAAGATAATATCAAAATTAGAGGGGATTTGGAAGGCCTCCGGTAGCCCGTAGACCACTCTATAGGCAACTAACGGCGGGGAATGAGGATGACTAGGGCCTGTGCCCGAGGTACTGGAAGCACTACCACGACCGACCTCCATCTCGTCAGAAGACGTGGAGGCAGCACAGAGAAACCTCCTGCGAGGCGGCATGACTCCAAAAAATAAGTAAATAAGAAGACTCTCACTAGGTGAAGAAGGAAAGAGCAGTCAGCAACAGCGGCAGGCACCGGAAGAGCAGATGAGGCCCCAGGAAACCCTATGGCAGTTCTTATAACTTTTGGAAGCGAATCGACCGCTTCTAAAGCACGCGGAAGGGGAAAAGGCGCCTGTCACCATTAGTGTACGATCGATGTTCTAGCTCGCGCTCCCAGACAAAAGCAAGCATGTCATGATTATGACAACATCGCTTGCCACCACCATGTGTGCCTTGCGTGCCAAGCAAGGAATACGAGGAGGCCGTCCTCGAAACAATCCTCCAACGTACCATCTCAAACTCATCTCTCAGATTCTGAAAAGTGCTCGGCATCTGAGAGTTGCGGGCTAGTGAGGAGGGTAAAACTGGTTTGGCCCATATAAGGCCCATTTACGCCAAACCCAAATTGACTCACGGTCCATGTCGCACCTAACGGGCCTCGACAGTCGCTACCCACAGCGAACGGCCCAGGATGAATGATCCTTGGATTCGCCAGCACGAAAGGCCTTGACCTAGGCACGATGACCACCAGAAGACACTCTGACGACTGATCGTTACTCCCTACGATGTTGGCCTCGATGCCACTAAGGGCGAGCACGCCCTACGGGTGCCGTAAGACTCGCCAGGGAACCAACCGACTCCGGATACCAGCACCTCAACGAGAAACTCCCCCCACGATCGTAGGGACGTTACCTTCCTTGCTAAGAGATGGGCTCCCCCCTCTAGGATAACCCCCTATAAAAGGGACTCCGATGGACAGACACAGACATGGTGAATTCAACCAAGAAACACGCAGACATATCAAGGAGAAATAGGCTAGAGGGAGCTACACATCCAGCTACTACTAGAGAGGTCCCGATTGTCTACCTCCGGAGAGAGGATCCCTTCCGAGCACTCTTACCGCCCAGTGAGCACTCGTTGAGTGGTCACCGGCAATGGCGAGCACTCCACTGGAAGGCCAACAGCTCTCCCAGGCCCACACAAATGACCTCCTTCCCGATCTTTATCGCCTACTCTTTTTCATTCTCCATTCGACTCAGTGCTGCTGACTTAAGCATTGGAGGGTTGTCCCCTAGGGTAACGCCCAGCGCTCCTTCTGATGCTCTTCTTTCTAGTGTTTGCAGGCTTGCATGAGTGCCAGGCGGTCCTCCCCGATAAATAAATAGAAAAGTGTGGTACGAGGGCTACGAACTATTTTTCCACTCTACACTGTCCATTCCCATTTTCACTGTGTGCATTAAACAGTAACTATGGATATTTTTCATAATTTCACACCAAAATAATTCGGTTAACTCAAACTTTTATTAAACCACAACCCCCAGCCAGCTGGTTAACCCAATGAGTTAACCCTCTTACTATCAAAGCATAAGTGGGTTAAAATAGGGGGTAAGTTGCACCAAATAGGTTAACCTGGCTCTGCTCTGGGTTAACTTGCTATCAAAGTGGGGTTGAAAGTGTAGTAGATTAAATTTATAGTGAAACTAATTTTTCTTTTATCGGGTAACCATGGTAAGCGCTCTAAGCATCGGTTTCTTAATCGAGTAGGGTAAGTGCGAACAAGCCATCCCCCTTAACTGGGCTCGATTGACTTGTTCAAGCCCTCCCACTCGAATGAGAAAACCCCCCATGATCTGGTTTTGTACATGTTCGACTCCCTTAAGTTAGGCTATATCAAATCTGAAGAGTGTTGATACCGACAAAATCGATCACTGGCTGGTGAATACACCATCCTGTGACGCCTAATCGGTTAACAAACTAGCCCTAAAAGTATAAGTCCCATTGCTAAGGAATGAAATGGCTAGACCATAGCAGGCTGTATTGAGCCTCTACTGGATGCTAGTGGGCCTCAGTTTACGGTGACCAGAGCTCTTGGGTATAGCCGACATTATTGGGTGCTGGTTCGTAGTCGGGCACACCTGAGAGGGAGGTGAATAGGTGTATTTTGAGATATGGTAGCATATAAAATTTTTGTCGTAACTCAAATACATACTCAACGAAAAATAAAAGTATGAGCAAGCAAGCAAACCACACTGGACAAGAGATTTATTGTCACGCCCCGAGATTATGCAACAGAAGTTAATCGTGAACGTGAACAGCCGGCCAGTACGCCGCAAGCGAGCAATATAATTAGAGCGATAAACATTCACACATAAAGAGGAATGCACAAGATGATATACTCAAACTTCACTTTATTGAATAATAATCGAAAGTACATAACGTTGACTCTTGACTCCTTACATTACTAGACTCAATAAAAGAAAGTTACATAATGACTCAATAAAGTAAAAAATTACATGATGTGACTCCAAACTAACATAAGGAGTCATGACACTCTAAGTCTTCTCTCGGACCTTTAATCATCACTCTCGGACCCATCATCAGAATACTCAGAATCCGATCCACTAGAGTTTCTTAGAAAGATTGGAAAAGTAGGGTAATGAGCACACTTTCCCAGTAGGTATCTTCGTATCAACATGAAGACAAGTTTACATAATTAACATTTTTGCTCTAGGATATAGGACAATTGAAATGCAATAAATCATACGATACTAAGCCAAAGTAACATAAGACATAAAAGATATGAGCGTTCATGTAGAATGAGAGCACGATCGAGGATGAATATGACATGAATATAACTTGGCCTTTCATGAACGATAATGTACTTTTCATAACCATAAAGGCTATGCACTAGAAAGTCATGTAACAATAATGTGCTAGCAAGCATGTAATTGCATAGGATTGCCTCGTGGTTTTCACCCGTTTATAAAAAAGTACTCCCGGCGCAATGTGACGCCAGTGTTCATCATAACCCATGGTTTATAGTATGTTTCCGACTGTCTGTCGCGGGGGCTACCGTCGAGCCCTTGGACACTATCTGTGCCCGCTCTTATATCTTCAAGTTATAAATCAAGTTACTTCCACAAGATATAAATAATGTAGGCCGATAATAACAAGTTCAAACTATAGTTCATGATAACAACATCAAGGTAAGAATGCACCAATTATGAATATGAGAGTTCTAAGGTCGAATTAAGAACAAGGTCATGCTACGAAAGGAATCTGGCAGCATAACGATATATTAAATAGTTTTCCATAATTCATTACATAGCTTTTTGAACAAGGTGTTAGGTTCTAGATAAGCCATAGTCTATCATGAACCTGGTCACAAACTAAAAGTAGCAGTCCTGGGATGGCCGCAATCATGACAGAGTCGACGCTAGAAAGAAAAAGAGTCGACCTAGGGAGAGCTAGAACAAGATGGCGGTCATGGGATGGCCGCTACCAGAAGGTGGCGGTCTCTTTAAGGCCGCTATCTATCTAGGGTACAGAAAAATGCTAGTAAGATAGGTGCTTTCTAATCCATTGGGCTTTTAGGGTATAACCAGCTTGGCGTCCTAGTGGGAATCTCAAGTTCACAGAGGCTTACGGAGGCCTTGAAATATGATCCCCTACTCCGACAGAAGGAATATCCGGTGGAGAGGTTCACAAGTCTAAAAAGGTGTGCCTATCATGTGCAAAGTGTAACTAATGACATCATACCGGAATACGTGTCATGTACTTAAGAAAGACTCATAGAAGAGATGGAATCGTGTAGAAAACAACAATCAATTCATCCAAAAAACAAGTGTATAACCCATGTAAAAATAGCTTTAATACAAAACTATATAACATTTGGGCATGAAATTAATATACATAAAAATAAAGTTAAAACATGCTAACATAAAACAAAATGTAGTAAGAATCATGAAATCACTTCTAACCATGGGATAATGCCAGAAATAACAGGGCTAAGGTATGGTTTCTATCATTGTAACTAAGGATATACATATATACAAACTAGATATAGGAAACAAGTTGCGGTCTTGATGAGGCCGCAATCATCAAGCTGCGGTCTATCGCAGGGCCGCTATCTGAGGTTAGCGGTCTCTGATAGACCGTTTTCTATCTTTCAGATAGAAAGGTAAAACTCATGCGTGCAGGACTAAGCTAGGGCAGCAAACATGCGAAAACCATGCTAAACAAGTATATACAGCATGATAGGATGAAAATGAACTAAGAAGGTGCATGGGTTTGCATAAATTAAGCCAAAGTTTTCATCTTTTCTTCTTAAGGGGCAGGGATAATATGCTATGAAGACTATACATGCGTGATCATAGGAAAACGTAAAATACTCTATGTATAATGCATGAAATCATGAGAGAATTGAGGGCTTTTAATCCTAACTTTATATTTTAGCAGTTGATGAGACAACCTACCTCTTGGTATGACTCTAAACTTCGAATTTTGGGTTGGAAGTCAATGTTGGCTCTTGTGCGTCTTGCGTGGAACCGTCGATTCCCCGATGCTCTAACTCTTGATCCTCCCGTCCTAAATTCATGAAATTTGGCGAGTAGGTAGAAGATACAAAGGGGAATAACATATTCTAAAGGATGGACATAAGATTACCTAGATTATGGCTTCTAATCTTTAGATCTTCCTTGGACGGACACACTATTTTCTGTGCAGACTGCAAAGAAACAATGACTTCTGGTGCTTCTAGCTCTCCAACGGTTTGACCTCCTAGCACTAGATTTGGAGAGGTGTTAGACAAAATTAAGGAGAACAAATTATTCTGTAGGACTAACCTAAGAAGACGTCTCCTTACCTTCAAAATACGCGAACCAACATTAGGGTTCACACGGGTCGAAGTTAGGCCTATTTATAGAGTTTGCTAGGGTTTGAGGATTTAGATCCATCTATGAGTCCTAAGTTGGGGTAGAATCGATCCCTATGAGTCTTAGACTAAGTTCATAGGCCAGGTAGCTTCGAATCATAGGGATTGGGATGAGGAAAAATCAAGTTTTTTTCACGTTTCTCAACTTCCGTCCACGGAACATGGTAGCGGTCCAGCCTGGACCATTTCTTGGAAGTGGCGGTCTGGCGATAGACTGCCATCTTGGATTAATTCTGAAATTTTTAGATTTTCTTATTATCCCCCATTTATCCCCTTAATTGGCCTATTTATCCCATTTTAAATCCGTAAATTACCCAAATTACATTTTTAGTAATGGGCTTGGACCTAAAGGCCTTGGAAATTGGTCTTATGGGTCCAATTTAAGTGGGTTTACCTATTTGGTTCATTGATAGGGCCTAGAGATTAATTAAATTAGTCCATAATTCATTTTATTAGCCCATTGAGCGTATTAAATAATTATATTTAATCCCACAAAATTCTTAAAAAATTCTCGGGCGTTACACCCTACCCCACTTAAGAAGAATTTGGTCCCCAAATTAATTGCATGGGTTTTGTGGAGAGTATACTTACAACCGAATAGTTCCGGGAATCTCTTGCGCATAGCTTCTTCGGTCTACCATGTGGCTTCTTGGTCTATGCACTTTTTCCATCGAACTTTGACCATGGCAATAGTCTTACTCTGAAGTTGATGCACCTATCGATCAATAATTCTGATCAGCTTTTTCTCATATGTCGTATGCTTTTGGATCACCAAATTGTCATGACTTACGATATGAAATGGGTTATAGACGTACATTTTAAGCATCGAGACATGAAATACGTCATGGACACTAGATAGTTGTGGAGGCAACACTAGCCGATAAGCAACCTCGCCAACCCTTTCGAAAATTTCAAAAAGGCCGATGAATCTTGGAGTGAGCTTGCCTTTGATGCCAAACTTTTAAATTCCTCGACCTGGAGAAACCTTGAGGAATACATGATCTCCCACTTGAAATTCTAGGTCTCGTCGCCTGATATCACCATTAGACTTTTATCTATCTTGAGCCATCTGGAGTCTCTCTCTAATCAGCTTCACTTTTTCAGTTGTATCCCAAACAAGATCAGGGCCTAGAAGTTATCTTTCTCCGACCTCGTTCTAACATATAGGTGAACGGCAACTTCTACCATACAGTGCCTCAAACGGTGCCATGTGAATGCTAGATTGATAGCTATTATTATAAGCAAACTCCACTAGAGGCAAGTGGTTGTGCCAGCTTCCACCAAAATCAATTGCACATTTCCTGAGCATATCTTCCACCACCTGATTGGTTCTTTCAGTTTGAACATCGATTTGTGGATGGAATGCGGTGCTAAAGTTCAATCGGGTCCCTAATGAATGTTGTAGACCTTTCCAGAATTAAGATGTGAATCGAGGGTCTCGATCTGAAATAATGGTAATAGGAACACCGTGTAATTTCATAATTTCCTTTATGTACAAAGCATCCAATATATCTATGGACCATCGGCTTTTAATAGGTAGAAAGTGAGCCGATTTGGTCAAGGGATGTAACTTTTTGGTGGGCTTTTGATGTTTTGCCTTAACCTATTGACAAGTGAGGCAGCATGATACGTAGTCCGCCACTTCTTTCTTCATATTGGGCAACCAAGAATTCTTTTTAAGATCTTGATACATCTTGGTAGCTCTATGGTGAATGGCATATCTTGATTTATGAGCTTCTTTCATGATCAGCTGTAATACCCCGTATCTTTATTTGAATTAGTTATTAATTATTTCCATAGATTAAAATTTTTTGGGAATTTCCTTGAATTTATTATGAATTAATTGAATTATTAAATGAAAAGAAATTCAAATAAATACTTAAATTGAAATGAAATTGAAATGAAATGTAAGCCAAATGAAAATAAAATTTAAGTAGAATGAAACACTAATGAAATGTAGGTGGAATGAAATGTAAATGAAATGGCTTAAATTAAGGGTTTAAATTTCGGATTTAATATTTTATTATTTAATGAATATTGATAGGTCAAAATCCCACCCACCACATAAAAATCTGAAAAAAATGGTAAATTGGTTACTGACATTAAACCTAACAATTTTTTCTTCTATGATTGACTCGAAATAAATCTTTCACATGGTCAAATTAGCAAATTAAGCCAAGATTTAACCCACCTAACCCCAATAGTGACCGTAATAGTAAACCCCTATTTGAAACGTGAAATTCTCCCTCATCCCTTAACCAAATTAAGTGAAACTGGTGACAAATGAAAGATAAGAATGGGTAGATTAGTTTCCCCAAGACAATTTCGAAGGAGATTAATCATGGGATGTAAAATCGAGAGAGCTTTGGGTAGGTCAACAATTTCGGCGGTGTTTTAATCACGCCACTTCCAATGTGGAATTCTTCCTCCACGGAAGGATCCAGAAGCTCTATTAGGTATTAAAAGAAAGCTTAAGATGTCTAGTTTCATTTGGTAGCTTGGTCATTCGACGGGGAGTCCAGATCTGGGAGTATTCGTCGATTTGGTGGAAGGTGTCGGCAGTTCGTCGTTCTTCATCACCAGCCCTTTAATCCGTCGATTAAGGTAGGTACCCTTAACCAAATGAGACTTGTAAATATAGTATCTCGACCAGCTCGACGAGATCTTTCCAATGATAGTAAAAGCCCGAATTCGTATTGGGTATTCAGGGAGATTTAGAGGCATCTTTGGAGGGTATTTCTGGATCGGGTTTATTTCTAGCTTCGATCTTCAATCTTCAATTCAGGTAGGTGATAATGGA
The DNA here is from genome assembly GCA_022559845.1 of Amorphophallus konjac. Lineage (NCBI taxonomy): Eukaryota > Viridiplantae > Streptophyta > Magnoliopsida > Alismatales > Araceae > Amorphophallus > Amorphophallus konjac. The sequence continues at coordinate 253,223,512 of CM040126.1, read as the reverse complement.
CCCAACCTAATTTCTATATATCAATGAAATCTGCATCATGTTAGCTTCATTTTGACGTTGGAAGCCCCAATTATTATTGATCATGCTAATGGAATTCCTGAGTTTTCATAAGTGTGTCCTGTCGACATTCCAGCAGCATTAAGTTGACTTATCTCATGATTTTAAGTGACTAAATGAAATATTCATATGGCATATCTTATATGGTTGGAATCCTTAGCCTGTCAGCTTTCCGTTGATATATAGATCTCTAAATTTCATTAAGTATAGTAGGAGAATTTTGAGTTTTAGTCACTACCTGTCCAGAACTAGGGTTTCGGTGTTCCAGTAGTTATAAATCCCAATTACAGTAATTAATCATGCAATTGACACTTCTGTTAGATAGTATTTTCTGTTAGCTTTCCAACGGTATCAAAAGCCCCTTGATTGGAGTCCAATTGCCTTAGTTATTAGCGTTTTTGTGTAACCCTAGCAAACCCCCATCTTCCTGGCGTTCACCGGCCGCGGAAGGGACGACCGGAGACACCCAGAGATGGGCGGTCTTACGATAGACCGTCCAACTCCAACCCACACCCGACCCTGGCTTAGACAAGAGTTAAACGGTTCCAAACCAACCACTTAACCTAGTTAAACGGTCAGAAACTGACCACATATTCACCCCAGCAGGATAAATGGTCCATTCTGGACCACACAACTTGTGCGGCCATGAAACTGGCCGCACATCTGGATGGGCGGCCCTACCCATGGCCGCACATCCCTGGGATGGGCGGCCCATCCCAGACTGCCCAAGGGGTTGGGCGGCCATGCCCCTGGCCGCCCAACTCCCAGCACCCCGTTTCAGCCCGATAGATATACGGTCCATCCAGAACCGTTTATCTACCCAGTAAATGACCTAAAACTAGTTCTAATGCATTCATTTTAGTGTCATTAAGGATAATTAATAATTTAGAAACCCACATGATTAAAGTTTAATTATGTAATTAAAAATTCTGTTAATTGCATGTTATTCAATTCTACGCGAGTTTATTCGTTTGTTCTTTCAGCTTAATTCATCTTTCTAGATTATACACTAAACTAAATGATAATGCTTGGTGGATTAACATGAAAATAGGATTAATATGAGTAATTTAACTTGCTGGATGGCTATTGTACTACAGTAGCACATCACGATTAATTTCTCGACTTCTAGTCAGTCGCTAGGGAGTTAAATAGCACGTTATTCCCAGAAACTCGATCCGGCAGAATTACCATTAATTCCCATGTTTAGTATCCCTATTTTGAAATCCATTGATCAAATGGTAATCTATTTAAGTAAAGTTATATATATAACTCTTCTTGTGACTTGGTTATCGATCTTCTTGATGATTGTGCTTACCTTGAAATTCTGAAATGAATCTCCTTCCTACTTGAAATTGTTATTGCTACAAAGTTTAAACCTTGGAATTCTGGCCATAAATTGTGGAAGTCTAGATTCGTGGGATCTTTGATCCAAAGAAATCAATGCCTGGCAAACAATTAAGGGCTCGGTCTAGTCTTGGGAGGAGCGCCCGAACACTACGTGTACCCCCGGGGAGGTGATTGACTAGGTGTGGCATTTGGCACCAGTACTAGGACATGTGTTAAATCTAGGACTGTCCACTACTCTCTACTACTTTTCACTTTCCACTCTTCACTGTTCCCTACTCTACTTGTTGTTACTCTACTTGCGGTTACTTGGACGTGGAAATGAAATTACATACATGCTCGACATGACTTGAATCGTCTTGATATGGCCAACTCTTTATCGTTATCTCCTGCAGTAAATTCTTGTCTTTGTTATTCCTTTTAAGTATTACCATTCTGTTCATTTATATTTCTTGACCTTGCATGATCTTTAAATTTTGTTTCATTATATCATCATTATCCTTTTATTGCATTATCCTTTGTAGCATGACATTTGGAAAATGTAATTAAACTGTTAATCACTTATACCTGTCTATTATCTCCTACTGAGCGTTAACTCACACCCCGTTGTTTTCCCCCTTTCCAGGCTATGCAGGTGACGACACCCATACAGATGGGGAGGGGCAGGAGTGATTACACCTTAGTGTACCAGTTAATAGATGGAGTCGTTATGTTATTGCTTCTAGTTATGTCTTGGAGTTGGCAAGTATTTTGGATATTTATAGCGTTAGTTGATGTACTAGTTGTACTAGATTTCCTTAGAAGTTATGTTTGTTAGTGTCTTAGTAGTTTGATGGATGTTGTAATAAATTGGGATTTTCCATGATTAATAAATTTGTTCTTTTCCATTGCCCTTGTGTTCATTATCTAGTTAAGTATTTCAACATTATTTCCCGCTAGCTCGCCTCTAACTGTACGTCCCGATATTTCCACCTTGTTCGGGGCGTGACATCAGCTTCTTAGTATTAGCATGATCTGGTACGCAGATTCGATCTTTGAATAATAATCTTCCATCGGTTGAGATCGAAAACTCTGGCCGTTGATCAATATTTGCTTTGATCTCCATTAATGTAGGGTCGTCATCTTGTAACTTGACCAGGTCTTCTATTAATGTAGTTTGAGACCAGATGTTGGCAATGAAACATTCTTCTTTCTCCATATCAATGTCTAGATTTAGCTAAGAAAACTTAACAATGAAATTAGTCATACCTTTCATGAGACTTGATAACATTCGCATTGGTTTCCTGCTGAGCGCTTCGGCTACAGCATTCGCCTTGCCTGGATGGTATTGGATGGCAAAATCAAAATCCTTGAGATATTCCAGCCACCTCCTTTGTCTCATATTTAACTCCTTTTGAGAGAAAAGATGTTTCAGACTTTTCTGATCCGAATATACCGTGAAATTTTTTCCATAAAGATAATGACACCAGATCTTCAAGGCGAATATAACGGTAGCTAGCTCTAGGTCATAAACTGGATAATTTTCCTCGTGCCGCTTTAGTTGTCTCGAGGCATAGCAAATCACATTGCCATTTTGCATAAGAACACACCCTAGGCATATGCCTGATGCATTTGTGTATACTTCATATCCACCACCTTCGACAAGCAGTGCCAGAATGAGTGCAGTGGTGAGATGTTCTTTGAGAGTCAAGAAACTCTCCTCACACTCCTCTGTCCATACAAAAGGATTTTCTTTTCTAGTAAGCCTTGTTAGAGGGACGGCGATCTTGGAAAAATCCTTGATGAACCGCCGATAATAACCGGCCAGACCAAGGAAACTTCTAATTTCAGATATAGTCGTTGGTCGGCTCAAGTTCTTGATAGCTTCTACCTTAGAAGGATCCACATCGATACCTTCTTTAGAAATAATATGGCCAAGGAATGAAACCTCCTTTAGCTAGAATTCACATTTATTTAGCTTTGCATAGAGTTGTTGTTCTCTTAATGTTTGCAAGGAATTTCTTAGGTGTTCTTCATGTTCTTCCTTTGTCTTGGAATATATAAGGATGTCATCAATAAATATGATAACGAATCGGTTAAGATACGGCCTGAAAACATCGTTCATGAGTTGCATAAATGCTGTAGGGGCGTTGGTTAACCCGAATGGCATAACTACAAACTCATAATGTCCGTATCTGCTATGGAAAGTCATCTTGTGAATGTCTTCCTCTTTAATTCTCAATTGATGATAGCCAGACCTTAGGTCAATCTTGGAGAAATACTCTGCACCAGAGATCTAGTCGAACAACTCATCAATACGCTGTAGTGGGTACTTGTTTTTGATGGTGAGTTGATTTAATTGTCGGTAATCAATGCACAACCTGAGGGATCCATCCTTCTTCTTGACAAATAGGACCGGCGCACCCCAAGGGGATGTGCTTGGTCGAATGAAGCCTTTTTCTAGCAGCTCCTGAAGTTGTTTCTTCAATTCCTTGAGTTCCGTGGAGGACATCCTGTAAGGAGCTTTTGACACAGGTGCTGCTCCAGACATGAGTTCAATAAAGAAATTGACTTCCCTTTCGGGTGGTAGACCATGTAAATCAGAAGGGAAGACATCAGCGAATTCCTTTATGACAGGGATTTCTTCTATAAGGATTTCCTTGGACTCGGTAATGACTACGGAAGCAAGAAAAGCTTCACAGCCTTGCGAGATGAGTTTACAGGCGTGAAGAGAAGAAATAAGGGTAGGATGCTTCCTATACTTAATGGCAAGGAAAGAAAACTTTGAGGAATTAGGTTTGTGGAAAGAAATCCTCCTATTGCGAGAATTTATGTCGGCATAATGGTCGCTATGCCAATCTACTCCTAATATGGCATCGTATCCTTCCATGTCAAGACATACGAGGTTTGCAGGGAGATTGTGGCCTTGTATGGTAACCTTACTATCGGGGTAGTATGTATTAAGTTTCGTTCTAGAACCTAAGGGTGTAACTATAGTAAAATCCGAAGGTCAAGGAACAAGTGGAATTGATAAGGTTTTAGCAAAAGTGCTAGAAATAAAGGAATGAGAAGCACCAGTATCAAATAACACGAAAGCAGGATGTGAATAAATTTGGATAGTACCTTCAATTAGCTCTCCTTCTTTTGTAGTCTCTTCTTCCATTACGGCATTCAAACGGGCCTGCCACCTACGTCCACTGTCAGTCCGTGAGGGTTGTTCTTGTGACGACATGGACTCTTGATACCGGGTAAACTCGATACCACTTGGATCTTGAGAGGCCTCCCAAGAGCAGGAAAGCTCCGAAGGGATAAAAGGTTTGTGTAAGTACATTGAACTTTCAGATAAAGTAGTAAATAATTAATTACTATGATCAAGATTGCTAAAATAGCAAAAATAAAATTACATTTTATATTAACCTACAGAGTCCAATACAAAGAAAAGTATAGTACAACAGAAAGAGAACGTACTCTCAAGTCGAGGGAAGTCCGACACTCGCAAAGCTGGCTACTAAGAACCACCGCACTTCACCTCCAAGCACGAGGAAGAATAGCTACACCTGAAAAGTCAGGGGTGAGCCTCGTCTCACTAGCTCAATAGGGGTCCCACAGATCCCCTACCATGAAACGAATGTAGTAACAACAGTACAACAAAAGTAACAACAAAAGCAGGAACAGGAGTAGGAACAACAAAAGTAAAGAGGAAATCCGTACTAATGGAAACAAGGGAACCGATCGAACCTCAGCCCTCTAAACTACTCCTAATCGGCAAGGACATGGATCCCCAGACACATAGTCGGGAATCACTAAACCGATGCAAGGAACTCTGGCTACATAGCCAGGACAACATCACGACACCTTAGTCGTGCAGGCTCGTCTATAGAGACAAAAGCCCAACTCAAGACTACACTATCCAAAAGCACCAATTCACTATCGTGTATGCTATACTGACCTCGGGTAAATCCAGACACAGACTACCCAGCAAGTCACGTCAACCATGGCGGAAACCAGTCATGTAAGCCATAAGTCATGTGTCATGTGATAGAAGCACCTCCTCACTAGAAGAAAAGCTATATGTGTCCACTGACCTCTTACACTGCGCCTCAAGCGTCTCCCACTCGCCTCGAACGCCATAACTGAGGCACTGAACAAGAACCAAGTAACAACAGTAACGAGTGACTAGTCAGGGTCACACCCATCGACGTCTGTCCAACGCCCCTGACCATGTGTGCACACACAAGCTCAATATCTTGAGTAAGGTCTCTAGCTAGTTTTCCCCTCCCGTCAGACTCTAACGGCTAGATAAGGGGGCCCACGACAACTAGCCTACAAACCGTCTCTATCGAGAACTCGCCTCGCCACCACTCCGAGATGGGCCGACACAAGAAAAGTGTTGTCAGGCTACGACTAGTGAGGGCTCACTAGACACAGAGACTCAAAATAGCAAAGTATGGATAGGCTAAACATGCACCTATCACAAGGACCATGATGCGCAAGGTAACACACCGAACTCCCGCTAGACTCAGGACAGACAACTAGACTTGCTCAAAACGATCCTTGAGTCATAAGGCTCAGGTCAAGATCGTCACACAAAGCGGTAACACGCCGCTAATCAGCGTAGTCCCTAAGTCAAAAACCACAAGGAAACATATCATGGGATTGACACAAGACAACCGGATCCACATCAATCGAAAGTCCTCGGCCCGTAGGCCGCTCAACGGACTCACAATTCCGCATAACATAAAACACAGAACATGAGGACCACCAAATCCCTTAAACTTTATGGACACGTAAATCGAGGTAATGTGATACATCCAAGCCTACAAAACTAGGTCTCGATCCTCATAGGATAGATGAGACACTCACGAGGTCACGTGTCAACCACTGGTCACAACCGGGTTGACCGGAAACCACAATGACCCTTGAAATAACACAGAATACCGCCTAGTACAATGGCACTCCCAGACACCCTATAACACGGTCACGGCCCTCATAGGACGTCTAAGACATCCATAGAACAATGGGCTAACCAAGGGGTCAAAGCCAAGCCAACCGGAAAGCCAAACCGACGAAAGAAATACCCAGAACAAGTGGCGGTCACTTCTATGGCCACAAACAGGAAGTGGCAGTCATAGCCTTGCCGCTACCTAATAGGCAAATCAAGTGGCGGTCACCTCTATGGCCGCAAACAGGAAATGGCGGTCATAGCCTGGCCGTTACTCGAAGAATTACATAGATAGGAAACGGTCTGCCCAGGGCCGTCTCTTGGAAGTGACGGTCCTCCTATGGCCGTCTCTTGAAGGTAGTGGTCCCGGTGAGACCGCCATCTACAAACTGCCTCAAAAACGTATGATAAGTCATCCTGGTGGCGGTCCTTGGCCCGACCGTTACTTCAGAAGGTGGTCAGTCGCAAGGCCGCAACTAGGAACCGACCTTAAAGCAAATAGTGGTCACCCTAGGGCCGCTACTACAAATTGCGGTTGGGAGCAAGACCGCTACCCCGAATCAACTTAAAATACTTTAGAACCAGATAACGGTCCTTCTGGGACCGTATCATCAAGTGGTGGTCCGCCTAGGGCCGCCTTAATAAGTAGCGGTCTCTGGTTTGACTGCTACCTCACTCCAGTGTGAAAATCGTAGAACCTCACCCAACTTGGCCGTTCCATGCCCCAATCGTCCCACAACGACAGGGAAACATACATAGACACGATGCCAACCTTCCACAAGTCGGAAGGGGCCAAACAAACCACAAAATGATAATCAAACGGGCGATTTCCACAAATCAACCCAAAACGACTCACGTGGGCGTCTGGTCTCAAATCACGCTCAAACAGAGTTAAACTAGCGGGAATCAAGTTCCAACATGCCAAGGGTTCAAATGATACCATTTAAACTAAAAACTGTCGCCTAGAACGGCGATCTAGGCTCTCATCCCGAAAATATGCATTTGCCCTTAAAGCAGGAAAACCCGCTCAAACTCACATCGTTAAGGTCCAAATCGCGAGAGGAAGCAGGAAATTAGTAGGGTATCCATCCCCCTACCTCCATCGAAGATCTCGCGTGCTGAAATGGCCAAACCACGTCGAAAACCATCACACGAACCCGCCGGCACTTCGAATCCACAAATGGGATCGCGCTAAGCACCACACTCCGATTCTCATGCCATCACGCTCCTGGTCGTCCCCACAGTGTCCCTGCCTCGTCCACCGCCACCACGGTCGCGTGCCCAGGGGAGAGGGGAAGAGAGTGAGAGACGTGAGTGAGAGGAGAGAGAGAGTGGAGAGGGTTAAGAAGAAAAGAAAAATAGAAATATTAGCAAATATTTCTAAATTCCTTTTTCTAGCCTAAAATTCTATAAAATAAAAAAAATACAAAAAAATAGCATCCGCGATCCTTGGAAAGAGCACAACGCATCTGCAGCATCCCGGAGTCTCTAAACTCAACGGTTCACTCTCCACGGGGTTCCGCAAGTTATATAGGGGGAAAACTCGAGTGGATCGTAAAACACGATTCAGGACCCATAAAAGTGCTCTGAAAGCACTGGGATTTTGACCCAAAGGATCCAGGGTATAACATCCTCCCCTCCTTTAAGAAATTTCATCGTCAAAATTTAAGGAGCTAACAAGGGAACATGGAAGAGAAACTCACAGCTGGCAACGCTCTCAAAGGTGCAGCCGAACCATAAATACACAAAAAAAATTGATAACACGATTCTCGAAAAATATAATTCAGAGGAACACTATCACATCCCGAGATATAAGTACATCGAAAGATATTCGAGAATGTTAACAGCCGGCAAGAGAAGTCTCAAGTGATAATAACAATCATAGCGCTAATCAATCACACATAAAAGGGAATGCACAAGATAATATAATAAAAAAACCTTGACTTTATTGAATCATAAGGAAAATATTTACAAAGACTCTTTGACTAACTAGAATCAATAAAGAGAAAATTACATAATTGACTCCTGACTAGACTAACTACGGCTTCTCTCAAAGTCTCAATTGCTCTTGGATCCATCACATGAATAGTCTGAATCCGACCCACTAGAATGTCCTGAAAAGATTGGAAAAGTAGGGTATGAGCACACTTGCCCAACAAGTATCTTCTTATCAACATGAAGGCAATGTTTAAGTAATTAACATTTTTGCTCTAGAAATAAAGATAAATGAAATACGATAAAACACGCGGTATAAACCAAAGTATACTACCAGTAGCAAGATGTAGATCATAGATACATGAATGTTCATGAATGATAATATGATCAAGCAAGATAGAATGTGGCCTTTCACGAATGAGAATGTACAAGCACTTAACGAGAACACACTTTTCATAACTAGAAATTCATGTATCATGCAAGAATGTAATTTCACTAGATGACCGCGTAGATTTCACTCATTTATAACAGAAAGTACTCCCAGCGCAATGTGACGCCAGTGTTTATCATACCCCATGTATAGCATGATTCCGACAATCATTCGAGGGGGCTAGAGTCGAGCCCTTGGACACAAACAGTGCCCGATCTGCATCTTCACATTATAAATTCAGCTACTTTCACGAGTAAAACAATAAAGCTCAGCCAATAATGTAACAAAATAATAAGCTCATTATAGTGAATATCAAAGTAAGAATGTACCAAATATGATCTTGAGAGTTCAAGGAAGAATTTAAGACAAGGTCACGCTACGGGAGAAATCTGGCAGCATAACAATATATTCATTAACTTCCATAATTCATTTATAATGTTTGGTTCTAGACAATCAATAGACCATCTAGGAGCATCGGAGAATCAACCCGTGGGTCAAACCTCGGGTTAAGAACAATTGAGACATAAAACGATCATGACTAGGCAGTTTCTTGAAATAATGGTCATATACCTGGCCGCAATTCGAAAGTGACGGTCCAGGGGATGGCCGCAACTTGGACAGAGAATAAAGTTGATGTAGTGAACACTCTGGGATAATAGCGGTCATGGAAAGGGCCGCTACTTGACTATGGGGATCTCTGGATGGCCGCTAATTAACAGTGGCAGTCTCCTAAGGGCTGCTAATAGCCAGGACACAGAAAAATGTCGATCATGTGAGTGCTTTCTAGACAATTGGGCTTTGAGGGTACAACTAGCTTGACGTCCTAGTGGGAATCCCACACTACAAGAAAAATGGCCTATAGCCACGAATTTTACCTACGCTTTCAAAAAATGTGGGTATAGATGACATATTTTGATATTTTTAAATTAACGTTAGTAAATTTCCTACGTTTTATTATAGCGTAGCTATATGGTCATGTTATTCCGACGCTTTGAAAAAAAATGTAAGAAACGATAATATATCTTGACGTTTTTTTGTAAATGTGAGAATAAAACCTAGATATTATTTCACTTTTATTAAAACATAATAATAAGTTGATTGAAAAAAAATTAAAAAAAAATAAGAAATGTCATAATATACTCTGAATTGAATGGCGGCAAAATTGCCGCCCGATACTTCTCATTTATTTGCATTTTTAACACCCAATTTCCCCCTGCCCCCCACCCCTGAATCAAACCCATTCCTCTCCTTGCTTCTCATCCTAGTGGGAATCCCAGGCTCGCGGAGACTTATGGAGGCCTTGAAATAAGATCACCTAGTCCGGTGGAAGGAATTTCCAACGGGGAGGATCACAAGTCCAAGAGGTGTGCCTGTCAAGTGCAAAAGTGTATCTAATGGCCACGCACAGGGGTACGCACCATGTACTTAAGAAAAGACTATAGATGAGAAAGGACCGTGGTAAAACAGTAATCAAATCAAAACGAGTATGTGAAAATGTAATCATTACTATAAAAGTATATGTTTTGGCATGAAAATAGCATAAGCTAAAATAAATATTTAAACCCATGTAAGACATGCAATCTATCAAGGATGATGCACAATATAACTAATATTACAAATATGAAGTCAAAACTCGGAATAAAACCTGTTTACTTTGGTTTATCATATAGTTCATAGGGTCAATCCGTAATCTGTTTAGAGTTAACAGGTTGCAGAGAACAAAAAGAGAATAGCGGTTGGGTGAGGACTGCATACAAACGCTTAGCGGTCTATCGCATGGCCGCTAAAGGATTACGGCGGTCTTAGGGAGACCGTTTCTTCCCTATAGCAGACAAACGTAAAATAGGACATGCAAGGCCTATCCTAAGGAAATAAATGCATGTAAACATGCTCGACAGGAAGGTAAACATGCTACAATAAAAATTCAGTCATTGAGATACATAGGTTTGTGTGAAGTAAGCCAAAATTATCAATTTCTTATTAAGGGTAGGATTCATGCATGTTGTGATAACCTAGTTGCGCAGTGATAGAAAAACGTAAAATACTCCATGTACAATCAATGAAAATAGGAGAAAATAGAGGGCTTTTATCCTGACGTATTATTCTAGCCATCCACGAGATAACCTACCTCTGTGGCAAGCTTTAGACTTCTAATTTCTAATTGAAAGATCGCTCAGGTTCCTGCATGTCCTATGCCAAACCAGCAACTTCCCGCCCTTCTATCGTCTGATTCTCTTAACCTATATTCGTGAAAATTGGAGGGTAGGTAGAAGATACAAAGCGGAACAATAAGTTCTAAATGATTAACTTCTAAATACCCCGATTAGGACATCCAATCTCTAGGTCTTTACTGGACGGCCACACAGGTTCCTGTGCAGACTACAACGAACCAGCAACTTGTAGGGCTTCTAACTCTCCAACGGCGTGTCCTCCTGGCACGAGATTTTAAGGGGAGTTAGACAAAACTAAGGAGAACAAATTATTCTAAAGGACTAATCTGAGAAGATGTCTCCTTACCTTCGAATTACGTGAGCCAACATTAGGGTTTTCATGGGTCGAAGTTAGGGTCTATTTATTAGGTTTTGAGTTAGGGTTGAGGATTTGATCGAGTTGGGAGTCCTAAATTGGGGTAGGATAGATCCCCAAGAGTCCTAGACATGTTTACATGTCTACACACTTCGATCCATGGGGATTTGGATGCCAAAGCTCCAAGCTTTCCACGCTTCTTCCATTCACGGAATCAGAAGGAATTAGCGGCCATGGAGGGACCGCTAGCATGCAGTGGCGGTCTCGCGATAGACCGCCATTTGGTGTTAAATCTGAAATTTCAGAATTTTCTATTATTTCTTATTTATCTCCTAATTGGTGTATATATCTAATTTTAAATCCGTAAATTACCCAATTTACGTTTCTATTAGGTGGGCTTGGGCCCAAGGTCATGGAATTAAGCTTATGGGCCTACTTTAAATGTGCCTAATTAATTGGTTATTATTGTGGCTTTTCATAAGAATGTATTTAACCCAAAATATTCATTAACTTCCAAAATTCTTTTAAAAACCCATTAGTCTTTCTTAAATGCTTAATAATCCATTTTACTTTGAGAAAAATTCCTAGATAAATCTCAGAAAATTCTCAGAAAATCTGGGGTGTTACAAACACTGCTAGACCCTGATTAATGCAGGATGGACAGCGAACCTAGGACTCTAGCTCATGGACGTCTCTAAGTGAGGGAAACGCGGGATCGTGCGTGGTTGAGAAATCGGCAATGAGCCTCGGGTATCGGCTTTTTCGCGTGTACTCGGATTGAGTCATGGGACGGGTCACACTCACTCTCTCGCATCTGTGATTGATATGATATAACGAGCTAATTTACCTTATCACTCTAGCAGCGGCATATGAAAATATACGAATTGAGCAAAATGCCAAAGTAGGAGAGTGGTGAGTGTACCTCCACGCTCCGGGCGTGGGGAAGATGATCCCGGCCGAAACTTGTACTCTCGGTACACAGTAAATAATTAATTACAGCAGTGAATTTAATTGCCCACTCCACGCTGGGAGGTAAAGGGATACAATGGGACCCGGGAGTAGCGAACTCGGGTTGACGGGCAGCAAGCCGGAAGGGCTTTCGGGCGGGAGACGGGCTGCTGGTCCGACTCGATTCCGACACGGTACTGTTCCAACTCGATACATCAAGGGAACTCAGCAACTGAGACGGTGGCTTCCGGTCGAATCCTTGCTGCGGCAACTGGCTGGGACGCTTTTGATGGGTTGCCGATCGATCTCCGAGAGCGGCGGTCGCCGAAGGTATCCAGGCGTATTTTACCGGGATTAACCGGTGACTGATTTGCTGGCCTATCCGCGGATCTGAACTGCGCGCCTTCACGAAAAGATTTCTTACGGGCATATCCGGTGTCAGATCGACACAATATTGGTATCGATGGATAGAGGACTCAGAGGGATACAACATATAATTATATCAGATCCATCAAGTGAATGGATTAAAAATGAAAATGACTGTCCCTCAAAGGTTTCTACTGGCTACAAACACATAAGATAGACTGAGTTTTCCCTGAAAATGAATTTTGACCGACAAGAAGACGATAGATCTAGACTCCGAAAAAATTATGGGTGGAAGGTAGGAAAGTGAGGAACACACGTGAATTTTTGGGGATTTTCTAGAGATGTATAAGGGGTTGGGAAAAATACAGGATCAGGGATCTATCCTGCAGATCTGCTGATTGGCAGACTATCACGGGTGGAATGAAAATAGCGAGAAAAGTACCAAACGGGATCTGAATGGGTCAAAATCTATATTGTTGGAAATCTAAATGAAAGAGGAACAAGCGTTCAAAATCTTAGCTCGAGCAGAGCTGGGAGCTGGGAGAACCGACTTCTTCTTTAGCCTGCTGTTCTGGAACTCGGAGTTCAGGACAGCAGGGGGGATGGCGGCTTGTGACGGCTTGATGGCGGCTCCGATGGCGGCACGAACGACGGTGGGGGAGCTTCACACTCCAGAGAGGAGATAGAGATTGGATTCACTCCAATTTTGAGGGCTTCACACCCTGGATCTAGAGGGTAAAGAGGAAGAACAAGAGAGAGCTAGAGAGAGAGAGGGGCGCCCATGGCAAATTTCTTGTAGTTTTCTTCATTAATTCCATCAAAATGGAAATTACATGGGATTTATAGAAATGTAAAAAAGAGTAAACCTATCCCTAGATCTAGGATTTGGGCGGGGTAAGTGGGGTATAACACATTAATCCCCCATGTGGTCAAATGGCCACATTAAATAAAAATACATGTAATATAATATGGTAAATGGGGGGCGCCCCCTTGACTATGGGGTACCCAAATTTCAATTTTCATTTTTTTGTCCCCCCATGGTCCAAGTCCAATCTTGTACATTGAACCAGCCCCACATGGTCCCTAGGACCTAGGTGGACCAATGGGAAACAGGGTGGGGGACCCCGTTGGACCCACTGACATATTACATAGAAACCCAAAGACTTTAAAGACTAACCCTTTGGCTTATAATGCCTTACAATTTGCAAACCCAATTAGCCAAGGGTATAAATACAAACAAAAGGACATAAATACAAAAATAAAATGTACGTGCTCGGAGTTGATTCTCATCAATTCTCCCCGGGTGAGAAGAACTCGATCCCGTCTAGTAAGGGGTGCGGCTGCGCGTGTGACTCCGGCGGATCCGTCACCGACCTGGTAGCGCGGAGTTCGCTCCACTCTAAGTAATTGTCACCTGCTCATCCCGTATATATTCGATATGCGCATGCTGCTGTGGGAATGAGGCTAATGGTGGACACTCCGAGATGGGGTCACTCTCAAAGGGGAGGAGGCGCTCGAGGACTCACTAGGAATCACCACTGGGTCCCTTTATGTGACTAGATCCGATATGTTGAGGTAGAGCCGATCCCAAATTCCGACAAGTCTACAACGTACGCATTAGATCCGACTTGCCTCGCACTCGAAAGGGACTGACTGTAGTGCCCCCAACTTTATATAAATAATTTCTATAGAATTTTTTTGGAATTTTTTAGGAATTTATAAAGGCCAAAATAGATTAATAAATGAATTGAAGCCCAATAGGTTTAAGGACCAAGCCCATTAAGTTTGACCCATATTCTAGAAAGTTATTTAGCCTATTTACGGATTTTAAGGATAAATACCATTTTTATAGATAATTATATGGATAAACTGAAGTCCCGCGATCAATGACACCCAAGAGGGGGGTGAATTGGGTGTTTACCAATTTTAAGAAAACTTTTGGGCTTTTATAAAATATGTGATACAAAGCTAGTTAAGAGATTCAAAGGTATTTGAACAGAAATTAGATTTATCAAACTTTATATGATAAGATATAGATAATGCAAGATATACGAAGATAAATCCAGAACAACAATTTAAACTAACGTTTATGTAGAATGGAGATAGAGGAAATGGAGCAAGCCACACAAAACAAGCACAATGCACAGCAGTTTTTAAGGTGGTTCCGATGCAACGACGGCAATCCTACGTCCACCCCTCACCAAACCCGGTGAGACTTCACTTGGGGATAAATCCCCAAACGGAGACGACGCTCCAACCACACACGCAGGATGACGCCTACCCACACACACGGGGACGCACCCCAACACACACACATACACGGAGACGAGGTCTCCAACACGATCCAACAAGCGGATCAACAAGACACACACACGCTGCGACAAGTGCAGCACTCCACACAAACACTAAGATCTGGATAAAACCACACACACACGTAGATCTACGAAGGCCTACGCACAGACGAAAGGAACACGACAACCACACACGACCACGGATCTAACAACGATCAACACCCACACAAGTTCGCAGTTTATACAAAACATAAATATGAACTTGAAACATAATAAGGCACAGTTTAGAATGCTCCTGATTTAGGCTCCCCCTGAGTGTATGCTCGGATGTTTACGTTGATTCCTTCTTCACTTGAATGACATGAGACTCAGCTTGAATGGCCTTGTATTTGATGTAGATCTTCTTGCACGGAGTACTGTTCATGGCTACAGTACTCTTCCTTCTTCACTTGAACAACCTTCCTTTGATCTCTTCTTGAAACTCTTGAATTGCTTCTTCTCTTGATCGGAAGTTCCTTGGCTTCAGATGGTGCTAGAATGACTCCAGTTGGATGAAGAACTTACTAGATGGAGTATGCTTATGAGAGTTGTAGTAGCCTTCTTCTTGCCTTGATAGCCTCCCCCTTGATCTCTCTTGTTGGTTGCTTGCTTCTTCAATTCATTGGAGGATGAATGCTTCAAAATGGACCTTGGATCTTCAGCTGTTGGATGGAGTTTTGATTCACAGACTACTATTCATGCTACAGTAGCACTCCTCTTTTTCTTCTCCCTTGAGCCACCTTGATCTCCCTTGAAGCTCTCTTGGTTTCTTAGGTTTTATGGCTCCAAATGATTTGTTTTATAGCCCTTGAATGGTCCATAAACAAGCCCCAGACCAGATCCACAAAACATGGTGAGATTGGGGTCATTGGGATTAAACAAATGGGTAAAAGACCTCTCCTCGAGCCTGAAGCACGAAGTCAACAAAAGGGGGCTCGGGGTTGGCGGTCGACCGGAGTAAGCTGGCGGTCGACCTAGAAGTTTCAGACTGCAGCTCGGTTCATTCTGGCAGGGGCGGTCGACCTGACGCCCATGGGCGGTCGACCGCTAGAGGCAGAGCCTGTAGACTTTGGGGTGCTGTTATTTCAGGTCGACTGGGATTGGTCCGGAGGTCGACCGGACTTGGTAAACCCGAAAAATGAGTAGTTAAGCCCAGAAAACTATGTTCATAAGTCAAGAGCTTCAAGTCCATATCAAATCCATGCATTTTGAGATTGAATTCAACTTAGTTTATGCATTAGACCATTTGAGCATTTCATGTTGAGTGTGCGCAGGTCGATCCGCGGGCGAGGGCGCACGATGGCCAGAATGGTTTCATGTTGAGTGTGCATGAATGAGGTGTATATATGAGATACACAAGGTAAGATCGATGCTAAGATAAGGTGAGAGTCTCACCAATCGTCCTTGACAGTAAATGACATATACCACCTGTTTTGGGTTGTAGAGGAGCAAAGTTTTGGTTCACCAGGTGACTACCATGAGTTTGATCCTGCATGCAAGATAGTCAGGGTTAATTGTATGCTTGTTGACATTAAAGATGTTATGAAACCTCTTGCCTCTTGTAAAACCATCATATGCAACCAGCATAAATAACAAGATGAATGAACACAATCATCAAGAACATGTGTAATCAACCATAAGGTTAGTTATCATCACGTAATCACACATTAAGCTTAGTTATCATCAAAACCGTAACTTAACAATTACAACAATCATCAAAACCATAACTCAACAATCTCCCCCTTTTTGATGATGACAAATTTAGTGATGATGACAAACTTAATGATAAACTTATGATGATATAACAGAATGGCACAAAATATTCTTCTCCCCTTGTTACACACAATCATTAATTTTTCTCCGCCTTTGACATAATCAAAAAGCGGGATAATGCATGTCTTTCTCCCCCTGTAACATGATCAACAATATCAACAAGCTGGAAGAAGCCAAATGAGGAAGAACAAACCTATCTCCCTTTGAAGCAATAAAAGCCCATCTTATCAATTCAGAAGAAGCAAGGGCAGATCATGGGCGAACAAGGTAATATGATTCAAATCAGAGGAGACCAATGGGTAATTAGTCTCACCAATCAATATGATACAAACCAAAGTAAAAACAGTCACTTGAAGGTGGTGATTGGTCTCAGGGATATGAACCAGTGGAGCAAGATGTTTACAAGATGAGGTGTTCAGCGTGATAGCATTCAAAATCTAGATCCCATGGCAGATTTTCAAAACAAGCAACAACAGGAGGGCATACCAAAAGAATTGTCGTTGGTTTTCAAATTTCTAATTTTTGTATTTTGGTTTGAAATGCATGAAATGCAACATATGCAAGGGATGACATGTGGGATGATTAAGAGCTATCAAACCAATACGTATATATATACATGCAACACAGCTCCCCCGTACTTATATAAGAAGGGAATGGATATAAGAAAGATGCAAGAGAGTCATTATAACCGGAATGCACATGTGTAGCACATGGGAAGTTGTGCAATCATATAGGAGATTCATGTAATTGCTAAAGCATTCAATTAATTTTCTGAATACATATTAAATCAAATTTTCAGATGTGTAAGTGAGAAACATGAAGGATGATAGTTGCAATATGGATATTCAGATTTTTAGATTAACACAAGGAGACATTTTACAGACTGCACTTTTATTTGGAGAACAGCGTATTAGAGGCTACGCTCTGCCACAATGAGTTTTCACCATCATTTTTCAACTCAACCAATATCACATGACAGTCAGAATTTTTCAAGAGTGATCAGGTTCAAATAATCCCTTTTTACGCGAGTAGACGCATGGAGCTCATGCCAGAATCCCCGGTTACTCAGAATACTAAACCATTTCACCTCATTTTGAACAGAGATACTAGTCAACACTTTTCAGATATGAACCACATCACGTCTCAGGTGACATGTGCCCAGTTTACTCAGTGAGACTTAGCATTGCTCTGCCGTTCATTTTCATTCGAGATTTTTCAACAAAGATAGGTAGGCAGCTTTTTTCTCAACTGTCTCTTTAACATACATGCAGTAAGTTTAACATCTCGAGAGTGTTAAAAAAAAATTCATATATCCTTATTTTTAACACTCATTTTCACCTTTTGTGCATGAAGTGTGCGAATTTGATTCAGCATGTATACCGAAAATATCATGAATACATAACAGTGCAACTCCCACTAAATAGATGCACTTATGAAATATAAACTCTCCCAGAGTGTACGACATGAAACACTCCAATAATAACTCAAATGCAATATTATTTATCAAGAAGTCATAAGGCCATAGAAATGCCAAGGGATGGGGTGAATAGCATATAATATCAAGCAAGCACACAGAAGGAATGTATGCAACATGCAATGCAAATGTGCAATTGATGCCAAACAAATGGATACCAATTGAATGAAGTGAATGCAGCTAATGCATGAGTACTGATGCAATGTAACTTGATCATATAGTAATTAAATGCAACATGCCAAGATAGAATGCAATGTGGTGCAAAACTTCTGATACCAAATGAATGAACTAACTTCAGCTAATGCATGAATTCATCCTAATGTATGCAACCTATGCCTAGATGAGCATGTGATGCAAGATGCAAATGTAGTATAGGAGGGCTTGATCTTCAAACCTTGAGGCAAATTTGACATTGGAGCATTCACATTATATTAATGTGTCAACAACATTTTTCATGACATGGCCTTTATGAATAAGGGTGCATAAATGATCAAAAATAAGTAATGCAACCCAATTTACAGAATTGTTCAAAATCATATATTCAAGAGCATTTCACAAGTTTTGAAATTAGAAATCATCAAGAAGCTACATGTTTGAATCATTTGATCAGAAACACATTTTCAATTTAAAGAACTCAGCTCAAGGATTCATTCATAACTCCACCAATCACAAGCCAGTCACGATTTTCAAAATCTGGTACGAGACGGAGATTTTAGTCCAAAGACCCAGCTCAACGCATAGAGAATACTTCCAAGTGGACACAATCCACTCTTTCACAAATGCCATTTGATATACCAGATATGCAGTTAAATTCAGGTGTGGTTGTGTAATTCAAAATGAGAAATATTCAATACACACTTCTCAAGCCAGTTAGACAAGTTCATCACAGCAGACTAGTGAATGACAATTCAAGTTTTGAAACTATACCTGTCATCTTAAAGTGTCAACAAGTGACAAAATACAATTGCATGAATTGACGAGGTTGAATTACCTTACTTTAGATGACAAGATCAAAAGCCTTCATGCACTAAGATTGCTAACCCCACAACGGTCAGTACTTCAGATTTTACTTTTCATACCTTTGCCTTGAGAATCTATTTTGATCCAAGCCTTCCACCTGCAATCCAAAGACGAACAAAATTCAGTTCATTCACGAGGCTTATAGCAAAATCTCCTTGCAAAAAATCCCTGCACATTGTTCAGAAAAGGCATTATTAGTAGTTTAAAGAGTGATATCATCCACATATGCTTGAACCACTAAAGTGTCTTTTACCTGATTTGCCTCATGAGATGTATTTAATCAACCTTACCCATTCAACCAATTCTCAGTCAAAAGAGATGTGCGCCTTTCATACCATGTCTTGGGTACTCATCAAAATCATTTCCTATCTCCGGGTGATGGTGGATGAAATTTCTTAATATTTTTATCCTTGCAAGGTGTTCCTTAATTGATTCAAGCCTGGTCATGACTAGCCCATTATCATTTGGCTTTTGGGAGTATGATCTGCATCCAAGGACAAGAAGATTTGATTTATCAGTTTCGATTCAAATTTATTTATAATGACATGATAAATAATTTTAACAACCAACACCCCTAGATAGTTCTAGATGTAATGCATGACTCATGTGTGAACCTAAATGTTAAGCCATATGACGAATCTAATGACTCCCCCTCAATGTGTGCATGACTGTGATATGCTCAGTAAAAAATCTAATGCCATGTGTAGCCTGTGACTGATTGACTCATAGTACCGGGTGGAGAACTTAGATCTGAAGATCACCTCACGCGTAGTGATAGCTTTCAGACAGGCATAACCTGCCCCTCCACATGTCACCATTTGATATGCTATGTAGTCAAGGGTGGTGAAAGTAGGAGGATTGCTATGCATTATGACATGAATTCACAATATTCAATTTATGCATGACAATACGTGAAGGCTTATGCAAACTCAGTATATGCAGCGAGATTTATTGACGGTTTCAAAAACTCCACTTCAACAAGATACTATATGAGGATGATATGCACAAGGGTATGCAACTATCTATGGATGGAATGCATGTACAGACTCATGCATGATCACATAACTATACATCACATGGTAAAACACGACATAACACTTTTAGTGGAGAGAGTGAGAGGGATATCACCTGAGAAATCAAATTCAGTTTTTGATTTTTCTTCCAACCTTGCTTGAGTCACTTGACTCGTATGCCTTACCTTCTTGATGAAAATAGATGTCATACTTTCCATTTCCATGGTACTCCTGCAAAACAGATTTCTCAATTTGCATTCTTAGGTACCCAAATCATCTTGGGTCCTTGTGGGTTAGCAGCATTCTTGGCACGTGGCTTCCACTCCTTAACAACATTCAAATCATCATCTTTCACAAGAAAATAATCATACTTAACATTTCCAGATTTACCAAAGTGATGGTAGACGGCACGTGGCATCATCTTATTTCTTCTCATGGGTTCTACTGATTTGTGTGTGTGAGCATGATGTGTTGAGTAGGAGTTCTTTCTCTTCAACAATAACCAGCAGTGTGAAGTTGTATGACTCATTTTACCACAGTGATTGCAATGCATGGAAGATTTTGTGGTGAAGGCTTTCTTTGCATTTGTTAAAACACCTTGGTTTCTACATGCTCTCAAATCATCATTCTTCATAATGAAAAATTATGCATAGTATGTCCATGTTTTCCACAATAAAAACATGTGAGTTTCTTTTTGATTGGTTGTGTGTGTGTGGAAGAGGTATGTTCAACATGCATGGAGGTGCTAGCAACATTTTTAGATTTTTGATGCAAATTGATTTTCTTTATGGATGCATGTGTGTGTGCAACATAATTTTTCTTTTTCAGATTTTCATTTGATCTTTTTATTGTCTATGAAGAAGATTGATTTGGGGACCCATTTGATGTACTGGCTATGTTTGAACTGTGCACAAAAGATGTAAAAACATTGTTTTCAAACTTCTTTTTATTCACAGGATTAAAACCCAGCCCTTCTCTTTGAAAATTCACTTTCATCCCCAATAATTTGTCTAAATTTTCTTGACCATTCATAAATATAGACAATGAAGCATTCAAGTCAATAATCTCTTTCTCAAGAGATGCAATGTGCAATTCATAGGAGGGAAGTTTATTTTCACAGGAGTTGACTTGTTCATGTAAAGTAGCATTGATGGTTTTGTGACTTTCAATTTCTTGCAACAAAGCATGTACTTTTTCAGATTGATCAATATTCATAGATTTTCCTTTTTCAAAAGTAAGCAATCTTTCAGAAATGGTTCTATTCAATTCCTTCAGTTTCTCATTTTCTATTTCAAGATTTTTATCATGAGCAAACTCATTTTGACCATTGTTCATAAGACTTACTCTCTCTCTCAGCTATTTGTTTTCATTTCTCAAAGAAGAAATTTGATCTTTATGAATTCTAATGACAAACACATGACCATCAATCAATTCCTTCATGTGTGAGCATTCTTTACATGGAGAATCACATTTATTTTGTCCAACATTCTTTTTCAATTTTTCATTTTCAGACTTAACCTTCTCATTTTTATCAGCAAGCTCATCATATGTAATCAATAACTCCTCATAGCTAAATTCATCTTCATTATCAGAATCAGAATTTACCTTTGAGCTTGAGTCAACTTGCTGATCACTCCCTTGATCACTCGTGCCTGCCACAAGACATTGATCTTCATGCCCTTCCCGGACTTTGGTTAAGCCAACCAAGATATCCTTCGCGAATCTACAATGGGAGACAAAAGGGAAATGATTAGAATCAACTGCAGCAATAAGCAATTTTAGAACGAAACAATTTTGATCATGTTTAAGCTTGGAATATGTGGTCCAGACAGATTTTTCTTTAGGCAACTCATAAGGACCATGTGAGATAAGCTTCCATAGCTTAGGATCATATGAGTTAACTAGACTGCACATCCTTCCTAACCACAAATCAAAATTACAACCATCAAACACCGGTGGAGAATTCAAAGTGTACATAATGGTAGTCATTGATCTGAATAACTCTAGATCGTTAGATCTATGAAATTAGAGCCTTGGCTCTGATACCAATTGAAGTCCCGCGATCAATGACACCCAAGAGGGGGGTGAATTGGGTGTTTACCAATTTTAAGAAAACTTTTGGGCTTTTATAAAATATGTGATACAAAGCTAGTTAAGAGATTCAAAGGTATTTAAACACAAATTAGATTTATCAAACTTTATATGATAATATATAGATTATGCAAGATATACGAAGATAAATCCAGAACAACAATTTAAACTAATGTTTATGTAGAATGGAGATAGAAGAAATGGAGCAAGCCACACAAAACAAGCATAATGCACAGCGGTTTTTAAGGTGGTTCAGATGCAACGACGGTAATCCTACGTCCACCCCTCATCAAACCCGGTGAGACTTCACTTGGGGATAAATCCCCAAACGGAGACGACGCTCCAACCACACACACAGGATGACGCCTGCCCACACACACGGGGACGCACCCCAACACACACACACACACGGAGACGAGGTCTCCAACACGATCCAACAAGCAGATCAACAAGACACACACACGCTGCGACAAGTGCAGCACTCTACACACACAAACACTAAGATCTGGATAAAACCACACACACACGCAGATCTAAGAAGACCTACCCACAGACGTAAGGAACACGGCGACCACACACGACCACGGATCTAACAGCGATCCATACACACACAAGTTCGCAGTTTATACAAAACACAAATATAAACTTGAAACATAATAAGGCACAGTTTAGAATGCTCCTGATTTAGGCTCCCCCTGAGTGTATGCTCCGGATGTTTGCATTGATTCCTTCTTCACTTGAATGACATGAGACTCAACTTCAATGGCCTTGTATTTGATGTAGATCTTCTTGCACGGAGTACTGTTCACGGCTACAGTACTCTTCCTTCTTCACTTGAACAACCTTCCTTTGATCTCTTCTTGAAACTCTTGAATTGCTTCTTCTCTTGATCGAAAGTTCCTTGGCTTCAGATGGTGCTAGAATGACTCCAGTTGGATGAAGAACTTACTAGATGGAGTATGCTTATGAGAGTTGTAGTAGCCTTTTTCTTGCCTTGATAGCCTCCCCCTTGATCTCTCTTGTTGGTTGCTTGCTTCTTTAATTCATTGGAGGATGAAGGCTTCAAAATGGACCTTAGATCTTCAGCTGTTGGATGGAGTTTTGATTCACGAACTACTATTCATGCTACAGTAGCAGTCCTCTTCTTCTTCTCCCTTGAGCCACCTTGATCTCCCTTGAAGCTCTCTTGGTTTCTTAGGGTTTATGGCTCCAAATGATATGTTTTATAGCCCTTGAATGGTCCATAAACAAGCCCCAGACCAGATCCACAAAACATGGTGAGATTGGTGTCATTGGGATTAAACAAATGGGTAGAAAGAGCACTCCTCGAGCTTGAAACACGAAGTCAACAAAAGGGGGCTCGGGGCTGGCGGTCGACCGGAGTAAGCTGGCGGTCAACCTAGAAGTTTCAGACTGCAGCTCGGTTCATTCTGGTAGGGCGGTCGACCGCTAGAGGCAGAGCGTGTAGACTTTGGGGTGCTATTATTTCAGGTCGACCGGGATTGGTCCGGAGGTCGACCGGACTTGGTAAACCTGAAAAATGAGTAGTTAAGCCCAGAAAACTATGTCCATAAGTCAAGAGCTTCAAGTCCATATCAAATCCATGCATTTTGAGATTGAATTCAACTTAGTTTATGCATTAGACCATTTGAGCATTTCATGTTGAGTGTGCGCAGGTCGATCCGCGGGTGAGGGCGCACGATGGCCAGAATGGTTTCATGTTGAGTGTGAATGAATGAGGTGTATATATGAGATACACAAGGTAAGATCGATGCTAAGACAAGGTGAGAGTCTCAACAATCGTCCTTGACAGTAAATGACATATACCACCTGTTTTGGGTTGTAGAGGAGCAAAGTTTTGGTTCGCCAGGTGACTACCATGAGTTTGATCCTGCATGCAAGATAGTCAGGGTTAATTGTATTCTTGTTGACATTAAAGATGTTATAAAACCTCTTGTCTCTTGTAAAACCAGCATATGCAACCAGCATAAATAACAAGATGAATGAACATAATCATCAAGAACATGTGTAATCAACCATAAGTTTAGTTATCATCACGTAATAACACATTAAGCTTAGTTATCATCAAAATCGTAACATAACAATTACAACAATCATCAAAACCATAACTCAACATAAACAAACAAAAGTGTTTGAATTTTATTAAATTCTGCACACATGGGATGTAGCGGTCTATCGTGCGACCGCCACAGTCAGGTAACGCGCCTACCTTCGACCGTTACGCTCTGTTAGTTCCGTGAAGTGAAGAAAGAGCAAAAAGATTAGATATTTGCTAGTCTATCTCTTAGGGATCGAGATGGGAAGACTAGTAGACGTGTTAAGGACTCTCAGAAGTTGATTTAAGCTTTAACAAGGACTCTAAAATCGATCAAATCCTCAAACCCTAGTCAAAACCCTATAAATAGACCCTAGTTTTGACCTGCGTGACCCCTACTTCGGCTCGTGTGGAATCAAGGTAAGGAGTCATAATTTCGGGTAAGTTCTTAAGAACTTTTTGTGTATAATACTTTAGACTAATAGCTCTCAAAATTTCATGATAGGAGATCAACTACACAAGAAGTTAGAAGCTTCCAAAGTTGCTGGTACGACCTTAGCAACCCATGAATTTAATGTGAGCAAAGGTCCACTGAAGATCAGGGAATTAGATCATTAAAACGAGGTATTTAGGGTTGCATTATTTAGAACTTTTTGTTCCCCTTAGTTTCATCTTCTTACCCTCCAAATTTCACGTCTTTAGGTCAAGAGATTGAGAAGTTAGAGCAACTTGAAGTTGCTGAGAAACCACAGGAAGAGAAGAACTAGGGCGTGTCTTGTAGTCTCAAATTCGAAGTTTAAAGCCCAGTTAAGAGGTAGGTCATCTCATGAATGGCAAGAAGATCATGTTAGGGATAAAAGCCCTCTGATTTTGATTGATTTCATGCATTCTAGACCATGAATTCATGTTTTAGTTTGACCTACGCATACATGCATGTCTTGAGCCTTAATTAAAGATAAAAGATATTATCTTGTTCAATTCACTGCAAACTATGCAACTAGATAGCCTCTATATTTCATTTCTCATGACTGGAATATTCTAAGTATTTTGATTTCCAGCCATGACATATTTTCAGTCTTTTATCTTTTATATCCTGTCAGTAGAAGCTCCGACGGATTAAAGTAAAACCGTCACATGAGTGTAACGGCCTTACGATCAGTCGTCACACCCTCTGATATGTTTAAATTTCTCTGTTGTCTCTGACGGACCAAAGTCAGTGCGTCATAATACTGTAACGGTCCCACGATAAACCGTCACAGATGTATAACGCGTCTGTCTTTAAACGTTAGAGCGCTATTTTCTGTCAACCCAAGACAAGACTGAGGACAGTCAAACTTACTTATAAATAAGCCTAGTTACCTAAGTTTTGACCTGTTTTCATGACCTTGAGTTTATTAATTGACTCATGATAGGAATGGCATGTTTAAAAGCATTTTGAGTTATTTTAAGGCATATGTTAATTTCATTAGCTAAACTCTATAGTTTGTATTTAAACCAGGATTTTTTTGTATTGACAAAGTTTTATCATGGTTTCACATCGTTACACATTCTTTTCTATCTATAGAGTCAATTTCTCCAAGTACATGGCATATATTCTGGTATATGGCCATTAGTTCACACTTTTGCACTATAGGAACATATTCTTGAACTTGAGGACCTCTCTATTAGATATTCCTTCCAATGGAGTAGGAAATCATGTTTCAAGGCCTCCGTAATTCTCTGCGAGCCTGGGATTCCCACTAGGATGCCGAGTTGGTTGTACCATGAAAGTCCAATTATTAGAAAGCACTATCGAAGTTTCTGGTTCTAGATATGTAACAGATCCATATTAGACTGTCATGCTCATATAATGGCCTAATATATGACCGTCACATTTACTGAGTCCGTTTTATTATTTTTGGATTCAGTCGTTCTAACGGATCAATGATAGACCGTCACGATCATGTAACGGCCCATTGATTGACCGTCACAGTTCTTGAGTGTTTTAACCCGAGGTTTGACCCAAGGGTTGATATTCCAATGTTCCTAGATGGACTATTGATGGTCTAGGACTTATCATATTGTTCAAGATACTTAATTTAAATTATGAAAATAAGGAATGTACCGTTATGCTGCCGAATTATTTCCATGAGCATAACCTTATTTTAAGTCATTCTTGACCTCGCATTTCTTCATTGAAGCGTTCATTTCATTGAACTATTGTTATCATGAACTTATTTGAACTTGCTATATTATTGGCCATACTTTATTGCTTGAAACGTGGAAGTAGCTTGATTTATACTTGAAGATGCGATCGAGCACTGATTGTTTTCAAGGGCTCTATGCTAGTCCCCTCGACTGATTGTCGGAAACATACTATTATAAACCATGGGGTATGAAGCTACTAGCGTCGCATTACGCTGGGAGTACTTTCTCTATAAATAAGTGAAGATCCACGGGCATCATGAAAATACTTGTATATGACTTTCTTGCTTGATACATGATATTCCACAGAAATTTACCAAATACTTGCTCATAAGCAAAAGATGTTTGGGTGATGACTACGTGGTATTGCTAGTATATTCTCGTTACATTCTTATTCATGAAAGGCCATATCATGTTCTTGTTACATTCTTGATAGTTCATACTTGCTCATTCTATCTTTCATGATCATCGTTTTACTTTGGTTTAATCACATGATTGATCACATTCGCATGATTTTACCTTATTTCTTTAGAGCTAAAATATGAATTACTTAAATATTACTAATCATGTTGATGTGAAGATACCTACTGGGCAAGTGTGCTCATTACCTATTTCTAATCTTTTCAGGAGATGGAAGTGAGTCGGGATCGGATTTGAATGTTCAAATAGCGAGTCCGAGAGTGAATGAAGAATGAGTGAAGACATAGGAAGTCTACATTGTTTAGATTGAGTCTATGTAATTTTCTTATTTCTTGAGTCTAGTATGATGAAGAAAGTTGAAATAGTTATTGTATTTGAACATTTGATTTGATTATTAATGAAATAAGTTGAAGTTGAGTAAATATTATGCAATTGCATTTATGTGTGTGATTGTCTTGCGCTCTGATCGTTCTTGCTTGCAAGAGACATACCATGCCGGCTGTTCACGTTCCTCGAGCTAGTCTTCCACTGTAATAAAGGCTCGGGGCGTGACAATTAAGTTGGTATCAGAGCCTAAGTCTCAGGACTTAGGAAAAATAGTCATGTCATAGGATAAGTCCAAGGTTAAGGACCCCTACTTATGAACTAAGGAAGAAACTTCCATACGCATGTGAGAATTGGGTAGAGCCCGAGATAAGATAGTTAATTAGTTTTAAGATTAATTTGCTTCCAATTCCATGAGAAATAACGCGTTGTTATATTTCTCTCAGGTACCTTATTTTACAAATGGCTCATCGTGTAGATTGGAATGGCATGCAACAAACAGTTGCCGGCCTTACTCAGGCATTGCAAACTATGGCCCAGGCAGGTGCAGGGGCAAGGGCTGGCGACTTACATCATAATTTTCAGAGTTTAAACCCTCGCATTTCTATGGTTCTTCTAATCCAGACGAAGTAGAGAACTGGATAGATGAGATGAACCGTATATTTGACATCATCCAATGCACCGATCAAGAGAAGGTGCGTCTTGCAACTTTCCAACTCAACAAGGATGCCCGTACATAGTGGAAGTCGATTCCGGCACCTCCGGTCGATGCACCTCATACATGGGGTGGTTTTCTCACTTTGTTCCGTGCTAAGTGCTTTTCTGAGCATGTGAAACAAAGAAATGCTATGGAGTTCACCTCTCTTCGACAAGGAATGATGACAGTCGCGGGGTATGAACTTCAATTTCCCAGACTAGCACCTTATGCACCGCATTTAATCAGTACCGATCTATTGAAGGCTAATCAGTTTGTGGACGGGTTACGACCCGATTTTATTCAGCAGCTCGGGACACAAAACATCCGTACTTATGCGGAAATGGTACAGTGGGCATATTTATGTGAAAGGACCTTAGAGAAGGTCGAGAAATTGAAAGGAAAAGGAGAAGAGTCCAGCCGACGATCTGATCGGCGTTATAAGAAAGAACAATTCAGCACCACGGAACCTCACCAAAGCCGTGATAGTAAGAAGAGATCCAGGAGCGAGAACGGTGGAAGTTCCCAGAAAAACAAGAAGATTAAGGAATAGGAGAAACAAGTCACCACGGCTTGCACTTTTTGCGAGAAGTTCGGTCATTCGACGGAAGAATGTTGGAAGCGCCTTGGTGCTTGTCTACATTGTGGAAGCAGGGAGCATCGTATACCAGATTGCCCCCTTATGAAAGACCAATCGTCCGGCGGTGGACGTAGGAGGCAGGCTCGCCTCAATGCTGTTCTAGAAGAAGGGGAAGCCCCCAGGGATGGTGGGCTTATGGAAGATACTCTTCAAATTTGTTCTTGTCCTGTATTTGTGCTATTTGATACTGGTGCCTCTCATTCTTTTATCTCAACTACTTTTGCAAAAATATTACAAATTGCATCAGTTCCTCTACCTTCAGATCTTGCTATTACCACACCCTTAGGATCTGGAACTAAGCTTACCGAGTATTATCCTGATAGCGAGGTAGTAGTAGAAGGTCACAATCTCCCCGCAAACTTAGTATGCCTTGACATGAAAGGTTATGTTGCCATCTTAGGGGTAGATTGGCTTATAGATCATGATGCTGATATTAACTGCCGAAATAGGATTATATCCTTTCGAAAACCCGGTCTTCCAAGATTTTCTTTCCTTGTCATGAAGTATAGGAAACATCCCACTATCATATCCTCTCTTCACGCTTGCAAACTTATCTCGCAAGGATGTGAAGCTTTTCTTGTTTCTGTCATTGTTACTGAATCCAAGGAAATCATCCTAGCAGACATTCCTATTGTAAATGAGTTCTCAGATGTGTTTCCACCCGAATTACCCAATTTACCACCAGAGAGGGAAGTAAACTTCACTATTGAACTCATTCAGGAGCAGCACATGTTTCTATAGCCCCTTACAGGATGTCCCCCATGGAACTTAAGGAACTAAAAAGACAGTTGCAGGAATTGCTAGATAAGGGTTTCATTAGACCCAGCACTATCGGTGACTAAATCAACTGACAATCAAAAACAAGTATCCGTTGTCGCGTATTGATGAGCTCTTCGATCAGCTTTCGGGAGCAGAATATTTCTCCAAGATAGACCTCAGATCAGGTTATCATTAGCTTAGAATTAAAGAGGAAGACATTTATAAATCAGCTTTTCGAAGTCGTTATGGCCAATATGAATTTGTGGTAATGCCGTTCGAGTTAACAAATGCCCCAGCAGCATTTATGCAACTTATGAATAATGTTTCCAGCCATATCTAGACCAGTTCATTGTCGTCTTCATTGATGACATCCTGGTATATTCCAAGACAAAAAAGGAACATAAAGAACATCTGAGAATAGCTTTGCAAACACTTAGAGAACATAAACTCTATGCCAAGCTTAACAAGTGTGATCTCTAGCTCAAGGAAGTTTCATTCCTAGGCCACATTATTTTAAAAGAAGGAATCGATGTGGATCCTTCGAAAATCGAAGCTGTCAGAAATTGGAGCCAGCCAACGATGGTATCAGAAGTACGAAGCTTTCTGGGTCTAGCTGATTATTATAGGAGGTTCATTAAGGACTTCTAAAAAATTGTAGTTCCTTTAACTAGACTCACAAGAAAAGAAAATCATTTTATCTGGTGAAAGGAATGTGAAAAGAGTTTTCAAACTCTTAAGAATCATCTTACTACAGCTCCTATTCTATCACTACTGGTGGAAGGTGGTTGATTTGAAGTATATACGGATGCGTCTGGCATTGGCTTAGGGTGCGTCCTCATGCAAGATGGAAAGGTAATATGTTATTCTTAAGACAATTGAAACGTCACGAGAAAAATTATCTCGTGCATGATTTAGAACTAGCAGGTGTTATTTTTGCCTTGAAGATATGGCGTCATTATCTCTATGGAGAGAAGTTCACGGTCTACTCAGACCATAAAAGATTGAAATACTTATTCTCTCAAAAGGAGCTTAATATGAGGCAGAGGAGATGGTTAGAATATCTCAAAGACTTTGATTTTGCTATTCAATATCATCCTGGCAAGGCTAATTCGGTAGTAGATGCACTCAGTAGAAAATCAATGGGAATGCTATCAAGTTTTATGATTAGTATGACTAATGTTCTTCCTCAATTTGCTCGGTTGAACTTAGATATTGACAGGAAGGAGAAGATTTTTTTATAACCAATATCCGAGCTCAACCCACATTAATGGAAGATCTAGTCGGGCTACAAGACAATGATCCAACATTACTAGAGATTAAAGCCAACATAGAACAGAGGCCAGATTTTTCTATTTCAAATGACGGAAGATTGCTATTTAAGGGCCGAGTGTGTGTACCAGATCATGAGGATACGAAGAAACTGATCCTAAAAGAAGCACATAATTCCAAGCACACCATTCATCCAGGTGGTACAAAAATGTATCAAGATCTCAAAAGAAATTTCTGGTGGCCCAATATGAAAAGAGAGATAGCTGATTTCGTGTCTCACTGTCTCACTTGTCGACAAGTAAAGGCAGAGTATTTTAGACCGGCAGGTAAATTACATCCCTTGAATGTTCCCGAATGGAAATGGGAGAGTATAGGAATGGATTTCATCATGGGTTTACCTAAGACCAGAGGAGGACACGATGGTATATGGGTAATCATAGATCGATTGACTAAGTCAGCACATTTCATACCAATCAAAAGTTGATAGTCAGTGGATATTTTAGCAGCATTATACATAAAAGAAATTGTCAAATTACATGGTGTCCCTGTCACTATCATATCCGATAGAGATCCTCGATTCACATCACAATTCTGGAAGGGTCTACAACATTCACTAGGGACCAGACTGAACTTTAGCACGACATTCCATCCACAAACTGATGGTCAAATAGAAAGAACAAATCAAGTGGTGGAAGATATGCTCAGGACTTGTGCTATTGACTTCGGAAGAAGTTGGCATGATCACTTACCTCTGGTGGAATTTACATATAACATCAGTTATCATGCCATCATACAGATGGCACCCTTTGAAGCTTTATATGGAAAAAGCTGTAGATCACCAATATGTTGGAATGAAATAGGAGAAAGGCAATTTCTAAGCCCCGACATTATCAGGAATTCTTCAGAGAAAATCAAGCTCATTTAAGAAAGATTGTAGATGGCACAAGATATGCAAAAATCTTATGCTGATAATCGAAGACGCGACTTGGAATTTCAAGTAGGAGACCATGTGTATCTCAAGGTTTCTCCAGGTCGTGGTATTCGAAGATTTGGCATCAAAGGCAAGCTAACTCCAAGATTCATTGGCCCATTTTAAATTCTTGAAAGGGTCGGTGAGGTGGCTTATAAACTGGCTTTACCTCCATAATTTGCAAGAGTTCACGACGTATTTCACGTCTCCATGCTGAAAAAGTATGCATATGATCCTGACCATGTTATCACTTATGATAATTTGGAGATTCAGAAGGATATGACGTATGAGCAAACGCCAATAAAGATTCTAGAATGGGAAGTGCGTCAACTAAGGAATAAAGATATTCCTATGGTCAAGATTCAATAGAAGAAATCATGGCCGACCGAAGCAACTTGAGAAACAGAAGAAGCCATGCAGAAAAGATTCCCGGAACTATTCAACTATAAGTACACTCTCCACAATCCATATATATATTGAATTTGGGGACCAAATTCTTCTAAGTGGGGGAGGGTGTAGTGCCCAAAAATTTATATAAATAATTTCTATAGAATTTTTCTGGAATTTATTAGGAATTTATAAAGGACAAAATAGATTAATAAATGAATTAAAGCCCAATGGGTTTAAGGACCAAGCCCATTAAGTTTGACCCATATTCTAGAAAGTTATTTAGCCTATTTGTGGATTTTAAGGATAAATACCATTTTTATAGATAATTATATGGATAAAAAAACAAAAGAGTTTGAATTTTATTGAATTCTACGCACATGATATGTAGCGGTCTATCGTGCGACCGCCACAGTCAGGTAACGCGCCTACCTTCGACCGTTACGCTCTATTAGTTCCGCGAAGTGAAGAAAGAGCAAAAAGATTAGATTTTTGCTAGTCTATCTCTTAGGGATCGAGATGGGAAGACTAGTAGACGTGTTAAGGACTCTCAGAAGTCTATCTAAGCTTTAACAAGGACTCTAGAATCGATCTAATCCTCAAACCCTAGTCAAAACCCTATAAATAGACCTTAGTTTTGACCTGCGCGACTCCTCTCGTGGAATCAAGGTAAGGAGTCATACTTTCGGATAAGTTCTTTAGAACTTTTTGTTTATAATACTTTAGACTAATAGCTCTCAAAATTTTATGATAGGAGATCAACTACACAAGAAGTTAGAAGCTTCCAAAGTTGCTGGTACGACCTTAGTAACCCAGGAATCTGAGCAAAGGTCCACTAAAGATCAGGGAATTAGATCATCAAAATGATGTATTTAGGGTTTTATTATTTAGAACTTTTTGTTCCCCTTAGTTTCATCTTCTTACCCTCCAAATTTCATGTCTTTAGGTAAGAGATTGAGAAGTTGCTGAGAAATCACATGAAGAGAAGAACTAGGGCGTGTCTTGCAGTCCCAAATTCGAAGTTTAAACCCCAGTTAAGAGGTAGGGCATCTCATGAATGGCAAGAACATCATGTTAGGGATAAAAGCCCTCTGATTTTGATTGATTTCATGCATTCTAGACCATGAATTCATGTTTTAGTTTGACCAATGCATACATGCATGTCTTGTGCCTTAATTAAAGATAAAAGATATTATCTTGTTCAATTCACTGCAAACTATGCATCTATATAGCCTCTATATTTCATTTCTCATGACTGGAATATTCTAAGTATTTTGATTTCCAGCCATGACATATTTTCAGTCTTTTACCTTCTATATCCTGTCAGCAGAAGCTCTGACGG
Source organism: Amorphophallus konjac (assembly GCA_022559845.1). Lineage (NCBI taxonomy): Eukaryota > Viridiplantae > Streptophyta > Magnoliopsida > Alismatales > Araceae > Amorphophallus > Amorphophallus konjac. The sequence continues at coordinate 253,190,239 of CM040126.1, read as the reverse complement.
ATTAAGCTAAGACCGTCACATGATTGTAACGGCCTTACGATCAGCTATCACACCCTCTGATATGTTTAAATTTCTCTGTTGTCTCTGACGGACCAAAGTCAGTGCGTCACAATACTGTAACGGTCCCACGATAAACCGTCATAGATGTATAACGCGTCTGTCCTAGACCGTCAGAGTGCTTGATGGGAATCGACGCCGAGCATTGACATTTTTATTTTACATTTGTGTCCTTTAGTTTATTTTTATATCCTTGGAAAAGTATATGTGTAATTGTAAGGCTTTATAAGCCAATGTGTCCTTCCCTTGGATTCTTTGGGTTTTTGTGCAAATTATCAGTAGGTCTAGGAAGGGGGCCCTCACTCTTCCCCATTGGTCCACATAAGGCATATGGGTCCATATGGGGCTGGTCAAAATCCTAGGAGGCATCTAGAAGGTCAATTGGACACATGGGAGACAAGTGGGTGAAAATTTCAAAGGGAGGCTACCTACCTTACCTACTTGGTCAAGGGGGCGGCCCCCCCCTTTGTATATTTTTTGATTTTTGTTAAAAAACCTATTAGAACTAATTAGTTCTATATCTTGTATACCCCTCCCAAACCCTAGACCTGAGGGCATAAGTGGTCATTTTCCATTTATTATATAAGGCATGTAATTTCCATTTGATAGAATTAATGAAGTGAACATTGGCATTTGCCTCCAAGGAAGGGTGCGCCCCTCTCTCCTCTCTCCTTGGTTTTTCTTCCTCCTCTAGCCCTCTAGGGTGTGAAGCCCATTCTCCTTAGCCCCTCTGAGTTCCATTTCTGCCGCCGTCGCACCGCCGTCGCGCCGCCGCCACCAACGTCGGAGTTCTGTCTCCATCAGACAGAACCTCACCTCCGTGGGTCTATCTTTTCCTCATGTTGTCTGACCAAGCTGCGGTTTTGAGAGATTGTTCCTCTTTCTATCAGCTTTCCATCAATATATCTTTTGCCCTATTCTGATCTCGTTTGGTATTTTTCCCGCAATTTTTATATCACCCCTGTCAATCTGCCAGTCTGCAGATCCACAGGACAGAGTCTGTTTGTTGTATTTTTCCCACGCCCCTATAAAATTTCTGAAAATCCACAAAAATTTCCATGTGTTCCTCAAGTATATCCCTTTCCACCATAATTTTAGTTGAGTCTGAAAAAATCAGTTATCTCTCCGTCAAAGGTCAGTCTCAGGCAGATCCCTTGCTGCCCTGTGTGTATGTCAGTCTGAGTTAAAAAAAGAAATAGTCATATAGTCGTTTTCATTTTCAATCTGTCCGCTGGATGGAGCTGTAAAAACATTAGTTTGTAGATCTAGAAGTCCCCTTTCCAATGGTATCAGCCACGCCTCGATCGCCCTCCGGATCTGAGAGATTTAATTCTTGTCGCCGAGGCCTGCAGATTTGTTCTCTGTGCAGGTCCGAAATTGCAGTCTAGAAGATATTCAGAAATAAATATCAAAAATCAACTTCAGGGGCCGCCACTTTAGGGAGTCGTTCAGGGACGTCCTGCCATCGTCCCAGCCCAGCGGCGCCTCCAGAAGATCTCAGGAAGGTGACGTTCCTTTGAAAACCGTTGCTTGCTGTCTAGTGAGTCAGCAACCGAGTTGGTGCAGCACCGAGTTGGAATAGTGCGGCACCGCGTCTAGTGAGTCCGCAAGGGGGGGCCGCGCCACGAGGGCGGCGCGCGGGCCCGCCACGCAGCGGGCGCCGCAGGTGGCGCCGCCAGCGCGAACGCCCGCGAGCGGACGCAGGCGCGCTCGCCCACGCGTCCCGCGTGGGCAGCCACGCCCTGCCGACGAGATTTTTTTTTAATTAAAAAAAATTGCTTTTCCTTTTGTTTAATTTATGTGTGCTATTATATATATATATATGATATATATATAAATGCTCAATAAATTAATCTAATTTTTTATCTCAATCATTAATTGAGTTATCTCAATAGTAAATGTCAAATGATTAAATTTTATTTAATCCTTTTGAATTTGCTGAGGTGAGATAATTACTATTTACCTTGAAATAAATTGGTAATAATTGAAGTTACTTCAGTAAAATTTAATTCTTGAATTTTTAATTATTAGATAATTAATAAATTTAGAATTTGAATTTCATTGAAGGTAAATGTTATAACATTCAAATATTTGAATTTTTAATTATTAGATAATTGTTAAATTTAAAATTTGAATTTAGAATATTGATAATTAAAGATAATTACATTATTTAAATTTACTTTCAAACAAAATTATTGGATAATTAGTTTGAATTTAAATTTAAATGATTGTCATGTTTAAATTTTCAATTTAAATTTGATTATTAGATAATTAAATTTAAATTTAAATTTAAATAATTATCTTAACTATCTGACTTATTTGAATCATATTCGAATATGTATGCCCCTGTTATAATTGATGGTTCTGTGTATTGTATGCTTTATTTACCTTACATTGGCTTGCTTATATCTTTAATTTTAGTTAATCTTGCTTCGATTTTTAAAAATTAAACAAAGTTAGCCTATTTTTGTTTGCACATCCCATTTTTAAATCCAAAAGTAAGGATTATTTTCAAAAAATAACCCTTGAATGATTTTGAATGAATGGGTTGGCAAGTGATCATGGACTTGGTTAATGTAATTAATTGGGGTCTGCGAACCTCCTTTCTCTCCCTGTTAAAATTTTAATGTACTTCTATCTCCCTTTACAGTTGTACTCACCCTAAGGGGTACTGGAATTTGAGTCACATGTAATTTAAATTTTTCCGGCCTACGTGCCGTGTAAAAGTTGTAATTAATGCGGCGTCGGAGTTTGAAAGCGCGAAGCACACCCGACGAGGACGATCCAACTGCTTCGAAAGCGGGCCGGATGTCTTAGTTACATTAGGGAGAAAGTCCATGATCACTTGCGATTTAATTTCTGCATTAGATGTATTTATTTTATGCAAACTACTAGGTACGGTAAATATATTGGATATATTTATATTACCACCTAGGGTGAGATCGAGATAAAATCAAATTCCCTCACATTTCAATTTTAGATCTGGTAAGCGTGGCTCTGGGAGTCGTTGTGGCCCTCCATCATTATGGTGTGAATGAACGTCTTCATTTGATGGATTTGTTGTGCTTTCCACAAGGTCCATGAGTTTGGGGGGGGGGATTAAACTCCAAGGCTCAACCTCAATGGGGTGAAGAAGTGAACTCGGCCTTGTTATGCTTTCCACAAGGGTCTAGTCATGAACTCATTGCTATGTAGTAATGATGGTTAGATCTAACTGAAAATATTCTTTGTTGTGCTTTCCAAAGGGGATGATTTCTCGGGAGCCGAATATCGAATATTGCATTAGATGCAAGTGCCTGTTGACTGCCCTTGAGATGGTGTATGGCTTGTTGTGCTTTCCACAAGGTCGTACATCAGTCTCATTGGGATTCCGACCCACTAGGTTGATATCGTTGATCTCCCGTTCTTAATACTGAGGGTTATATAGTCTGATCGAAAAATAGTGGGACTAACTAAGATAGAAAACCACATCTAAGTTAGAATTTGAACACATGCTAAGTTGTCTTTTATTTGTTATCCAGATTATAATGTCGCCGTCCAACCCCCTCCGTGGCATCTTGGATGCCAACAGACTGACTGAACCGAACTACTCAGATTGGCTGCGTAATCTACGCATAGTCCTCAGCACCGAAAAAAAATGGCTTACGTGTTGGACACGGTTCATTCTGAGCCAGCTCCCGATACTGACGAGGGCGAGTTAATGACTTATGCCAAATGATCTGAAGACTCTTCCCTTGCCCAATGTTACATCCTAGCCTCTATGGCTCCCGAGCTATAGAGGCAATTCGAAAAGACTAATTGTAGAAGTATACTTCTTAATCTACGCCAGCTGTTCGGGGAGCAGGGTAGGATTGAGAGGTATGACATCTCCAAGAGACTTTTCAGGACACGGATGTCAGAGGGTGCTTAAGTATAGGCTCATGTACTAAAAATGATGGAGTGGATAGAGAGACTCAATGCACTGGGGTTCAAGTTGGATCTTGAACTGTGCATTGATCTTATACTCCAGTCATTGCCCGATTCTTTTTCTTCCTTCATCATAAACTTTAACATGAATAGAATTGATGCAACTCTCCCCGAGCTGCTCAACATGTTAAAGAGTGCTGAAGGAACTATGCAGAAAGATAAACCATCTTCTTCTGTAATGATTGTTGGCCGGGCCAACAAGAAAAGGAAGGCCACCCATATATCCACCAAAGGTGATAAAGGGAAGGGAAAGAAGAAGGTCATGGGTAAGTAATTCGCCAAAGTTGACAAAGGGAAGGGCAAGAAGAATGAAAAGGAAGACAACTGTTTTCGATGCGGGGAAACAGGGCATTGGAAAAGAAATTGCAACGTAATTCTAAATGAAGGTATTTTTGTCATAGACCTTAATTTGTCATATATAGAATCCACATCATGGGTATTAGCTACTGGATGTGCATCTTATATCTGTAATTCTGTGCAGGTGCTGGCAAATAGAAGGCAGCTGGGCAAAAAGGAGATTGAACAGAGGATGGGCAATGGAGCTTTAGTTTCTGCCAAAGCTGTCGGGACTGCACGCCTCAGTTTACCTTTAGGAGTCATTCTGGAGTTGAATGACTATTATTATGTTCCTAATATTATTAAGAATATTATTTCAATCTCTGGTTTGTATAACATTGGATATACATTGGCTTTTAATAGCACTGGGTGCTCTATAATGAATAATAGTTTGGTTATAGTCAATGGTTCATTAGTCAATGGTCTTTATGTATTAGATACATGTTCTAATGTTATGCAAGTTTCTAATACTGATGAAGTGAATTCTGCATATCTATGACATTGCAGACTTGGTCATGTAGGTGAGAAAAGGGTCTCTCACCTACACTCAAATGGGTATTTGAATTCATTCGAATACAAGCCATTTGACACCTATGAGTCGGGTCTCATGGGCAAGATGACCAAGGCTCCCTTTAGTGGACATGGTGAGAGGGCTGTTGACCTTCTCGAGCTCATACACTCAGATGTGTGTGGACCCATATCCGTGGAGGCAAAAGGGGGTCACCTCTATTTCATTTCTTTTATTGATGGCTTCTCAAGATATGGCTATGTCTATTTAATGAGGTATAAATCACACGCCTTTGAGAAGTTTAAGGAATACAAGAATGAAGTAGAGAAACAGACTGACAAGAGTATTAAGGCTCTTCGATCAGATTAAGGAGGTGAATATCTTAGCCATGAATTCACTTCTTATCTTAAAGATAATAGAATTATTTCTCAGTGGACTCCACCGTATACACCATAACATAATGGTGTATCCGAAAGGAGAAACATGACCTTGTTAGACATGGTCCGATCCAAGATGTCTATGTCAGGACTACCCTTATCTCTGTGGGGCTATACATTAGAGACTGCGACTTATTTATTGAATCGGATCTCAAGTAAATCTGTTCCTTCTATACCATATGAGATATGGAAGGGCAGGAAACCAAATTTTAATCACATTAAAATTTGGGGGTGTCCTGCTCATGTAAAGAAGAACGATAGTGATAAGCTTGAGTCGAGAACCGATAAGTGTAAGTTTGTGGGATATCCAAAGGAGACGTTTGGATATTACTTCTATCACCCTTCTGAGCAAAGGTCTTAGTGGCTAAGAGAGCTGGATTTCTGAAAAGAGAATATCTACTCCAGAAAAATAGTGGGAGTCAGATAGAATTGGACGAGATCCAAGAACCACAACCCGTAGACACACTCATTATATGAGAGTGTATCGGTTGATCCTATTTAGAGTGAAACACTGACACTACGGAGATCTGGTAGACTACCGAGAGAACCTGAGAGATATGTTGAACATGTCTCAGATTGGTCCTCTAAGGTTGTATCGATGAGGATAAAGATCCTTAATCGTACTAGGATGCAATCTGTAGTGCGGACTCTGAGAAATGGCAAGAGGCAATGGATTCAGAGATCCAGTCCATGTACACCAACAAAGTTTGAAACTTAGTTGATGTACCCGAAGGAAAGTCCCTATCGGCTGCAAATAGATTTTCAAAAGAAAAATCGGAGCAGATGGACATATTGACACATACAAGGCTAGAATAGTGGCGAAAGGATATCGTCAAAGGTAATGCATTGACTATGACGAGACATTTTCACCAGTAGCCATGGTTAAGTCAATCAGAATCCTTCTCGCCATTGCTGCATACCTGGATTATGAGATCTGACAAATGGATGTGAAGACAGCTTTTCTTAATGGAAATCTGTCAGAAGAGGTGTACATAGTACAACCTGAAGGATTCACCTCCAAGCTACATCCTAATAAGGTATACAAACTTCAAAGGTCCATTTATGGATTAAAGTAGGCATCTCGAAGCTAGAACTTAAGATTTGATGAGGCTGTCAAATCTTTCAACTTCATTCGGAATGAAGATGAACCATATGTTTACAAGAAGGTCAGTGAGAGCTCTGTGACCTTCTTGGTCCTTTATGTTGATGACATCTTACTCATTGAAAATGATGTAGGGATGTTGACATCAACTAAGTCTTGGTTGTCCAAGATCTTCTCCATGAAGGATTTGGGAGAAGCATCCTATGTGATGGGCATAAGGATCTATCGTGATAGATCTAAAAGGATGCTAGGATTATCCCAATCCATGTACATAGACACTATCCTCAAAAGGTTTAGGATGGAAAATTCCAAGAGTGGTCTCATTCCTATGAGACATGGAATTTGCCTATCTAAGGGGATGAGCCCTAAAATATCTGAGGAGGTGGCACACATGAATAAGGTACCCTATGCTTCGGCCATAGGGTCAATCATGTATACAATGCTACATACACAGCCTGATATTATCAATGCTTTGAGCATTGTCAATAGATATCAGGCAAATCCAGGCAAAGAGCACTAGAAGGTAGTAAAAGGCATCCATAAGTACTTGCGAAGGGCTAAGGATCTTTTTCTGCTTTATGGAGGAGAGGACCTACAACTTAGAGCTTACACAGATTCTAGTTTCCAGTCAGATCCAGATGACTGTAAATCCATGTCAGGGTTTGTATTCATGTTGAATGGAGGGACAGTCAGTTGGAGAAGCTCCAAGCAAGAAACGACTGCAGATTCGACGACGGAGGCAGAATATATTGCTGCAGCTGAAGCTGCTAAGGAAGCAGTCTGGATGAAGAAATTCATCTTGGAACTTGACGTAGTTCCCGAGATATCAGCTCCCATCCCATTATTTTGTGATAATAATGGGGCCATCGCCCAGGCGAAGGAACCGAGATCTCACCAAAGGTCGAAGCATATTCTCAGACGCTTCCACCTTATTCGGGAGATTGTTGATCGAGGAGAAGTGATGGTACAACGTGTATTGTCAGAAGACAACATAGCAGATCCACTGACTACGCCTTTGACACATATTATTTTTGAGCGCCATCGGGATAAGATGGGCCTCAAAGTTGTGGGCAATTGGCTGTAGTTCAAGTGGGAGATTGTTAGTATTGGTGTGCTACAGACCAATTTAGGGTCGGGTAGACCCGATAGATGTACGATCTTGTTCATTATTAATAAAGTCGTATTTGAGCGTAAATACGCGTTTATATATTACTTTACGATGTCCCTAGGATATGTGGTTGTAAAGTCAGCTCGAGATGGGATCTCGAACATGAGACTGACTTTACATGGACGCATACCTTAAACTATTCATGGTTGGAGGGTAATCACTCGGGGACTTTGATTTCCTATTAAACCAGTACACATGATGTGTTAGTGACCAGTCTCAAGGTCATTGGTGCGGGGCACCAACACATATGTGTAGGTGTATGTCCTGGGAAGAAGTGCACTGAACAGATCTGCTATTGGATCTTCAGATGGTTGATTATAACTAATGTCAACTGAAGATCCAACTGTCTCAGTAGCATCATTGGTCCTTTGACCTGAGACATTGATCGGATCTTACACGAGAACTAGAATGGTTTAATTACTTGGCTAAGTGACTTTAACCATAAGTCATGAGTTGCCGAGTCATTAACCACTCCAGGATACGTGTGAAGATCATCAATGGTCAAGAGGGGATCGCTCACTGTCGGGTATATATCAGACAGTTAATGGGTCATGACATTGACGCTCCGTTAAATCCCTGACCAGGGTCGTGTGAGTTCGTTTAGAACGGACATCATACACTTTAAGGAGGTCATGGTCAAATGGCACGATCATGGGGTTTGACGGAAACCATACCCTAGATTGTACCAGACTCATAGAAGGAGCGAGGGATTATATCAATGCGGTAACTATGGACTTACAGGTACCAGACAGGCTGGTTTAAACCCGGCGTCCTCTAGGATCACGTGGATTTGTTTGACCCAACGCGATCAATGGTTCAGAATAAATTAAACTATTATTCGGCTATAGTAGAAGCGAATAATAAGTTTAATTTACTTCTAATTAGGAATTAGAAGTTAATGGGCCTTAAACTGAAGTGACTGTGGGCCTAGAGGATCACACACAATGGATTCTTGGGTGATGGATTATTATTGTACAAATGTATGTATTAATTCCTTTGAATACCTTTTGGAAAGGAGTATAAAAAGGGCTTAATATATATGTATAATAATTGAAAGGTCATATATACAGTTTTGGTCCTTTGAAGCTCTTCTAGAAAAGGTCAAATTCTATATATATGAATGCTACGAGAATCACTTCTTTCTCTTGGCTAAGCAAGCACATAAGCAAGGGAAGGAGTGATTAACTCCTCCCCCCTCTCTCTCTCTTGCTCTCTCTCTCTCTAGAAGCTTTCTCTCTAGAAAGGGAAGCTAAGGAAAGATCGGGGCTGAGATACCGTCGCTGCACAAGGATCCGTGTGGATCTGCTCTAGAGGTCGTGCATCTGTGCGGCTCGGGATCCTCGGTATTCTGCATCAGGCACTGCGAACAGCGTCGTTCCGCGCAAGGTTTAAATATGCAACCCGTAGTTAGGGGTTGGGGCGATTAAAACGTCGATGAGAGCTTGGATCTGGGATTCCATGTAGCGGGGTTCGGGCATATGAAATTTTTGTTATCCGCTGCATTGCCCAAGAGTGCTGTGTGGAACCTTACAGAACCCACTTCATGGGGTCATACCTTCTTTGACCCTTTTGACTCCTTCACTAGTGAACCTCCCGAGCTATCATATTCACTCCACTTCTTCCACGGAGTTCACTATCCCACCCCTACCCCTCGGTCTAGCTGGCCCGCCGTACCTACGTCTAGGGGTAATGAAGAGGGTAGTTTTGGATCTCCTAGCCCTTCTCCACCCAAATCCCATAGGGCGCCAATGCATGAGTGGTACATCTTAGGGTGTCTAGGAGTCCTCCATTCCGTCAACCATCGAGTACATCTAGTGTATGCATGGCACATATTCGGGTGTCCTGGTCCACCATCGCCTATGCGTAGGTCGGACTAACATTAGGTGTGTCTAGGGTCTTGTGTGTATGTGCATACATCGAGTCAAGTCTGTCTTTTGTATGCTCGCGTTGTTAGTCCCTTTCGAGTTCGAGACATGTCAGACTTTGGGATCGGTTCTACGCTACATATCGGATCTAGTCACATAAGGGACTTAGCGGTGATTCCTAGTGAGTCTTCGAGCCGCCTCCCTTCATTTGAGAGTGACCCCACCCCGGAGTGTCTGCCTCTAGCCTCATTCCCACGGCAGCGTGTGCATAACGAATCTATACGGGATGAGCAGGTGTCGATTACTTGGAGTGGAGCGTACTCCGCGCTTCATGGTACGATGACGGATCCGCCAGAGCTACTCGAGCAGCCACACCCTTTACTCGACGGGGTCGAGTTCTTCCCACCCGGGGAGAGTTGATGGGAATCGACGCCGAGCATTGACATTTTTATTTTGTATTTGTGTCCTTTCGTTTATTTTTATATCCTTAGAAAAGTATATGTGCAATTGTAAGGCTTTATAAGTCAATGTGTCATTCCCATGGATTCTTTACGTTTTTGTGCAAATTGTCAGTAGGGCCAGCAAGGGGGCCCTCACTCCTTCCCCATTGGTCTACATAAGTCATATGGGTCCATGTGGGGCTGGTCAAAATCCTAGGTGGCATCTAGAAGGTCAATTGGACACATGGGAGACAAGTGGGTGAAAATTTCAAAGGGAGGCTACCTACCTTACCTACTTGGTCAAGGGGACACCCCCCTGTTGGATATTTTTTTATTTTTGTTAAAAACCCTATTAGAACTAATTAGTTCTATATCTTATATACCCCTCCCAAACCCTAGGCCTGAGGGCATAAGTGGTCATTTTCCATTTATTATATAAGTCATGTAATTTCTATTTGATAGAATTAATGAAGTAAAAATTGGCATTTACGTCCAAGGAAGGGTGCGCCCCTCTCTCCTCTCTCCCTAGTTCTTCTTCCTCCTCCAGCCTTCTAGGGTGTGAAGCCCATTCTCCTTAGCCCCTCTGAGTTCCACTTCTGCCGCCGTCGCACCGCCGCCACCAACATCGGAGTTCTGTCTCCATTAGCACAGAACCTCACCTCTGTGGGTCTATCTTTTCCTCTTGTTGTCTGATCAAGCTGCGATTTTGAGAGCTTGTTCCTCTGTATGTTATCTTTCCATCAATATATCTTTTGCCCCATTCTGATCTCGTTTGATATTTTTCCTGTAATTTTTATATCACCCCTGTCAATCTGCCAGTCTACAGATCCACGGGATAGAGTCTGTTTGTTGTATTTTTCCCACCCCCCTATCAAATTTCAAAAAATCCACAAACATTCCCAGGTGTTCCTCACGTATACCCCCTTCCACCATAATTTTCGTTGGGTCTGAAAAAATCATTTATCCCTCAGTCAAAGGTCAGTTTCAGGCAGATCCCTTGCTGCCCTGTGTGTCTGTCAATCCGAGTCAGAAAAAGAAATAGTCATACAGTAGTTTTCATTTTCAATCCGTCCACTGGATGGAGCTGTAAAAAACTTTTGTTGTAGATCTGGAAGTTCTCTTTCCAACGGTATCAGCCACGCCCCGATCGGCCTCCGGATCTGAGAGATTTAATTCTTGTCGCCGAGGCCTACAGATCTGTTCTCTGTGCAGGTCCGAAATTACAGTCTAGAAGATATTAAGAAATAAATATCAATAATCAACTTCAGGGGCCGCCACTTCAGGGAGTCGTTCAGGGACGTCCTGCCATAGTCCCAGGCTAGCGGCACCTCCAGAAGATCCCAGGAAGGCGACGTTCCTTTGAAAACCGTTGCTTGCTGTCCAGTGAGTCAGCAACCGAGTTGGCGTAGCATCGAGTTGGAATAGTGTCGAGTCGGACCAGCAAGCCGAGTTCGTGTCGTACGCACCTCCAGATTGCTGCCCGTCAACCCAGGGTCGGTCCTCCCGGGCCCTCACTTGTAGCCCTTTACCTCCCTTCGTGGAGTGGGCAATTAAATTCACGGTTGTAATTAACTTTTTACTGTTGTTACAGGGAGTTACCGTAACTGGCCGGGGTCATCTTCCCCACGCCCGGAGCGTGGAGGTACACTCGCCACCCTCCTCGTAGGCATTGCTTTACTCGTATATTTTTGTGTATGACACTGCATGAGTGATAGATTATCTAGCTTGTTATCATTTTATCACCGCTGCGAGAGCGAGAGTGAGTGACCGTCCTGTGACTCGACCCGAGTTAACGCGGAAAGGCCGATACCTGAGACTCACGGACTGTTTCTCAACCGCGCCTGGTCCCACGTCTTTCCTCGCATAGGGACGATCGCGAGCTAGAGTCCCAGGTCGAGTGTCCGTCCCGCATCAGTGTTGTTTTCTGTCAACCCAAGACAAGACTGAGGACAGTCAAACTTACTTATAAATAAGCCTGGTTACCTAAGTTTTGACCTATTTTCATGACCTTGAGTTTATTAATTGACTCATGATAGGAATGACATGTTTAAAATCATTTTGAGTTATTTTAAGGCATATGTTAATTTTATTACCTAAACTCTATAGTTTCTATTTAAACCATGATTATTTTGTATTGACGAAGTTTTATCATGGTTTCACATTGTTACACATTCTTTTCTATCTATAGAGTCAATTTCACTAAGTACATGGCATATATTCCGATATATAGCCATTAGTTCACACTTTTGCACTATAGGAACATATTCTTGAACTTGAGGACCTCTCTATTGGATATTCCTTCCAACAGAGTAGGAAATCTTATTTCAAGGCCTCCGTAAATCTCCGCAAGCCTGGGATTCTCACTAGGACGCCGAGTTGGTTGTACCATGAAAGCCCAATTGTTAAAAAGTACTATCGAAGTTTCTGGTTCTAGATATGTAACGGATCCATATTAGACCGTCATGCTCATATAACGGCCTAATATATGACCATCACATTTACTGAGTCCGTTTTATTGTTTTTAGATTCAGTCGTTCTAACGAATCAATGATAGACCGTCACGATCATGTAACGGCCCATTGATTAACCGTCACAGTTCTTGAATGTTTTAACCCGAGGTTTGACCCAAGGGTTGATATTCCAAAGTTCCTAGATGGACTATTGATGGTCTAGGAGTTATCATATTGTTCAAGATACTTAATTTAAAATATGGAAAATCAGGAATGTACCGTTATGCTACCGAATTATTTCCATGAGCATAACCTTGTTTTAAGTCATTATTGACCTCGCATTTCTTCATTGAAGCATTCATTTCATTGAACTATTGTTATCATGAACTTATTTGAACTTGCTATATTATTGGCCATACTTTATTGCTTGAAACGTGGAAGTAGCTTGATTTATACTTGAACATGCGATCGAGCACTGATTGTGTTCAAGGGCTCTATACTAGTCCCCTCGGCTGATTGTCAGAAACATACTATTATAAACCATGGGGTATGAAGCTACAAGCGTCGTATTACGCTGGGAGTACTTTCTCTATAAATAAGTGAAGATCCACAGGCATCATGAAAATACTTGTACATGACCTTCTTGCTTGATACATGATATTCCACAGAAATTCACCAAATACTTGCTCATAAGCAAAAGATGTTTGGGTGATGACTACGTGGTATTGCTAGTACATTCTCGTTACATTCTTGTTCATGAAAGGCCATATCATGTTGTTGTTACATTCTTGATAGTTCATACTTGCTCATTCTATCTTACATGATCATCGTGTTACTTTGGTTTAATCGCATGATTGATCGCATTCGCATGATTATACCTTATTTCTTTAGAGCTAAAATGCTAATTACTTAAATATTACTAATCATGTTGATGCAAAGATACCTACTGGGCAAGTGTACTCATTACCTATTTATAATCTTTTCAGGAGATGAAAGTGAGTCGGGATCGGATTCAGAACGTTCAAATAGCGGGTCCGAGAGTTAATGAAGAATGAGTGAAGACTTAGGAAATCTACATTGTTTAGATTGAGTCTATGTAATTTTCTTATTTCTTGAGTCTAGTATGATGAAGAAAGTTGAAATAGTGAATGTATTTGAACATTTGATTTGATTATTAATGAAATAAGTTGAAGTTGAGTAAATATTGTGCAATTACATTTATGTGTGTGATTGTCTTGCGCTCTGATCGTTCTTGCTTGCAAGAGGCTTACCATGCCGGCTGTTCACGTTCCTCGAGCTAATCTTCCGCTGTAACAAAGGCTAGGGGCATGACACTGACAACGCGAGCGTACAAAAGATCGACTCGACTCGATGCATGCAGACTCACTATGCACTCGACAATCTTGACAAAATAAAGAAAAAACACGAACTCACGCATGACCCTAAACAAACCTACTGTTAGACCGACCCATACACATGCAATGGTGGACCAGGACATCCGAATGTGTGCCATGCATACACTAGATGCAATCAATGGTTGATGGAATGGGGGACTCCTAGACATCCTAATCTGTCCCTAGCATGCGGTTGCCTGTTGGATTTGATAGATTTGGGAGGGCTAGGAGAGCCGGATGCTCCTTCTTCATCTCTATATGATGACCGTGGAACAGTCCCCTAGCTGAGTGTAAGTGGACTAGCCCGTGGGGAAGGGGTGTTGTAGTGGACTCCCTCGAAAAAGTGGAGTAAATGTGGTGGGTCAAGGGATTCACTAGGGAATGGGTCGAAGGGATCAAAGAAAGTATGACCCCTCGAACTGGGCTCCCATAGGTCACGGTCCCACGTTTGGAAATCTTGAAGGTGTAGGTGGTCACCTTCATGCACTGGGGTAGATGGGACGGTGGTCTCATACAATAGATATGGCTCCTCCCTCGGGATAAGTGGAATGAAATACGGCTCAGCTGGTATGGGGAGGAATAAAAGAACCTCCGTGGTGACATGACCCACAGTGCACACGGAGGTAATGGACCTTAAGGCCGGATGGGTGAATCTACGACTCTTGGGTTGGTCGAAGCCTCGGGCCAATAAGCGTGTCAACTTCCATTGCCAGTCTAAGCCCTTAGTAAGGTCATCCAATGTATCAACATGGTGACTAGACCGGAATGTGGTATGGAATGAGTTGACCGGCACTAATGGTAGGGTGGGGTCCACGGATGGGTAGTAAGGCGGACTAGGGACCAAGTCGATCTTGAGCCAACTAAGTAGTGGCTCGGTGATGAATAGCTTTCCCGTTAGAAACACAAGTGGCTCGGGCTGAGGTGGCTCTAAATGAGGTGACTCCGAATAAATATTGGACGTAGATGGCAATGGAGCTCTAGGGGAGGGGTTCCCCGACTGGGGTGGGGGTGCCCGTGGGGTAGGCTGTTCGACCGGCTGGGGACTCGGTTGAGAGGTAGATGCTCGCCGAAGGGTGGCATCAAACCTTGCCTCGAAAGGCTCAACCACTAGAGCGACCAGATAAGACTGCGACAGAGGGAACGCATTGCGACAAAGACATTCAAACTGGAAGTGAAGTCGCAAACCTCTCCGAAACTAAAATGCGGTCGTGGTGCTCTCCTCTCCAACTCCATATTCCAACCGATACTTATCATACTCCTGAATCTACTCAAACACGGACTTGTTGCCTTGGATAGGTCTACTCGGGGTGCATGGGTTGGCCATAGTTGCACATAAGATGGGAATTGGTTCCCCTAGGAGTGGGCATGCATTGGAACACTTTTTCTTTTTCTTTTTTTATTTTTTTATGCAAGACTTTTATGCAAGACTAATGCAAGCACCTAGATACGACTCTAAACACTAATGCAAAGTTGGAATGCAGACTCACCTACAAACCTAGGCTTAACCCATATCCGATACGTGGCGGAGGTTTGATCCGAAGATCGCGCTCACGCAAGTGTGCTACTTTCCCGATAGGCGTAACCTAACGTTCTGGCAACACCTTTTGATATACCAAATAAAGGTATGCAAATGCAACCTCGGACCGACTTAAATGACTCTTTTTTTTATTTTTCAACAAATACTACCCTAGACTCAACCTTCCGCTCTGATATCAATTTGATGCGGGACGGATAGCGAACCTGGGACTCTAGCTCACGGACGTCCCTAAGCGAGGGAAACGCGAGATCGTGTACGGTAGAGAAACCGGCAATGTGCCTCGGGTATTGGCTTTTCCGCGTGTACTCGGATTGAGTCATAGGACAGGTCACACTCACTCTCTCGCAGTGGTGATTGATATGATATAACGAGCTAATTTACCCTATCACTCTAGTAGCGGCATATGAAAATATACGAATTGAGCAAAATGCCAAAGTAGGAGGGTGGTGAGTGTACCTCCACGCTCTGGGCGTGGGGAAGATGATCCCGGCAGAAGCTCGTACTCCCGGTACATAGTAAATAATTAATTACAGTAGTGAATTTAATTACCCACTCCACGTAGGGAGGTAAAGGGCTACAATGAGACCCGAGAGTAGCGTACTCGGGTTGACGGGTAGCAAGCTGGAAGGGTTTCGGGCCGGCGACGGGTTGCTAGTCTGACTCGGTTCTGACTCGGTAATGTTCCAACTCGGTACAGCAAGGGAACTCATCAACTGGGACGGCGGCTTCCGGTCGAATCCTTGCTTCAGCGACTGGCTGGGACGCTTCTGATGGGATGCCGATCGATCTCCGGGAGCGGCGGTCGCAGAAGGTATCCCGGCGTATTTTATCGGGATTAACCGGTGGACTGATTGGATGGCCTGTCCGCGCATCTGAACTGTGCGCCTTCACGAAAAGATTTCTTGCGGCCAGATCCGGTGTCAGATCGATGCAAACTTGGTACCGATGGATAGAGGACTCAGAGGGCAACATCATATAATTATTTCAGTTCCATCAAGTGAAAGGATTGAAAATGAAAAAGACTGTCCCTCAAAGGTTTCTTCTGGCTCGGACTGACATACACACAAGATAGCCTGAGTTTTCCCTAAAAATGAATTTTGACCGACAAGAAGACGATAGATCTAGACCCCATAAAAATTATGAGTGGAAGGTATGAAAGTGAGGAACACGCATGAATTTTTGGCAATTTTCTAGAGATGTATAAGGGGTTGGGAAAAATACAGGATCAGGGATCTATCCTGTAGATCTACTGATTGGCAGACTACCACGAGTGGAATGAAAATAGCGGGAAAAAAACCAAAGGGATCTAAATGGGTCAAAATCTATATTGCTGGAAATCTAAATGAAAGAGGAACAAGCGTTCAAAATCTTAGCTCGATCAGAGCCGGGAGCTGGGAGAACCGACCTCTTCTTTAGCTTGCTGTTCTGGAACTCGGAGTTCAGGACAGCAGGGGGGATGGCGGCTCCGATGGCGGCACGAACGACGGTGGGGGAGCTTCACACTCCAGAGAGAAGATAGAGATTGGATTCACTCCAATTTTGAGGGCTTCACACCCTGGATCTAGAGGTTAAAGAGGAAGAACAAGCAAGAACAAATGAGAGTTAGAGAGAGAGAGGGGCGCCCATGGCAAATTTCATGTAATTTTCTTCATTAATTCCATCAAAATGGAAATTACGTGGGATTTATAGAAATGTAAAAAAGACTAAACCTATCCCTAGATCTAGGATTTGGGAGGGGTAAGTTGTGTATGACACATTAATCCCCCATGTGTAAAATGGCCGCATTAAATAAAAATACAACATGTAATATAATACACTAAATGGGGGGCGCCCCCTTGACTATGGGGTACCCAAATTTGAATTTTCATTTTTTTATCCCCCCATGGTCTAAGTCCAATCTTAGACTTTGAACCAACCCCACATGGGCCCTAGGACTTAGGTGGACCAATGGGAAAGACGTTGTGGGACCCTGCTGGACCCACTGACATATTACATAGAAACCCAAAGACTTTAAAGACTAACCCTTTGGCTTATAATGCCTTACAATTTGCAAACCCAATTAGCCAAGGGTATAAACACAAACTAAAGGACAAAAATACAAAAATAAAATATACGTGCTCGGAGTTGATTTCCATCAATTCTCTCTGGGTGAGAAGAACTCGACCCCATCGAGTAAGCGGTACGGCTGCTCGTGTGACTCCGGCGGATCAGTCACCGACCTGGTAGCACGGAGTATGCTCCACTACAAGTAATTGTGACCTGCTCATCCCGTACATATTCGATATGCGCATGCTGCTGTGGGAATGAGGCTAATGGTAGACACTCCGGGGTGGGGTCACTCTCAAAGGGGAGGAGGCGGCTCGAAGACTCACTAGGAATCACCGCTAGGTCCGTTTATGTGACTAGATCCGATATGTTGAGGTAGAGCTGATCCCAAATTCTGACAAGTCTACAACGTACGCATTAGATCCGACTTACCTCGCACTCGAAAGGGACTGACAACGCAAGCGTACAAAAGACCGACTCGACTCGATGCATGCAGACTCACTATGCACTCGACAATCTTGACAAAAATAAAGAAAAAACACGGACTCACGCATGACGCTAGACAAAGCCACTGTTAGACTGACCCATACACATGCAATGGTAGAGTAGGACATCCGAATGTGTGACATGCATACACTAGATGTAATCAATGGTTGACGAAATGGGGGACTCCTAGACATCCTAATCTATCTCTAGCATGCGGTTGCCTTGTCACGCCCCGAACAAGGCGGAATTATCGAGGCGTGAACAGTTATACGGGTAGGTCATGATGAGTATGAACAACAAATGGACAAAATCACATCTTTATTTCATAATCTGACATTTCCAATAAATATCCTTCAAGGACTTACAATACTATTCAAACTTGATACATTTATTTATAAGTAGATAGACTGGGAAAAGAAACTTATTAAAAACTATCATCAATCTCATCACTCCAGCCCATTCCCGTCATCTTCAGGATTTTTTGAAAATTAACAACAATACACAGGGTGAGCTAGAAAGTTCAGTAGGACTTATATCTCTTTACCAGGTCACTTTAAGTAATTAGTATTTTGGATCATCTATATACTTTCGAATAAAACAAGTAATAAAATAAATGACAAATAGAGAACAAGGTCAAGAATTTCAAGAATAGATATTGTAGAACTCAAGCGTAAGCATGAAGATCAATAACAAGTATAGAATTGTAAATATGGCCATGTAACAAGGATATTAATCACTCCGGTCAAACATGTCATGTATAGAAAGTTAAGCATGTAACGAGTCAAGCATGTAATAAGTGAATTACCTAGTTCAATCTTGCATGTCAGTTGGTGTAATGCCACACCTGATCATTCAACTCCCTCAGACACAAGTACTTTCAGGCTTTACTCGCTTAGGACCAGATCAGGGCCCCCATGTTTGCCAGGCATTGAGTATCAGGTGGACCAAAGTCCCATGTAATTTATAAAATAATTCATTTATAATTATGGCCAATTCGAGTTTCAAGAAAAGTTTAAGAAGCGTAGTATAGCGCATAACTAGTCATTTAGTTATGGAGGACTGTAGAGGTGGCCCCTACAGGCTCAAGAGGTGGCTCTCATTATGTAGCACTTTACGCCATTCCGGCCTCAAGAGGTTACTCCCATAACGTAGCACTTTGTCCTGCATGACACTTAGCTCCTACACTCCTAAATGGTAGTTTATGGCTAAAGTACAGATCTAGCAAAATTTTCATTTCCAAGGACATATAGTATGAAGAAAGAGCATGTAGTATGGAGAATAAATGAAGTTTATAAGAGAAGTTCAAGGATGATTTAAGGCATCATGTTTAACGACATTAAGATAATAAAGAGAATGCATTTCTGGTCAAGGTGTGATCAACTCTTATGGAAAATCTTGTAAAATAAGATTAGATCAAGTTATTGTCAATCGGATAATTAACAAAAAACTAAAGAAAACGCGGCCAGGTAAGAGGTGGGACAGTGGGAGGCTCCCCTCGTATTCGCGAGGTCCTAATTAAGTAACAACTTATCCACTTAAAGCGTTTGCCCGTGGACCTCTAGCCTTAGACACCGGTTCTTCTTGGTGAACTTGCTAGCTACACGATTTTTCGGAGACACGAAAACACGTAAATCGAACGGAAATCATTCTTGTATATTCTAACATGTTCATTTGTGAAAGAATTTTAATGAAGGAAAAGACATTGAAAAAAGATGTCAAGCTTCCAATTGCATAATAAGAGAAGTTTAAAGAAGATATCAAGCTTTCAGATGGAGCTTAGATAAAATAGATAGGGTCAATCATGTATAGAAATTCTACGAAAATTATTGCATAGTTATTTGAACAATTAACGATAGCTTTACGAGTTCATTCACCTCGTCATTTCTTTGTTAATAGTATTCTTAAGGCAAGAACATGATTTTAAAATTCAAAATTTAAGTTTTGAAATAACGCACATAAACGAGGTAAATCGGGCGTAGTTACCATATTCAAATCATGGTCTATATGCGATCCTCGTTATTGAAACTCATTATGATAATGAAAACTCCATAATTAAACTTTAAATCTTAAAATAAACTATAAATACATGATCATGAAAAATTTACATACAATCAAAATACTCATGCAAAGAAACATATATGGAGACCTAATTAAGTTTTGGCCTGAGAGAAAACCTACCTCGTTGAAGATCAAAGAAGAAGAAATTTAAGAACGAATAACACTTTTGAACACTCCTCCAACTTTGAGCTTTCTCCCTCTCTCCAACTAGCAATTCCTCCCAAAAGATTTGTGCTTTGAGTAGGGAAGAGTTCAACCCCATTTATAGGCTAAAATCTCCCACCTACTTTCACTATTCCACCAACCTTATCACTATTACACCAACCTTGTTTCACTATTACACCAACCCCATTACACCAACTTTGTTCCACTATGTGAATGACATAATCTATGACCTCATTTATTCAATGATGTAATAATGACCTCATCCATAACCTTATTTATTCAATGATGTAAGAATGACCTCATCTATTAATTAGGATTAGATTAAAGCAAATAAAAATTGGATGTCGATGTCTTCGTCTTTTCGAAATCATATCGCGAATCTCACCGTTCGTGTTAACACGTGGGATAGGGTTCATGCTTAACAGAAAAATATTCATAATTTATTTTATTTTTATCTTTCATTATTTCCCTTTTTTTATAATTGCATATAAAATTTTTCGAGTTGCTACATCCTCCCCCACTTAAAAGAATTTTATCCTCCAAATTCATATCACGTAATAGTAATTTAAAATTTCAAATGGAGGGTTCAAAATTCTAACCTAAGATCAAATCTGGATACTTCTTCTTGATTGACTCTTCTAATTCTCAAGTAACCTCTTCGAATCCACGCTTACTCCATTGGACTTTTACCATCGGTATAGCCCTATTCCTTAGCTGGTGAAATTTTTGATCTAAGATTTTTATCGGTCTCTCTTTGTAAGATAAATCATTTTGTAGCTTCAAGTCATCGAATTGAATCACATGCGAAGGATCATACACATAATTCCTTAGCATGGATACATGAAATACATCATGGACACTAGCCAATTGTAGAGGCGAAGTCAGCTTGTATGCCACTTCGCCGATTCGTTCTAGAATCTCAAAAGGGCCAATATATCTTGGACTCAGTTTTCCTTTGATACCAAACCTTTTAATTCCTCGCGTTGGTGAAATTTTCAAGAAGACATGCTCCCTCACTTGAAATTCAAGGTCTCTTCTTCGATTATCGACATAACTCTTTTACCGTGATTGAGCAATTTTTAGCCTTTCACAGATCAATAGAATATTGTGAGTTTTATCTTGAATAATATCGGGACCCATCAATCCCTTCTCTCCAACCGCACTCCAGCATAGAGGTGATATACAACTCCTACCATACAGTGCTTCAAAAGGTGCCATCTGAATGCTAGACTGATAACTGTTATTATATGCAAATTTAATCAATGGTAAGTGTTCATGCCAACTTCCCCCAAAATCTAGCATACAAGCTCTTAACATATCTTCAATAATCTGATTCATCCTCTCGGTTTGTCCATCTGTCTGAGGGTGGAAAGCCGTACTAAAATTCAGCCTAGTACCCAAAGATGATTGCAAACCTTTCCAGAAGTGGGAGGTGAATCTCGGATCTCTATCTGAAATAATAGAGGTTGGAATACCGTGTAACCTTACAACCTCCTTGATATATAGGGCAGCTAGAACATCCACGGTCTATTTGGTTTTGATGGGAAAGAAGTGAGCGGACTTAGTTAGTCGGTCTACAATCACCCATATAGCATCAAATCCACTTCGGGTCTTTGGCAATCTAACTATAAAATCCATGCCAATACTATCCCATTTCCATTCCGGTATCTCTAGAGATTTTAGCTTACTAGCCGGTTTGAGATGTTCGGCTTTAACTTGTTGGCCGACCAAACATTGGATCACGAACTCGGCTACCTCTCTTTTCATGTTAGACCACCAAAATATTCTTTTAAGATCTTGGTACATTTTTATAGCACCAGGATAAATAGTGTACCTCGATCGATATGCCTCCTCCATGATTTTGTCCTTGATGGTAGAACAATAGGGCACACAGGTTCTTCCTCGGAAGAGCATCCTTCCATCATCTGCCAAAAGGAAATCTGGTCGTTGATCTAATTTCTCTTTAATTTCAACAACCAATAGATCATCACTTTGCAACTTTTTAATTTCTAAGAGTAACTTGGATTGGAGACTAATATTTGTAATTAAGACTCCTTCTTTCTTCTCCTCCATTTTGAGGTCTAAGTTTGCCATTTGTTCTAACAATTGCCACTCTTTAATCATTAGGCTTGATAATAATGCCATCAGCTTCCGGCTAAGCGCATCAGCTACGACATTGCCATTTCTGGGATGATATTGTATAGAGAAATCAAAATCCTTCAAGTATTCCAGCCATCGTCTTTGTCTCATATCAAGTTCTTTTTGAGAGAATAAATACTTGAGACTCTTGTGGTCAGAATATACAATAAATGCCTCCATATCTTTAGAGCAAAGACTACTGCGGCTAATTCTAGATCATGCACAGGATAATTAACTTCGTAGGTCTATCACCTTGCCTTGTTGCATTAATACACAACCTAGGCCAATTCTCGATGCACCAGCATATATCTCGAATCCTCCTCCCGTAATAGGCAGAGTAAGAAAAGGTGCAGTTGTCAAGCGCTCCTTTAAAGTCTGAAAACTCTTCTCACATTCCTCAGCCTATACATAAGAATTTTCCTTCCTTATTAGTCTAGTCAATGGCACGGCATTTTTAGAGAAGTCTTTGATGAATCTCCTTTAGTAATCGGCCAATCCTAGAAAACTTCATATTTCAATCACATTTGTAGGCTTTTCCCAGTTATTGACAGCTTCTACCTTTGAAGGGTCAACAGAAATACCTTCCTTAGAGATCACATGACCGAGAAATGAAACTTCTTCTAACCAGAACTCACATTTGCTCAATTTAGCATATAATTGATTCTCTTTTAATATCTGCAAGGCAATCCTCAAAAGTGCTTCATGTTCTTCCTTAGTTTTTGAGTAGATCAATATATCATCAATAAATATCACCACATTGATCTAAATAGGGTCAAAACACACTATTCATGAGTTGCATAAAAGCTGCATGTGCATTAGTCAGCCCAAAAGGCATGACAACAAACTCATAGTGTCCATATCTACTCCTGAATGTTGTCTTATAAATATCTTCTTCCTTGATTCTCACTTGATGATAACTCGACCTGAGGTCAATCTTAGAAAACTAATGAGCTCCAGAGATTTGATCAAATAGTTCATCAATTTTTGGCAGAGAGTACTTATTCTTGATAGTCAAATGGTTCAACTGCCTATAATCAATGCATAACCTCATAGATCCATCTTTCTTCTTCACGAAAAGAACTGGTGCTCCCCAAGGTGATGTACTAGGTCTGATGAATCCCTTCTCTAATAATGCCATCAATTGCTCTTTTAGTTCCTTCAGCTCAGTAGGTGACATTCTATAAGGAGTTTTGGATACAGGGGCTGCTCCTGGTATCAAATCGATTGAGAATGAAACTTCTCTCTCAGGTGGTATGCTAGGTAATTACTCAGAAAATACATCCGGATATTCCTTAACAACAGATATTTCTTTCAAAATGGGTTTCTTGGGTTCGGTTATAAGGATAGAAGCCAAAAATGTAACACATCCTCTCTTCATCATTTTTCGAGCTTGAAGGGCAGAGATGAGAAGAGGGTGTCTATGATTGCTATTTCTAGAGAAAGATAGTTCAGGGTATCTTGGTTCACCAAAGGTTACACTTCCTCGCCTGCAATCCACCTTAGCATTATACTTGGCCAACCAGTCAGCACCTAAGATTACATCATGACCCTCCATGTTCATGCATATCAAATCAGTGGGTAAGTTATGACCACTAATCCACACTTTACTAGAGGGAAAATAATGTTTAAGCTCGGTGCTTGCTCCTAAAGGTGTGGAAATAACAAGTTTAGTTTTCAAAGGAACAGGTTTTTCATATAAGGTGGTAGCAAAATTCTGGGATATGAATGAATGGGTAGCTCCAGTATCAAATAGAACAAAAACAGTTCTAGAATTGATGGTGAGAGTACCTTCCACCACTCCTCCTTCTTCAGCAGGTGTATGTTTTATCAGAGCTTGGAGTCTTCCTTGACGTCTTGGTCCTTCTTGAGTTTTCATCTCCGATGGAGATTCCTTCATAAGGGGACAATCAGAAATGCGATGATCCACACTTCCACAACGCAAGCATGCTCCCTTCTTTCTCCAGCACTCTTCAGTCTTGTGACCAGCCTTGTCACAATACTTGCAAATATCTTTTGAAGATGTAGCAGGGATGGCTTGCCTAATTCCATCTCGAGGCCTTTTGTCTTGTTGGGGGGTTCTTCCTTCATTTGGCCTCTTCTTTCCAAATGTTGGTTTAAAGTTTTCGGTGCCAACGACTTGTTCTTTTACGACTCTTCCCTTGATTTTATCTGCCATCTCCATGGCATCTTCTAGCAGTTGGGCCTTCCGGACCATCTCGGCATATGTTTGGATGTCCAAAGGTGCCAGTTGGGGAATGTATTGGGGCCTTAGCCCATTCATGAATCGCTTGGCCTTCATTCTCTCCGTATTAATGAGGTGTGGAGCATAACGGGCCAGTCGAGAAAACTGAGCCTCGTATTCAGCTATAGAGAGACTTCTTTGTTTAAGGGTGGCAAATTTTGCTGCCTTCTTTTCTTGGACTCTCTCCGAGAAATACTTGCCGTTGAAATATTCTAGAAATTCCTCCTAAGTGATATGGGGATCGGGCATGGTCGCCTCCACGGATTCCCACCAAGCTCTTGCATCCCTTTCCAGTTGGAAAGTTGCAAGCAAAACTCTATCTTGATTCGAGCATTGCATGACTCGAAATATTTTTTCTATCTCCTTGACCCAATGTTCGGCTTCATCCGGGTCAGTGGAACCGTTGAACCTCGAGGGATTCATATTGCTAAAGTTGCGGTGTAGGTCTCCCGCACCATGGTGATTAACTCCTCCCTGAGCCACTTGTTGCAGGGCGTGAGTTAGCCCTTAGACAGTCCTTTGCATTTCTCTCCATTGAGCACGCTCAGCGGCCATTTTCAACAGCTAAGAATTTCTGCAAAACAAGTTATGACGATTAAATGTCTTATCTCTACATATCTTAATATCTAGCCCAAGTCTCTACCCAATCTCACGGGTCAAGTATAGCTATCCATTATCCTATAGTGTGAAGAACCTATGGTTTTCAATAACTAAGCCTTGATGCCCTAGACTCTTTTTAACCATAGGCTCTGATACCAACTAAATTGTCACGCCCCGAACAAGGCGGAATTATTAAGGCGTGAACAGTTATACGGGCAGGTCTATCAAGAGACTCAGATGATGAGTATGAACAACAAATGGAAAAAATCACATCTTTATTTCATAATCTGACATTTCCAACAATTATCCTTCAAGGACTTACAATACTATTCAAACTCAATACATTTATTTATAAGTAGACAGACTGGGAAAAGAAACTTATTAAAAACTATCATCACTCTCATCACTCCAGCCCATTCCCGTCATCTTCAGGATTTCCTGAAAATTAACAACAATACACAGGGTGAATTAGAAAGCTCAGTAGGACTTATATCTCTTTACCAGGTCACTTTAAGTAATTAGCATTTTGGATCATCTATATGCTTTTGAATAAAACAAGTAATAAAATAAATGACAAATAGAGAACAAGGTCAAGAATTTCAAGAATAGATATTGTAGAACTCAAGTGTAAGCATGAAGATCAGTAACAAGTATAGAATTGTAAATATGGCCATGTATCAAGGATATTAATCATTCCGGTCAAACATGTCATGTATAAGAAGTTAAGCATGTAACGAGTCAAGCATGTAATAAGTGAATTGCCTAGTTCAATCTTGCATGTCAGTTGGTGCAATGCCACACCTGATCATTCAACTCCATCGGGCACAAGTACTATGAGGCTTTACTCACCTAGGACCAGATCAGGGCCCCCATGTTTGTCAGGCATTGAGTATCAGGTGGACCAAAGTCCCATGTAATTTCTAGAACAATTCATTTATAATTATGGCCAATTCGAGTTTCAAGAAAAGCTTAAGAAGCGTAGTATAGCGCATAGCTAGTCATTTAGTTATGGAGGACTCTAGAGGTGGCCCCTACAGGCTCAAGAGGTGGCTCCCTTTATGTAGCACTTTGCGCCATTCCGACCTCAAGAGGTGGCTCCCATAACGTAGCACTTTGCCCTACATGGCACTTAGCTCCTACACTCCTAAATGGTAGTTTATGGATAAAGTACAGATCTAGTAAAATTTCCATTTCCAAGGACATATAGTATGAAGAAAGAGCATGTAGTATGAAGAATAAATGAGGTTTATAAGAGAAGTTCAAGGATGATTTAAGGCATCATATTTAACGACATTAAGATAATAAAGAGAATGAATTTCCGGTCAAGGCGCGATCAACTCTTGTGGAAAATCTTGTAAAATAAGTTTAGATCAAATTTTTCTCAATCGGGTAATTAGCAAAAAACTAAAGAAAACACGGCCAGGTAAGAGGTGGGACAGTGGGAGGCTCCCCTCATATTCACGAGGTCCTAATTAAGTAACCACTTATCCACTTAAAGCATTTGCCCATGGACCTCTAGCCTTAGACACCGGTTCTTCTTGGTGAACTTGCTAGCTACACGATTTTTTGGAGACACGAAAACACATAAATCGAACGGAAATCATTCTTGTATATTCTAACATGTTCATTTGTGAAAGAATTTTAATGAAGGAAAAGACATTGAAAAAAGATGTCAAGCTTCCAATTGCATAATAAGAGAAGTTTAAAGAAGATGTCAAGCTTTCAGATGGAGCTTAGATAAAATAGATAGGGTCAATCATGTATAGAAATTCTACGAAAATTATAGCATAGTTATTTGAACAATTAACGATAGTTTTACGAGTTTATTCACCTCGTCATTTCTTTGTTAATAGTATTCTTAATGCAAGAACATGATTTTAAAATTCAAAATTTAACTTTTGAAATAACGCACATAAACGAGGTAAATCGGGCGTAGTTACCGTATTCAAATCATGGTCTATATGTGATCCTCGTTATTGAAACTCATTATGATAATGAAAACTCCATAATTAAACTTTAAATCTTAAAATAAACTATAAATACATGATCATGAAAAATTTACATAGAATCAAAATATTCATGCAAAGAAACATATATGGAGACCTAATTTAATTTTCACCTGAGAGAAAATCTACCTCGTTGAAGATCAAAGAAGAAGAAATTTAAGAACGGAGAACGCTTTCAAACACTCCTCCAACTTTGAGCTTTCTTCCTCTCTCCAACTAGCAATTCCTCCCAAGAGATTTGTGCTTTGAGTAGGGAAGAGTCCAGCCCCATTTATAAGCTAAAATCTACCACCTACTTTCACCATTCTACCAACCTTATCACTATTACACCGACCTTGTTCCACTATTACACCAACCCCATTACACCAACTTTGTTCCACTATGTGAATGACATAATCTATGACCTCATTTATTCAATGATGTAAGAATGACCTCATCCATGACCTCATTTATTCAATGATGCAAGAATGACCTCATCCATTAATTAGGATTAGATTAAAGCTAATAAAAATCGGATGTTGACGTCTTCGTCTTTTCAAAATCATATTGCGAATCTCACCGTTCGTGTTAACACGTGGGATAGGGTTCATGCTTAACAGAAAAATATTCATAATTTATTTTATTTTCATCTTTCATTATTTCCCTTTTTTTATAAATGCATATAAAAATTTTCGAGGTGCTACATGCCTGTTGGATTTGGGAGATTTGGGAGGGCTAGGAGAGCCGGATGCTCCTTCTTCGTCACCCCTATATGATGACTGTGGAACAGTGCCCTGGCTAAGTGTAAGTGGACTGGCCCGTGGGGAAGGGGTGTGGTAGTGGACTCCCTCAAAAAAGTGTAATAAATGTGGTGGGTCAAGGGGTTTACTAAGAAATGGGTCGAAGGGATCAAAGAAAGTTTGACCCCTCAAACTGGGTTCCCATAGGTCACTGTCCCAAGTGTTGAAATCTTGAAGGTGTAGGTGGTCACCTTCATACACTGGGGTAAATAGGACAGTGGTATCATATAATAGATATGGCTCCTCCCTCGGGATAAGTGGAATGAAATATGGCTCAGCCGGTATGGGGAGGAATAAAAGAACCTCCGTAGTGACATGACCCACAGTGCGCATGGAGGTAATGGACCCTAAGGCCAGATGGGTGAAGCTACGACTATTGGGTTGGTCGAAGCCTCGGGCCAATAAGTGCGTCAACTTCCATTGCCAGTCTAAACCCTTAGTAAGGTCATCCAATATATCAACATGGTGACTAGACCGGAATGTGGTATGGAATGAGTTGACCGGTACTAATGGTAGGGTGGGGTCCACGGATGGGTAGTAAGGAGGACTAGAGACCAAGCCGATCTTGAACCAACTAAGTAGTGGCTCGGTGATGAATAACTTTCCAGCTAGAAACACGGGTGGCTCGGGCTGAACTGACTCCAAATGAGGTGACTCCGAATAAAGGTCGGACGTAGATGGCAACGGAGCCTTAGGTGATGTGTTCCCCGACTGGGGTGGGGGTGGCCGTGGGGTAGGCTGTCCGACCGGCTCGGGACTCGGCTGAGAGGTAGATGCTCGCCGAAGGGCGACATCAAACCGTGCCTCGAAAGGCTCATGCCTCGAAAGGCTCAACATCTGGAGCGACCAGATAAGACTATGCCAGAGTGAACGTGTCGTGGCAAAGACATTCAAATTGGAAGTGAAGCCGCAAACCTCTCCGGAACTAAAATGCGGTCGTGGTGCTCTCCTCTCCAACTCCATATTCCAACCGATACTTATCATACTCCCAAATGTACTCAAACATGGACTTGTTTCCTTGGACGGGTCTACTCGGGGTGCATGGGTTGGCCATAGTTGCACATAAGATGGGAATTGGTTCCCCTATGAGTGGAAATGCATTGGAACACTTTTTTTCTTTTTATTTTCTTATCCAAAGCTTTTATGCAAGACTAATGCAAGCACCTAGACACGACTCTAAACACTAATGCAAAGTTGGAATGCAGACTCGCCTACAAACCTAGACTCAACCCATATCCGATACGTGGCAGAGGTTTGATCCGAAGATCGCGCTCACGCAAGTGTGCTACTTTCCCGATAGGCATAACCTAACGTTCGGGCAACACCTTTTGATATACCGAATAAAGGTATGCAAATGCAACCTCAGACCGACTTAAATGACTCTTTTTTTTATTTTTAAACAAACACTACCCTAGACTTAACCTTCCGCTCTGATACCAATTTGATGCGGGACGGATAGCGAATCGAGGACTCTAGCTAGCGGACGTCCCTAAGCGAGGGAAACGCAGGATCGTGCGCGGTTGAGAAACCGGCAATGAGCCTCGGGTATCGACTTTTCCACGTGTACTCAGATTGAGTCACAGGACGGGTCACACTCACTCTCTCGCAGCGGTGATTGATATGATATAACGAGCTAATTTACCCTATCACTCTAGCAGCAACATATGAAAATATATGAATTGAGCAAAATGCCAAAGTAGGAGGGTGGTGAGTGTACCTCCACGCTCCGGGCATGGGGAAGATGATCCCGGCCGAAACTCGTACTCCCGGTACATAGTAAATAATTAATTACATCAGTGAATTTAATTGCCCACTCAATGCAGGGAGGTAAAGGGCTACAATGGGACCCGGGAGTAGCAAACTCTGCTTGACGGGCAGCAAGCCGGAAGGGCTTTCGGGCCGGAGGCGGGCTGCTGGTCCGACTCGGTACTGTTCCAACTCGGTACAACAAGGGAACTCAGCAACTGGGACGGCGGGTTCTGGTCGAATCCTTGCTGAGGCGATTGGCTGGGACGCTTCTGATGGGTTGCCGATCGATCTACGGGAGCGGCAGTTGCCGATGGTATCCCGACGTATTTTACTGAGATTAACCGGTGGACTCATTTGCTGGCCTGTCTGCGGATCTGAACTGCGCGCCTTCACAAAAAGATTTCTGACGGCCAGATCTGGTGGCAGATCGACGCAAACTTGGTACCGATGGATAGAGGACTCAGAGGGCGACAACATATAATGTTTTTATATCCATCAAGTGAGTGGCTTGAAAATGAAAACGACTGTCCCTCAAAGGTTTCTGCTGGCTCGGAAAGACAGACACACATGACAGACTGAGTTTTCCCTGAAAATGAATTTTGACCGATAGGAAGACGATAGATCTAGACCCTAGCAAAATTATGGGTGAAATGTAGGAAAGTGAGGAACACCCATGAAGTTTTGGGGATTTTCTGGAGATGTATAAGGGGGTGGGAAAAATACGGGATCAGGGATCTATGCTACAGATTTACTGATTGGTAGACTGTCAGGGGTGAAATGAAAATAGCAGGAAAAATACCAAACGGGATCTGAAGGGAGCAAAATCTATATTGCTAGAAAGCTAACGGAAGGAGGAACAAGCTCTCAAAATATCAACTCGATCAGAGCTGGGAGCGGGGAAAACCGACTAAAGTCCCGCGATCAATGACACCCAAGAGGGGGGGTGAATTGGGTGTTTACCAATTTTACGAAAACTTTTGGCCTTTTCAAAATATGTGATACAATGTTAATCAAGAGGTTCAAAACTGTTTGTTCACAAATTGGATTTATCAAACTGAATTAGATGATGATATAGATTATGCAAGATATACGAGGATAAATCCAGGATCGCAATTATACTAACACTCACGTAGAATGGAGGTAGAAGAAAAGGACCAAACCACATAATACAAAACACAATGCACAGCAGTTTTTAAGGTGGTTCGGATGCAACGACGGCAATCCTACGTCCACCCCTCACCAAACTCGGTGAGGCTTCACTCGGGGATAAATCTCAAACGGAGACGACGCTCCAAACACACACGCAGGACGACACCTGCCCACAGACACGGGGACGCGCCCCAACAAACGCACACACACGGAGACGAGGTCTCCAACACAATCCATCAAGCAGATCACCAACACAAACACCCGCTGCCACAAGTGCAGCAATCCACACACACGAGACAGAACGGATCTAAAAGACCCCCACACACACAAACGCAGATCTAGGAAGATCTATGCACACACACACACGAATCAAATACGACACACACACACACACGATCACGGATCCAACAACGATCCACACACACACAAGTTCTTGCAGTTTATGATGAACACAATTACAACATCCAAAACATAAAGACGATGAGGCTTAGTTTAGAAAACTCCTGATTTGGGTTCATTTTGAATGTATGATGCAGATCTTGTGTTGATTCCTTCTTTGCTTGAATGGCTTTGAATGGGTTGTGAAAACCTTGCTCTTTCTCCCTTTGGCAGTCTTCCCTTGATCTCTTGCTTGCTTACTTGCTTCTTCCCTTCTTCCTCCTTGGACGGTCTCCCATTGATCTTCCTTGAATGCTTTCTTGCTTCTTCACTCCCTTGGAGGTTGCTAGCTTCAGATTTGGCTTCAAACACCTTGGAGATGGATGAAGATCTTGCTGCACGAGGTACTGTTCACGGAGCTATAGTACCCTCTCCTTCCTCCTTGGATAGCCTCCTCTTGATCTCACTTGAAGCCCTCTTGGATGGTTAGGGTTATTGGCTCCGATGAGATGTTTTATAACCTTTGAATGGTCCATGGACAACCTCCAGACCAGATCCACAAATCCCTCCTAGATTGGGGGCAGTGGGATTAAAGAAATGGGTGAAAGATTCCTCTCCACGAGTTTGAAATCGAAGTCAACAAAAGGGGGCTCGGGCCTGGCGGTCGACCGGAAGGTATGGGGCGGTCGATCGAAACCTGCTGCAGCCAGAACTTTTAGGCTCTGGCAAAACCGGTCGACCGGCCCTATAGTGGCGGTCGACTGAAACCTGTAAAATCTTGAGTTTTTCGTTTCTGGAAGAACCGGTCGATCGGACGCCTAGGGGCGGTCGACCGCTACCTGTAAAAACTGAAGTTTTTATGCTCTGGCAAATCTGGTTGACCGGCCATGGTGTGTTGGTCGACCGGAAACACCTATACCTGCAAAAAGGAAGTGTTAGCTCAAAGAAACTTGTCCATAATTCAAGATATTCATGTCCTTATCAATTCCATGTATTTTTGGGTTTGGTTTATGCCTTAGACCATTTGAGCATTTCTAAATTTTGTTCCGGGGGCTCCGCCCCTAGAAACCCCCTCAAGGGGCGCTGCCACCTTGACCCCCGCGACCTGACCGCGCAGGTCGATCCGCGGGCAAGGGCGCACGATGGCTAGAAGGGTTTCAAGTTTAATATGCATGAATGAGGTGTATTAAGTAGAGGTATATGAGATACACATGGTGAGATCGATGCTAAGAAAAGGTAAGAGTCTCACCAATGGTTCTTGACATTGTAATGACATATACCACATGTTTTTCATTGTAGAGGAGCATGGTGAGTATCCACACGTTTGGTTCACCAGGTGACTGCCATGAGTTTAATCCTGCAAGCAAGATAGTCAGGGTTAATACCATGCTTGTTCACATTAAAGAGGTTATGAAACCTCTTGCCTCTTGTAAAACTAACATATGCAAACCAAGGATCAAGATCATGTAACCGTTGCCATTTGCCATCTCAACCATACATAGATAACAAGAGCATGAGTAATCAACCACAAGTTTAGTTATCATCACTTAATCACACATTAAGTTTAGTTATCATCAAAACCATAACTTAACAATCACAACAATCATCAAAATCATAACTCAACAGCGACCTCTTCTTTAGCTTGCTGTTCTGGAACTCGGAGTTCAGGACAACAGGGGGGATGGCGGCTTGTGGCAGCTTGATGGCGGCTCCGATGGCAGCACGAACGACGGTGGGGGAGCTTCACACTCTAGAGAGAAGATAGAGATTGGATTCACTCCAATTTTGAGGGCTTCACACCCTGGATCTAGAGGGTTAAGAGGAAGAACAAGCATGAACAAGAGAGAGCTAGAGACAGAGAGGGGCACCCATGGCAAATTTCATGTAATTTTCTTCATTAATTCCATAAAAATGGAAATTACATGGGATTTATAGATATGTAAAAAGGCTAAACCTATCCCTAGATCTAGGATTTAGGAGGGGTAAGTGGGGTATAACACATTAATCCCCCATGTGGTCAAATGGCCACATTAAATAAAAAAACAACATGTAATATAATATACTAAATGGGGGGTGCCTTCTTGACTATGGGGTACCCAAATTTGAATTTTCATTTTTTTGTCCCCCCATGGTCTAAGTCCAATCTTAGACTTTGAACCAGCCCCACATGGGCCCTAGGACTTAGGTGGACCAATGGGAAAGACGGTGGGGGACCCTACGGGACCCACTGACATATTACATAGAAACCCAAAGACTTTCAAGACTAACCATTTGGCTTATAATGCCTTACAATTTGCAAACCCAATTAGCCAAGTGTATAAATACAAAGAAAATGACATAAATACAAAAATAAAATGTACATGCTCGGAGTTGATTCCCATCACTGATCATAGGCAAGATCATCATGCTTCGGACCTCAAGGCACATCGATCCACAGAAGAGAACACAAGTCTGGCACCTTCGAAACTTGGCATCATCGCTGTCATTACACAAAACAAGGAGACACGACCCACGCCACAAAACAACCACCGATAAAATTCACACTCGGCAGACACACAAGCATCAGCTCTTACGAGAAAGGCAAATATCTCAGTTGACTGCTCCGCCCATCGGCTTCTGCGCCATGAACAATGATCAAAACTGGCATGCAGAACGCCAATGACAGCACTGGACCACTAATGCAATCGAGTCAGTCCTCACTCAGACATTACATATGATTCGAGTTGCATGCCAACTCTACCCTAACAGTAGAGTACAACAGAACCAACCGACAACACCTCGATCCACACAAATCTGAACTCAGACTCACAGGGAACTCCTCCCAAGCTGACAATAAGCATATACCATCATACAACATCAAACAACACCTGCAAATCTCGACTCTATTCTCAACACAGAACCAGGGAACACAACTACAAACTGGGTCACATCAAGGTAAAATTACAGCTGAACACACGGCTAAAATATACTAGCCGCTCGCAGCTTACCAACAAGGACACACAAACACCTCTCGAAAAATACATCTCGAGGACCACGATCCGTCCCGTGAGCACAACTTTCAAGAATTACAGAAAAAAAAGGGTACTCAACCAGCATATACGCCAACAAATTTTCCCAATTCTCAAACTCGTCGGTGCCAACAACCACAATGCCTCAAGCAATGGCACTGCAACCAACAGCATCAAGGCACACATAGCCAAGACAACGTTACACCGAGGAAACAATCATCTCGGCTGGTCAGAATCTTCCAACAAAACGATCCTCGACCCGTGGGTTATGAGCCTACACGCTTCCACTGTGCACTCAATACAATGCACACATGCACCATAAATATCTCGGCATCCGCATCTCAGCACACCTCAGCACCATCGTAATTCATGAAATTGCAATATACGACGCCTCGAGAACCGATCCTGCCAACTGCTGATCGCAAGTCGCCATAGTGCAAACCATCGTTCCAAGAGCCACAGCACAAGCGGTAAAGGACGTCTGCCTCAACTTATCCTCTAGTCTCGAAACCATCACTGAACCTTCACAGCACAACAGTCGCCAAACACGGCACGTCGAACACGGCGCACAATCGCCCCCAAATCCTTAATCTGGGTCCAAAACCAAGCCACCACCGAAACAAGAGCAAATCAGGTTTAGAACTAACACAGTCCACAAATAAGTAGACACAAGACTAAGGCTTCACGGAGACAGCACTTCCAAAGCTTACCTCGAAATGACATCACAAGACAGGATGAGAAAAGCCAAGCTCGACTAACAGCAGCTCCCCAAGAAGGAAATCCTTAGCTTGCCCGAGCACTCTCTCAACTAGGGCATCCAACAACCACCTCAACACAACCTTAACACCTCAAGCATCTCAGGGGCTACACAAACCTCAAGCTGAGAAGGCCAAAATGACATTAATCTCCACCGGAAGACATGCATGGGCATTACCAACAACAATGCCATCAGCCACCTGAGCAAGCCATGGAAAATCTCGAACACTGCACCATAGACTTACGTCTGCCAGCAAACTCTGCCCAGTGCAGCATAATCGAGACCACGACCACGAAGAGAGATAACACTCCATCACAATCCTCGGGTCACACGCCAACATTATGATGAAAACAAAAACCATCTCGCAATGGAACACAGCGCACGCAAGCTCTCACGTGAGAAGCAAAGCGATAAGGAAAGATAAAACCTATGCCAGTTGCCGACTGTATTGGACCTTATGGACTCTGAGCACTGCGATATCTCAAATTCCTATGTACTTTCACAAACACACGCTCTGATACCAACTGTGACGACCCAGACTTCGGATACCGGGTAAACCCAATACCACTTGGATTCTGAGAGGCCTCCCAAGAGCGGGAAAGCTCCGAAGGATAAAAGGTGTGTGTAAGTACATTGAACTTCCAGATAAAGTAGTAAACACTTAATTACTATGATCAGGATTGCTAAAAAGTAAAAATAAAATTTCATTTTCTATTAAACTACAGAGTCCAGTCTAAAGAAAAGTATAGTACAACAGAAAGAGAACGTACTATCAAGTCAGGGGAAGCCCGATAGTGGCAAAGCTGATGACTAAGAACCACCGCACTGCACCTCCAAGCACGAGGAAGAACAGCTACACCTAAAAAGTCAGGGGTGAGTCTCGTTTCACTAGGTCAGTAGGGGTCCCACAGATCCCCTACAACGAAACGAATGCAGTAACAACAGTACAACAAAAGTAACAACAAAAGCAGCAGCAGGAGTAGGAACAGTAAAAGTAAAGAGAAAGCCATACTAATGGAAACACGACAACTGATCGAACCTCGGCCCTCTAAACTACTCCTAATCGGCAAGGACACGATCCCCAGACACATAGTCGGGAATCACTAAACCGATGCAAGGAACTCTGGCTACACAACCAGGACAACATCACGACACCTTAGTCGTGCAGGTTCATCTACAGAGACAAAAGTCCAACTCAAGACCACATGGTCTAAAAGCACAAATTCACCATCATGTACGCTATACTGACCTTGGGTAACATCAAACATAGACTACCTGACAAGTCACGTCAACCATGACGGAAACCAGTCACGAAAGTCACAAGTCATGTGTCATGTGACAGAAGCACCTCCTCAGTAGAAGAAAAGCCAGATGCCTCCACTGACGTCTTACAATGCGTCCCAAGCATCTCCCACTCGCCTCCAACGCGGTAACTGAGACATAGAACAAGAACCAAGTAACAATATGATGGGAATCGACGTCGAGCACTAACTTTTTATTTTGCATTTGAGTGTTTTTATTTGCTTTTATATCCTTGGGAAAGTATATGTGCAATTGTAAGGCTTTGTAAGCCAATATGTCATTCCCAAGGATTGTGTGGGTTTCTATGTAATTTGCCAGTAGGTCCAGCAAGGGGGCCCCCAGCCCTTTTCCCACCATTTCTATACCACCCCTATCAATCTGTCATTCTGCAGATCTATAGTACAGAGTCGTCTTGTTCTATTTTTGCCACCCCCTTATCTATTTTTACAAAATCCCCCAAAAATATTGAGTGTTCCCCATGTATATCCCCTTCCACCATAAGTTTCTTGGAGTCTACAAAAATCCTTTACCCCTCAGTCAAAGGTGTGTTTCAGGCAGATTATTTGCTACCCTGTGTGTCTGTCAGTCCGGGTCAGGAAAAAAAGTCAGTTTTCAGAAGTATTCATTTTCAATCCGTGTGGTGGATGAAGCTATAAAAAAAGTATGTTGTATATCTCTAAGTCCTATTTCCAATGGTACCAGCCACGCCTCGATCGGCCTCCGATCTGGGCGCAAGCATTTTTACCGTCAAGGCCTGCAGATCTGTCCTGTGTGCAGGTCCGAAATTATAGTCTGAAAAAATTCAAGAACAAGTGTCAAAAGTCAACTTCAGGAGCCGCCCCTTCAGGGAGTCGATTAGAGACATCCCGCCAACGTCCCAGCCAAGCGGCGCCTCTAGAAGACGTCAAGAAGGCAACGTTCCTTTGGAACGGATTGCTTGCTGTCCACCGAATTAGCTACCGAGTTGGCGCAGCACCGAGTTGGAATAGTGCCGAGTCGGACCAGTCGGCCGAGTTCGTGCTGAGTTCGCCTCTAGATTGCTGCCCGTCAACCCAGGGTCGGTCCTCCCGGGTCCCACTGTAGCCCTTTACCTCCCTACGTGGAGTGGGCAATATAATTACTGTTGTAATTAAAGTTTTTACTGTTGTTAACCGGGAGCTACCGTAACTGGCCGGGAACGTCTTCCCCACGCCCGGAGCGTGGAGGTACACTCGCTCCCCACTCTTTATCGCATTTGCTTATCTTGTATAGCTTTGAATGCCGCTGTGAGAGTAGATTTCTAGCTAGATATACTTGTATCACCGCTGCGAGAGAACAAGTTTGAGTGTTACCGTCCCGTGACTCGATCCGAGTCTACACGGAAAGCCGATACCCGTGACTCATAGCCGGTTTCTTAACCGTGCCCGGTCCCACGTTTCCCTCGCTAAGGGACAATCGCGAGCTCATCTAGAGTCTGAGGATCGCATTCCTAATTCAAGTCGAGTCCGTGGTCCGTGCCGCATCACAATAGTAACGAGTGATTGGTCAGGGTCACGCCCGTCGGCGTCTGTCCAACGCCCCTCTCCACGTGTGCACACATAAACTCAATGTCTTGAGCCAGGGCTCTAGTTGGTTTTCCCCTCCCCTCGGACTCTAACGACTAGACAAAGGGTCCCACAACAACCACCCTACAAATCATCTCTATCGGGAACTCGCCCCACCACCACTCTTAGGTGGGCCGACACACGAAAAGTGTCATCAGGCTACAACAAGTGGAGGCTCACTAGACACAGAGACTCAAAACAGCAAAGTACAGACATGCTAAACATGCACCTATCACTAGTACCATGAAGCACAAGGCAGCACACCGAACTGTCGCCAGACTCAGGATAGACAACTAGACCTGCTCACAACGATCCTTGATACACAAGACTCGGGTCAAGATCGTCGCACAAAATGGTAACACGCCGCCAATCAGCCCAGTCCCTAACTAAAAAACCACAAGGAAACATAGCATGGGGTTGGCACAAGATAGCCGGATCCACATCAATCGGAAGTCCTCAGCCCGTAGGCCGCTCAACGGACTCACAAATCCTCATAACACGAAACATGGAACATGAGGGACCACCAAAACCCTCAAACCACATATATCGAGGTAAGGTGATACCTCCAAGTGTCTAAAACTAGGTCTCGATCCTTACAGGATAGACGAGACACTCACGAGGTCACGTGTCAATCACTGGTCACAACCATGTTGATCGGAATCCATAATGACCCTCGAAATAACACAGAATACTGTTCGGTACAATGGCACTCCCAAACACCCTATAACACGGTCACAGCCCTCACAGGACGTCAAAGACATCCACGGAACAATGGGCTAACTAAGGGGTCGAAGCCAAGCCAACCGGAAAGCCAAACCGGTGAAAGAAATACCTAGAACAAGTGTCGGTCACCCCTATGGCCGCAAACAGGAAGTGGCGGTCATAGCCTGTCCACTACCTAACGGGCAAATCAAGTGGCGGTCACCTCTATGGCCGCAAACAAGAAATGGCGGGCATATCCTGGCCGTTACTCAAAGAATTAAATGGACAGGAAACTGTCTACCCAGGGCCGTCTCTTGGAAGTGGCGGTCCTCCAATGGCCATCTCTTAAAGGTAGCGGTCCCGGTGAGACCGCCATCTCCAAACTGCCTCAAAAATGTACGATAAGTCATCCTAGTGGCGGTCCTTGGCCTGACCATTACTTCAGAAGGCGGTCAGTCGTAAGGTCGCAACTAGGAACCGACCTTAAACCAAATAGCGGTCACCCAAGGGCCACTACTACCAATTACGGTTGGGAGCAAGAACGTTATCCCGAATCGACTTAAAATGCTTAAGAACCAGATAACGATCCTTCTACTACCATCTCATCAAGTGGCAGTCCGCCTAGGGCCGCCTTAACAAGTAGCGGTCTCTAGTTTGACCGCTACCTCACTCCGATGCGAAAATAGTAGAACATCGCCCAACTTGGCCATTCCACACCCCAATCGTCCAAGAACGACGGGAAAACATACGTAGACACGATGCCAACCTTCCACAAGCCGGAAGGGGCCAAACAAACCACAAAATGACAATCAAACGGGCGATTTCCACAAATCAACCCACAATGACTCACGTGGGCGTCCGGCCTTATACCGGCCCCAAATCACGCTCAAACGGAGTTAAACTAGCGGGAATCGAATCCCAATATGCCAGGGGTTCAAATGATACCATTTAAACTAAAAATCGTCACCTAGAATGGCGATCTCGACTCACATCCCCGAAACATGCATTTGCCCTTAAAGTAGGAAAACCCGCTCAAAATCACACCGTTCAGGTCCAAATCGCGAGAGGAAGTAGGAAATCAATAGGGTATCCATCCCCCTACCTCCACCGAAGTTCTCGCACGTCGAAATGGCCAAACCACGCCGAAAACTATCACACGAGTCTGCCGACACTTCGAATCCATGAATGGGATCACGCCAAGCACCATGCTCCGATTCTCATGTCATCACGCTCCTGGTCGTCTCCACAGCGTCCCTGCCTCATCCACCTCTGCCACGGTCGCCCGCCCGAGGGAGAGGGGAAGAGAGGAGAGAGAACGGAGGGAGAGAGTGAGAGACATGAGTGAGAGGAGAGAGAGAGTGGAGATAGTTAAGAAGAAAAGAAAAATAGAAATATTAGAAAATATTTATAAATTCTGATTTCTGTCTCGAAATATCATAAAATCAAAAAAATTACGGAAAAATAGCCTCCGCGATCCTCGAAAAGAGCACAACGCATGTGCAGTGTCTCGGAGTCTCTAAACTCAACGGTTCACTCTCCACGGGGTTCCACAAGTTATACAGGAGAAAAACCCAAGTGGATCGTAAAACACGATTCTGGACCCACAAAAGCGCTCCAAAAGCTCTCAGATTCAGATCCTAAGGATCCAAGGTATTACAGTTCCTTCATTAGGGGGCAATCCGGCATGCGATGCTCCTGACTTCCACATCTTAAGCAAGCGCCAAGATGCCTCTAGCATTCTTCAGCCGAATGGCCGAACTTCTCACAGAATGTGCAAGCAGTTGTGACAGCTTCTTCTTCCTCCTTGATTTTCTTGCCTTTGCCATTGCTACCCCCGTTGCCATTATGGGATCTCTTCTTGTTGTCACGGGACTAGTAAGTCCCCGTGATACTGAACCTTTCCTCCTTTCTTCCACGTTTGTCAAATTTGCGCCTTGACTCCTCGCTCTTCCCTTTGAATTTCTTGACCTTTTCCAATGTCCTTTCACATAAATGTTCCTATTGGACCATTTCTGTATAAGTACGAATATTTTGAGGTCCAAGCTGAGTAATTAAAATCGGCTTTAAGCCGTCCATGAATCAGTTAGCCTTCAATAGATCGGTGCTAACCAGATGAGGAGCATACGGAGCTAGACGGGAGAATTGAAGTTCATACTCCGCCACGGACATCATTCCTTACCGTAGAGAGGCAAATTCCACAGCCTTTCTCTCCTTAACATGCTCGGAGAAATATTTTGCTTGGAAGAGCAGAAGAAACTCATCCCATGTAGGCTAAGCATTTTTAGGTTGTGCTGAGGTGGCCTTCCACCACGTACGTCCATCCTTGTTTCGCTGGAAAGTGGCAAGACGAACCTTCTTTTGGTCGGTGCATTGCATAACTTCAAAGATCCGGGTCATCTCGTCAATCTAATTTTCTGCTTCATCAGGGTTGGAGGATCTAGAGAATCGTGGAGGATTCAAACTCCAAAAATTCCCGTGTAAATTTTTCGCGCCAGCCCTCGCGCCAGCTTGCGCCACCGTTTGAAAGGCCAGGGTAAGACCCGCAACTATTTGTTACATCTGGTCCCAATTTACACGGTGAGCCATATGGTACCTGAGAAAACTAAACACTTAGTTATTTCCTTTGGAATTTGAGAATTTTCCTTAGGTAAACATTCTTAATTAACTATCTCATCCCGGGTTCTACCCGATTCTCACATAGGTTGAAATTTCCTTTCCTAGTTCATAGGTGTAGGTCGTTAAACCTTGGACTTAGCCTATGACATGATATTTTCTTAGGACTTACTTATGCCTAGGCTCTGATACCACTTTAAGTGTCACACCCCGAGATTATGTAGCGAAAATTAATTGGGAACATGAACAGCCGGCCAGTAAGCCGCAAGTGAGCAATATAATCAGAGCACTAAACATTCATACATAAAATGAAATGCACAAGATGATATACTCAAACTTCACTTTATTGAATAATAATCGGAAGTACATAACGTTGACTCTTGACTCCTTACATCACTTGACTCAATAATAGAAAGTTACATAATGACTCAATAAAGTAAAAAATTACATGATGTGACTCCAAACTAACATAAGGACTCATGACACTCTAAGTCTTCTATTGGGCCTTTAATCATCACTCTCGGACCCATCATCGGAATAGTCAGAATCCGATCCACTAGAGTTTCCTGGAAAGATTGGAAAAGTAGGGTAATGAGCACACTTGTCCAGTAGGTATCTTCGTATCAACATGAAGGCAAGTTTAAATAATTAACATTTTTGCTCTAGGATGTAAGACAAATGAAATGCGATATATCATACGATAATAAGCCAAAGGAACATAAGACATAAAAGATATGAGCGTTCATGTAGAATGAGAGCAAGATCGAGGATGAATATAACACGAATATAACTGGCCTTTCATGAACGAGATTATACTTTTCATAACCATAAAGGCTATGCACTAGAAAGTCATGTAACAATAATGTACTAGCAATCATGTAATTTCACAAGATTGCCTCGTGATTTTCACTCGTTTATAAAAAAAGTACTCCCGGCACAATGCGACGTCAGTGTTCATCATACCCCATGGTTTATAGTATGTTTCCGGTTATCTGTCGCGGGAGCTACCATCGAGCCATTGGACACTGTCTGTGCTTGATCTTATATCTTCAAGTTATAAATCAAGCTACTTCCATGAGATATAAATAATGTAGGCCAATAATATCAAGTTCAAACTATAGTTCATGATAACAACATCAAGGTAAGAATGCACCAATTATGAATATGAGAGTTCTAAGGTCAAATTAAGAACAAGGTCATGCTACGGAAGGAATTTGACAGCATAACGGTATATTCAATAATTTTTCATAATTCATTACATAGCTTTTTGAACAAGGTGTTAGGTTCTAGATAAGCAATAGTTCATCTAGAAACATAGGAAAATCAACCCTTGGGTCAAACCCCAGGTTAAATGACACTGGGACAGGAAACGGTCTAGTCTGGGCCATTTCTTGAAGTAGCGGTCATAGCCTGGCCGCAAACTGAAAGTAGCGGTCCTAGGATCGCCGCAATCATGATAGAGTCGACGCCAGAAAGAAAAAGAGTCGATGCAGCGAGTGCTAGAACAATATGGCGGTCGTGGTATGGCCGCTACAAGAAGGTGGTGGTCTCCTGAGGGCCGCTATCTATCCAGAGTATAGAAAAATGCTGGTAAGATAGGTGCTTTCTAATCCATTGGGCTTTTAGGGTACAACCAGCTCGACGTCCTAGTGAAAATCCCAGGCTCGCAGAGACTTACGGAGGCCTTGAAATATGATCTCCTAGTCCGACAGAAGGAATATTTGGTGGAGATGTTCACAAGTCCAAGAAGGTGTGCCTATCATGTGTAAAGTGTAACTAATGATATCGTATCGGAATACATGTCATGTACTTAAGAAAGACTCATAGATGAGATGGAATCGTGTAGAAAATAGCGATCAATACATCCATAAAAGAAGTGTATGGCCCATGTAAAAATAGCTTTAATACAAAACTATATAACTTTTGGGCATGAAATTAATATACATAAAAATAAAGTTAAAACATGCTAACATAAAACAAAATGTAGTAAGAATCATGAAATCACCTCTAACCATGGAATAATGCCGAAAATAACATGGCTAAGGTATGGTTTCTATCATTGTAACTAAGGATATACATATATATAAACTGGATACAGGAAACAAGTTGCAGTCTTGATGAGGCCGCAATCATCAAGCTGCGGTCTATCACACGGCCGCTATTTGAGGTTAGCGGTCTCTGATGGACCGTTTTCTATCTTTCCGATAGAAAGGTAAAACTCATACGTGCAGGGCTAATCTAGGGAAGCAAACATGTGAAAACCATGCTAAACAAGTAGATAAAGCATGATAGGATGAAAATAAACTAAGAAGATGCATGGGTTTGCACGAATTAAGCCAAAGTTTTCATCTTTTCTTCTTGAGGTGC
This sequence comes from Amorphophallus konjac, assembly GCA_022559845.1. NCBI lineage: Eukaryota > Viridiplantae > Streptophyta > Magnoliopsida > Alismatales > Araceae > Amorphophallus > Amorphophallus konjac. The sequence continues at coordinate 253,146,850 of CM040126.1, read as the reverse complement.
AAGGATAACATGCTATGAAGACTATACATGCGCGATCATAGGAAAACGTAAAATACTCCATGTATAATGTATGAAATCATGAGAGAATTGAGGGCTTTTAATCCTAACTTGATATTTCAGCCATTCATGAGACAACCTATCTCTGGGTAAGACTCTAAACTTCGAATTTTGGGATGGAAGTCGATGCTGGCTCCTGTGCATCCTGCGTGGAACCGTCGATTCCCCGACGCTCTAACTCTTGATCCTCCCATCCTAAATTCATGAAATATGGAGGGTAGGTAGAAGATACAGAGGGGAATAACTTATTCTAAAGGATGGACACAAGATTACCTCGATTAGGGCTTTTAATATTCAGATCTTCCTTTGACGGACACACTATTTTTTGTGCAGACTGCAGAGAAACAACGACTTATGGGGCTTCTAACTCTCCAACGGCCTGACCTCCTAGCACGAGATTTAGAGAGGTGTTAGACAAAACTGAGGAGAACAAATTATTTTAAAGGACTAAACTGACAAGACGTCTCCTTACCTTCCAAATATGCGAACCAACTTTAGGGTTCGCACTGGTCGAAGTTAGGCCAATTTATAGAGTTTGCTATGGTTTGAGAATTTAGATCCATCTAAGAGTCCTAAATTGGGGTAGGATCGATCCCCAAGAGTCTTAGACTAAGTTCATATGCCAGGTAGCTTCGAATCATAGGGATTGGGATGAGGAAAAATCAAGTTTTTTTTACGTTTCTCAACTTTCGTTCACGGAACATGGTAGCGGTCTGGCCCGGATCGTTTCTTGGAAGTGGCGATCTGGCGATAGACTGCCATCTTGCATTAATTTCAATTTTTTTGGATTTTCTTATTATCCCCCATGTTGAGTTCCGAAAGGCGGCAATCAAGAGGGGAGGGGTGAATTGATTGGCCAATTAAAAATTACCTCCAAGTGAAAACTAGTTAATTAAGCATGCAAACACTAGATCTCACCCGAACATGGATACACTTGTTAATGCGTGTGGAAAATGGTAGGTGTTTGACAATGGAATTGGTGTACGCTCAAATCACCGTGAAGCCCACTCGACTATGGAAGCGGAAGAACAAACCACAAGTGACACACGGAATTTTTAGGTGGTTCGGGTACACTGCCGTGTCCCCTACGTCCACCCCTCACTCGTGAGGATCAAGACTTCACTATGAAGTGAGCCACACACACACGCTGTGTAGAACAGCAAACACACACATACACTGCACCCGATTTGGGCTGCCAAACATACACACACACACACAGACGTTCGTGTTTCCGAACACGAACACCACACACAAGAATCTAATTTAAGATTTACAACAGATGCACAAGCTCAAGCAAAAAGATTTAGAAAATGGAGAGTGAAGAAATGTTTATCATGGTTGAAGCTCCCCCTTTCACTTCCTTGAATGTAATTGAATGCTTCTGTAAGAGGAAGATCGATCCTTGAAGAAGAATGAAGCTTTGTCGCACAAACGAGGTTGTAGCTTAGATTTTCCACGCAGCTTGCTATTGGGGACGATGTGGAGGCTTGATTTAAGCTTCTTCCCTTCACTTTCAGGTTCTGAACAAGGTGGAAGATGGCTTTTGAGCTGCTACTACGAACCTGCACTCACCAAGGTTAGAACAAGAAACATAACTCTAGATCTTCCTCTTTCCTTGGGGTTTGAGACCCAAAGAGAAGGTTATATCCTTCTAGGATGGTCAAGGGACACCATTAGGACAAGATCCATGAAATCTTGAGGAAAACAAGGCGGATTGACGTGAGTGGTTGGACAAAAGGTTCAAGGATGCAAAAGTCCTAAATCATGGCTCCGTGTAGGTGTCGACACCTGATGTCGACACCTTGGGCATTACAATAAGCAAAAACACCCAACGGAGTCCCTGGACACTAGGTGCCGACACCAGGTGTCGACACCTAGTGTTTTGGCTTGTTGCCAGAACTACAACAGGTAGGTGTCGACACCTTGTGTCGACACCTCCTGGACAAGCTGCTGGAAGCCTGTTCTGGAACAGGGTGTCGACACCAGCTGTCGACTTTTGCCCTGCCAGATGGCTCAGAGACCCAAAATGCTAAGAAATGAAGCATTAACTCCTCCATGGATGATGGCATGATAAAATGAGATTGCTAGGAGGTCTTCCAACCTGTTAAAAACACCAAGTATTCGTCAGATTGATACAACATCATAGAGCTCACAAAATAACCATTCATTTCAACTTGTTTCAATGGAAATGAGGGGACTTAAAAAGATGTTAACAAGGTACGCTTAGTCAAAGCCGTTTCCATTTGTCGTTCCAAGAGTAACGGATCAATGAGTAATAAAAAATTCATATCAAACCACATATCGATATTTCCCTCATCATTTTACATGAATTCACCTTCGGTCCTCAATTGCTTGCTCATTTGTTGAATTGTCCATTCAAAGATCTTTGGAGTATTAACCAGTAATCTCCATTGCATGATTAAAAAGATGTGGTGTTCATAAGAATACAAACCGGTTCACACAAAACCATGATCGCACATTGCATTCATTATTCATCAAAACTCATTGCTCCATTCATCATAACCTCGAGGGCAAACAATCTCCCCCTTTTTGATGATGACAATAATGCTATGTGCTATGATTTATACAAAGTGACTAGAGTGTGGGTTTTGGTGCAATATGCAAACATCCATTTCATGTAAATGATATTCATGTAATGAATCACAAGCATAACCACAAACATAAATATTAATTGATCGGAAAGACATTCACAACCACAAGAGGATTTCCACAGCCACACTTAAAAGCCTTGTTAAATGTTTTGTTACAAAATGCCACCACATAAACTGTAAGGTTCCACACAGCATCATCGGGCAACGCAGCAGAAAACAAAAATTTATTTTCCCGAACCCGACTACATGAAATCCTAGATCCATGCTCTGATCGACATTTTAATCGCCCCAACCCCTAACTATGGGTTGCGTATTTATACCTTGCGCGGAACGACGCTGTCCGCAGTGCCCGATGCAGAATACCGAGCCGCACAGATGCACGACCTCTAGAGCTGATCCACATGGATCCTTGCGTAGCAACGGTACCCCCCGGCACGACCTTTCCCGAGCTACCCTTTCTAGAGAGAGAGTAAGAGAGAGAGAGGGCGAGGAGTTAATCACTCCTTCTCTTGCTTATGTGCTTGATTAGGCCAAGAGAAGGAAGTGATTCTCGTAGCATTCATATATATAGAATTCGGCCTTTTCAAAAAGAGCTTCAAAGGACCAAAACATTATATTTGACCTTTCTATTATTATACATATATATTAAGCCCTTTTTGATGTAATCGAAGATGGTCTAAATGATCCAAAGGGGGGGGTGAATGGATCCTTAAAAAAATTCCCAAATTATAAAATCAATAAAGGAATAAAACACGTTGAAGGAGTTTGAACACCTCCACTGAACTGAGCTACCAAACCGTCTTAAGAGACTAAAAACAAATACTTGAAGTGTTAACAACAAAACCTATATAGACGGAACAAAATGCAGCCAAACAGATGACGGGCAAGAATTACGACAGAACAGATTGGAGGCTCACTTCTCATAGCAGAATAGATTTCTCTCGAGACACTGATCAAACAACAGATGAGCAAACATAGTAAGCATTAGATGGTAAACATAACAAATCTAAGCATTCATCTAGCGGAGAGGATAGAGAGAAATCAAACCACAGAATACACAATCGATTTTTAGGTGGTTCGGTCTGCAACCCGCATACCTACGTCCACCCCACACTCAAACCGAGTGTGGCTTCACTAACAGCTGGGCAACACAGCTTGCCAACAGACGCTGATACACAGCTTACCCAGGGGAACAACCTCCCCTCTTCCTCCTACCCTGAGGGAACCTCTAGCAACGCACGGTTACTACAAACCAGAGACTCACGTCTCTCTTCCTCTATACCAAGAAGGAACCCCACTGGTAGCAGCCCCGCTACCAGTGAACCAGCCAGTAGCACTCAGCTACCAGCAACCCACCAGAGGCCTAGCCTCTCTTCCTCCTAGCCCGGAGGGAACCCACAAGCAGCCCCGCCTGTTGCTTGCAAACCGGAGGAACCAGCCTCCCTTCCTCCACACAGGAGGGAACTATCACCAGTAGCATTCTGCTACCAGCACAAACTGGAGACACACCCGTCTCCCTACTCCTGATCCCTCAGGAGGAACCCAAAACTCAAAAAGGGATCGAAAGAACAAGAATAGAAATGAAGTAAAAATAGTAGATGACTCTGGATTTGATCCACGAGTCAGGACAGTTCTTCAAGATAAGCTCCTTCTTCTTTTCTTACTCTCACGGATTCTCCCTCTTATGCTGTTGCTGTTCTCTCTTTCTCTCTCTCTCACTCTCGAAATCTTCTCTGCTGGCTTATCTCTCTCGAGTTCTCTTTCTACTCTCAGATGGCCTCTTTTGCTTCACTTCTTCCTTGGAGTGAGCTATTCTTTTCTGAAGACGAAGAAGGATTTATATACCAATAACAGAGGCTCCGGACGATAGGGCAGAGACGCCCTAGAGAGCTTCGATGGGTTGGTCCACGTGGTGAAGTAGCAGGCCCCAGCTTCCACGTGTCTGACTGCTGGCATGTCCTTTGTTATAGGATCACATGCCCTTTCATAATTGGGGTCTCCTTGTACTACATCGAAATATTCTAGTAATTTACCACACTTACTGTTTCTGGAGACTGACCGCGTTGACGCACTGGCATCACTGCATCTACTCTTTGCTTGTACACATTTGAATTTGCCCCACTGCGTCGACCCTGCTGTGGATAGCGTTGACACGTTGAAGATAGCTAGAGATAAGTCGCCCCTTTCTTGAACTGCTGCGTCGACGCTGCCAGTTGGTGGCGTTGACGCACGGATGAAAATCAGAAGTGTGTATTGGCCTCTCTTCCGCCGCTGCGTCGACGCTGCTTGTTGATGGCGTTGACGCACGAACATGTACATTAAGGCCTGTCTTGCCTTGTATATTGGCGTCTCTTAAGCCGCTGCGTCGACGCTGCTTGTTGATGGCGTTGACGCATTGAGCACCATGCATTCGTTTTGTTCCTGTTAAACATTTATTAAAACTTAAGTGTCTATATCAATTATCTTATTGTTGTCATCATCAAAATCAGGAGTACAACAATCTCCCCCTTTTTGAGGATGACAACCCCAAGATTATTTTAATGACATAAGCAGACATAGAAGGAGGCAACCCATTCAGATCACAAAAATGTGCCACAGTTATAAAAGCAATATCTTCAAAGAGGAATTTCATTTCTCTCCCCAAAAACCCAAAATAACAAGCAAACTTCTGTCGATATACTGTCTCTTCTCTGTAGACTGTCTATACTGTCTCTTCTCTGTAGACTATCTCTTCCCTAAACAAAACAAACTTAATTCTCTCCCCCTTTGTCATCAGCAGAAAGGGGTGCTGAGGAGGATGCTGGCATGAGGGAAGCACAAATTCTGTCCACTTGCTTCTAAAGTTGGGCCATAGAAGTTGTCAGGGTGTTCAAGCTATCTATGTAACTTTGATCTCTCTGCAGAACAAACGAATGACACTGATGTACCTTGGAGGTCATGTCTTCAAACCATTTGTGCAGGATGTCAAACAGATATTCTAGCTGTGCTCTTTGTTGTGACTCCCAAGGTGTTGCAGAGGATGAAGCTTTAGCTTGTGGAGGATAGAATGTGTCCTGTTGGTCAGGGAAAGGAGGTGGAAAATGTTGTTTCAATAGCTTTAAGACTGCCTGGGTGTCTTGACTTGTTGCCATAGAGCTGGTAATCAGCTTTGTGAGCTCTTGTCCAAAAATGTTCATATTTTCAAGCAGACTAGGAAGTTGAGCAGCAGCTATTTGGTTTTTCTCTACCAATCTCGCATACTTCACATTCATTGACCTCAAATTTCCTCGGATATCAAAGTTGGTTGACTGAATAGAATGTAGAGTGGACATGGACTTTTGCTGCAGAGTATACAAATTGCCCATGATGGAGCCAACCTTCTGTGAAACCTGAATAAGGGAGTCCAAAAAGTCATTGTGCTTCTTGTCTGACTTATATTTGTCATGGACAAACTTCTCCCACCTGCTATCCGACTTTTGCTCAAGATGAGAAGTCCTCAGTTCAGTATTTGTTTGAACCTGATGAAAAGTGGAATCAATATTTTTGAATTTTGATTCTAGGTACTGAATGAGTGTCGGATTGATTCCTGCCATCGGCTCAGGCTCATCAGCTGCATCTTGTGCTGGAGTATCTTCTTCAGAAATGGGATTGACTTGGGGTCCTTCTGATGGTGGCATTTCTGGCAATGGACCCTGGTGAATCATTACAGCCCGAGAAGTACTAGGTTCATCATTAAGTTCATCCATTCTTACTAAGCTTGATTCAGGTACATCCAGCCTGATTGGGCTTCTCTGTCCATCATCTCTCTCTATTATGTCCTGTGGTTCAGCCTGACAATCTGATCTTGGTTCCTGAACAACTCCAGCAGGTGCAGTCTGCTGACTTGGAAGAGTCCTAATCAGGCTAACCATCAACAATTTTGAATCCCATGAAGGTTTTTATGGAAGACAGACTGTATCTGTTGCCCTTCGGAATGTGAGATTCTAATTCTGAGTTTAGGTCAACTCCAACTTCTTTGAAAATAGGTGTTAAAGCAGCTGCATAGGGAAGTGACCTTATTTGGGTTAGACAGGAACCCATGGTCTAAAGTGCAGCATCTACAAAAGAAACTTTTATCTTTTTCAACAAGCAATAAAGAAGAAAACGTTGCACGTCAGTAACTCTTTCTCTCCCACTGCTCTGAGGGTTCTGAAGACTTGATGCTTTCGCTATCCATTCTTGACTTCTTTCCTTTTGGAGATGTCGACTCTGGAAGTTGTTCCTCTAGACTTGCCTGGGAGTGCTTCCTCTTCTTCTTAGCTTCCGCTGGTTCCATCGCACGCGGTGGCAGAAGACGGAGAAAGGGAGAAGAGATATGGAAGAGGAAGTAGCCCTACGAGGGTTCTGAGAAGGATCGAGAAGAGGGTAGCACTAAGGCAGCGAGAATAAGGAGGGTTTTGAGAAGCCGGATGCATCTACGCACCGGGAAAAAAAATGAAAGACGCACCGGGCTCATAAAGTAGGTGACATCGTAGACGCAGTAAAGAGCCTTGGTTGAGAAGGCAACAGCAGATGGGTATCCTTAAGATACTGAGATAGTGAAAAGATGACCGAACTCAATGATATTTAATAGTTCAAGTTTAATAAGCCCTTACCAGAGATATGATAAGAAAATGGCATCAATGCACTGAATGGATAATTCTGAGAAATTGAGTTTTAAACACTGAACAACCTTAGTACAAGTAAGGTAATAGAGCAGAGCCCATTTTGCCCTCGAAAGCATTTTCAACTCTATCTTCTATAAATTCAATTTCAAGAGTTCCTTGCAAGGTAGAATTTAACTGTTATTGAAATTAAGCTTAGTTTGGACTATTGAGATTCAGATCACCCTCACACATATATATGTAGAACATATTTTTATCATTTTCAATTTTTCAATATACTCTTAGCAGTCAAGTAAAGCCAACCTTTTGACACGGGTACACATTTTTATCAGACACCCGAGTCCCCGGTTACTCAGCATGCCCTACTATTTTGCCGTGAAGGAACAGAGATGTCAGTCCACATCATGACATGCCTTTTAGCTCTGCATGTGTGCATGAAGGTAGTTTCTCAGTGGACTGTTTCCATTGCTCTGCACATGACAGCTCACCTCATGACATGCTCTTTAGTACTTCTTGGTGCATAGAGGCAGTTTCTCAGTGAAAGCATGCCAAGATTTTTTAAAAAATATATGTGTGTGGGGTTTTTCTCTTTAAAACTCAAAAGACCTTTTCTGAGTTTAAGGTCAATACAAATATTAAATTCGATTATACAAGATGATTCTTTGCAATTGGTCAAGAAGATTCAAGAGAAGATGACCTCCCAGCCTTAAATGGTTCGGAAACTATACCATTACTAGATTACAGTCGAGTTCAAAAGTTTTAGACACCAATATTCAAGAGAATTATAGATTCTTCAGACATTAATACATCATGGAGCCAAAAACAATACATATCTCAAGGTGAGAGGAATTGAACTTAGACTCCCCCTGAATTAAGGACATCTGTTGCAAAACTCAGAATACAAGAAGGACCTTCATCTAGAAGTTAGAGTATGGCAGACACAATGAGCTGTTGAGTTGCATCAAGGGACTAGACCGAAGTGGAATTGAGGAAGTTCTATGAAGAGAAGATTTAATCGAGGCACTTCAACAAGTAGTGGCAGCGTTGACCCAGAGGTATGGCTGCGTTAACGCAATCCGGTCACAGCATAAGCTCATCAAACAAGGACACTCTGCTCCAATTCTGTTCCCAGACAATAATGTTGGCCGAGCCATCCGAAACAAACACCAAGAACTTGACTTACTGGACAGAACAGCACACCCTAGTCAAGATCAAACCACTGCCTACTCCCCCTAAGCGAGAGAAGTAGAAAGGATAAGAAAAGTGGAGAGCTGACAAATCAATCATGATAACCAAAAAGGCATGGCAGACAAGTAAGATTGTTTTAATCATGATAATCCTGTCTAGTCTAAAGCAAGCAGTTTATATGTTCAACAACAATCACCAGTCTGCATGGTTTTGAGTGTACAGATTGTGAACATGAAATCAGTTCAATAAGTCATGCAGCAGAGATTATATTAACTCCCCCTCAGACAAGCAACTATCAGTTAGAAGGCATACGGATGAATTAATAATTGAATTCAGATTAAGAAGGCAGCAGTGAATTTACCTGAAGTGTTCAAACATGGGGTCTTTTTATGTGCCTTGGTTTATTACCCCTTTATTCCATCCAAGGCACACCTACTAGGCACCTTCCTATTTTCCACTAGCAAGAACCCAAGTGGTCTTGGGTCTTGCATAGTAATTAGCTCCTTTTGGGACTGCCTGCATCTTTTTCTGTGCCAAATATGTTGTGCCCATGCATGTGGTTTTGGTTTTGATTATGGTTTTAATGATGGCTTTGATGATTGGTTGTTGATGTGAGTTAATCAAATGTTCAGTCATCTTGCTGCTCAGTTTAGATTAACATATTTGATGTTCAGTCTTGTTACATGTTAAACTGATGCATAAAGCATTCATTGCTGTGGTTTTGATGATTGATATTGTATTTTGATGATAGCAATGATATAGTGTTTTCATGACATTGTGCCTTGATGATTGCATCATGACTGTGACTGGTACAACTGATATATTGTTTATGTTAGACTTATGTTATGTGCATAGTCTATACAGTGCATCGTGGGGTTTATGCCCTAAGTCTATTCACTGCACATGCATCATTCGTCCAAGTCCATACATTGGACTGTAGTGTGCATTTGGCGAACACATCGCAAGTCTAGACATTGCACTGTAGCATGCATTTCCTTAAAGTCTATACATCGGACTGGTTTGCATTGGCTAAGTATATACAACGTCAGCTCATGCCTTGTCTTAGACAAAGTCTACACAATGGCTTTGGGTCTCCAAGTCTATACAGTCTTTTGCTTCGCCAAAGTCTGTACATTGGTCTGCATAGGCTAAGTGTTCACATCGTCAAGTACAATCATGCACTGGTCATGTAGTCTGTACAGCGTGAAGTCTATACTTTGGCACTGAAGCTTGCTCGTGCAAGTCTATACCTTGGACTGTTCTTCATGTCTGTACATCAGATTGTACATCATCTTCGTGCTGTTTCTGTACTTGAGTTTTCGTGTTGTTTCCCCTCACTAACACGAAAAGATCTCGTGTTGTATGAGCATACAACACTTCGTGTTGATTTCCATGCGTGACAGGAAAGCTTGTATGAGGTTAGACTTCGTGTCGTTTCCCTTGTCTTCATCTTCGTGTTGTTTTAGTGTCTACGTCTCCGTGTTGTTTTTATGTTTCTGTCTGAGTGTTGGTCTTTCGTTTTTTGACTTAGTGTCTTTTTCGCCTTGACCACACTTCGTGTCGATTCTTGGTTTTCTACACCCCGTGTCATTTCACCTCGTGCTGTTCTCACTGTCGTCGTGTTGTTTTCACCGCGTGTCGATTATTGTTTTTCACTTAGTGTTGTTTTCACTTCGTGTCAACTTCACTTCGTGTCGTCTCTTTGTATTTCGTCTTCATGTTGTTTTCAACCCGTGTCGATTACTGTTTCGACTTCGTGTTGTTTTCAACCCGTGTCGATCACTGTTTTTACTTCGTGTCGTTCCTGTTACACTTCGTGTCGTTTCTCCGTCTCAGGTCTTCGTGTCGTGTTTTCCACACCGCGTGTCGTTGTCGCTTTAGTAACCTCATCTCGTGTCGGTTACTATTGTTTTCACTTCGTGTTGATTTCATTTCGTGTCAACTTCACCTCGTGTTGATTTCATTTCGTGTCAACTTCACCTCGTGTTGTTTTCATTTCGTGTCAACCTCGTCTTGGTGTCGTACTTACTTCGTGTCAGTTACTGTTGTTTCTGTGTCTTCGTGTCATTTTGTTCCACTGCGTGCAGAATATTGCAGCACCTCGTGTTGCTTTCTGTATACCACCTCGTGTCGTTTCCCTTTTCTTTCTTCGTGTTGTTCTTCCTAGACCTTGTGTCTTTCGTTTGTTGAAACCATACTTCATGATTGGTTTCTGTCTTGTCTTCGTATGTACCTCGTGTCGTTTCCTTATTCTGTCTTCGTGTTGTCTCCGTGTTGTTGCCGTTTGTTAGCTCGTGTTGTTTTGTTCTAACCTCGTCCAGGTTTCTTCTAAAACGATGTTCTTCTGATAAGTCTATACAGAGTTGTTCTTTAAACTGATGACTTATCCGATACCCTGTTTTACAGGTGCTTTGATCGTGAAGCTTAAGGAGGGCACGTGATCCGAGGCTGGAATAAAGTCTGCTGAGAGACTGCCACGTGGTCCGAATTCTTAGGGCTGGAAATGTGGAGGTCACACGTCGTGGCTGATGCTGCTGCTGCTATATATATGAGCATTCTTCCATAGATGAAGGTGATCGAATTGGCAAGAAGAGAAGCCAATACAGAGAGCCACGATCCAGAGAAGAAGAAAAAGAAAAGAAGAAGAGAAAGAGAGTGAGGAAGAGAAAGAAAGAGAGAGTGAGTAAGAGATCGAGATAGCAGAGTGTGAAGGGAAGAAGAGGAAGAAGAAAAGAGAAGAAGAGAGAGCTAGAGTGATAGAGGCTTCAACAGAAGATCTGCTCCTGCTGTACCGTGGATCAAATCCAGGCCAGCCAGCTCCTGCGAGAGCCACATTTGTTTTTATCTTTTCAGCCTTCTGTTGCTGGTTTCGTTTTTGTTTTTATCCATTTGCTGTATTTCTGATCTCTGTAGAGAGGTCGGGGTTCCTCCTGTGGGTTTAGGAGAAGGGAGACTTTGTGTCTTCGGTTTGCAAGTAGCTGGGTGCTACTTGTGGTTGGTACCCTCCCGTGTGGAGGAAGAGAGACTTGCGTCTCTGGTTGCCTTTGACAGGGTGTCATCGGTTGTTTCCCTCCGGGTTGGAGGAAGGGAGATTTATCTCCGATTGTGCTTCCCTCTGGGGTTCAGAGGAAGAGAGACTTGGGTCTCTAGGTTCCCCTCCGGGTTGGAGGAAGGGAGGCTTGTTCCTCCGGCTCTGGGCTTGTGAGTAGCAAGTCTGGTGGTTCCCTCCGTGTGTGGAGGAAGAGAGACCGTGTGTCTCTGGTTTCCAAGTGGCTGGAGTCACTTGTGGGTTCCTCCTGTTTGTTCAGGAGAAGGGAGATTGCTATCTCCGGTTGCAAGTAGCTGGGTGCTACTTGTTGATTCCCTCCGGTTTGGAGGAAGGGAGACTTGTCTCCGGTTCTGGGCTTGTGGATTCAAGTCCAGGGGTTCCCTCCAGGTCTGGAGGAAGAGAGACCTTGTGTCTCTGGTTTGCTAGTGACTGGTGTCACTAGTGGTTCCCTCCGGTTGGGAGGAAGAGGGGAGTTTGTTCCCCTGGTCAAGCTGTTTGGCAGCATTTGTTGCAGACTGAGTCTGCTGTTTCTAGCGTGAGCTAGTGGAAGCCACACTCGGTTTGAGTGTGGGGTGGATGTAGGTCTGGAGGACCGAACCACCTAAAAACCCCTTGTGCATTGTGGTTTGATTTGTTCATTTGTGCTTCCGCTAGATGAATGCATAGGGGCACTCCATGTGTTTGCTAACTGGTAGAACTGAATAGTTGATTAGCTTTCAGATTTGGTAAATCTGTCTAGTTAGCATCATAGTTCTAGTTTGGGCGAAATTTTATATTGAGTGAAAGTCTTGTTAGTATTCTAGTTTTAAATTGGGTGAAAGTTTTTAAAGGGTTATATTCATTCACCCCCCCTCTGAATACTGCATCGAACCCAACAATTGGTATCAGAGCGGTTCTCTGATTGTTCAGATCCAACGATCTGCAGAGGATCCTGGTGTCCCTTGTGCTTATCTGTTTCTACCCTTTGCTTCATTAATCTGTTTACGGATTTACTCAATGGGTTCTCCACCGGTTTTCAATGGCTCTGATTTTAACTCATGGATTAGCAGTCTTCACAATTATGTGAAAATGATTAATCCGGATCTGTGGAAGTTAATTTCACAAGGTCCCCACAGATTGCCAAAGGAAAAGTCCAAATGGACTAAAAGTCACAAGTCAAAATATGAAGAAAATCAGAAGGCCTTTAACCTGATGAGAGCTGCTATTGACAGAGCCTTATGGTCTTGTATTCATGATTGCAGGTCTGCCAAGGACATTATGGATGAGCTGAAGCTTGCTCAGAAGGGAAATGTCGACAACGGTCTGATGGCTGACGAGAGCAACCATGGTAGTGATCAAGATGAATCCGAAGAACGTGATGATGAGGAGGTAAACCCTTTCGAGAATTTTTCATTAGACGATTGGGAAGATGCCTATGCAAATCTGTTAAGATCCCGTAAGAAACTAGGGAAGAAATATAAAAGTCTGAAAAAGAAGCTGGAAAATCTAGGAGGTGAAAAACTTGAAACTCTGAAAACTGAAAATGAAATCTTAAGAAGACAACTACAAGACTTTGACTCTATTACTACAGATCTAGATCATTTGAAATCTGAAAAACAAACTTTTATGAAACAAATTGGTCTACACAAAGAGGAGAGTCAAAAGCTTGTTTGTGAAATTGTTGAACTAAAGGAAAGGCTTAGCTTCGTTGATCAGACTCATAACAATGACGCTGTTCAAAATGAAAGATTGGTGAGAGATTTAGAGTGTATCAATTCTGAATTGGAAGAATTGAAATCTGAGAATGAAAAACTCAAAAACCAATCCAAAGAATTTGAACATAGATCAATGTACCTTGAAAAAGAAAATGGTTTGATCTCTGAGAAATTGGAGGCTGAAAGAACAATGAATTCAGATATTCAGAAAAATCTTGACAAATTTCAATCTGAAAAACAACAAGAAATGTTTTATGAATGTCAGTCTTCAATAGATAAATTGGTGTTTGATGATGAACTCCTAGACCAGAACAGCAAACTGAAAGAGGAAATCAATAAGTTGAAACACCTAAACACACAGATGACAGATAGGCTAATGACGATTGAAAAAGGCAAGTGTGTGAGTGTGGATAATTCTGATAGGTTGATGAATGCTGAACAAGAAATTGAGAGTCTAAAAACCATCAACTTAATGTTAAATGGAAATGTCAGTTGCAGTGAACAGAAAATAGCTGGATATGAGCTTACTATCACATCCCTTCAACAAGAAGTTGATGATCTTTACAAGTCCTTATCTAAAACTGACAAGGAAATAGAATTAAAATAGGAAGTTGAAAAACTCAAGAGTCTGAATGATGCCTTGCATCAACAAGTCATTTCCTGTGAAACAGATCTGTCCAAATATGAAGCTAAAATTGCTGATTTGAATTTTGAGATTAAAGATTTGAAAAATTCTCTATCAAAATTTGTCAAAGGAAAGGACAATCTGAATAAGCTTCTTGGAAAGAGTGATAACTTTGAGAGACAAGGACTGGGCTATAGTCCGACAAATAAAAGGAGTAATGGGAATAAAACATCCACTATTTTTGTTAAAGCTTCCAATCAGAACACAACCTCTGCTCCTTCTGTCTTTCAATTCACTGCACAAAAATCAACTGTGAAACCCAAAACTGTGGAACAAACTCCAAAACAGAAAAAGGGTGAAAACTCACAGAAAAAGGAAAAAGGCACTCCTGTTGCTATAAAAAGGGCTACACACAATTCACATGATCTCACATACACTCATATTACAAAGGGGTCATGTTATTATTGTGGGAAAGGAGGTCACATAATGGAGGATTGTGGATTGATGTTAAAGGATGAGCATGCTAGTGGAACTTTACATTCTAGAAATTCTTTTGATAGAAACCATGCTGCTAGGAAGCCCGATGCCTCATGTTATTATTGTGGGAAACATGGTCATCTCATGAATGAATGTTTTATCATGAAAGAAGATAATAAACTATATGCCAGGTCTTCCATGCACTTTTATGATCCATATGGATCTAAACACAATTCTAGTCAGCACATTGTGTGTTTCAACTGTAATAAGCCTGGGCACAAGGCTGCTGAGTGCTGGTCTAGATCTACTTGGGGTAAAAATGGTTTTCATAGAAGAAATTCTTTTGCATGCTCCCACTGTGGGAAAAATGGGCATACAGTCAAGGACTGTTGGTATGTTCAAAAGAACTATGTTAAACCCCATTTTGTCAAATTTCCTGCAAAAACTTTTGTGAAAATTTCATGCTATAACTGTGGGAAGCCAGGCCATAAATCTGCTGAATGTTGGATGGTTAAGAACAAGCATCAAACTGTTCATGCATATAACAGAAAATCTTATGAACATGCTTATAAACATCACCCTGCTGTTAACATGTATCATAAGAACCAAAAACCAGCCAGTTCATGTAGATACTGTGGAAAATTTGGACATTCTATGGATGACTGTTCACTGATGAAATTTGATGATAATGTTGCTATGAAAATGTTTAGAAAACCTGTTAGGGCTAACGCAGGACCCAAAGCTACTTGGGTCCCTGCAGGATCAAGATGATCAAATATCTTGCAGGTGTGCCTTGGAGGGAGAAATAAAAGGGGGTTAACCAAGGCGCTCAAGAATGAAAACCCCATGATTGAACTTTTCAGGTCAGTTCTGAAATGTGTTTTAAATTCCATTATCTGAAACTGTGAGCATGAAAAATGTGTGCTTCATGTTGATTTGCTTGATTGATTGTTGATGATCTCTCCATGTCTAGCTGATCAGTCTGTATTCCAGACTCAGCTATTGAATTCATTTTTGCATATATCTGATGCTCTTCTCTTGCTATATGATTGAACTGAAATTGAATGCTTCGTTAAGCATATTCAGTTGATGCACTATATATGCTTTGTGTCAATGCATTGCATGCTTGTATTTAAATGCATACCTGGACTATGTGTGAATGGTTCATTTAGTGTACACAGTCTATGCATGTGTCTTATGTCTGCATACATCATTAGCATGACTGTCATTGAAGTTGTTCAATGCATGAAGGACTGCTTTATGTTGCATCGTCCTTGTTAACCCTGGTATATCAAATGGTATGTTACTAAAAGGCAGGGAAATCTGCCCGGAGGTTCCTACCATGTGTGAGATGGTCTTTGAGACCAGATCCTCCGCCTAGTACCATGGGTCTTGTCTGCATGTAGGACAGTATGTTGCATAGCATATCTCTTGCTTCATGATGTCAGGGGGAGCTGAGAGTTCTATTCAATTCATTGAATCCTATTCACTTCTCAGTGTTCTCATTCAAATGATTCATATTCTTTTGACATCAGATGTCATTGGACCATATTACCAATTGCTATCTTTTCCTCATCATTTTCACTAAACAACAGCTTTGCATCTGGTTTAGTACATTGAATGATGATTATTGCAATTGTTCACTTATAAGAATCACTCTTACAAATTGAAAAGAACTAAAGGTTTAACCTTTATAAATTGGAGAGTTAAGTGTCTGCACTTCAGAAATTGAGATAAAAGAAAACTTTTATAGCTCTTAATCTTTGTCTCATGGCTAAAATAGAAAAAGTTTTTTTTTTAATGCCTAAATGTGTTAATCTGGAAATGTCTAGAACAGGTGAACAAGAGTGTGTAATGTTTTTCAATCAATCACTCTAAAAGAATTAAGGGCAGCAGTAAACAAGATCATTAATGTTAAGAACTGAACATAGTGACAGAAGCAATGGCTGATTGCACTGAGAAACTGTGAACTCCTCCAAAAAGACAGGAGATCTCACATGTCATGAAGTGCCTTAGACTATCTCTGTTCATAGGGTCAAATCTATAAGGGGAGTCCTCACCAAGTAACTGAGGGTACTGGCCTCTAATCAAGGTGTACCCTTAATGACAAAAGTGAAGACTATTCCTCGTGGGTCTTGATCTGAAGTAGATCATATAGTTTATGCCTAGTAACTGGGGGTACCTGCCTCTTATCAAGGTGTACATCTAATGTCAACAGCATAAATGCCATAGGTCTATTCACTTAGTTCAGTTTCAGATATTGAAAAAAAAAATGAAAATCAAACTGCTGTAACCCTTCGAAAAATCAAAAGTCAATGAGTGAAAATTATTTTTATCAATACATATTCAAGTTGCCTCTCTTGAATTTCCTTGTTTAAACACAAAAGGGTATTATTTCAGACTTATCTATTAATACCATGTGCCCTAGATTCATTGCTATAAATGGAATCTAAAACTCTTTCTCAGGGGTCAGGTGTTTTACTCTAGATTTATCACTGATTAAACCTGAATTTTTGAAAATTGTATGAGTGGTGACTCTTATACTCTAAACAGTTGGTTATAATCATGCTTCCTTTCTGAACCTATGATTCAGCTGTTATCAAGTGATCCTCCTACCTTTTCTACCTGTGTTATCTGTTCATATTCCTTCTCAAAGGGGGAGCTTTTATTTAGGGGGAGAAATTGACTGAACTTTTATACATGCTATAATTTCTTAAATTATTTTTCTTTTTGATGAAGTCAAAGGGGGAGAATAATTTGAGTCTTCAGATTACCTCAGAATGCCTCACATCATCAGAATGACTCAATGTATTGAAAGTGTTGCCATCATCAAAAAGGGGGAGATTGTTGTGCCCATGCATGTGGTTTTGGTTTTGATGATGGTTTTAATGATGGCTTTGATGATTGGTTGTTGATGTGAGTTAATCAAATGTTCAGTCATCTTGCTGCTCAGTTTAGATTAACATATTTGATGTTCAGTCTTGTTACATGTTAAACTGATGCATAAAGCATTCATTGCTGTGGTTTTGATGATTGATATTGTATTTTGATGATAGCAATGATATAGTGTTTTCATGACATTGTGCCTTGATGATTGCATCATGACTGTGACTGGTACAACTGATATATTGTTTATGTTAGACTTATGTTATGTGCATAGTCTATACAGTGCATCGTGGGGTTTATGCCCTAAGTCTATTCACTGCACATGCATCATTCGTCCAAGTCCATACATTGGACTGTAGTGTGCATTTGGCGAACACATCGCAAGTCTAGACATTGCACTGTAGCATGCATTTCCTTAAAGTCTATACATCGGACTGGTTTGCATTGGCTAAGTATATACAACGTCAGCTCATGCCTTGTCTTAGACAAAGTCTACACAATGGCTTTGGGTCTCCAAGTCTATACAGTCTTTTGCTTCGCCAAAGTCTGTACATTGGTATGCATAGGCTAAGTGTTCACATCGTCAAGTACAATCATGCACTGGTCATGTAGTCTGTACAGCGTGAAGTCTATACTTTGGCACTGAAGCTTGCTCGTGCAAGTCTATACCTTGGACTGTTCTTCATGTCTGTACATCAGATTGTACATCATCTTCGTGCTGTTTCTGTACTTGAGTTTTCGTGTTGTTTCCCCTCACTAACACGAAAAGATCTCGTGTTGTATGAGCATACAACACTTCGTGTTGATTTCCATGCGTGACAGGAAAGCTTGTATGAGGTTAGACTTCGTGTCGTTTCCCTTGTCTTCATCTTCGTGTTGTTTTAGTGTCTACGTCTCCGTGTTGTTTTTATGTTTCTGTCTGAGTGTTGGTCTTTCGTTTTTTGACTTAGTGTCTTTTTCGCCTTGACCACACTTCGTGTCGATTCTTGGTTTTCTACACCCCGTGTCATTTCACCTCGTGCTGTTCTCACTGTCGTCGTGTTGTTTTCACCGCGTGTCGATTATTGTTTTTCACTTAGTGTTATTTTCACTTCGTGTCAACTTCACTTCGTGTCGTCTCTTTGTATTTCGTCTTCATGTTGTTTTCAACCCGTGTCGATTACTGTTTCGACTTCGTGTTGTTTTCAACCCGTGTCGATCACTGTTTTTACTTCGTGTCGTTCCTGTTACACTTCGTGTCATTTCTCCGTCTCAGGTCTTCGTGTCGTGTTTTCCACACCGCGTGTCATTGTCGCTTTAGTAACCTCATCTCGTGTCGGTTACTATTGTTTTCACTTCGTGTTGATTTCATTTCGTGTCAACTTCACCTCGTGTTGATTTCATTTCGTGTCAACTTCACCTCGTGTTGTTTTCATTTCGTGTCAACCTCGTCTTGGTGTCGTACTTACTTCGTGTCAGTTACTGTTGTTTCTGTGTCTTCGTGTCGTTTTGTTCCACTGCGTGCAGAACATTGCAGCACCTCGTGTTGCTTTCTGTATACCACCTCGTGTCGTTTCCCTTTTCTTTCTTCGTGTTGTTCTTCCTAGACCTTGTGTCTTTCGTTTGTTGAAACCATACTTCATGATTGGTTTCTGTCTTGTCTTCGTATGTACCTCGTGTCGTTTCCTTATTCTGTCTTCGTGTTGTCTCCGTGTTGTTGCCGTTTGTTAGCTCGTGTTGTTTCGTTCTAACCTCGTCCAGGTTTCTTCTAAAACGCTGTTCTTCTGATAAGTCTATACAGAGTTGTTCTTTAAACTGATGACTTATCCGATACCCTGTTTTACAGGTGCTTTGATCGTGAAGCTTAAGGAGGGCATGTGATCCGAGGCTGGAATAAAGTCTGCTGAGAGACTGCCACGTGGTCCGAATTCTTAGGGCTGGAAATGTGGAGGTCACACGTCGTGGCTGATGCTGCTGCTGCTGCTGCTATATATATGAGCATTCTTCCATAGATGAAGGTGATCGAATTGGCAAGAAGAGAAGCCAATACAGAGAGCCACGATCCAGAGAAGAAGAAAAAGAAAAGAAGAAGAGAAAGAGAGTGAGGAAGAGAAAGAAAGAGAGAGTGAGTAAGAGATCGAGATAGCAGAGTGTGAAGGGAAGAAGAGGAAGAAGAAAAGAGAAGAAGAGAGAGCTAGAGTGATAGAAGCTTCAACATAAGATCTGCTCCTACTGTACCGTGGATCAAATCCAGGCCAGCCAGCTCCTGCGAGAGCCACATTTGTTTTTATCTTTTCAGCCTTCTGTTGCTGGTTTCGTTTTTGTTTTTATCCATTTGCTGTATTTCCGATCCTCTGTAGAGAGGTCGGGGTTCCTCCTGTGGGTTCAGGAGAAGGGAGACTTTGTGTCTTCGGTTTGCAAGTAGCTGGGTGCTACTTGTGGTTGGTACCCTCCCGTGTGGAGGAAGAGAGACTTGCGTCTCTGGTTGCCTTTGACAGGGTGTCATCGGTTGTTTCCCTCCGGGTTGGAGGAAGGGAGATTTATCTCCGATTGTGCTTCCCTCTGGGGTTTAGAGGAAGAGAGACTTGGGTCTCTAGGTTCCCCTCCGGGTTGGAGGAAGGGAGGCTTGTTCCTCCGGCTCTGGGCTTGTGAGTAGCAAGTCCGGTGGTTCCCTCCGTGTGTGGAGGAAGAGAGACCGTGTGTCTCTGGTTTCCAAGTGGCTGGAGTCACTTGTGGGTTCCTCCTGTTTGTTCAGGAGAAGGGAGATTGCTATCTCCGGTTGCAAGTAGCTGGGTGCTACTTGTTGATTCCCTCCGGTTTGGAGGAAGGGAGACTTGTCTCCGGTTCTGGGCTTGTGGATTCAAGTCCAGGGGTTCCCTCCAGGTCTGGAGGAAGAGAGACCTTGTGTCTCTGGTTTGCTAGTGACTGGTGTCACTAGTGGTTCCCTCCGGTTGGGAGGAAGAGGGGAGTTTGTTCCCCTGGTCAAGCTGTTTGGCAGCATTTGTTGCAGACTGAGTCTGCTGTTTCTAGCGTGAGCTAGTGGAAGCCACACTCGGTTTGAGTGTGGGGTGGATGTAGGTCTGGAGGACCGAACCACCTAAAAACTCCTTGTGCATTGTGGTTTGATTTGTTCATTTGTGCTTCCGCTAGATGAATGCATAGGGGCACTCCATGTGTTTGCTAACTGGTAGAACTGAATAGTTGATTAGCTTTCAGATTTGGTAAATCTGTCTAGTTAGCATCATAGTTCTAGTTTGGGCGAAATTTTATATTGAGTGAAAGTCTTGTTAGTATTCTAGTTTTAAATTGGGTGAAAGTTTTAAAGGGTTATATTCATTTGAATACTGCATCGAACCCAACAAAATAGTCATCAGAGTTCATGATAAAATAGTTATGCATTGAATGCCCAGACAGCCCACAATAGTGGCATGAACTAGCAGGTTTCATGTTCCTCTTATGTACACTAGCATGAACTTGAGCATTATAAGAGTGAGCACGAGGGTTTCTGTTATTATTATGAAACTTTTTCTTTTCATGACCAGCCACTCGGCAAGCAGTAACTTGGTGGCCTGGTCTTCTGCAATTTGAGCAAACAGGAGTTCTTTTAAAAACAAGTTTGTTCCTACCAAATTCTTTGGAATTTCTATTCCTACCCTGGACATGCTGGTTCAGAGAAGCAGTTTTGTTTATATTAAAAGCATGTTGGTTAGCATAAGATTTAGCATGATGTGAGAGTGGTTTTTTATTTCCATTAGCAAACCAACATTGAGCAAAGGTGTGGCCTAATCTACCACAATGAGAGCATTCACTTTTCTTTGAATGAACAGCAGGATTTTTATCATGATATTTCCTAGCATTCAAATCATCCAGTTCTTTTAATTCACACTCATGCATCAAATGGCCAATTCTATGGCAGTAATAACCTGACATTTTCTTTTTCTGAACCTCATGATTTCTGACATGAGTTTTCCTGACATGCATTTTACTGGCATTCATGTCATCTTTTCCTTTCAGCTTGCATTTATGTATTTGATGATCAGCTTTATGACAATTAGAGCATGACATGAGTTTCCTGTTAGCATGAGATTTAAAAACAGGATGCATGTAAGTAGTAGAGGCCATTTTGTTCTTTCCTTTTTATTTTTCAGTTGGCTTCAGAATTCTTTGAGCAGTAAATTGAAACACTGAAGAATTGGCTGAACTAACAGAGGCAACATTTGAAACAGCTGAAGTTTGAATCTTATTTTCAAAACTCTTTCTCTTTGTTGGGTTATAGCCCAACCCTTCTTTTTGAAAATTGACTTTAACACCTAGCAGTTTATCTAGATTTTCTTGACCATCAACAAATCTGGACAAAGAATTTTTCAAGTCATGAATTTCATTTTCCAAAGAGACAATCAACAATTCAGAGTTGGCAATTTCTTCATCACTATCTACAAGTTTATCATTAAGCCTTGAATTCAAAATCTTAAGATTCTCAACTTCAATTTTAAGATTATCTGAGCTCTCTGAATTATCCAATAACACACTCTTTCCTTTTCAAACACAAGAAGCCTCTTAGCCATACTACTGTTCAACATTTTCAGTTTTTCAATTTCTTCCTTGAACTTGTCATTCTGAGTCAGTTCCTTTATTAAGATCTGATCTTCACAAGGTGGTTCAAATTGTTGATTAGATTCAGATTTTTCAGTTAGCAGTTTATTTTCTCGTTCAAGGTTTCTAACTTTTTGAACATTTTCTTCAATGATTTTCCTGAGAGAGTCATTTTCAGATTTAAGTTCATTTAGTTCTGAGTTAACAGATACTTGATTCTCAAGCTCACGAATCTTAGATATAGAAGCATCATTTGTTTGTTTCAATTTTAAACAATTTTGACATGAAGAGGAATTTGCACTGTTTAATCTAGTACCCCTTTTCAGTTTCTTATGTTCCCTTTTAAATTTTTCATATAACCCCAACAAGTCAGCATAAGTATTTTCCCAATCATCCACAGTATAATGTTGGAAAGGGTTTACCTGATCATCATTGTCCTCTTCATCACTTTGATTGTTGCTGTGATCAGTCCCATTGGCCATCATGCAGGCGTCCTTCTTTGACTGGAAAGCTATCTTCAGTTTGTCCAAGATTTCGGCGGCTTGACCTGCAATGATAAAAACACGAGTGTAAGGCCTTGTCAGTGGCAGCCTTCATAATTTCCATAGCCTTCATGTTTTGATCACACATGTATCTATCACTGTCAGTCCATTTGGACGTTTTCTTTGGTAGTATGTATGGACCATGCGAAATCAACTTCCACAGATCCGGATCAAGTTGTTTAACATAGGTACGCAGACCTCTAAGCCACAACTTAAATCCAGAACCACTAAAGATCGGTGGATGCTTCATTGAAATCAGTTCAGGAGTAAAACCAAGCAATAAAACCCAATCAGAAATGCACCTATCAGACTAGCAGGATCCCCTACAGATCGTTGAATCTGGAAAAATAGGGAACTGCTCTGATACCAATTGATGTAATCAACGATGGTCTAAATGATCCAAAGGGGGGGGGGTGAATGGATCCTTAAAAAAATTCCCAAATTATAAAATCAATAGCGGAATAAAACACGTTGAAGGAGTTTGAACACCTCCACTGAACTGAGCTACCAAACCGACTTAAGAGACTAAAAACAAATACTTGAAGTGTTAACACCAAAACCTATATAGACGGAACAAAATGCAGCCAAATAGATGACGGGCAAGAATTACGATAGAACAGATTGGAGGCTCACTTCTCACAGCAGAATAGATTTCTCTCGAGACACTGATCAAACAACAGATGAGCAAACATAGTAAGCATTAGATGGTAAACATAAAAAATCTAAGCATTCATCTAGCGGAGAGGATAGAGAGAAATCAAACCACAGAATACACAATCGATTTTTAGGTGGTTTGGTCTGCAACTCGCAGACCTACGTCCACCCCACACTCAAACCGAGTGTGGCTTCACTAACAGCTGGGCAACACAGCTTGCCAACAGACTCTGATACACAGCTTACCCAGGGGAACAACCTCCCCTCTTCCTCCTACCCGGAGGGAACCTCTAGCAACGCACGGTTACTAGAAACCAGAGACTCACGTCTCTCTTCCTCTATACCAAGAAGGAACCCCACTGGCAGCAGCCCCGCTACCAGTGAACCAGCCAGTAGCACTCAGCTACTAGCAACCCACCAGAGCCCTAGCCTCGCTTCCTCCTAGCCCGGAGGGAACCCACAAGCAGCCCCGCCTGCTGCTTGCAAACCGGAGGAACCAGCCTCCCTTCCTCCACACAGGAGGGAACTATCACCAGTAGCATTCTGCTACCAGCACAAACCGGAGACACACCCGTCTCCCTACTCCTGATCCCTCAGGAGGAACCCAAAACTCAAAAAGGGATCGAAAGAACAAGAATAGAAATGAAGTAAAAATAGTAGATGACTCTGGATTTGATCCACGAGTCAGGACAGTTCTTCAAGATAAGCTCCTTCTTCTTTTCTTACTCTCATGGATTCTCCCTCTTATGCTGCTGCTGTTCTCTCTTTCTCTCTCTCTCACTCTTGAAATCTTCTCTGCTGGCCTATCTCTCTCGAGTTCTCTTTCTGCTCTCAGATGGCCTCTTTTGCTTCACTTCTTCCTTGGAGTGAGCTATTCTTTTCTGAAGATGAAGAAGGATTTATATACCAATAACAGGGGCTCCGGAGGATAGGGTAGAGACGCCCTAGAGAGCTTCGATGGGTTGGTCCACGTGGTGAAGTAGCAGGCCCCAGCTTCCACGTGTCTGACTGCTGGCACGTCCTTTGTTATAGGATCACGTGCCCTTTCATAATTGGGGTCTCCTTGTACTACATCGAAATATTCTAGTAATTTACCACACTTACTGTTTCTGGAGACTGACCGCGTTGACGCACTGGCATCACTGCGTCTACTCTTTGCTTCTACACATTTGAATTTGCCCCACTGCGTCGACCCTGCTGTGGATAGCGTTGACGCGTTGAAGACAGCCAGAGATAAGTCGCCCCTTTCTTGAACTGCTGCGTCGACGTTGCCAGTTGGTGGCGTTGACGTACGGATGAAAATCAGAAGTGTGTATTGGCCTCTCTTCCGCCGCTGCGTTGACGCTGCTTGTTGATGGCGTTGACGCACGAACATGTACATTAAGGCCTGTCTTGCCTTGTATATTGGCGTCTCTTAAGCCACTGCGTCGACGCTGCTTGTTGATGGCGTTGACGCATTGAGCACCCTGCATTTGTTTTGTTCCTGTTAAACATTTATTAAAACTTAAGTGTCTATATCAATTATCTTATTGTTGTCATCATCAAAACCAGGAGTACAACACTTTTTATATTCCCTTCCAAAAGGAATTCAAAGGAATTAATATATACATTTGTACAATAATAATCTGTCACCCAAGAATCTATTGTGTGTGATCCTCTAGGCCCATAGTCACTCCAGTTTAAGGCCCATTAACTTCTAATTCCCAATTAGAAGTAAATTAAACTTATTATTCGCTTCTACTAGAGCCGAATAATAGTTTAATTTATTCCGAACCTTTGATCACATTGGGTCAAGCAAATCCGCGTGATCCTAGAGGACACCGGGTTTAAACCAGCCTGTCTGGTACCTATAAGTCCACAGTTACCGCATCGATATAATCCATCGCTCCTTCTATGAGTCTGGTATGATGTAGGGTATGGTTTCCGTCAAACCCCATGATCGTACCATTTGACCATGACCTCCTTAAAGTGTATGACGTCCGTTCTAAATAAACTCACATGACCCTGGCCATGGATTTAACGGAGCATTAATGTCATGACCCATTAACTGTCTGATATATACCCGACAGTGAGCGATCCCCTCTTGACCATTGATGATCTTCACACGTATCTTGGAGTGGTTAATGACTCGGCAACTCATGACTTATGGTTAAAGTCACTTAGCCAAGTAATTAAACCATTCCAGTTCTCGTGTAAGATCCGATCAATGTCTCAGGTCAAAGGACCAACGATGCTACTGAGACCGTGGGATCTTCAGTTGACATTAGGTATAATCAACCATCTGAAGATCCAATAGCGGATCAGTTCAGTGCACTTCCTCCCATGACGTACACCTACACATATGTGTTGGTGCCCCGCACCAATGACCATGAGACTGGTCAGTCACACATCATGTATACTGGTTTAATAGGTAATCAAAGTCCCAGAGTGATTACCCTCCAACCAGGAACAGTTTAATGTATGTGTCCATGTAAAGTCAGTCTCATGTTCGAGATCCCATCTCGAGTTGACTTTACAACCACATATCATAGGGACATCGTAAAGTAATATACAATCACACATTTATGCTCAAATACCACTTTATTAATAATGAACAAGATCGTACATCCATCGGGTCTACTCGACCCAAAATTGTCCTGTAGCACACCGTCACTAAGAATCTCCCACTTGAACTACAGCCAATTACCCACAACTTTTAGGCCCATCTTATCCCGATGGCGCTCAAATACAGTCTGTGTCAAAGGCTTACTCAGTGGATCTGCTATGTTATCTTCTGACGGTACACGCTCTACCGCCACATCTCCACGATCAAAAATCTCTCGAATAAGGTGGAAGCGCCTGAGAATATGCTTCGACCTTTGGTGAGATCTTGGTTCCCTCGCCTGGGCGATGGCCCCATTATTATCATAAAATAATGGGATGGGAGCTGATATCTCGGGAACTACACCGAGTTCCAAGATGAATTTCTTCATCCAGACGGCATCCTTAGCAGCTTCAGCTGCAGTAATATATTCTGCCTCCATCGTCGAATCTGCAATCGTATCTTGCTTGGAGCTGCTCCAACTGACTGCCCCTCCATTCAACATGAATACAAATCCTGACATGGATTTGCAGTCATCTGGATCTGACTAGAAACTAGAGTATGTGTAAGCTCTAACCTGTAGGTCCTCTCCTCTATAAAGCGGAAAAAGATCCTTAGCCCTTCGCAAGTACTTAAGGATGCCCTTTACTACCTTCTAGTGCTCTTCGCCTGGATTTACCTGATATCTACTCACAATGCTCAAAGCATTGGCAACATCAGGACTGGTACATAGCATTGCATACATGATTGACCCTATCGCCGAAGCATAGGGTACCTTATTCATGTGTTCCACCTCCTCATAAGTTTTAGGACACATCCCCTTGGGTAGGGAAATTCCATGTCTCATGGAAATGAGACATCTCTTGGAATTTTCCATCCTAAACCTTTTGAGGATAGTGTCTATGTACTTGGATTGGGATAATCCTAGCATCCTTTTAGATCTATCTCGGTAGATCCTTATGCCCAGCACATAGGATGCTTCTCCCAAATCCTTCATGGAGAACGTCGTGGATAACCAAGACTTAGTTGATGTTAACATCTCTACATCATTCCCAATGAGTAAGATGTCATCAACATAAAAGACCAAGAAGGTCACAGAGCTCCCACTGACCTTCTTGTAAACACAGGGTTCAACTTCATTCTGAATGAAGTTGAAAGATTTGACAGCCTCATCAAATCTTAAGTTCCAGCTTCGAGATGCCTGCTTTAATCCATAAATGGACCTTTGAAGTTTGCATACCTTATTATGATGTAGCTTGGAGGTGAATCCTTCAGGTTGTACCATGTACACCTCTTCTGACAGATTTCTATTAAGAAAAGCTGTCTTCACATCCATTTGTCAGATCTCATAATCCAGATATGCAGCAATGGCGAGAAGGATTATGATTGACTTAACCATGGCTACTGGTGAAAATGCATCATCATAGTCAATGCCTTGTGTTTGACGATATCCTTTTGCCACTAGTCTAGCCTTGTATGTGTCAATCTGTCCATCTGCACCGATTTTCCTTTTGAAAATCCATTTGTAGCCGATATGGACTTTCCCTTCGGGTACATTAACAAAATTCAAACTTTGTTTGTGTACATGGACTGGATCTCTGAATCCATTGCCTCTTACCATTTCTCGGAGTCCGCACTACAGATTGCATCCTGGTACGATTGAGGATCTTCATCCTCATCGATACATACCTTAGAGGACCTCTCTGAGACATGTCCAGCATATCTCTCAGGTTCTCTTGGTAGTCTACCAGATATCCGTAGTGTCTGTGTTTCACTCTGAATAGGATTAACCGATACAGTCTCATCTAATGAGTTTGTGTCTACGGGTTGTGGCTCTTGGACCTCATCCAATTCTATCTGGCTCCCACTATTTTTCTGGAGAAGATATTTTCTTTCTAGAAATACAGCTCTATTAGCCACTAAGACCCTTTGCTCAGAAGGGTGATAGAAGCAATATCCAAATGTCAGCTTTGGATATCCCACAAACCTACACTTATCGGTTCTCGACTCAAGCTTATCACTATCATTCTTCTTTACATGGGCAGGACACCCCCAAATTTTAATGTGATTAAAATTTAGTTTCCTGCCCTTCCATATCTCATATGGTATAGAAGGAACAGATTTACTTGAGATCCTATTCATTAAATAAGCCGCAGTCTCTAATGCATAGCCCCACAGAGATAAGGGTAGTCCTGACATAGACATCATGGATCGGACCATGTCTAACAAGGTCATGTTTCTCCTTTCGGATACACCATTGTATTGTGGTGTATACGGTGGAGTCCATTGAGAAACAATTCCATTATCTTTAAGATAAGAAGTGAATTCATGACTAAGGTATTCACCTCCTCGATCCGATCGAAGAGCCTTAATACTCTTGCCAGTCTGTTTCTCAACTTCATTCTTGTATTCCTTAAACTTCTCAAAGGCTTGTGATTTATGTCTCATTAAATACACATAGCCATATCTCGAGAAGTTATCAATAAAAGAAATGAAATAGAGGTGACCCCCTTTTACCTCCATGGACATGGGTCAACACACATCCGAATGTATGAGCTCGAGAAGGTCAACAGTCCTCTCACCATGTCCACTAAAGGGAGCCTTGGTCATCTTCCCCATAAGACACGACTCATAGGTATCAAATGGCTTGTATTCAAATGAATTCAAATACCCATTTGAGTGTAGGTGAGAGACTCTTTTCTCGCCTACATGACCAAGCCTGCAATGCCTTAGATATGCAGAATTCACTTCATTAGCATTGGAAACCTGTATAACATTAGAACATGTATCTAATAAATAAAGACCATTGACTAATGAATCATTGGCTATAATCAAACCATTATTCATTATAGAGCACCCAGTACTATTAAAAGCCAATGTATATCCAACGTTATACAAGTCAGAGATTGAAATAATATTCTTAATAATATTAGGAACATAATAACAGTCATTCAACACTAGAATGACTCATGAAGGTAAACTGAGGCGTGCAGTCCCGACAGCTTTGGGAGAAACTAAAGTTCCATTGCCCATCCTCAGTTCAATCTCCTTTTTGCCCAGCCGCCTTCTATTTGCTAGCTCCTGCACAGAGTTACAGATATGAGATGCATATCCAGTATCCAATACCCATGATGTGGATTCCATATATGACAAATTAAGATCTATGACAAAAATACATTCATTTAGAATTGCCTTGCAATTCCTTTTCCAATGCCATGTTTCCCCGCATCGAAAACACTTGTCTTCTTTTTTATTCTTCTTGCCCTTCCCTTTGTCAACTTTGGCGAGTTGCTTACCCATGACCTTCTTCTTTCCCTTCCCTTTGTCACCTTTGATGGATATCTCGGTGGTCTTCTTTTCTTGTTGGCCCGGCCAACAATCATCACAGAAGAAGATGGTTTATCTTTCTGCATAGTTCCTTCAGCACTATTTAACATGTTGAGCAGCTCCGAGAGAGTTGCATCAATTCTATTCATGTTAAAGTTTATGATGAAGGAAGAAAAAGAATCGGGCAATGACTGGAGTATAAGATCAATGCACAGTTCAAGATCCAACTTGAACCCCAATGCATTGAGTCTCTCAATCCACTCCATCATTTTCAGTACATGAGCCTGTACTGAAGCACCCTCTGACATCCGTGTCCTGAAAAGCTTCTTGGAGATGTCATACCTCTCAATCCTACCCTGCTCCTCGAAGAGCTGGCGTAGATTAAGAAGTATGCTTCTACAATCAGTCTTTTCGAATTGCCTCTGCAGCTCGGGAGCCATAGAGGCCAGCATGAAATATTGGGCAAGGGAAGAGTCTTCAGACCATTTGGCATAAGTCATTAACTCGCCCTCGTCGGCATCGAGAGCTGGCTCAGAATGAACCGTGTCTAACACGTAAGCTATTTTTTCGGTGGTGAGGACTATGCGTAGATTACGCTGCCAATCCGAGTAGTTCGGTCCAGTCAGTCTGTTGGGATCCAAGATGCCGCGGAGGGGGTTGGATGACGACATTGTAATCTGGATAAGAAATAAAAGACAACTTAGCATGTGTTCAAATTCTAACTTAGATGTGGTTTTCTATCTTAGTTAGTCCCACTATTTTTCGATCGAACTATATAACCCTCAGTATATAGAACGGGAGATCAGCGAGATCAACCTAGTGGGTCAGAATCCCAACGAGACTGAGGTACGACCTTGTGGAAAGCACAACAAGCCATACACCATCTCAAGGGCAGTCAACATGTACTTGCATCTAATGCAATATCCGATATTTGGCCCCCGAGAAATTATCCCCTTATGGAAAGCACAATAAAGGATATTCTCGGTTAGATCTAACCATCATTACTACATAGCAATGAGTTCATGACCCGACCCTTGTGGAAAGCACAACAAGGCCGAGTTCAATTCCTCACCCCATTGAGGCCGAGCCTTGGAGCTTTATCCCGCCCCCAAACTCATGGACCTTGTGGAAAGCACAACAAATCTGTGAAATGAAGACGTTCATTCACTCCATAATGATGGAGGGCCACGACGACTCCTAGAGCCACGCTTACCAGATCTAAAATTTAATCATGAGGGAATTTGATTTTATCTTCATCTCACCCTAGGTGGTAATATAAATATATCTAATATATTTACCGTACCTAGTAGTTTGCAGAAAGTAAATGTTTCCAATGCAAAATTAAATCGCAAGTGATCATGGACTTTATTCCTAATGTAACTAAGACATCTGGCCCACTTCCGAAGCAGCTGGATCGTCCTCGTCGGGTGTGCTCCGCGCTTTCAAACTCCGACACCGCATTAATTACAACTTTTACACGGCACGCAGGCTGGGGAAATATAAATTACATGTCAATAAAATTCCAGTAGCCCTTAGGGTGAGTACAACTGTAAAGGGAGATAGAAGTACATAGGAATTTTAACAGAGAGAGAAAGGAGGTTCGCAGACCCCAATTAATTACATTAACCAAATCCATGATCACTTGCCAACCCATTCATGTAAAATTCAATCAAGGATTATTTTTTGAAAATAATCCTAACTTTTAGATTTAAAAAATGGGATGTGTAAACAAAAATAGTCTAGCTTTGTTTAATTTAAAAAATCGAATCAGGATTAACTAAAATTAAACATATAAGCAAGCCAATGCAAGGTAAATAAAGCAACTCACGTAAAGAACCATCATTTATAACATGGGCATGCATATTTGAATCTGATTCAAATAAGTCAGATAATTAAGATAATTATATAAATTTAATTATCCAATAATCAAATTTAAAATGAAAATTTAAACATGACATTCATTTAAATTTAAATTCAAACTAATTATCCAATAATTTTGTTTGAAAATAAATTTAAATAATGTAATTATCCTCAATTATCAATATTCTAAAATTCAAAATTTAAATTTAACAATTTTCTAATAATTAAAATTCAAATATTTGAATTTTATACATTTAATCTTTAATAAAATTCAAATTTTGATTTTACTAATTATCTAATAATTAAAAATTAAAAATTAAATTTTTACTAAAGTAACTTCAATTATTATCATTTTATGTCAAGATAAATAGTAATTATCTCACCACAGTAAATTCAAAAAGGTTGAATAAAATTTACCATTTGAATTTTACTATTGAGATAACACAATTAATAATTGAGATAAAAAATTAGATTAATTTACTGTACATTTATATATATATATATATCATATATATATATGAAGGCACACATAAATTAAACAAAAGAAAACAATTTTTTTTAAATAAATAAAAAAACGTCGGCAGGCCATGGGCTCGGCCGCCCACGCGGGACGCGTGGGCGGTCACGCCCACGCCCGCGCCCGCACTCGGGCACTTGCGTTGCAATCGCCGCCCGCGGCGCGCCCGCCAAGAGGGGCGCTCCCACGTGCGCCGCGAGGGCGGCGCACGCGGTTGGGCGCAGTGTGATCAAACGGGCCGATTTTTTTTTTAAAAAAATACATTTGCTACATAGATGCCCAGCATACTGGAAGAACAGAGATGCACAACATCCCCTTCTACAAATAATAATTAAAGATTTTAATTCCCCTACAAACATGGTTCTATACTACGATAAAACACTGACCAGAGAGTAAACCTGGCTCTGATACCACTGTAAGGTTCCACACAGCACCATCGGGCAACGCATCGGAAAATAAAAATTTATTTGCCCGAACCCGACTGCATGGAATCCTAGATCTATGCTCTGATCGACGTTTTAATCGCCCCAACCCCTAACTATGGGTTGCGTATTTATACCTTGCGCGGAACGACGCTGTCCGCAGTGCCCGATGCAGAATACCGAGCCACACAGATGCATGACCTCTAGAGCTGATCCGCACGGATCCTTGCGCAGCGACGGTACCCCCCGGCACGACCTTTCCCGAGCTACCCTTTCTAGAGAGAAAGAGCTTCTAGAGAGAGAGAGCAAGAGAGAGAGAGGGCGAGGAGTTAATCACTCCTTCTCTTGCTTATGTGCTTGATTAGGCCAAGAGAAGGAAGTGATTCTCGTAGCATTCATATATATAGAATTTGGCCTTTTCTAAAAGAGCTTCAAAGGACCAAAACTTTATATATGACTTTTCTATTATTATACATATATATTAAGCCCTTTTTATATTCCCTTCCAAAAGGAATTCAAAGGAATTAATATATACATTTGTACAATAATAATCTGTCACCCAAGAATCCATTGTGTGTGATTCTCTAGGCCCATAGTCACTCTAGTTTAAGGCCCATTAACTTCTAATTCTCAATTAGAAGTAAATTAAACTTATTGTTCGCTTCTACTAGAGCCAAATAGTAGTTTAATTTATTCCGAACCTTTGATCACGTTGGGTCAAGCAAATCCGTGTGATCCTAGAGGACACCGGGTTTAAACCAGCCTGTCTGGTACCTGTAAGTCCACAGTTACCGCATCGATATAATCCCTCGCTCCTTCTATGAGTCTGGTATGATCTAGGGTATGGTTTCCGTCAAACCCCATGATCGTACCATTTGACCATGACCTCCTTAAAGTGTATGACGTCCGTTCTAAACGAACTCACATGACCCTGACCAGAGATTTAACGGAGCGTCAATGTCATGACCCATTAACTATCTGATATATACCCGACAGTGAGCGATCCCCTCTTGACCATTGATGATCTTCACACGTATCCTGGAGTGGTTAATGACTCGGTAACTCATGACTTATTGTTAAAGTCACTTAGCCAAGTAATTAAACCATTCCAGTCCTCATGTAAGATCCGATCAATGTCTCAGGTCAAAGGACCAACGATGCTACTGAGACCGTTGGATCTTCAGTTGACATTTGATATAATCAACCATCTGAAGATCCAATAGCGGATCAGTTCAGTGCACTTCCTCCTAGGACGTACACCTACACATATGTGTTGGTGCCCTGCACCAATGACCATGAGACTGGTCAGTCACACATCATGTGTACTGGTGTAATAGGTAATCAAAGTCCCCGAGTGATTACCCTCCAACCAGGAACAATTTAAGGTATGTGTCTATGTAAAGTCAGTCTCATGTTCGAGATCCCATCTCGAGTTAACTTTACAACCACATATCCTAGGGACATCGTAAAGTAATATACAATCACATATTTATGCTCAAATACCACTTTATTAATAATGAACAAGATCGTACATCTATCGGGTCTACCCGACCCAAAATTAGCCTGTAGCACACCAACACTAACATAAACTACTATGCTCATGCAATGACTGCTGCAAGGACTCAAGATACAAGACTGACTAACTTTAAGACTTAAGACTCCGACAACATGCAAGCACACAATTACCAACGCATGCAACACACAATAACTTAAAAGTAATAGAACATAGCATATAGCTAGATAACTCTCCCCCTTTTTCATCAACAAACAACAAGGGGAGCCGGGTGTACAAGTAGCAAGTGCCAACGGGAAGTACTAAGACTTAATCAGATCCGGAGGATGGCGGGGGAGGAGGTCGGCGAATATAATCCACGATGGCTTGGAACTGTTCGGTTTGAGCATCCATGGCGGTTTTGAGATAGTCAAGGGAGGTGTGGATGGACTGGAATTCCTGGAGATATGTGGTATGATTAAGCTTCAATTCGGCCACATCCTGAGTAAGAGTATCCACTGTCTCCCTTAGTTAATCCACATCACCACTCAAGGTCTCCATAGTCAATTGTATCCCATGAACATCCGTGGAGGCGGCGGAAGTGCTGGAGGTCCCGCCATGTACAGGCTGATCGTCGGCTTCTTCTTCTTCCTCATCCGAATCAACTGCAGGTTCTTTCTCTTTCATAGATTTTAGATGCCGAACCAAATGACCGTGAGCATTTGTCTCATAGCCCATATTCTTGCAAATGGAATGAATGGTGTAGATATCACCCTCTCTCAAGGTTTGACAAAGATCCTTGCTCAAATCAATGGCAGCCTTACAAAAAATAGCAGTTAAGGCGGCGTCATATGGAAGAGTGTGGTTCCAATTGTGAAGACATGCAGTGATATGACCAAAGAAGAGTGCAAGGAAATTGATCTGCTACCCTTGCAGTAGATTAGCAATAATAAAAGTCTGAATATCTGTGACTTTTTCCCTTCCTCTTGCCTTTGGAAGCAAAATAGTGGTCACCATATGATGGAGAATGCGCTGCAATGGGGGAAAATGATTGGCGTTTAAGCCACTGATGGTTCTATCTTGCATTTCGTCCCCGGTCAAGAGTTTATATGCCACATCTTCATCAATCATTGCCTCCCCATGAAGTTCTCCAGTAAGAGGCATCTTAAAAGCATTAGCTAACTGTTCTTCAGAGATACCAAGAATTTGTCCATTCACCACTATCATGTATTTGTTGTTCTTGAAAAACATATTTCTATAGTATTGAAGGACAAGAGAATGATATATATTCCGGTGATCAGCCATAAACGAAAGAAGGTTCAGTTGATTTTTTACCAAAGGGAGCAACTCAGGGAGTCCTTGGTGAAGATCGTTGAAATCAACTGCTCGCAGTCGGAGTACCTTCCGATCCATCATTTTGAATTGCACGGGAGTGGGCTTCTCCAGAATGGCTTCATGCTCTTTGCGCTTAGCCCGAGCTTCCCTCTTTCGGCCGGATTCCTCAGCGGGTTCCTTGCCCAGCGCTCGTCGTTTGGGTGCCATGGGGGAAACAATCTTGTGTGAAGACGAAAGAGGAGATGAGGAGTTGATTTGGGGCGACAATGTAGCCCTTACCGCGGATGGGAGGAATCTCCACGGATCATCCGCGCTCCAGGGAACAAACAGTTGAAGGAGAGGCTCTCTTATGGGGTGAGCTTCCCCAAGAGCAGTTGCCAGCAACTGAAGAGAAAAAGAAAAAGAAGAAGAGAAGACCTAGAAACAAGAAGAAGAGTGCGGTGGTCCTTTCTTGCAACACCCTCTCAGCATTATTTGACACAGCCCTCTCCCTGAGAGAGGAAGAGCAAGAGGCGCTTGTTGAGCCGTCAGAGGTGAATCAGGCTGAAGCATCCACCTCCCAACATGCCACCAGGTCAGGAAGAACGTGGGGACGCCCTCCTCAGGCCAACCACAACATCCTGCTTAGGGGGGAACAGCCATATCACATCCCCGAGCCTAGGGTCCAAGGCATGGAGATCCCCCCTCCATCGGGCCTCTACCCCGGAGAACCAAGTGGCCAGAGTGCCCCGTCATTCATTGAATTTCTTACAACTCAGGGGGGAGGACAGTCATGCCCCCGCGAGTCTCGGCAGACCAAAGGGGCAGGCAGCCCCTCGGCTCCGTCTGCAGCAATCCCTCCTCGGCCAAGGGAAGAGCCCGACAACATCCCAAATCTAGTCGAGTTCTTGCAAGAAAAGGAAGTGACCCAGCAGGCCCCACAAGCTCAAGCGGCATCTGACCCAGTGGAGGAGGCACCCGTTGAGTCGGCTCCCCAGGCCCAGACTGGGGGCAGGCACAGTAGAGCCGAAGAAATGAAGTTGCTCGAAGTCCGAGCTAGCAACAGAATAGTCAAACACTTGAAGAAGATCCCAGCCAGGTTTACCGTCTGGAAATCCTATCCTTAGATGAAGAAACACAGCAAGCTGTCATCGCCGCACTCCAGACACCAGCATATGTTGAAGCCTGCCTTGCAGAAATGTCACCTGAGGTACCTGTGGCCTTCACTGAAGAGGACATGCTTTTACCAACCTACAGTCACAACAGGCCACTCTACATGAAGGGGCAGCTGAATGGGCATCCCATCAACAGAGTCTTGATCGACCCTGGGGCAGCAGTGAACATACTCCCCTATCGGGTGTATCAGAAGCATTACTTTGACGTACACCTGGTCGAGGTCAGGAACGTCAAGATTGCCGGCTTCAACCAGAAGTGCGAAGTCCCTATGGGGGTCGCAGAGTTCAACCTCTCCCTCGGTGACTTCACCACCAAGGTCTAATTCCATGTGATCAACTCCAACACCTCTTACAAGGCGTTGCTCGGCCGACCTTGGCTACATCAAAATAGGGTGGTACCATCCACTCTGCACCAATGCATCAAGTACCCCGGCAACGGGAAAGAGGAGAGAATCTTCGCCGACCTCCATCCTTTCGAAGTGTTCGAATGTCACTTGTCGGATGCTAATCTTTATTTGGAAAAGCCGAAGCAAGCCTCCCAAGCTACTCAAGACAAAGGAAAGAAAAAGGCAGAGCTTGACAGCTGGTTCCCTCCACCACCGCCTGGCTATGTGGCTCCCCCTCAGGTGTCATTCGTTTCTGAAGCAGAAGGGGTATTCCGAGCCACCTACCTTCCCATCTACCCTACACCGGGAACACCATACCTTGAAGACTTGCTGGAAGACATCAGGGTCCCTCCCGGGATCATCAAGCCTCTTGCAGAAGCTGACTGCCAGGTGGCTGAACCGTTAAGGACCTTCGAGGTGCCCAACCCCGAGGGTCTGCCTACCATCTTTTATGTGGCCAAGGAGCACCCGGTCAAGGGGGATGATGATTGTAGACTCCCCGATGAGCTGCACGACCCACTCGTCCCAATAATGGGACTTCCTGACACAGCCGGTCCTGTGCTCAAGATGGCCAGAAAGCAAGGGATCCCCTTCTGCCAGCTCTCCAGTCGGAAAGAAATGTTCAAGAAAATGTGGAACCCGCCAAACCTGGACCGGCGGTTGTTGCAAATCACCCGACATCCAGGATTGGGCTTTTCACTAGAAGATTCCTATGAAGCTGATGTGATATCAGTCTCGGCTCTAGGCAGCAATAGCCACGCAGGCACTGCAGGCCCATGGCCGGTTGAAGGCCGTCAACATCTTATGCCTTTGGCCAACGAAGAACAAGATGAAGAAATATTCCTATGGAATCCACCTCCCTGTAGGAATAAGGGGAAGACCTCGTCCTCCTCCGGGGGACCAATCCTGAATGACCACAGCAGCGGGGTGCCATCACCCTCGTCTGACACTGACCCAAAGGATGGGGAAGCGGGCCGAGCTCCGAACCTCACTCGGTGCGACTCTACCCTACTCGCCCTATATTGTAGGCAACAGCGAGAGATCGAAATGCTGAAGGTTTGCTTGGCCGAAATGACTGTACTCATTAGAGGCATCCTTTGTCGACAAAGCATCGGCGTGCACCGGTCCCCGAACACCATCCCAAACGCCCTCGGGCACCTGAAAAGGGAGGCTAGGGATGTAGCTGCTTCCCTGGTCAGGCGATCAGTCGAGCGAGGCCCCGCGCTACGGGAGAAGATGCAAAGACCCTACTCTTTCCCAAGGAATAAAACTCGAGGAATTTTTGAATGGGCCTGCTACTATGGCAAGGTCTCCCTCCCAAGGTCAAAGAGGCCGCAAGATGCTCGCAAAAGCGGTGACCCCTCGTTCTGCCCCTATCACCAAATACTGGGCCACTCCATCGAAGACTGCTACGCCTTCAAGGATATTGCTCAAGACCTGATTGAGAGAGATGAGCTCAGAATGGGAGATTATGTGGTCGCTCCGCCACGCCCCCATGTGGCAGGCGGCCATGAAAGAAGTGTTTACATGGTGTCAGTTCAGCACCAGATTTTTGAAGATGCAGCTGAGAATGGGCGGCCCCAGCCACCAGCAGAGCAACAACCCCGAGTATGGCAATCAATCACCTTAGCCCCTGCAAGAGCCATCTATGACAATTACAAAGAAGATCCCGAAGAAGTCCTTTACTTCTCCACACAAGAGAGCCCCCCAGAGCCGCACACAGCAAGCCTAATAGAGGGGGAAACAAGCAAAGCCTCGTTACCCAATGAGGCAGAGCAAGAAAACACCTATGGTGTCCTTGAAGCAGAAGATGGTGAAGACAAGGATTTCATTGACCTGCTACCAGCGCCTCCAGAATTTGAAGATGGCGGCCAGGCCATAGTGGATGAGCTCATTGAAATTAATCTAGGTACTAAAGCGACCCTAGGCCGACCTTTCTGAGTGCCCTTCTTCCTCCACAGGAGAGGGGACAATATGTCAAGTTGCTGCAAGAATTCCGGGACTATTTCGCCTGGAACTACAAAGAGATGCCCGGTCTAAGCCCCGGCGTGACTCAACATATTCTGGCTATTGATCCGAAGGTGGAGCCGGTGAAGCAGCCCCCCCAGGCGTATGACGCCGAGCTGATAAAACTGATTTGTAAGGAAGTCGACAAGCTCATAGATGTCGATTTTGTAGCTGAAAACCAATACACTACTTGGTTGGCCAACATTGTGCCGGTGAAGAAGAAGAATGGACAGATCAGGATCTGCGTGGACTTCCGCGACCTGAATAAAGCTTGCCCAAAAGATGACTTTCTGGTGCCCGTCACTGAAGTTATGATTGATGCAACTACCGGCCATGAGGCCTTGTCTTTCATGGACGGATCGTCCGGCTATAATCAGATATGGATAGCTGAACATGACCGAATTCATACGGCCTTCCGGTCACCTAAAGGGATATTCCACTACAAAAGGATGCCCTTCGGCCTCAAGAACGCTGGCGCCACTTACCAGCGGGCGATGACCAAGATATTCGACGAACTGCTATATAGCAAAGTCGAATGCTACATCGATGATCTGGTCGTCAAGACAAAGAAAAGGGGGGATCACCTGAATGACCTTAGAGTCATCTTTGAGAGACTCCGGCAGTACGAGCTGAAAATGAACCCAATAAAGTGTGCCTTTGGCGTCTCTAGTGGAAAGTTTCTCGGCTTCATTGTCCGATATAGGGGGATCGAGATCGACCCCTTTAAAATAAAAGCCATTCAAGAGCTACCTCCTCCGGAGAACTTGGGAGAGTTAAGGTCCCTGCAAGGTCGGCTAGCCTACATCCGAAGATTTATCTCCAATTTGTTGGGGCGCTGTCAACCATTCCACAAATTAATGATGAAGAATGCAGCTTTCAACTGGAACCAGGAATGTTAGAAGGCCTTTGATCAGCTGAAGGATTACTTAAAGACCCCGCCTGTGCTGGGGGCACCTGTCAAGGGGAGGCCACTTATTCTATATATAGCTGCCACTGAATGTTCACTGGGGGCAATGCTCGCCCAGAACAATGATGAGGGGAAGGAGCAAGCTCTTTATTACCTTAGCCGAAGACTAATGGGGGCAGAAGCAAAATACTCCCCGATTGAGAAGGTTTGTCTCGCCTTGGTCTTCGCAGTCAAGAAGTTGAGGCATTACATGCTCTCGCATGAAGTGGGCTTAATCTCTAAGGCTGACCCAGTCAAGCACATTCTCTCCCAGCCAGTCCTAAAGGGACGTCTCGGCAAGTGGGCCGTACTGTTAATGGAATTTGACATTATCTACGTGCCTCAGAAGGCCGTTAAGGGTCAAGCCATGGCCGATTTCTTTGCAGCACACCCTGTGCCTGAAGATTCCCCACTGGCCACGGAGTTGCCTGAAGATGAAACACTGGAGGTGGACCAAGGCCAACTGATCGCCTGGCAGCTGCACTTTGATGGAGCTTCGAGAACAGAAACAACCCCGTCTGGGCACACAAAAGTACGGGCCGGGGCCGGCATCATCCTTAAATCCCCTGAGGGAGAAGTATTGCACACATCCTGCTCCATTAGCAAGCCCTGCACAAATAATGAGGCAGAATCTGAAGCTCTGATCATTGGTCTTCAAGTCGCTTTACAGATGGAGATTAAAATATTACATGTGTTTGGTGATTCATTGCTGGTCGTCAAGCAGGTTTAGGGACAGTTTGACGTCCGAAAACCTGAGTTACTCCCTTACTACACTAAGGCGAAACGGCTCATGCAGCAGTTCTACCTCATTGAGATAGGCCATGTTGCCAGAGGAGAGAATGCACAAGCTGATGCACTGGCAAAATTGGCGAGTTCATTGGCAGTCCCGCCAGATGGAGCCCTCAACATCCGGGTGGTGAATCAACGCCAAGTGCCTAGCATGATAGAAGGGCCAAGAGAAGAAGAACTTGAGGTCATCACAGCAGAAGCCATTAGCCCGCCCAACTGGAGAGACCCCCTTTTGCAGTGGTTTAAATATCAGCAACTACCCAGGCAAAGGGAAGAGAAGATCAAGTTAATCAGAACAAAGGACTCTTACGGGGTCCGAAACGGGATCCTATTCCGAATTATGGTAGATGCCAAACGGAAGGTGCTCCTCCGATGTTTATCCACTGAAGAAGCTTGGAAGGTCATGAAGGAGGTTCACGCTGGAGCAGCTGGTGCACATCAGGCAGGACCGAACATGAAGATTGAAATAATGAAGCTCGGCTACTATTGGTCGATAATGTTCGATGACTGTTGCAAGTATGCCAAGTCTTGTCAAAAATGCCAGGAGCACGCGACGGTACCCAGGAGACCGCCCGTGCCCTTGCATCCAACACTGCCCAACTGGCCCTTTCCCCAATGGGGAACAGACGTTGTGGGTCCACTACCCGCATCATCAGCTGAGTGCAAGTACATCTTGGCCGCAACTGATTACTTCTCCCGCTGGGCGGAGGCTATTGCTTTGAAAGAAGTGACTGGGGAGATCATCACCAGATTTGTCCGTCGCAACATCATATTCTGGTTTGGCACTCCGAACCGAATTATCTCAGACAATAGAAGTCACTTCCGCAATCAGAAGGTCTACCGGCTGGCAGAAAAGTACAAGATCGACTGGAGGATGTCGACCCCCTACAACCCACAGGCCAATGACTTGGCTGAAGCTTTCAATAAGACTCTTTGCACTCTCCTGTCCAAAATTGTTAGTTCTAACAAGAGGGATTGGGAAGAGAAAATGTACGAGGCCCTGTGGGCGTATCGAACTGTGTACAAAACTCCAACGGGTTGTTCACCCTTTTCTCTGGTATATGGCTCAGAGGCAATTGTCCCTATTGAGCTGGAAATACCCTCCCTCCGTGTCGGAGTCCAACACGGGTTGGTCGGGGAAGAGCAGACAAATGTCGAGCGAAAGCTCGAAGAACTTTCCAACTTGGAGGGGAAACGGCTCCAAGCCCAGCGGAACATCCAGGTCTATCAGGCCCGGATAGCTCGCGCCTTTGACAAGCTCGTCAAGGAACGCGAATTTAAGAAGGGTGACCTCGTTATGGTGAAGAGAAGAGAAGTCATGGCTTCCAACCCCAAGGGCAAGCTGAATGAGAATTGGCTTGGACCCTATGTGATCCAGAAAGTTTACGAGGGCGGAGCGTATGTAATCGTCGACCATCGGGGGGAGGTTCAATTTCCGCCCCTCAATGGTAGGCATCTGAGGTTGTACCATGCTCCGATTCCCCCATTCGAGGAATAATGTGTTAAGTACGGACTGAATAGATCTAGAGGGGGGGTGAATAGATCTAGCCCCTTTTTCAATTTATAAATCAACAATCGATTAGACCTAAGCAATCTATGGGTTGCAACGATAAAACTGATAGCTATAGCGACAGCAAGCAATAATAAGAGCACACACCACACGAAAAATCACAAGACAGGATTTTTAGGTGGTTCAGTCTCTTCCCGAGACTTACGTCCACCCCTTGCTCAGCTTGAGCAAGGCTTCACTAAATGAGAACTTCTGATCTCACACAAACACCGCTGTCACACAGCTTGTTCCT
Source organism: Amorphophallus konjac (assembly GCA_022559845.1). Taxonomy (NCBI): domain Eukaryota; kingdom Viridiplantae; phylum Streptophyta; class Magnoliopsida; order Alismatales; family Araceae; genus Amorphophallus; species Amorphophallus konjac. Next base: position 253,105,254 of record CM040126.1, on the reverse strand, counting down.
GCTGACACACAGCTTGACTCCGCTGCCTCACAGCTTGACTCCGCTGCCTCACAGCTTGACTCTTGATGTAATGAAAAGATAAATAGAAAAAGGTGTAACAAAGCTGAACATAGACTTTTGAAGCAGAGTAATTAAAGAGTTCAGCTTGGGACTCAATCACATAGGTAACAAGGCAAGACTCCTTGTAGGACTTCCAGCAGGATGCCTTCAGCTGCCTTGCTGCTGGAACTTGCAACGCCTTGAGCCAGGTCTTCTTTCTGTAGCACCGAAGAACACTTCTGTCTTCTGCTGCTTCTTGATTGCCGGAGAGCCACTCTTCCTTTTCTCTTTCAGAGTATCTTCGTGGGTGTCCTTTTCTTCTGCTCTATGTTCCACACCCTGCTCTCTATCTCTTCTCCTTTTTGCACCAGTTTTTATTAAGCACCAAGCTGTTTCCCGCGCAAGTGCAAAACCTGTTGGATTACTCGCTAAAAACAGGGAGAAGATTAAATAGAATCTTAGAAAAGATTTGACCGGTTCTTAGCAAGATTCTCTCCTTGAATCCCGTGCGGAATCTTATCATCTGAACCGCCCAACAACCTGCAGCAACAACCTGCAGGTTTTTCTCAACAGAAACTAAATTCGGTTGGATTTCGGTTCTGGACGCGGTTCCGCTTGTAGTCGACAACGACCCTGTCTCTGGTCGACAATGAGCATTGTCCAGACGGCTGGTTCTTCAGGCTGATGCTCGTATCGCTCATTGTTGACAATAGCCCTGTCGCTGGTCGACAAGGGGCAATGTCCAGATGTATGGCAGTTCTGTCTGATGCTCTGTCTGTTCCGTGGTCGACAATGGGCAGGCCTTTGGTTGACCACCGAAGTCTGTACAGAGGAGAATTAACTGGTCGACCACCGAAGTCTGTACAAAGGAAAAGTAACTGGTTGACCACCGAAGTCTGTACAGAGGAAAGTCTGTACAGAGGAAAAGTCTGTACAGAGTTGGATTCGCTTGTATTGCTTCGTGGTCGACAACGGGCAGGGCTCTGGTCGACAACCAGAGCACGTACAGAGAAAACATAGCTTGAACTGTGTTTGGTTGGATTCGTTGGTCGACAATGACTACTACTCTGGTCGACAAGAAACCTTGACAACTTCCTCTGATTTGTTGACTTCATTAGAACTTCAGTATACCTGAAATTACTTGAACTATCAGATTTGCATTGAATTAGTTAACCACATCTTTTGTCATCATCAAATTATCATGAGTCCATTACTTTATATTGAAGGAGCAATTAAACATATCCTTTGTCATCATCAAAACTAAAGGGATGCACAACATTCTCCCCCTTTTTGATGATGACAACCATGAGTCATTGTGACAAACCATGCAATTATTTAAGCCAGACAATTCATTTGATATGTTATTCAAAGATATGTTATTCAAAGACATCCATAGAGAAGGTAAGATGACAATAACATAACCATAAGTAGACTTGGCATTATTTGGCACAAGGACAACAAACTCTTTCTCCCCCTTTGTCAACAGCAAAAAGAGGGGAAACCAAAAAAATAATCACTCCGAACAGGATGTGAAAGGAGGTGGTGGAGCAGAATGAAATACGAAGACTCCTGGGTGTTTATCCTAGGGTAGAGAAACAGCTTGATGAAGAAAACGAAGGGTCAGCATTTAATCAGCCGAATTGAATTTTGGGGAAATTGATTGAAGTGTACGCCCTTTCCTTAATGAAGCATTTATTTAACCTATCCATTCTTAGCAGAGATCACCTTGTAAACAAGTAGAGTGGGCCTTGTGGTTCATTGAATTTGAAGGTATTGCACCAATAAACTTGCGCCCCATATCTAATTTTCCTCCATATGACTTCTCAAACTTATAATAGATTTCATGAGGCTGTTTGACTAACAGTGCGAGCTGAACAGTGTTTTTAGCTTTTCTTTGCATGCCATGCCTTCGGTCAACCATTTTCTTCTGTCGTTTGAGTAATTTTGAAATTTTCTTTTTGGAATCATTTTGAAGGCTGTGGTCAGGTTTATCACATGCTTTTCTACACGAGGAGACACGCTTTTTACACGCCAGAAACCTCGGCTACTTAGCATGCCTAACCATTCCACTTTTAACTGGGACACACCTTTTATCCGTGAAGATATACGTTTATCAGACGCCAATATCCCCAGTTACTCAGTATGCCCAATCTCAATAATTTTTGAGAGCAGCAGAGATAGATTGATTCTTCATGACACACATGCCTCTCACTTATTTTTCATCCAATTTTTTCTTTAACATGGGAGGCAGTAGTTTCTCAGAATCCAATCCATTGCTCTACCATGAAGACAGAATTATGGCGTATTCCACGTGCATTCATGCTATATTATTGGATTTATATTAACTGTTCAGAATTAGCACAGGTAGAGAAACCGACTCACTACTAAAAATCATAAGTCTTCAAAATCATGTGACAGAATTATAGTTATGGCTTGACTTTATTGAAGTAGTACAGTCCAAATCCTCATTACTACACTCAACCTCTACTCTTATTGATCACCTTGGTGATTTTATTGGAAGATATGGTTAGGTTATTCAATGTTTCATCAAGGAATGAGTTTACACTTTTACTCCCCCTCAATTTGTGAATCCATGCTGAATCAAAAAAATGTTGGCCAGGATGAGATAGACAGACACAGGGAATGGAAAGTATGAATGATGATGAATGAGTGAATATGAATCTGAGTCCAAACAGTTTAACCAGTCCAGAAGATTCCCTACCAGAACTAGTGTCAACCAGGAACCTGTCTAAAGTGGACATTTGCTTCCGTACAGATCCATTGTCGACCATGGGACTGTCTGTTGTCGACATCTGCGCAGCCACAGAACCCATCCAGTATCCTGTCCTGATGGCGTTGTCGACCACTGCCCGGTCGTTGGTCGACCACCAGAGCTAAATAGTAGCAGTACCAGGAGCTTGCAGGCTTGCTTCAGTAATCAGTTGAACTCCCAACCTTACCAGTAGCAGATACTTAGCTGACATAACTATTTGCAGAAATGATAGAGAGTCATAAACAACGACTGATTTTCTTTTCTTTCAAACAGATTTAGTTTTTCATGCATGGCACTTATCCATGATTCAACCTTTAAGGTTTTCACTATAGATTTGGGCTCTATTTGGGACACAAGGGCAAGTTGATCTAGTTCATTAATGGTCTTGAGCTGAGATCTAGTCTTCCTAGGATCATGACTACTACCAATAATGTTATCCAAGGGATGATCTCTAAGAAGTCTTGAGTTTTCAAGATTGTTACCTGAGTTGACCTCTCCTTCGGTTTGGTCATTAGAATTACCTTGATTTCTTTCTTGATTCAGTTCTTCTTCATTCTCCATCGGTTTTTCTTTGCCATCCTGAAATTCCCCATCTTCTTCTTCCTTGCTGACCTGTTCATTTTTGCCAAAATCATTAATTTCATCAAATGAAATATGAGGGGGTTCTTCAACCACTTGATCTCTGGTGTTAAATACCCTATAGGCTCTTGATCGATCAGAATAGCCCAAGAATATTCCTGAGTTGCTCTTAGGTTCAGATTTGTCCAAGACTTTCTTATCATTGTTATGAATGTAACACCTTGCACCAAAGATTCTAAAAAGAGCTAGGGATGGTTTCTTACCTTTGAATATTTTACATGGAGTTTTTGCACTAAACGGTCTTACCACTTGTTGTGCATGACTGCCTGACATTCCTGCATCACAAATTACACAGAAACTTTTGGACCCCAATGGTACCCGGGTCCAAGATAGCTTGTGAAATCATGAAACTGCTGTAACAACATCTTGGGAACCCAAACTTTGTTAGAACAGTTTGTCTTTTCGATTCTTAACTTGTTCAGGTTGTGTTCCTTTTGATTTAATGTTCCTCTATGTTGAGTCCATTTTCTTAAATTCCAATTTCCATTCTGTTTCAGCTGAGAGAAGTTGTGGGTTCTGTTTGTGTGTCTAGTCGACATCTGGTATGTCTGTGGTCGACCAGGGTTTCTCCCGAAGCCAGTACCTGTTCTGGCAGACCCTCTGGTCGACATAGGAGGAGTCTGTTGTCGACCAGCCTGTTTCCAGACACCTTGTTTTACAGGTTTGGGTTTATTAACATGATTTAATGCTTTGTTTGTCTGGTTACTTCTGTGAATTTGAACTTCTCGTCTGATATGGCTGTTGTTTTTAAGCTGATGTAGATTGACCATTTTCCCTTTAGAATTCCTCTCTTCCCAGGTGACATTAGTCTGTTTAGAGGAACTTTCAGCTATGTCCTTTTGTTTGTTTTGATATAGGTTTATCAGGGGGCCTTTTCCTTTTGTGTCAGCTTTTTCATTTAACGTTTTTAGTTGAAATTCCTTTTTAGCTGTTGGGTTGTATCCTAACCCCTCTTTCTAAAAATTTACTTTTATTCCTAACACGTTCAAGTTTTCTTCACCCTTAGTCATTTTTTCCAATGTTTCCTGTTTGTTTTTTAGTTCACTTTGGATTCTTTCTATTTCTTTCAGAAGTTGACTGTTTTCTTCCTTGAGTGAGTTGTTTCTTTCTTGAGTTAACTTAGTTTGCTGTTCATATTCTTGAGTCTTTAGTTTTAACTCATCAATTGTGTTTTTTAGTATCTCATTTTCTTCCAATAGTTCTTTGACATTTTCTTCATCTGTCTTGTGTTGATTCAGCTTATTTTGCAAGGTGGTGATTTCCAATTCTAGTTTAGTTCTGTTAGCAATTAGGTTGCTGTCATCATTGAGCTGATTAACTTTCTTCTTCAACCTTTTATTTTCCTTTCTTGTTATTTCATATGTATCAAGTAAGTCTGAATAGGCTTCTTCCCAATCTGAACTAGAAAAATCTTGAAAAGGGGAGGTTACCTCAAGATCGTTGCTGTCTCCTTTGGCCATTAGACATGTGTTTCCTTCTTCTTCTTCGGAGGTTGTTTCCTCTTCGCTGCTTTCCTCCTCCTCGCTCCATGTGCTTATCATTGCCTTTGGTCTCTTGCCTTTCCACTTGAAGCTTGATTTCTTAGGAGCCTCTGGACATTCAGCCTTCATGTGTCCTGATTTTCTGCAGTTGTAGCAGGCAAGTTTGTTAGATGAGGCTTTAGTTTTGTCAGACTGAAACTGGGGTGACCTTCTTACCATGCCCTTCGGATTTTTAAATCCCTTACCTTCCTTCCGCAGAAACTTTCTGAACTTTCTTGTTAGCGTGGCAAGCTCACCAGTTTCCTCACCTGTGCTAGATGAGTCATCAGTGTCAGATGATTCAGAGGTGCCTATTTTAGTTTTCAGAGCTAGCTGTTTCTTTTTCTTGCCCTCTTCTTCCTTTCCTTTTAGATTGACCTCATAGGCCATTAGGGAACCTACTAGTTCATCCACAGTCATAGTAGTGAGGTTCTTTGAGTCCTCAATGACTGTGGCCTTGGTATGCCACATAGGAGTGAGAGACCTTAAAATTTTTCTCACTAGCTCTTGCTCCTTGTAGGTTTTCCCTAGACTCTTTAAGCTATTTGTTAGTTGCACTAGTCTAGCATACATATCAGAAATGTCACGCCCCGAACAAGGCGGAAATATCGGGACGTACAGTCAGAGGCAAGCAGGAAAGAGAGAGAACTAATCTAAATACACAAGTGCTATGGAAAGGAAATACTAAATGATCATTAAACAACCAAACTGATACAATAATCTCAAATGCAACTTAATACAACTTGGAATAACAACCACTAAGACTCAACAACAACTGAAACTAAATGATCTCCAAACACAACAAACAATAAGTACACCGCTAACACACTAGAACTGATACACTCAAGACATCACTCCTGCCCTTCCCCGTCGGTAAGCGCGTCACCTGAGAAGCCTGGAAAGGGGGAAACAACGGGGTGTGAGCTAACGCTCAGTAGGAAATAACAGACATGTATAAGTGATTAACAGTTTAATTACATTTTCAAAATATCATGCTACAAACGATAATGCAATAAACAACGGTAATAACAAGATCTTGCAAGGTCAAGAAATACAATTGATAATGATTATCAAGGATAACAGATACAAGAATTTACTACAGGAGATATAACAATGAGATATGAGTAAGGAATTGGCCAACAAGCAAGTATTTTAAACATCTAACCAAGTATGATCAAGTAACAAGTAACAAGTACAAGATATTTTTGTCGTAGACGCCAACACTCAGGCAAGTACTTCGGTGCAATGCCCCACCTTGTCATTAACATCCCATGGGCTCACTAACTTTCGGGCGCTCTCCCCAGGACCAGACCGGGCCCTTATGATGCGATGGCATTGATTTACTGGGCCCAACGTCCCATCCGTCCAGACATTCAATCAATTTTAATGGCCAATTAATCAGAGGAATTTCTGCCATAAGTTCAGATTTAAAGGACTAACCTTGTCCTTGGATTCAAGAGTACAAAACACGGTCAAACTCATCTCCAAGAGATGTGCGGTCGTAACAGAACCGCTTGAAGGATATCTACGGTTCATACAGGACCGTACATACAAGAACTGGGCTGAAACTCAACCCGTGAGGGCAAGAAACGAACGGCTGACAGCAGGCCGCCCTAAGGTAAGAACAGTGCAATATAGGCCGCTCATGTCCAGAAGACATTAAGGCCCAAGAACGAAATATACGGTCCATACTGGGCCGTATAAAGATATGCGGTCACGATCGGCCCGCCTAAGAGGTTATGCGGTCACATGATAACCGCGCATGCCTCTATTTGATCCAAGACTTAAACCAGCGGTTTAAGCTCACAAAACAGGGTATGCTGGTGTTAACCAGGTTCTAATCATGATTATAATGATGTTCCAAGATGACGGTAAGACCGCCGGATAGAGTTTCCGGGGGTAAAACCGAGACTAGTACGCTAATCGGCCAATCGGCTTCGCATAAAGTGGGAAAGTTAAACATGCTGTTCTACTGTAGTACAGCAGCTAAACAGCAAGTTAACAGTCATATTAATCCTAATGCCAAGCTAATTTAGCAGGGATTAGGTTATATATTAATCCAAGATGCCAAGAAAATAATTTAAGATGATAACGAGTTCGCGTAAGTCGCGTAGGCACGAATGACAAGCAATAATCAGAAATTTAGTTGCATATTTAAACAGTTATTAAATGGGTTTCTATTTCACTAATTACCCTTAATGACATGCAAATGAATGCATTAGAACATAAATTAAGTCACTCTCTGTGGGGATAAACGGTTCTATATGGACCGTACAACTTACTGGGCATTCCGGGGCCGAACAGGGGTCACTCTGTGACACAGGGAGATGGACGGTTCCTCAGGGGCCGTCCATGGGTTTCTAATTATAAATTGTCATTTGAAACTAAAATGGATGCATCATAATAATTACTAAGTCAATTACTGGGTAGATAAACGGTTCTCGGTGAACCGCACAACTATCAGGCTTAACGGGGGCTAAACGGGGGCTGAACGGGGTTCAAACTGTCCTCAGGGAGTTGGGCGGCTCTCCCTGGGCCGCCCAAGTAGTTGGGCGGCTCTATCTGGGCCGCCCAAGGGGTTGGGCGGTCCTGGCAGGGCCGCCCATCCCTGGGTTGTGCGGCCAGTAAAGGGCCGTATAAGTATATGTGGTCCATTCTGGACCTTATATCCAGATATGTGGTTCCTTAGGAACCGTTCAACCTGGGATGAGTGGTTCTTGAAAAACCGTTTATATAAGGGCATGCTAGGGTCAAAATTGGTCAAAAGGTGGGCTGGAGTTGGACGGTCTATCGTAAGACCGCCCATCTCTGGGTCTACGCCGGTCATCCCTGCCGCGTCCGGTGAACGCCGGGAGCTAGGGTTTGGATAGGGTTACACTAAAATGATCATAACTAATGCAATTGGACTCCAAATAAGGGGATTTTGGTATCAGTGGAAAGCTAATACAAAACTCTACCTATCTGCAAGGTCAATTTCATGATCAATTATTGGAATCGAGATCTATTAAGGCAGGAACACAAGAAACCCTAATTCTGACATGCTGTGACTAAAACGTTAAATTCTCTCTACATACAGAATGAAATTTGGGGATTCTTGGCTCAAATGAAAGCTACTTCGATGGTGAATCCAACCATATAAGATATGGTTCATGAGGATTAAGATTAATACTTCGAAAGCATAAATCAATTCGGATGAACACATCAAGAACACATCAAACTAGGTCTAAAACATGCTGTTACTATAACTAGAAATTCTCTACACATGCTTCATTAAACATAGGGCTTTCTACGTTAAATGAAAGCTAAGATCATGCTTATCATATCATATAAGTTAATTTAAGTTTAGTCTGTTACACCTACCTGAATCGAAGATTGAAAACGGGGCTAGAAATGAAGAACGAACTAGAATACCCTTCAGAAAAGCCTCGACTGCTCTCTACACACCTGATAAAAATTGGGGCTTTCAGTCCCAATGGCTAGATCTCGTCGAGAGGATCAATTTCCTATACTCATGATCGAGTTTTGGTTAAGAATGCCTACCTTAATTGAAGAAACAAGGGAGGAAGATGGAAGTCGACGGCCTGCCGACACACCTACAAAGATCGCCGGAATTCTCCCCAGATCTGGATCCTCTGTCGACACCACAGCAACCAAAAGAAAGAGGACTCGTAGAGCTTTCTATGTATAGCTCATAGACCTTCTGGAGAGTTCTGTGCTGGGAGTATTCGGCCGTGGAAGAGACGTGTTAGAAACGGCACCGTGATTGTTGACTTGAGCAAACGCGGCCGAGAGCGCCGCCTAGGGTTAGGTTTTCGCTAAATTTATTGGGGGCTTTTGATCCTTAGATCCTCACCGTTCATTTGGCTCTGGTTTGAGCTCATTTGGTCGAGAATTGAGCCTTAATTTCGTGTTTTAATCCAAGGTTAGGTTTGGGTCAAAAAGTGTGCAATTAAGGGCTTAATCTCTAAATAGATCCCACCACGGATTTATAATGACCCAAAGCCAGAAGATAAAATTGCAATCTACATCGACCTTAACCTGTTTACTATTTTTCTGAATTTTTATAGAGTGGTCGAAATTATCATTATTCTATTTCTAAGGAATTAAATATTAATAAATCCGAATTTCAATTATTAAATCCATAAAAATGCAAATTCTTAATTAACAAGAGCTAAATAAATATATTAAATCTAATAAAATAATTCGGGGTCTTACACCCTCCCCTACTTAAAGGAATTTGGTCCTCCAAATTCACTGCACTAACACTGCGAGTAGGGATAGAGATCGCTCACCTAGAATAAGTCGGGATACCGCTTCCGCATAGTCTCTTCAGACTCCCACGTAGCTTCTTCGGTCCCACGCCGACTCCACTGAATCTTGACCATCGGTATTGAACGATTCCGGAGTTGCTGTTGCTTCCGGTCCAGAACCTTTATCGGTCTTTCCTCGTAGGTCAGATCCTCCTTCAGCTCGAAATCCACATGATGTATAACATGAGTGGGGTCGTACACATACTTCCGTAACATAGAAATATGGAAGACGTTGTGCACGCCAGACAATTGAGGCGGTAAGGCCAGCCTGTATGCCACCTCTCCCACTCTATCTAGAATCTCGAACGGACCAATGTATCTCGGACTCAGCTTGCCATGAATGCCAAATCTTCGGATCCCTCTCGTCGGAGAGACCTTTAAGAATACATGCTCGCCAACCTGAAATTCCAATGCTCTCCTCCTGTTGTCGGCATAGCTCTTCTGTCTTGATTGAGCCACTTGTAACCGGTCCCGGATAATGCGGATGTTCTGTGAAGATTCTGAGACAAGATCCGGTCCAAGCCACTGTTTCTCACCTACCTCGTCCCAACACAACGGGGAACGACAACTTCTGCCATACAAGGCTTCAAATGGAGCCATCTGGATACTAGACTGATAGCTGTTATTGTAGGCGAATTCAATTAGTGCCAAATGCTCATTCCAAGTACCACCAAAGTCAATCATACATGCCCGCAGCATATCTTCCACTATCTGATTGGTTCTCTCCGTCTGCCCATCTGTCTGCGGATGGAATGCCGTGCTGAAATTCAGACGAGTACCCAAAGACTCTTGTAGTCCCTTCCAGAAATGAGAAGTGAATCTAGGGTCTCGATCAGATACTATATTCACTGGAATACCATGCAACCTCACCACTTCCTTCAAATACAAAGCTGCTAGAACATCAACTGTCCATTTAGATTTAATGGACAAGAAATGGGCTGACTTTGTCAGTCGGTCAACAATCACCCAAATTGCATCAAATCCACCACGAGTTCTAGGCATACCCATGATGAAATCCATGCCAATACTCTCCCACTTCCATTGGGGTATGTCGAGTGGTTTCAATTTCCCTGCTGGTCTGAAGTGCTCAGCTTTAACTTGTTGGCAAACTAAGCATTTACTTACGAAGTCAGCGATTTCCCTCTTCATATTCATCCACCAAAAGGATCGCTTCAAATCTCTGTACATCTTAGTGCCTCCGGGATGAATGGTGTATCTGGATCTATGAGCTTCCTCAAGAATCTTGTTCTTTACTGTAGCTTCATCAGGTACACAAGTTCTGCCTTTAAATAATAATCTACCATCATCAGCCAACCCGAAATCAGGTCTGCTGCTCAAGCTTCCCTTGATCTGTACCAGCTCGGGATCATTATCTTGCAAGGACTTGATCTTCATCAATAATTCAGGTTTAAGTTGAATCTGAGCAATCAAAACCCGATCATTGTCAATATTAAGATCCAGACTAGATAACTGTTCCAGTAACTTCCATTCTTGCAACATGAGACTTGACAATCTAGCTACTGGCCTCCGGCTTAATGCGTCTGCCACAACATTGCCTTTGCCAGGATGATACTCAATAGAAAAGTCGAAGTCCTTCAAATACTCCAACCATCTGCGCTGCCGCATATTGAGTTCCTTCTGAGAGAACAAATACTTCAAACTCTTATGGTCTGAAAATACCGTAAAAGATTCTCCATACAGGTAGTGCCTCCATATCTTCAAAGCAAAGACGACTGCTGCAAGTTCCAAATCATGAACAGGATAATTCTCCTCGTGCTTCTTCAACTGCCTAGAAGAGTAGGCAATCACCTTCCCATGCTGCATGAGTACACAGCCTAAGCCAATTCCTGAAGCATCAGTATAAACGACAAATCCTCCTTCACCAGAAGGTAAAGCCAATATAGGTGCAGTAGTCAAACAATCCTTTAGAGTCTGAAAGCTTCGCTGGCAATCGTCTGACCAATCAAACTTGTTCTCCTTGCGGGTTAACCTTGTCATAGGTACCGCAATCTTAGAGAAATCCTGGATAAACCTTCGATAATAACCTGCCAGGCCAAGAAAACTTCTAACTTCCGTCACACTGGTAGGCTGCTCCCAATTCTTCACTGCCTCAACCTTCGAAGGATCCACAGAAATACCTTCATTGGTGATAATATGTCCGAGAAAGGACACTTCTTGCAACCAGAATTCACACTTACTAAACTTGGCATAAAGTTGATGATCTCTCAATAACTGCAATGCCATCATCAGATGTTCAGCATGCTCCACTTCACTCTTGGAATAGATCAAGATGTCATCAATAAATACCACAACCCATTGATCAAGGTAGGGCCGAAATACATTGTTCATCAACTGCATGAAAGCTGCCGGAGCATTCGTTAGACCAAAAGGCATAACGACAAATTCAAAATGACCATACCTGCTGCGAAAAGCTGATTTATGGATATCCTCCTCCTTAATCCGCAACTGGTGATATCCAGATCGAAGATCGATCTTAGAGAAATATTGAGCTCCCGCTATCTGGTCAAACAACTCATCAATCCTCGGCAGTGGATATTTGTTCTTGACAGTCAACTGGTTTAACTGCCGATAATCGATGCATAATCTCATCGAGCCATCTTTCTTCCGAACAAACAATACAGGGGCTCCCCACGGAGACGTACTAGGACGAATAAAGCCCTTCTCAAGTAACTCCATCAACTGTTGCTTCAACTCTCTCAGTTCCGCAGGAGACATACGGTAAGGAGCCTTGGAAATAGGAGATGTGCCCGGAAAGAGGTCAATAGAGAAGATAACTTCCCGCTCAGGAGGAAGTCCTGGTAATTCCTCTGGAAAGACATCAGAAAAATCTCGGACAATAGGAATGTCCTTGATCTCAATCTGCTGCTCAGGGGTTGCACAGATAAAGGCTAGAAAAGCCTCACATCCTCGCCTCACCAGCTTATCAGCTCGAAGAGCCGAAATAAGCGGTACAGAGTTATGGTGCTTAACTCCCACAAAAGAAAGTCCAGGGTGCCTAGTAAAAGACACAGAGCTAGAACTACAATGAACGTCAACCTCATGTCGAGCCAACCAATCTGCTCCTAGGATTACATCATAATCCTTCATATCCATGCAAATTAAATCAGCTGGAAAGTTCTGCTCACCAATCAAAACCTTACTAGAAGGATAGAAATGTTGGATTGCTGTTCTAGTGCCAATAGGGGTTGAAATCACTAACGGAGTATCCATCATAACCGGTTCCATAGATAATGACTTAGCAAAACTCGAGAAATAAAGGAATGTGTTGCACCAGTATCAAAAAGAACAAATGCTGGCTTGTCGAGTATAATAAGAGTACCTTCGACGAGTCCACCATCTTCGGCTGTTTCCGCTTCTTCTGCATACAGAGCTTGGAGCTTCCCTTGCGGCTTCTTGAAGACTTGCGGTTTTGCCGGTGTTGTTTGCTCCGCTATCAAAGGACAGTTGGGGATACGGTGCTCTTTGCTTCCACATCGCAAACAGGCGCCCAGCTTGCGCCAGCATTCCTCCACCTTGTGACCTGGACGATCACAATACTTGCATATGCCCTTAAACGGAACCATAGGGCCAGGCTTCTTATCTTCATACTTCGGCATCTTGCCTTTCCATGATCCGGACCCGCTCCACGAACTAGGTCCACTAACATGCCTCTTCTTAATATACCCGGGTTTGATAATCCGGGAACCCGTAGGTTGCTCCTTCTTCGCACCGCTTCCACGGATTCTCTCCGTCATTTCGAGGGTATCTTCCAAAACTTGAGCCTTTCTCACCATCTCGGAATAAGTGGAAATCTCCATTGGTGCCAGTTGGTTGATATAATGCAGCTTCAGTCCGTTGAGAAAACGCTTCGCCTTCATTTTCTCGGTGGAAATAAGGTGTATAGCATATCGAGAAAGCCGTGCAAATTGAGCCTCATACTCCGCCACGGACAAACCTCGTTGCTTCAAAGCCGCGAACTCTGCCGCTTTCTTCTCTTGCACTCGGTCAGAAAAATACTTGCCGTTGAAAAATTCCTCGAACTCCTCCCACGTAACCTGATGATCACCGAGAGTCGCCTTGATAGAATCCCACCAAGTACGTGCATCACGCTCCAATTGAAATGTCGAGAGAAGGACACGCTCCTGGTTGGTGCATTGCATAACTTCAAATATTCTCGCCATCTCATCTAGCCAGTGCTCGGCTTGGTCGGGGTCGGTCGAACCCGCGAATCTAGGCGGATTCATTCCGCGGAAGTTCCGGTATAGATCACCGGTGCCATGTGGTGCCGCTCCTGCCTGAGCCACTTGCTGAAGGGCCTGGGTAAGGCCTTGAACCGTGCGCTGCAGGTTCCTCCATTCGGCGCGATCAGCTGCCATCTACACGAGAAATAGATTACTTAGGTTTAATCAAGATGGATAATTACACGATTAAGAAACGAACTTAACCCAAGTTTCTACCCATTCTCACCAGGTCAGGTCCTAGACTTTAACAAGATTAGGGGTCTAATGCACCTAGACACAACCAAAACTCGGTACCTGGCGGAGATAACCGATCCGAAGACCACTCGCGCAAGTATGCGACCTTCCGATAGGCGTAGCCTAACGTTCGGACAACATCTTTTGATATACCGGGTTATTGGGATGCCATGCAAGAACTTAGAAAATCTAGAACTTAAGAACTTAAGAAAACCTAGGAATGTGAAACCTAGGCTCTGATACCAACTTAACTGTCACGCCCCGAACAAGGCGGAAATATCGGGACGTACAGTCAGAGGCAAGCAGGAAAGAGAGAGAACTAATCTAAATACACAAGTGCTATGGAAAGGAAATACTAAATGATCATTAAACAACCAAACTGATACAATAATCTCAAATGCAACTTAATACAACTTGGAATAACAACCACTAAGACTCAACAACAACTGAAACTAAATGATCTCCAAACACAACAAACAATAAGTACACCGCTAACACACTAGAACTGATACACTCAAGACATCACTCCTGCCCTTCCCCGTCGGTAAGCGCGTCACCTGAGAAGCCTGGAAAGGGGGAAACAACGGGGTGTGAGCTAACGCTCAGTAGGAAATAACAGACATGTATAAGTGATTAACAGTTTAATTACATTTTCAAAATATCATGCTACAAACGATAATGCAATAAACAACGGTAATAACAAGATCTTGCAAGGTCAAGAAATACAATTGATAATGATTATCAAGGATAACAGATACAAGAATTTACTACAGGAGATATAACAATGAGATATGAGTAAGGAATTGGCCAACAAGCAAGTATTTTAAACATCTAACCAAGTATGATCAAGTAACAAGTAACAAGTACAAGATATTTTTGTCGTAGACGCCAACACTCAGGCAAGTACTTCGGTGCAATGCCCCACCTTGTCATTAACATCCCATGGGCTCACTAACTTTCGGGCGCTCTCCCCAGGACCAGACCGGGCCCTTATGATGCGATGGCATTGATTTACTGGGCCCAACGTCCCATCCGTCCAGACATTCAATCAATTTTAATGGCCAATTAATCAGAGGAATTTCTGCCATAAGTTCAGATTTAAAGGACTAACCTTGTCCTTGGATTCAAGAGTACAAAACACGGTCAAACTCATCTCCAAGAGATGTGCGGTCGTAACAGAACCGCTTGAAGGATATCTACGGTTCATACAGGACCGTACATACAAGAACTGGGCTGAAACTCAACCCGTGAGGGCAAGAAACGAACGGCTGACAGCAGGCCGCCCTAAGGTAAGAACAGTGCAATATAGGCCGCTCATGTCCAGAAGACATTAAGGCCCAAGAACGAAATATACGGTCCATACTGGGCCGTATAAAGATATGCGGTCACGATCGGCCCGCCTAAGAGGTTATGCGGTCACATGATAACCGCGCATGCCTCTATTTGATCCAAGACTTAAACCAGCGGTTTAAGCTCACAAAACAGGGTATGCTGGTGTTAACCAGGTTCTAATCATGATTATAATGATGTTCCAAGATGACGGTAAGACCGCCGGATAGAGTTTCCGGGGGTAAAACCGAGACTAGTACGCTAATCGGCCAATCGGCTTCGCATAAAGTGGGAAAGTTAAACATGCTGTTCTACTGTAGTACAGCAGCTAAACAGCAAGTTAACAGTCATATTAATCCTAATGCCAAGCTAATTTAGCAGGGATTAGGTTATATATTAATCCAAGATGCCAAGAAAATAATTTAAGATGATAACGAGTTCGCGTAAGTCGCGTAGGCACGAATGACAAGCAATAATCAGAAATTTAGTTGCATATTTAAACAGTTATTAAATGGGTTTCTATTTCACTAATTACCCTTAATGACATGCAAATGAATGCATTAGAACATAAATTAAGTCACTCTCTGTGGGGATAAACGGTTCTATATGGACCGTACAACTTACTGGGCATTCCGGGGCCGAACAGGGGTCACTCTGTGACACAGGGAGATGGACGGTTCCTCAGGGGCCGTCCATGGGTTTCTAATTATAAATTGTCATTTGAAACTAAAATGGATGCATCATAATAATTACTAAGTCAATTACTGGGTAGATAAACGGTTCTCGGTGAACCGCACAACTATCAGGCTTAACGGGGGCTAAACGGGGGCTGAACGGGGTTCAAACTGGCCTCAGGGAGTTGGGCGGCTCTCCCTGGGCCGCCCAAGTAGTTGGGCGGCTCTATCTGGGCCGCCCAAGGGGTTGGGCGGTCCTGGCAGGGCCGCCCATCCCTGGGTTGTGCGGCCAGTAAAGGGCCGTATAAGTATATGTGGTCCATTCTGGACCTTATATCCAGATATGTGGTTCCTTAGGAACCGTTCAACCTGGGATGAGTGGTTCTTGAAAAACCGTTTATATAAGGGCATGCTAGGGTCAAAATTGGTCAAAAGGTGGGCTGGAGTTGGACGGTCTATCGTAAGACCGCCCATCTCTGGGTCTACGCCGGTCATCCCTGCCGCGTCCGGTGAACGCCGGGAGCTAGGGTTTGGATAGGGTTACACTAAAATGATCATAACTAATGCAATTGGACTCCAAATAAGGGGATTTTGGTATCAGTGGAAAGCTAATACAAAACTCTACCTATCTGCAAGGTCAATTTCATGATCAATTATTGGAATCGAGATCTATTAAGGCAGGAACACAAGAAACCCTAATTCTGACATGCTGTGACTAAAACGTTAAATTCTCTCTACATACAGAATGAAATTTGGGGATTCTTGGCTCAAATGAAAGCTACTTCGATGGTGAATCCAACCATATAAGATATGGTTCATGAGGATTAAGATTAATACTTCGAAAGCATAAATCAATTCGGATGAACACATCAAGAACACATCAAACTAGGTCTAAAACATGCTGTTACTATAACTAGAAATTCTCTACACATGCTTCATTAAACATAGGGCTTTCTACGTTAAATGAAAGCTAAGATCATGCTTATCATATCATATAAGTTAATTTAAGTTTAGTCTGTTACACCTACCTGAATCGAAGATTGAAAACGGGGCTAGAAATGAAGAACGAACTAGAATACCCTTCAGAAAAGCCTCGACTGCTCTCTACACACCTGATAAAAATTGGGGCTTTCAGTCCCAATGGCTAGATCTCGTCGAGAGGATCAATTTCCTATACTCATGATCGAGTTTTGGTTAAGAATGCCTACCTTAATTGAAGAAACAAGGGAGGAAGATGGAAGTCGACGGCCTGCCGACACACCTACAAAGATCGCCGGAATTCTCCCCAGATCTGGATCCTCTGTCGACACCACAGCAACCAAAAGAAAGAGGACTCGTAGAGCTTTCTATGTATAGCTCATAGACCTTCTGGAGAGTTCTGTGCTGGGAGTATTCGGCCGTGGAAGAGACGTGTTAGAAACGGCACCGTGATTGTTGACTTGAGCAAACGCGGCCGAGAGCGCCGCCTAGGGTTAGGTTTTCGCTAAATTTATTGGGGGCTTTTGATCCTTAGATCCTCACCGTTCATTTGGCTCTGGTTTGAGCTCATTTGGTCGAGAATTGAGCCTTAATTTCGTGTTTTAATCCAAGGTTAGGTTTGGGTCAAAAAGTGTGCAATTAAGGGCTTAATCTCTAAATAGATCCCACCACGGATTTATAATGACCCAAAGCCAGAAGATAAAATTGCAATCTACATCGACCTTAACCTGTTTACTATTTTTCTGAATTTTTATAGAGTGGTCGAAATTATCATTATTCTATTTCTAAGGAATTAAATATTAATAAATCCGAATTTCAATTATTAAATCCATAAAAATGCAAATTCTTAATTAACAAGAGCTAAATAAATATATTAAATCTAATAAAATAATTCGGGGTCTTACAAGAAATGTTTTCATCAGTTTTCATTCTAAACATTTCATATTCTGAGACTAACATATTTGCTTTTGTCTCCCTTACCTCTGACGTACCTTCATAGATGACCTTGAGTCGATCCCACATCTCCTTG
This sequence comes from Amorphophallus konjac, assembly GCA_022559845.1. Taxonomy (NCBI): domain Eukaryota; kingdom Viridiplantae; phylum Streptophyta; class Magnoliopsida; order Alismatales; family Araceae; genus Amorphophallus; species Amorphophallus konjac. Next base: position 253,087,487 of record CM040126.1, on the reverse strand, counting down.
GCTGTTGCACATTGTGAGACTCTTGAGAACTCCGTGGGATGAAGTGCGCATTGCATTACGTTCATAGCTCCCCAGTTGATGGTTGATTTTCTGACCTGTTCTCTGGTCCAGGTATCCTCGTCTTCGGGCAGATCATATGGTCTGTGGCTCACTACTCTCCACATCTCATGATCTTGTGCTCTCAAGAACACCTGCATACGATTTTTCCAGTATGAGTAATCATTTCCATCAAAGTATGGTGGTCTAGTAACTGAGTGTCCCTCAGCCATTAGACTTCTAGAGTTCAGTCCGCTAGGTCTCTCCTGGTTGTTAGATCACATTTTCGGAGAGTCTAGCTCTGATACCACGTGTTAAGTACGGACTGAATAGATCTAGAGGGGGGGTGAATAGATCTAGCCCCCTTTTCAATTTATAAATCAACAATCGATTAGACCTTAAGCAAGCTATGGGTTGCAACGATAAAACTGATAGCTATAGCGACAGCAAGCAATAATAAGAGCACACACCACACGAAAAATCACAAGACAGGATTTTTAGGTGGTTCAGTCTCTTCCCGAGACTTACGTCCACCCCTTGCTCAACTTGAGCAAGGCTTCACTAAATGAGAACTTCTGATCTCACACAAACACCGCTGTCACACAGCTTGTTCCTGCTGACACACAGCTTGACTCCGCTGCCTCACAGCTTGACTCCGCTGCCTCACAGCTTGACTCCGCTGCCTCACAGCTTGACTCTTGATGTAATGAAAAGATAAATAGAAAAAGGTGTAACAAAGCTGAACATAGACTTTTGAAGCAGAGTAATTAAAGAGTTCAGCTTGGGACTCAATCACATAGGTAACAAGGCAAGACTCCCTGTAGGACTTCCAGCAGGATGCCTTCAGCTGCCTTGTTGCTGGAACTTGCAACGCCTTGAGCCAGGTCTTCTTTCTGCAGCACCGAAGAACACTTCTATCTTCTGCTGCTTCTTGATTACCGGAGAGCCACTCTTCCTTTTCTCTTTCAGAGTATCTTCGTGGGTGTCCTTTTCTTCTGCTCTATGTTCCACACCCTGCTCTCTATCTCTTCTCCTTTTTGCACCAGTTTTTATTAAGCACCAAGCTGTTTCCCGCGCAAGTGCAAAACCTGTTGGATTACTCGCTAAAAACAGGGAGAAGATTAAATAGAATCTTAGAAAAGATTTGACCGATTCTTAGCAAGATTCTCTCCTTGAATCCCGTGCGGAATCTTATCATCTGAACCGCCCAACAACCTGCAGCAACAACCTGCAGGTTTTTCTCAACAGAAACTAAATTCGGTTGGATTTCGGTTCTGGACACGGTTCCGCTTGTAGTCGACAACGACCCTGTCTCTGGTCGACAATGAGCATTGTCCAGACGGATGGTTCTTCAGGCTGACGCTCGTATCGCTCATTGTTGACAATAGCCCTGTCGCTGGTCGACAAGGGGCAATGTCCAGATGTATGGCAGTTCTGTCTGATGCTCTGTCTGTTCCGTGGTCGACAACGGGCAGGCCTTTGGTTGACCACCGAAGTCTGTACAGAGGAGAATTAACTGGTCGACCACCGAAGTCTGTACAAAGGAAAAGTAACTGGTTGACCACCGAAGTCTGTACAGATGAAAGTCTGTACAGAGGAAAAGTCTGTACAGAGTTGGATTCGCTTGTATTGCTTCGTGGTCGACAACGGGTAGGGCTCTGGTCGACAACCAGAGCACGTATAGAGAAAACATAGCTTGAACTGTGTTTGGTTGGATTCGTTGGTCGACAATGACTACTACTCTGGTCGACAAGAAACCTTGACAACTTCCTCTGATTTGTTGACTTCATTAGAACTTCAGTATACCTGAAATTACTTGAACTATTAGATTTGCATTGAATTAGTTAACCACATCTTTTGTCATCATCAAATTATCATGAGTCCATTACTTTATATTGAAGGAGCAATTAAACATATCCTTTGTCATCATCAAAACTAAAGGGATGCACAACATAATGCTTTTCTCTGCCCTGCCCCGGGCGAATTTGCATTACTATTGTCCAGATGGATTGGGCACTATTTATCGTGCATGTCAAAAAAAAAGAGAAAAAAAAGAAGAAGAAATAAGAAGAAAAATAAAATAAGAAAAAAAAAGAGAGGAAAAAAAAGGAAGGAAAAAAAAGAAGAAGAAGAAGAAGAAGAAGAAGAAAAAGAGGAAAAAAGGGGGGGGAGAGGAATCGGTCTCCCTTTATTAACACTCACTCTTATCTCCAAGAATATTTCAATAGCCGAATCAACCATGTCAGCCTCTGACATCCTGTCGGCACTGACGAAGAACACCCCACCCGAACCTTTCGTTCGAGATCGGGGAATCAACATTTTCTCCTTGCGTTGGCACCAGCTCGTACCAACGAATATTTCAATAGACGAATCAACCATGTCAGCTCTTGACATCCTGTCGGCACTGACGAAGAACACCCCACCTGAACCTTCCGTCCAGGGTTGGGGAATAAACCTTTGCTCCTTGCGTTGGCACCAGCCCCCGCACCAACGAAAATACCAAGAGACAAACAAATCACGTGGGTCTCCGATTTCCTGTTGACATCGATGAACAAACCAGTGGCCCGGACCTTTCGTCCGGTTCCATGAATGAAAAGACCCTTGCTTTGGCACCAACCCCATGTCAATGAACGAATCACGTCGGTCCCCGACTCCCCGTCGGCGTCGATGAATAAACCAGTGGCCTAGACCTTTCGTCTGGTTCCATGAACAAAAGACCTTTGCTTCGGCACTAACCCCGTGCCGATGAACAAACCACGTCGGTCTCCGACTCCCTGTCGGCATCGATGAACGAACTAGTGGCCTGGACCTTCCGTCTGGTGCCATGAATAAAAATACCCTTGCTTTGGCACTAACCCCGTGTCAATGAATGAACCACCTCAATATTACAACTCCAGTCCCACAGACGAATAAACCCTTGGCTTGGACCTTCCGTCTAAGTCGATGAACAAAAAGAACGCCTTTGCTTGGCTCGGATCTTTCATCGAGTCGATGAACAAAAAGAACCTCCTTGCTTGGCTCGGACCTTTCGTCCAAGTCGATGAACAAAAAAAAAAGAACCTTCTTGCTTGGCTCGGACCTTCTGTCCAAGTCGATGAACAAAAGAACCTTCTTGCTTGGCTCGGACCTTCCGTCCAAGTCGATGAACAAAAAGAACCTCCTTGCTTGGCTCGGACCTTCCGTCCAAGTCAATGAACAAAAAAAAAAGAAAAAAAGAAGAACCTTCTTGCTTGGCTCGGACCTTCCGTCCAAGTCGATGAATAAAAAAGGACCACCCTTGCTTGGCTCGGACCTTCCGTCCAAGTCCATGAACATAAAGAAACCCCTCCCTGCCTGGCTCGGACCATCCATCCTAGTCCATAAACAAAAGTGCATCCCATTACTCGGCTCGGACCCTCCGTCCGAGTCGGTGAATGAACAACTTTCCTAAGCCCAGCACGAGTCAACAACTCCCACTTTGGGGTTGGCCTCGTCTAAGTTGTTTGGGGCCTTTTGCCCTAGACGACACGTAGACTCTTCGTTCCTGCTTCGGTATTCACCCCATGCCGATGACTAAACCCCACCCTGACATCTCAGTCCGCGTGCATATGCGGTGAAGCGATCCCCTCATCCCTTCGCAGAAGGAGTGAGCGCTTTCCCGTGAATTTGCACCGGACCAGCATCCCAGTGGCTCAGAAGAATAGACGTCATGTCGAAGAGCTCTACACTCGCAGGCCCCACGCACTCGTCCCTCGTTTGCGCCACCCACGAGTGGGGGGCATTTGTGGACGTCGAAAAATGATGGCGTCGATCGTACGGCATGCACATCGTAACACTCGAGAGCAAGTCGGAGATGAAAAGGCCGAATAAACCTCATGCCTCGCCCGATCAGGACGAGAACTCGCTTGGTGGTCCGCTACCCGCTAAGGAAGCCCCCTAAGCAGAAGATACAGCTACAAGGCTCCGACCGGCCATGCCGAGAGCTGAATCAGAGAAGAGTCGGGAACTCCGGCACAGTCATGGCATGCACCGAAAGTCACGCAGAATCTGGGACCGAGTCCCAGAGGCTACAAACGGAATATTGTGGAGGCCATACGTCGCAACCGGAGCGTTCTGGGAATGCCGACATTCATATAAATGGCCGCGACTTCGAAAGGAATCCGTTTGGTGCTTAAAACGGTGCGAAGTGGCTCTAAAATGGTGTGCCTTAAAACGGCGCGCCCCCCCTCTTAAAACGGCGCGCCCCCTTCTTCCTTTGGCTGCACGGCGCGCTCCCGTTGAAGGGGCCTCCCCCTCTGATGCTTAAAACGGCGCCGCTTGCGTTGCATTAAAACGGCGCCCATATGGCTACTACGGCATGGCCATCTTGAAGGCCAGAAAGTTGAACCGGCGTGCCAATTGCACTTGGGGTAAAATCGGCGTGGGCACTTTCCACCGCGCCGTTTTAACCCCTCATTCTATTCTCTGAAGCGCTTCCCCGGCGCGCAAACGAGCCATCCCATCTGCGCTCCGATGCTCTATTCTGCATCATTATGGCATGCAGAGAACATTCAATGCCCATGGCCCTTCCTCTACCTCCGTTCGACAGCACATAAGCAGCAGCAGCAAGGCAAGCTCCGACAAATCTCTGAGCGTCCCATCCTCAGACGAGCAGCAGTGTACGAGACGAATCAACGGTGTGCAGCACAGCCAGTCAACTCCCGACTTCATTGCGGATGAGGTGGAATTGGCAGGGACGCTCCCAGGCTGGCTGATATATATATAGGGCAGCATTGTGAAGCAAAAGCCAGAGGATGATGAAGAGAAGAAGGGAATAGAAGAAAACAGAAGAAAAAGAGAGAAGAGGCTAGAGGGAAGGCTGCTGGTTCGGCTAAGGTCTCCGGCGTCTGAAGAGAAGAAGAAGCTCCATCCATTCCTACCTGCAAGGTGAAGAAAAAAGAGAGGGAGAGGGTGAGAGAGTGAGAGGGGAGAGAGGGGGAAGAGCTTGTGCTCTGTTCCTCCTTCTCCCCCACCAATGTATCTCCTGCCCCCACCTCAACGCCTAGTTTTTTTTCTTTTATCTTCTCCGTTATATTCTTCCCTCCTTTCCTTCCCCTTGAGGATGAATAAAAGAGTGACTCTTGTGGGCGTAAACGGCATTCTATTGCTCTCACCTCTTCCCCTTTTCTTCCGTTTTCTCCCTCCCGATTTTCAACATCACCTGGGGTCCTCAGAAGCTTGCCCTTCTATGGCTGAACTCTGAGGGAACCTGTTCGAAGGGTGAACATTCATGGCCACCTATGGCCTACATCTGTCCCGTTCCACGAGATCATCACCCGTGAGTTGTGGTCGTTCTTGCAGGCTGGCCCTCGAACGTTCCATACTCACATCTGGGGTCGGACCTCCGTGAGGCTACTCCGATTTTTGAGGGTCTACCCCGGAGCAATCCGATTGGTGACCCTCCTTTATCTCTGGCAAGTCTCGGTCCAGGGGGAGGTGCTGCCCAATTTTCACCAAGACTAAGAACGCCCAACGACAAGTGAACGGGTTGAACTGATGAAGAGCAGAATGAGGCCTCTGTGAGCAACTGCTGGAGTAAAACACTTAGACGTTCATACTGTTTCATCATAATAAACGATTAAAATGGTTAAAGCTCTTAAAACCTCCTCACTACCAGCTTAAATCCATCAACAGAGCGAGCAAATCAAACTTTAAATCAATCTACGGGTGAAAGGAAAAGAAAACGCAGTAACAGAGCTCTGAAACAACCCCATATAGCTATCCCGGCGCGGGTTAAAACGGCGTGGCCATTGTTCCACCGCGCCGCTTCAACCCTCCTCACAAAATCCCCCTATCTCTTCTCCAAAGGATAAAACGGCGCGCCCTCCCTCATTCCCTTCTTATTGAACTCTTAAAACGGCGCGCTCCCTCCTCCCTTGCATCATGCTAAACCGGCGCGCCCCTAGTGTCCATCGAACCGGCGAGCCCCTCCTCTCTTCCTTCATATCCATCTAACCGGCGCGCCCCTCCTCTCCTCCTTCATATCCATTTAAACGGCGCCCCCCCCCCTTTTAACATTCTTAACCCGGCGCCCCTTAACCGGCGCGCCCATCTCCTTGCAACTGGTTAATACGGCGTGGCTAAACCGGCGCCCCCTCCCATGTGCTCCCTTATCCGGCGCCCTCCTTCGAAGCCCTTATCTGTCGTGCCTCCCCTTTTGCCCACTTCAGATTCGGCGCGCCTCTTTTATATAAAGAGGGGGGGGGGGGTAAATAATAGTAAAAAAGGGAGAGAAAGGTTCAAACAAAAGAAGAATGCAAAGATCAATGCCAAATAAAAAAATGAAAGGAACTCTATTACCCCCCCCCCCCCCCCATAATTAAATTTTGTTCTGGGGGCGCTGCCCCCGGAAACCCCGCGACCTGACCGCGCAGGTCGATCCACGTGTGAGGGCGCACGTTAGTGAGCTCGGGCTATGCACTTAATAATTCACTCCCTCGGACTGGGTGTAAAGAGAAAATCGACGACGCCTTATGGTATCGGACGTGGTTTACGGAATTTCTGACATGGCCATAGTTCGAAATCATCTCCGGCCAACAGTCTATCAACTTGACCCGTTTCTACCGGGATCCAATCCCGTATTCTCATTAAACTTGCCTTGTTCGTGGCAGACATTCATGCGGTTTTGTCACCGTCTTTTATACTACAAGCACGGAGCTTCGTCCGAACATGAAGTGGCCCATGAGTGGCCGACATAGTCTGAACATTCACGTCCCGAGACGGGTTTCTAGCATAGTTCATCTTTCACTATCCTCCTGCATTATTAGTATTCTCTCTAGGCCGTAGGGCCCTTATTCCCGGCAATCAATCAAGGGTGTTCCCCCGTATGGGGGATGTAAATAACGCCGTGACCTTTATGGCGCGGCGGGTTTCGGTCCCGACACGAACCACACAATTGTCTGATTAGTCAGATCGAGCGCACCATGGGCTTCCACGAAGCCCGAATAAATCGTCACTTTGTGACTGGCACGCCCTCGCACTAAATAGAAGAATTAACCCTGACCAACAAACGAGCAGATCCCCCCTTCGAATTTTAGTGCGTCCACAAGTCTGGCAGTTGTCCAAGAAAAAGGGAAGTTTTAGCAGTGATATGGAATTCCAATGAGCAAGGCTTGAGCCCCAAATGACTTTAGGAATAAATTGATCAATGCAAAATGGATGTTTTGTGGGATTGTCAATTTGGGGTACTTCTAAGCCAAATTAAATCATATAAAGCCTAACTCCATAACCGATTTCCTGGACATGTTTCATCCCAAACTTCTAGTGGCAATGCATTATTATCCAAGTAATTTATAGTCCTAGAAAATCAAAGGAGGTTAAAAATGTTTGGGTTTTTCAATAAGGTATATATATTCACACACAACAAGCATTTGGATTCCTAATACAAGCATGCAAAATGCAACACACATTACAATCATGATGCATATGCATGATCCAAGGAGATTATACAAACTAAAAATCTAGTGGTGAAATGCAAATGCAAATGCATGAAACGAACTAAACAAGAACAAGACACTCACTGACTATCTAGACGACAAATGCCTAACTCTCTTCTAAAAGAAGTGAATTTGTCTTCATTGAGAGATTTGGTGAAGATATCGGCAATTTGATGATATGTATCAACAAATTTAATTTCAACATCCCCCTTGCTAATATGATCACGCAGAAAGTGATGCCTAACCTCAATATGCTTTGTGCGAGAATGATGCATTGGATTCTTTGACAAATTTATAGCAGATGTGTTATCACAAAGAATGGCTGTGTTTCCTAGTGTAATGCCAAAATCAATCAATTGTTGTTGTATCCAGAGCACATGGGCAACATAGCTACCTGCGGCCACATATTCGGCCTCGACAGTTGATAATGCCACGGAATTTTGTTTCTTGGAGGCCCATGAAACCAAGCATCCTCCAAGGAACTGCCAATACCCACTTGTGCTATTTCGATCTATTTTACAACCCGCGTAATCAGCATCAGAATAACGGATTAAATCAAGAACCGAAGTACGTGGAAACCACAAGCCCAATTCACAAGTACCAGCAATGTATCTAAAAATACGCTTCACAACCGGCATGTGAGACTCTTTAGGATTCGATTGAAACCTAGCACACAGACATACTGTAAATTGTATATCGGGCTTGCCGGTAGTCAAATATAACAAGGATCCTATCATGCTCCTGAAAAGGGTTTGATTGACGGATTTACCTTGGTTATCTTGATCAAGTTTCAATGATGTGGACATGGGAGTTGGTTGTGGTTTGGTTGTTGTCAAATTGAATTTCTTTAGCATGTCCATAGCATATTTCTTCTGGTTTATGAACAAACCATCAGCAATCTGAGTTACCTGCAATCCCAAGAAAAATGTTAGCTCTCCCATAAGACTCATTTTGAACTCACTTTGCATCAATTCAGCAAAGTCTTTACTTAGAGCGTCCTTAGTGGAGCCAAAAATGATATCATCTACATACACTTGAACGATTAGAATTTCCTTACCATTCAATTGTGTAAAAGAGTTTGGTCAACATTACCTCGTTTAAATCTGTTTTGAATAAGGAAATCACTCAACCGTTCATACCATGCTCGGGGTGCTTGTTTTAGACCATAAAGGGCTTTGTCTAGCTTCTACACATGGTCTGGATACTCCGTATCTTCAAACCCCGGTGGTTGCTCCACATCTACGTCCTCTTGGATATAGCTATTCAGAAATGCACTCTTAACATCTATTTGAAACAATTTTATGTTATTGCAGCATGCTTATGCTAATAAAATCCTCACTGCCTTGAGTCTTGCTACAGGAGCAAAAGACTCATCAAGGTCAATCCCAAGCTCTTGGCTATAGCCTTTGGCTACAAGCCTGTCCTTGTTCCTAGTTACGACTCCTTGATCGTTTATTTTGTTGCGAAAAACCCACTTTGTTCCTATCACTGAGTGGTTTCTAGGACATGGCACAAGGAACCACACTTTGTTCCTTTGGAACTGGTGTAATTCTTCTTGCATATCCATGATCCATGACTCATCTTGCAAGGCCTCTTCTATGAAGTGAGGTTCAAACTGGGAGAGTAAGGCTATGTAATCCATATTTTCAACTTCCCTGAAGGAGGCTCATGTTCTTATTCCCTCATCTACATTGCCCATCACATTCTCCGGCGGATGGTCCTTTGCAAATGTCTATTGCCTTGGTAGCTGCTGTTCAACTTGATCTTCCTGATTTGCATCATCTTCTTGTGGTTCTTCTACTTCTTGTTTCTCAATTTTTATTTCCATCTTCCCGGTTTCACCAACATCCAACTCTTCGTCCTACAAAATATATTTTTCATTAGTGCTCTTGGAAGATGATTCATCAACAATGACATGGAGGCTTTCCTCAACTACAAGAGTTCTCAAGTTATACACTCGATAAGCTCTTGAGCTAAGAGAGTATCCAAGAAATATACCTTTGTCACTTTTGGGGTCAAATTTAGTCAGGTCCACCTTACCATTGTTGTGAATGTAACAAACTGAACCAAACGGTCTAAAATAGGAGATGTTTGGCTTCTTACCTCGGTACAGCTCATAGGGGGTTTTCTTCAACAGTGGTCTTACCATGGCACGATTGACAATGTAGCAAGCAGTGTTCACTGCTTCATCCCAAAAGTACCTCAGTAAGTTATTCTCGTTTAGCATGGTTCTTGCCATCTCAATTAGCGTCATGTTCTTCCTTTCAACAACACCATTCTGTTTGGGGGTTCTTGGTGCGGAGAAGTCGTGCATATAGCCTTGAGCCCTACAAAATTTGCTGAACTCATTATTATCAAATTTCCTACCATGATTGCTCTGCACGGCTTTGATGCAGCACCCCTTTTCATTTTGAACTGCCCTGCAAAATGCTTCAAACTCTATCATGGCATCATTTTTATGGGTAAGGAAATATACCCAACTGACTCTTGAGAAATCATCCACAATTACAAAACCATAAAGTTTACCGCCCAAGCTATGTGTTCTGCTTGGTTCAAAAAGATCAATGTGGATTAATTCAAGGGGCCTTGATGTAGTTACATCATTCTTGCACTTGAATGATGTCCTTATTTGCTTACCCATGCTGCACGCCCCACAGACTCTTTCATCGGTAACCTTCAGCTTAGGCAATCCAACTACCAAATTATTTCGAGAGAGTTTTAGCAAAACATTAAAACTAGCATGTCCAAGTCGGTGATGCCAAAGCCAAGCATCATCATTATTCCTTGTAACCAAACACAAATTTTTATGAGATGGTTAATCCAAATCAATCATATATACATTGTTATGCCTAAAACCAATGAACTTTATCTCATGAGTATTTTTATTCACAACAGTGCAGTGGTTAGAATCAAACATCACGTTGCATCCATTGTCACACAATTTACTGATACTTAGAAGACTGTGGTGCAACCCTTTCACTAGCAAGACATTCTCAATTGCATGATTTTGATTCTTACCTATCTTACCTTCTCCGATGATTTTACCTTTATTCTTACCACCAAATGCCAATGTTCCACCATCCTTTTCATGTAGGTCCACAAATAATTCTTTGTTTCCCGTCATGTGCCGAGAGCATCCACTGTCCAAATACCATGTCACGTCCCGAACCGATAGCAGCGGAACGTGTCGTTTGCTCGGAACGTGGCAGTTAAACAGTCATGTCAATCAGAGCATAGTCATTTCTACACAACACAATTTGGACAAATAACAAATTTCATTTCAAATATATGTTCTTTACATATTTGGTCCCATAATAAACGAAAAGACTCAATAAAGAAAAACTATAATGAGACATAAGACACAAGATAAGCAGACTAGATGGCTCATCTAGATATCAGAGTTCTCTTCACTCTTGCCCTTGCTCATCATGTTCGGTCTCGTCGTCACTAAGGTCATTACCTGAAAAACATTGAAAAATGCAGGGTGAGCGAACGCTCAGTAGGACTTAATATCTCATGCTCCAAGCTAGCTTTAAGTCAATTACAGTTTAACATGCTCATGCAGGTCATGCAAGATATAGAAATCGAGAACTATAATGACACGAGATAAATTCAAGAACTATATAAAAAAAAAACGAGTAAGCAAGATGCTAGATACACTCATGAAGAGTAAGGACAATGACAATCAAGAGAGTATAGCAAGATCTTAACAAGTACTTTCTCAAGCTAGATCAAGAGCATTCATGAGGAAATATAACATTCATCGCTCTATGACGAACACTATCACGAGAGCTTCAATGTATCCATTATTATGAAGGATCTTCGTGACAAGATAACGTGTACTATCATTGGGGGTAATTCAAGAACTTTTATGATGATCGATATAGAAGTAGAACAATTACTTCTACAAGCATTCTATAGCATTTGCCAAGACACTAAGGGAATATCACGACGATGTGATAACCCCTCCAATAAGGCAATTCAAGATCTTTTCATGACGAACAATTAGTTGTAGAAAGGTGTATTATGATGGCAATTACTCCCGATCAAAACTATCACGATAGCGTTTGCACACCAAGCACTACATAGGATTGTGTACTATGATGGCAATTACTCCCGATCATCACTATCACGAGAGCGTTTGGACATCTAGCACTACATAGGATTGGCCAATGCACTAAGGGGAAAATCACGACGATATGACCACCCCTCATGGAAATAAGTTATAGACAACTATAGGTGGTGAATGCCAGCACCCGATCATCGTATACCAGTAACGTTTGGACTTTGCCTCGCCCAATAGGGTCAGATCAGGACCCGTAGCATTTAAAATGTCATTTTAGTGGGACCCATAGCCCCTGACATTTAGTCTAGACTAATTCCATATTAATGGCCAAGAATTTCAAGGATCAAGCATGTAAGAACATTAAGATAGATTTCATGGAACATAGAGTTTAAGGATATAACTTGTAATAGGGATGATATATAAATAAACCATATGAAAACCATGACATTTTGGAAATCTTGGTGATTCGGTAGAACCAGCTCAGTCGGCCTTGAGGGAATCCAAGGCTGCGAGGAGACTTGCGGAGGTCCCAATGACTAACTTGCCAGTCCGAAGGAACGGAATGTCCAACGGAGGGCTCGTATGTCACCGAGAGTTGAGGTAGATAACGTGAACCAATCATGAAACAGGGACTCCATCTATGGACGTGAGATGAGAGTGCCAAAAGACCCGAGGTATGGGTCAAAACCGGAAGAAAACGGTGAGAACATGAATGCGTTAATTATAGAATTCACGTCCATCCAATTCTATAATTAACTACAATTAAATAAACTTATATTAATTGACGCCGGTGGTTGGCGTCATTTATTAATTAGCGTCCACTTGGAGAGACGTCAATTCTATGATTTTTAACTTAATTTATCTCACAAGAATTCATGTCAATATCAATTTAATTGAATAATTTTAAAATATACATTCAAAGACATATTTATTTATATAAAATAATTTAGAGAAATAGAATGTATGATAATTAAGAGAAAAATATGAGGATTCCAAAATATATATTTTTTATAATTTTATGTTACATAATTTGGTAGATATGAATTTTTAAAGATATAGTTACAAGTTATATATATATATATATATATATTAAACGATTTAACGACTTTGGTGCTATTGTTAAAATAATTTGACGACAGTCAGGTTGTCGTCATTTACTTAATAAATCATGTCAACTCTTTAAACCTCCCGTTCTCGATGTACACACACACACACACACACACACACACACACACACACATATATATATAATAAACGATTTAACGACTTTGGTGCTGTTGTTAAAATAATTTGACGACAGTCAGGTTGTCGTCATTTACTTAATAAATCATGTCAACTCTTTAAACCTCCCATTCTCGATGTACACAAGTCAGAATAGCGCAAACTATATACCAAAATGAAGGGCTCGAAAAACTCTACCTAATCAGACGTTCAAAATATTTTTTCGTTGAGAGATGGGGGATCTTGAGATAGCAGGCACAAAAAATGGTGTAACCACCCTCACTACCTCGGTCTCCACCCTAATAACGCTCCCATAAAATTTCATAGTCAAAGGACACTCCGACGGCCACGAACAAATAGTTAAGGCAAAATCCCATAACTATCAAGCTACAGTAATTTTTATAATTGACCGAGTATATAGTTAAAACATATTAAATTGTTTAACTAATTAATGTTTATAGTTAATACATTATTTATATGCATGAAAATTTAGGAATAATCATGGGGATCCCAGAATTATATTTATCTAGAATTTTGTTACGTGGTTAAATGGTTACAAAATTCTTTAATCATGTGTTTACTTTGTTAACTTCACGTGAAACTACAAACTTTAACAAGAAACATGCCTAAATTATGCAGATTAACTAACAGTTTGGCTTAGGAGATTGCCTACCTCGACGTGTTTAACTGACGAGAAGAAGAAAGAAACAACAGAGGAAGATAAAGAAACAGCCTTGCTTCTTCACTGCAACTACAACAGCAGTAGCACGCTCAACAGCAAGGAGGAGGAAGAAGAAGACTGTTAGAAGAAGCTTCTTCACGTTCACCTCTCACAGCTCCTCTGCAGCAGGACGAAGCAGGGGTGCACGAAACGGCAGCCGCAAAGCTTCTACATGTTCGATGGGTTGAGTTTTATAGATGCTAATAGGGTCTGAAAAGATCGATGGTCATTACTGGGAAGGTTTTAAAATCTTCTACGCGATGTTAGCCTCCCTACTATATTGACAGCCGCCTGCCAAAGTTTACGATCGAAACCCTAAGAAAACAGATACATGGCTGGCTTGTTCGAACGGGCATGTGGCCATCCTATAGTGGGCTGGATTGTCTAACTTGGGGGTTCCTTTTTAGACTAAATAAATAATAATAAAAAAGGCTCCTAACTTTGTTACGTGAAATCCGCAGGGCTAAGACTTAATAGGTGAGTTTTTATGTTTAACTTCAGTTGGCATACACTGAGTGTATGCGTGGGGTTCTAAATATACGGGCTTTGGGTGGATTGGTATTTGGGTTAATGTCCCACTCTAAGCATGGCCTCATGGGTGTATATACAATGGGTTTTGGGTTGGTTTAGGCTAACTGTGGTTGGGTTATCTTGACCCATCGTGAGCCCCTATAGGTATGTGTTGGGTTTTGCCAAAAGGATGGGTTTGTTTGGCTTGTGCGCATATATTTATCTATATATAGGCTTTAGGCCCATTAATTCATTTCAAATGTCTAACCTATATCTATATTTATATATGTTTATGCATATATTCCAAGCCCAAGGTTCACAAGCCTTTATATCAAGGCCCACTAATTAAACCCAATGTTTATATATGGATAAAGGTGTGTGGGTGTTTTAGCCCATTTGTTATATAAGCTTTTAACTAAATTATTTAATAGAACTTTATATATATATATAGACCCCAATTCCTATAACTTTAGTTATTCATTTTATTAATTTCCGTCATTTGCTCTGGGTATAAGAGTTGGGTTCGATCCTACAAAAATCTTTATACAAATATGCATTTGTTTTAATATATTTTGGAATGAGATATCTAAATATGCGAATGGTAATTTGAATTTAATAGATAAAATGATATATCTAATTTCTATTTTCTCAATTATTTATTTTAAGCCCATTAACTATTTTAGCTTCATTATCATTTTTATTTTTTCAAAATTTTAATTCCCATGCTTTTCTATATCTAATATTTATAGTTATTTCTATTTATTTTCTATTTAAATTTTTTTACGGTGCTACACCCTCCCCCACTTAAAAGAATTTGGTCCCCAAATTCACATGATTTCCTTCCATAGCAGTGGGGTAAAATCACCATGTCCAAAACATGTAGTTTTAACTAGCTCATTCTCATAACATGCTAAGTGTTAAGATCACCATAACCGATTCATGTGATTATGGGTGAGATAGGCTTATAAAGTTACCTTCCAATGCTTACGATGCTTCTTCCTTTAAGAGTGGACAACGAGTAATCTTATGATCTGTGCTTCCGCAACAGATGCATTTTCCAAGTTTATACCAACACTCGTCTGGATTGTGCCTTCCCTTCTTGCAATGCTTGCATTTCCCCTTGGCCGGAATAATTTGTCGATCATTATTCCGGGGTTTCTTATTTTCATAGAATTTGTTGTCTCCATTAAATCTCTTCTTGTCGTTCACATTTTCCTTATTCTTGGATCCATTTGGTAAGTCCTTCTTGGCAGCCTTTCCTTTGATTCTTTCCATCATATCCATAGCATCTTCCAAGAGTTGAGCTTTTCTAACCATCTCCGTATATGTTTGAATTTCTAGTGGAGCTAGTTGAGGTATAAGTTTCACCTTCAAGCCATTCATAAATCTCTTTGCTTTCATTTTCTTCGTGCAAACCAAGTGTGGTGCATATCGGGCCAATCTAGAAAACCTCGCTTCATACTCGGCGACTGACAGACTATGTTGCTTCAAAGCCGCAAATTCTATAGCTTTCTTCTCGCGAATTCTTTCGGAGAAATACTTCTCGTTAAAGAGTTTTAAAAACTCGTTCCAAGAAACTTGATCGTTAGGCAAAATGGCTTCCATGGATCCCCACCATACTCGGATATCCTTCTCTAATTGATATGTTCCTAATAGTACCTTCTCTTCATCGGTGCACTGCATCACCTTAAAGGTCCTCTCTATTTCTTGCACCCAATTCTCCGCTTCATCCGGGTCAGTCGACCCACTAAACTTAGGGGGATTTATCTTTTGGAACTTCCGATGCAAATCTCCGGCTCCATGCCGTGCTCCACCTTGTGCAACTTGTTGAAAGGCTTACGTTAAACCCTGGACAGTGCGTTGCATCTCTCTCCACTGAGCTCTCTTGGCGGCCATTCTAGCCTACAAAAATAAGGTTTGGATTAATGATATTCATATCTCGGCAGGTATCTAACGCGAATGTTACATATTTTATCATTTAACTCACAGCTCTACCCAAATCTCACGGGGTTCCCATAGGATAACTGACAAGGAGAACTCAATCTAGGACTTGGACTTAAGGACCAAAAATTTTAGAAAGCCTAGGCTCTGATACCACCTTCTGTCACGCCCCGAATCGATAGCAGCGGAACGTGTCATTTGCTCGGAACGTGACAGTTAAACAGTCATGTCAATCAGAGCATAGTCATTTCCACAAAACACAATTTGGACAAATAACAAATTTCATTTCAAATATAAGTTCTTTACATATTCGAGCCCATAATAAACGAAAAGACTCAATAAAGAAAAACTATAATGAGACATAAGATGCAAGATAACCAGACTAGACGGTTCATCTAGATGTCAGAGTTCTCTTCACTCTTGCCCTTGCCCATCATGTTTGGTCTCGTCGTCACTAAGGTCATTACCTGAAAAACATTGGAAAACACAGGGTGAGCGAACGCTCAGTAGGACTTAATATCTCATGCTCCAAGCTAGCTTTAAGTCAATTACAGTTTAACATGCTCATGCTGGTCATGCAAGATATAGAAATCGAGAACTATAATGACACGAGATAAATTCAAGAACTATATAAAAAAAGATGAGTAAGCAAGATGCTAGATACACTCATAAAGAGTAAGGACAATGGCAAACAAGAGAGTATAGCAAGATCTTAACAAGTACTTTCTCAAGCTAGGTCAAGAGCATTCATGAGGAAATATAACATTCATCTCTCTATGACGAACACTATCACGAGAGCTTCAATGTATCCATTATTATGAAGGATCTTCGTGACAAGATAACGTGTACTATCATTGGGGGTAATTCAAGAACTTTTATGATGATCGATATAGAAGTAGAACAATTACTTCTACAAACATTCTATAGCATTTGCCAAGACACTAAGGGAATATCACGACGATATGATAACCCCTCCAATAAGGTAATTCAAGATCTTTTCATGACGAACAAATAGTTGTAGAAATGTGTACTATGATGGCAATTACTCCCGATCATCACTATCACAAGAGCGTTTGCACACCTAGCACTACATAGGATTGTGTACTATGATGGCAATTACTCCCGATCATCACTATTACGAGAGCGTTTGCACATCTAGCACTACATCGGATTGGCCAATGCACTAAGGGGGAAATCACGACGATATGACCACCCCTCATGGAAATAAGTTATAGACGACTATAGGTGGTGAATGCCAGCACCCGATCATCGTATACCGGTAATATTTGGACTTTACCTCGCCCAATAGAGTCAGATCAGGACCCGTAGCATTTAAAATGTCATTTTAGTGGGACCCATAGCCCATGACATTTAGTCTAGACTAATTCCATATTAATGGCCAAGAATTTCAAGGATCAAGCATGCAAGAACAATAAGATAGATTTCATGGAACATAGAGTTCAAGGATAGAACTTGTAATAAGGATGATATATCAATAAACCATATGAAAACCATGACATTCTGGAAATCTGGGTGATTAGGTACAACCAGCTCAATCAGCCTTGAGGGAATCCAAGGCTGCGAGGAGACTTACGGAGGTCCCAATGACTAACTTGCTAGTCCGAAGGAACAGAATGTCCAACGGAGGGCTCGCATGTCACCGAGAGTTGAGGTATATAACGTGAACCAATCATGAAACAGGGACTCCATTTATGGACGTGAGATGACAGTGCCAAAAGACCCAAGGTATGGGTCAAAATCGGAAGAAAACGGTGAGAACATGAATGCGTTAATTATAGAATTCACGTCCATCCAATTCTATAATTAACTATAATTAAATAAACTTATATTAATTGACGCCCGTGGGTGGCGTCATTTATTAATTAGCGTCCACTTGGAGAGACGTCAAATCTATGATTTTTAACTTGATTTATCTCACAAGAATTCATGTCAATATCTATTTAATTGAATAATTTTAAAATATACATTCAAAGACATATTTATTTATATAAAATAATTTAGAGAAATAGAATGTATGATAATTAAAAGAAAAATATGAGGATCCCAAATATATATTTTTTATAATTTTATGTTACATAATTTGGTAGATATGAATTTTTAAAGATATGGTTAGAAGATATATATATATATATATATATATATATATATATATATATATATTAAATGATTTAACAACTTTGGTGTTGTCGTTAAAATAATTTGACGACAATCAGGTTGTCGTCATTTACTTAATAAATTATGTCAACTCTTTAAACCTCTCGTTCTCGATGTACACATGTCAGAATTGCGCAAATTATATACCAAAATGAAGGGCTCGAAAAACTCTACCTAACCAAACATTCAAAATAATTTTTCGTTGAGAGATGGGGGATCTTGAGATAGGAGATACGAAAAATGGTGTAACCACCCTCACTACCTCGGTCTCCACCCTAATAACGCTCCCATAAAATTTCATAGTCAAAGGACACTCCGACGGCCACGAACAAATCGTTAAGGCAAAATCCCATAACTATCAAGCTATAGTAATTTTTATAATTCACTGAGTATATAGTTAAAATATATTAAATTGTTTAACTAATTAATGTTTATAGTTAATACAATATTTATATGCACAAAAATTTAGGAATAATCATGGGGATCCCAAAATTATATTTATCTAGAATTTTGTTACGTGGTTACACGGTTACAAAATTCTTTAATCATGCGTTTACTTTGTTAACTTCACGTGAAACTACAAACTTTAACAAGAAACATGCATAAATTATGCAGATTTACTAACAATTTGGCTTGAGAGATTGCCTACCTCGACGTGTTTAACTGACGAGAAGAAGAAAGAAACAACAGAGGAAGATAAAGAAATAGCCTTGCTTCTTCACTGCAACTACAACAGCAGCAGCACGTTCAACAGTAAGGAGGAGGAAGAAGAAGACTGTAGGAAGAAGCTTCTTCACGTTCACCTCGCACAGCTCCTCTACAGCAGGAGGAAGCAGGGGTGCACGAAACGGCAGCCGCAAAGCTTCTACATGTTTGATGGGTTGAGTTTTATAGATGCTAATAGGGTCTGAAAAGATTGATGGTCATTATTGGGAAGGTTTTAAAACCTTCTACGCGATGTTAGCCTCCCTACTATATTGACAGCCGCCTGCCAAAGTTTACAGTCGAAACCCTAAGAAAACATATGCATGACTGGCTTGTTCGAATGGGCATGTGGCCATCCTATAGTGGGCTGGATTGTCTAACTTGTGAGTCCCTTTTAGACTGAATAAACAATAATAATAAAAAGGCTCCTAACTTTGTTACGTGAAATCCACTGGGCTAAGACTTAATAGGTGAGTTTTTATGTTTAACTTCAGTTGGCATACACTGATTGTATGCGTGGGGTTCTAAATATATGGGCTTTGGGTGGATTGGTCTTTGGGTTAATGTCCCACTCTTAGCATGGCCTCATGGGTGTATATACAATGGGTTTTGGGTTGGTTTAGGCTAACTGTGGTTGGGTTATCTTGACCCATCGTGAACCCCTATAGGTATGTGTTGGGTTTGCCAAAAGGATGGGTTTGTTTGGCTTGTGCGCATATATTTATCTATATATAGGCTTTAGGCCGATTAAATCATTTCAAATGTCTAACCTATATCTATATTTATTTATGTTTATACATATATTCCAAGCCCAAGGTTCACAAGCCTTTATACCAAGGCCCACTAATTAAACCCAATGTTTATATATGGATAAAGGTGTGTGGGTGTGTGGGTGTTTTAGCCCATTTGTTATATAAGCTTTTAACTAAATTATTTAATAGAACTTTATATATATATATAGACCCCAATTCCTATAACTTTAGTTATTCATTTTATTAATTTCCGTCATTTGCTCTGGGTATAAGAGTTGGGTTCGATCCTACAAAAATCTTTATACAAATATGCATTTGTTTTAATATATTTTGGAATGAGATATCTAAATATGCGAATGGTAATTTGAATTTAATAGATAAAATGATATATCTAATTTCTATTTTCTCAATTATTTATTTTAGGCCCATTAACTATTTTAGCTTAATTATCATTTTTATTTTATCAAAATTTTAATTCCCATGCTTTTCTATATCTAATATTTATAGTTATTTCTATTTATTTTCTATTTAAATTTTTTTACGGTGCTACACCCTCCCCCACTTAAAAGAATTTGGTCCCCAAATTCACATGATTTCCTTCCATAGTAGTGGGGTAAAATCACCATGTCCAAAACATGTAGTTTTAACTAGCTCATTCTCATAACATGCTAAGTGTTAAGATCACCATAACCGATTCATGTGATTATGGGTGAGATAGGCTTATAAAGTTACCTTCCAATGCTTACGATGCTTCTTCCTTTAAGAGTGGACAACGAGTAATCTTATGATCTGTGCTTCCGCAACAGATGCATTTTCCAAGTTTATACCAACACTCGTCCGGATTGTGCCTTCCCTTCTTGCAATGCTTGCATTTCCCCTTGGCCGGAATAATTTGTCGATCATTATTCCGGGGTTTCTTATTTTCATAGAATTTGTTGTCTCCATTAAATCTCTTCTTGTCGTTCACATTTTCCTTATTCTTGGATCCATTTGGTAAGTCCTTCTTGGCAGCCTTTCCTTTGATTCTTTCCATCATATCCATAGCATCTTCCAAGAGTTGAGCTTTTCTAACCATCTCCGTATATGTTTGAATTTCTAGTGGAGCTAGTTGAGGTATAAGTTTCACCTTCAAGCCATTCATAAATCTCTTTGCTTTCATTTTCTTCGTGCAAACCAAGTGTGGTGCATATCGGGCCAATCTAGAAAACCTCGCTTCATACTCGGCGACTGACAGACTATGTTGCTTCAAAGCCGCAAATTCTATAGCTTTCTTCTCGCGAATTCTTTCGGAGAAATACTTCTCGTTAAAGAGTTTTAAAAACTCGTTCCAAGAAACTTGATCGTTAGGCAAAATGGCTTCCATGGATCCCCACCATACTCGGATATCCTTCTCTAACTGATATGTTCCTAATAGTACCTTCTCTTCATCGGTGCATTGCATCACCTTAAAGGTCCTCTCTATTTCTTGCACCCAATTCTCCGCTTCATCCGGGTCAGTCGACCCACTAAACTTAGGGGGATTTATCTTTTGGAACTTCCGATGCAAATCTCCGGCTCCATGCCGTGCTCCACCTTGTGCAACTTGTTGAAAGGCTTACGTTAAACCCTGGACAGTGCGTTGCATCTCTCTCCACTGAGCTCTCTTGGCGGCCATTCTAGCCTACAAGAATAAGGTTTGGATTAATGATATTCATATCTCGGCAGGTATCTAACGCGAATGTTACATATTTTATCATTTAACTCACAGCTCTACCCAAATCTCACGGGGTTCCCATAGGATAACTGACAAGGAGAACTCAATCTAGGACTTGGACTTAAGGACCAAAAATTTTAGAAAGCCTAGGCTCTGATACCACCTTCTGTCACGCCCCGAATCGATAGCAGCGGAACGTGTCATTTGCTCGGAACGTGACAGTTAAACAGTCATGTCAATCAGAGCATAGTCATTTCCACAAAACACAATTTGGACAAATAACAAATTTCATTTCAAATATAAGTTCTTTACATATTCGAGCCCATAATAAACGAAAAGACTCAATAAAGAAAAACTATAATGAGACATAAGATGCAAGATAACCAGACTAGACGGTTCATCTAGATGTCAGAGTTCTCTTCACTCTTGCCCTTGCCCATCATGTTTGGTCTCGTCGTCACTAAGGTCATTACCTGAAAAACATTGGAAAACACAGGGTGAGCGAACGCTCAGTAGGACTTAATATCTCATGCTCCAAGCTAGCTTTAAGTCAATTACAGTTTAACATGCTCATGCTGGTCATGCAAGATATAGAAATCGAGAACTATAATGACACGAGATAAATTCAAGAACTATATAAAAAAAGATGAGTAAGCAAGATGCTAGATACACTCATAAAGAGTAAGGACAATGGCAAACAAGAGAGTATAGCAAGATCTTAACAAGTACTTTCTCAAGCTAGGTCAAGAGCATTCATGAGGAAATATAACATTCATCTCTCTATGACGAACACTATCACGAGAGCTTCAATGTATCCATTATTATGAAGGATCTTCGTGACAAGATAACGTGTACTATCATTGGGGGTAATTCAAGAACTTTTATGATGATCGATATAGAAGTAGAACAATTACTTCTACAAACATTCTATAGCATTTGCCAAGACACTAAGGGAATATCACGACGATATGATAACCCCTCCAATAAGGTAATTCAAGATCTTTTCATGACGAACAAATAGTTGTAGAAATGTGTACTATGATGGCAATTACTCCCGATCATCACTATCACAAGAGCGTTTGCACACCTAGCACTACATAGGATTGTGTACTATGATGGCAATTACTCCCGATCATCACTATTACGAGAGCGTTTGCACATCTAGCACTACATCGGATTGGCCAATGCACTAAGGGGGAAATCACGACGATATGACCACCCCTCATGGAAATAAGTTATAGACGACTATAGGTGGTGAATGCCAGCACCCGATCATCGTATACCGGTAATATTTGGACTTTACCTCGCCCAATAGAGTCAGATCAGGACCCGTAGCATTTAAAATGTCATTTTAGTGGGACCCATAGCCCATGACATTTAGTCTAGACTAATTCCATATTAATGGCCAAGAATTTCAAGGATCAAGCATGCAAGAACAATAAGATAGATTTCATGGAACATAGAGTTCAAGGATAGAACTTGTAATAAGGATGATATATCAATAAACCATATGAAAACCATGACATTCTGAAATCTGGGTGATTAGGTACAACCAGCTCAATCAGCCTTGAGGGAATCCAAGGCTGCGAGGAGACTTACGGAGGTCCCAATGACTAACTTGCTAGTCCGAAGGAACAGAATGTCCAACGGAGGGCTCGCATGTCACCGAGAGTTGAGGTATATAACGTGAACCAATCATGAAACAGGGACTCCATTTATGGACGTGAGATGACAGTGCCAAAAGACCCAAGGTATGGGTCAAAATCGGAAGAAAACGGTGAGAACATGAATGCGTTAATTATAGAATTCACGTCCATCCAATTCTATAATTAACTATAATTAAATAAACTTATATTAATTGACGCCCGTGGGTGGCGTCATTTATTAATTAGCGTCCACTTGGAGAGACGTCAAATCTATGATTTTTAACTTGATTTATCTCACAAGAATTCATGTCAATATCTATTTAATTGAATAATTTTAAAATATACATTCAAAGACATATTTATTTATATAAAATAATTTAGAGAAATAGAATGTATGATAATTAAAAGAAAAATATGAGGATTCCAAAAATATATTTTTTATAATTTTATGTTACATAATTTGGTAGATATGAATTTTTAAAGATATGGTTAGAAGATATATATATATATATATATATATTAAATGATTTAACAACTTTGGTGTTGTCGTTAAAATAATTTGACGACAATCAGGTTGTCGTCATTTACTTAATAAATTATGTCAACTCTTTAAACCTCTCGTTCTCGATGTACACATGTCAGAATTGCGCAAATTATATACCAAAATGAAGGGCTCGAAAAACTCTACCTAACCAAACATTCAAAATAATTTTTCGTTGAGAGATGGGGGATCTTGAGATAGGAGATACGAAAAATGGTGTAACCACCCTCACTACCTCGGTCTCCACCCTAATAACGCTCCCATAAAATTTCATAGTCAAAGGACACTCCGACGGCCACGAACAAATCGTTAAGGCAAAATCCCATAACTATCAAGCTATAGTAATTTTTATAATTCACCGAGTATATAGTTAAAACATATTAAATTGTTTAACTAATTAATGTTTATAGTTAATACAATATTTATATGCACGAAAATTTAGGAATAATCATGGGGATCCCAAAATTATATTTATCTAGAATTTTGTTACGTGGTTACACGGTTACAAAATTCTTTAATCATGCATTTACTTTGTTAACTTCACGTGAAACTACAAACTTTAACAAGAAACATGCATAAATTATGCAGATTTACTAACAATTTAGCTTGAGAGATTGCCTACCTCGACGTGTTTAACTGACGAGAAGAAGAAAGAAACAACAGAGGAAGATAAAGAAATAGCCTTGCTTCTTCACTGCAACTACAACAGCAGCAGCACGTTCAACAGTAAGGAGGAGGAAGAAGAAGACTGTAGGAAGAAGCTTCTTCACGTTCACCTCGCACAGCTCCTCTACAGCAGGAGGAAGCAGGGGTGCACGAAACGGCAGCCGCAAAGCTTCTACATGTTTGATGGGTTGAGTTTTATAGATGCTAATAGGGTCTGAAAAGATTGATGGTCATTATTGGGAAGGTTTTAAAACCTTCTACGCGATGTTAGCCTCCCTACTATATTGACAGCCGCCTGCCAAAGTTTACGGTCGAAACCCTAAGAAAACATATGCATGACTGGCTTGTTCGAATGGGCATGTGGCCATCCTATAGTGGGCTGGATTGTCTAACTTGTGAGTCCCTTTTAGACTGAATAAACAATAATAATAAAAAGGCTCCTAACTTTGTTACGTGAAATCCACTGGGCTAAGACTTAATAGGTGAGTTTTTATGTTTAACTTCAGTTGGCATACACTGATTGTATGCGTGGGGTTCTAAATATATGGGCTTTGGGTGGATTGGTCTTTGGGTTAATGTCCCACTCTTAGCATGGCCTCATGGGTGTATATACAATGGGTTTTGGGTTGGTTTAGGCTAACTGTGGTTGGGTTATCTTGACCCATCGTGAACCCCTATAGGTATGTGTTGGGTTTGCCAAAAGGATGGGTTTGTTTGGCTTGTGCGCATATATTTATCTATATATAGGCTTTAGGCCGATTAAATCATTTCAAATGTCTAACCTATATCTATATTTATTTATGTTTATACATATATTCCAAGCCCAAGGTTCACAAGCCTTTATACCAAGGCCCACTAATTAAACCCAATGTTTATATATGGATAAAGGTGTGTGGGTGTGTGGGTGTTTTAGCCCATTTGTTATATAAGCTTTTAACTAAATTATTTAATAGAACTTTATATATATATATAGACCCCAATTCTATAACTTTAGTTATTCATTTTATTAATTTCCGTCATTTGCTCTGGGTATAAGAGTCGGGTTCGATCCTACGAAAATCTTTATACAAATACGTATGTGTTTTAATATATTTTGGAATGAGATCTCTAAATATGTGAATGGTAATTTGAATTTAATAGATAAAATGATATATCTAATTTCTATTTTCTCAATTATTTATTTTAAGCCCATTAATTATTTTAGCTTAATTATCATTTTTATTTTATCAAAATTTTAATTCCCATGCTTTTCTATATCTAATATTTATAGTTATTTCTATTTGTTTTCTATTTAAATTTTTTTACGGTGCTACATACCACCTATTCCATTTAGCTCTCAAGCAGACCTGCAATCACAACAACCGTACTTATGCAGATTTTGGTGCCCAAGCAAGCTTGGGTCCACGATGGTTAGAAACATGAGATGTGTATGATATATTTCTCATTCTTGCAAGCTTTCATCATCAAATTTTAGAATTCTGCAATCATA
Organism: Amorphophallus konjac; assembly: GCA_022559845.1. Lineage (NCBI taxonomy): Eukaryota > Viridiplantae > Streptophyta > Magnoliopsida > Alismatales > Araceae > Amorphophallus > Amorphophallus konjac. Next base: position 253,061,871 of record CM040126.1, on the reverse strand, counting down.
CATGTCATGGCCCAACCTTCCACAATAAAAGCATGTAATGGCCCTATCCCTATTTCTTCTCCTTCCTTTATTCAAGAAAGAATTATGCACATGTGTTTTTGACGTGGATGGAGATGAACTTCTGGGAGGCATATGAGTTGAATGTGTTTCAGATTGTAAAGTTTTTCCTTTTTCAAAAATGACAATAGCATCCTTCAACTCATGGTTTTCATGCATTAGAGAATGGACTTGATTTTCGACCTTTTCTTTTGCTTGATTGCATGCCATGCTTTCAAGCTTTTCTTATTCCAGATTATTTTTCAAATCATCGTGCATTTTACTTATTGTGAATTGCTCCTCTCTCATGCATGAAATCTCTTCTTCAAGCAATATGTTTTTTGACACAAGAATTTCTTCTCATTTATCAATTTCTCAGTTTCAGATCTCAATACATGGCAATTGTCACATGAGTTTTCAGCATGCACAAGATGCTCAATTTTCTTTTTCAAATGTCTGTTCTCAGATCTGAATATTTTACATTTTTCATGTAATGACTCATATGCTATTTGCCATTGTTCACAAGTAAGAGTTTCAGTTTCAGAATCTACCTCATTTCCATCGTCGTCATTGGCCATGAAGCATAGGTTCTGGACCAGCTCATCTAGTCCATCTTCATTCCCGGACTCTTCCTCATCTTCATCGCTCCAAGTGGCCACCATGGCCTTGGGCTTCTTGAATTTTCCTTTCTTGAACTTTCTCATTAGATCAGGGCACTCACCCCGCATATGGCCGAGTTTTTTGCATTGTAGCAAATAACTTCATCCTTTTTGCTACTTTCACCTTGTTAGGACCTTGCTTCCTTGGTCCTTTTCTGAATTGGCCACTGAACTTTCTTGTTCCTTTGACAAATCTTCTTGCTCTTCTTGTGAGCATGGCAACCAGCTCTTCATCTCAGTGTTGCCGGTTGAATCATTGTCACTGCCCTCTGAATCTTGTGGATTCACTTTTAGGGCCAAAGGTGTGACTACCTTCTTCTTTTTGTGGTCCTCCTCGCTCCTCTTGATGTTGATTTCGTAAGTCATCAAGGAGCATATTAGCTCATCCAATTTAAAAGTGCTGAGATCCTTTGAGTCCTCGATTACAGTGGCCTTTGTGTGCCATTGTGATGACAAGGATCTCAGTACCTTTCTGACGAGTTCCTTGTCAGAATACTCTTTACCAAGACCCTTTAATCCATTCGTGATTTCTGTCAATCTTGCAAACATATCAGAAATGGACTCCTCTGGTTTCATCATAAATAACTCATAATCCCGGACCAACAGATTCGTCGTGGTTTCCTTTACTTCCGATGTTCCTTCATAGATTAACAGTAGCTTGTTCCACATCTCTGCGCAGAAGAACACATAGAAATACGTGAGTATTCATTAGGATGAATGGCACACTATATTATATTCATAGCTTTAAAGTTTGCTGAACACTTATTTATATCCTCATCGTCCCACTCATCCTCATTTTGAGACAGAGTATATGGACCCTTGCAAATGACGCGCCACACGTCATAGTCTTGGGCTCGTAGAAAAATATAGATTCTATTTTTCCAATAAGGGTAGTTTGATCCATCAAAGAACGGGGGTCTTTGGATCGAATGCCCTTCGGGCATCATCCCCTTGTTTGCCATAAAAAGGGATCTGCTCTACGACAGTGTGGTCGAGTGAAACAGAGACCAAAGCTCTGATATGAATTGTTGAGTTCCGAAAGGCAGCAATGAAGAGGGGAGGGGTGAATTGATTGGCCAATTGAAAATTACTTCCAAGTGAAAACTAGTTAATTAATGGTAGGTGTTTGACAATGGAATTGGTGTACGCTCAACTCACCGTGAAGCCCACTCGACTATGGAAGCGGAAGAACAAACCACAAGTGACACACGGAATTTTTAGGTGGTTCGGGTACACTGCCATGTCCCCTACGTCCACCCCTCACTCGTGAGGATCAAAACTTCACTATGAAGTGAGCCACACACACACACTGTGTAGAAGAGCAAACACACACACACACACACTGCACCCGATTTGGGCGGCCAAACATACACACACACACACGTTCATGTTTCCGAACACGAACACCACACACAAGAATCTGGTTTAAGATTTACAATAGATGCACAAGCTCAAGCAAAAAGATTCAGAAAATGGAGAGTGAAGAAATGTTTATCGTGGTTGAAGCTCCCCCTTTCACTTCCTTTAATGTAATTGAATGCTTCTGCAAGAGGAAGATCGATCCTTGAGGAAGAACGAAGCTTTGTCGCACAAACGAGGTTGTAGCTTAGATGTTCCACGCAGCTTGCTGTTGGGGATGATGTGGAGGCTTGATTCAAGCTTCTTCCCTTCACTTTCAGGTTCTGAACAAGGTGGAAGAAGGCCCTTCAGCTGCTACTACGAACCTGCACTCACCAAAGTTAGAACAAGAAACACAACTCTAGATCTTCCTCTTTCTTGGGGTTTGAGACCCAAAGAGAAGGTTATATCCTTCTAGGATGGTCAAGGGACACCATTAGGACAAGATCCATGAAATCTGGAGAAAAATAAGGTGGATTGACGTGAGTGGTTGGACAAAAGGTTCGAGGATGCAAAAGTCCTAAATCACTGCTCCGTGTAGGTGTCGACACCTGGTGTCGACACCTTGGGCATTACAATAAGCAAAAACACCCAACGGAGTCCCTGGACACTAGGTGTCGACACCTGGTGTTTTGGCTTGCTGCCAGAACTACAACATGTAGGTGTCGACACCTGGTGGATTTGTGTGAACACAATGCTTAGTGCGTTGGTAGCTTAAATTACTAAGACAACAAACATATGAATCATCACATCATCATCCTGTGAATGGGGATAGGAGAGCAGGATTAATCACACAAATCACATGCCATTGCATAGGGATTTTTAAGGTGGTTTAGTCTGCAAACCCGCAGACCCACATTCACCACTCACCAAAATCCGATGAGACTTTCCGGTGACTAACAGCTTGAACACCGCTGACTAACAGCTTGACCACTGATTCAATGCTTCCACACGAGGGCACAGTCCTCACCATTGATTCACAACTTCACTACGGGGATGAACCCCCCCCCCCCGCCACATACACGCTAATACACAGCTTCACCACGGGGACGAACCCCCCCCCCCCACACACACGTTGATACATAGTGTAGCAATGCTGGAAATTTCTAGGAATTTTTTGGGATTAAATGGATTAATTTAAGCATAAAATAGGTTTGTTTAAGCATTAAATAGTCTTAAGTGGGTTTAACCCTTAAAACCCATTGATTTAAAAGCCCATTTACTAATTAGACAAATAGGGCCACTTAAAATGGGCCTTAAACTAAAAAACTTATGCCTTTTGGCCCAAGCCCAACCCTAGAAACGTATTAGGGTTAGTTCCCTAATTAAACGAGATAAATATGGGAAAATTAGAGTTTGAATTATAATAAAATTGAAATTTCAGAAGGCCAGGCAAGTCACGGTCAGTCGCACAACTGTGACCTGCTAATAGCGGTCCTGGAAAGGCCGCAACCTGGTTTTGTAAATGGGAGGTGATAAACCCTAGGAAATTTATATTTTTATCCTGCTAAATCACTACGGATTGATGTGATCTGGCATGGGGACTTGTCTAGGACTCTTAGGAATCGATTCTAACCCCAATAAGGACTCCTAATTCGATCCAATCACTCAACCCTAGGTCATCCTCTATAAATAGAGCCCATATTTGACCTGCGCTAACCCTAATTTAGGATCGCGTGGTTCGAAGGTAAGGCGTCATTTTCACAGGTTCATCCTTTAGGGTTATTTGTTCTCTTTAATATCTTCTAACTTCCTTCTAAATCCCGTGCAAGGTGAACAAGCCGTCGGGAAGCTAGAGGGTTTGGAAGTCACTGTTTCTACACAGGACGTGCAGGAACCAGCACCCTCTTTCGGCGATAAATTTGAGGTTTAAGGACTACACCAGAGGTAGGTTATCTCATGATTGGCTTAAACAACTTGCTATGAGTAAAAGCCCTCTAACCTTGCTCGAATTCATGCATGATACATGGAGAATTTTATGTTTTTACATGACTGCGCATCTGGGTTTTCATTGTATGCTATATCCTGCAACCCTAATCAAAAGATAGGAACATTGGCTTAATTCGTGCCTTTTCCATGCATTTCCTTCGTTCTAAACATGCTATCATGTCTTACCTTTCTGTTCTTTATAGTTTTCATTCATTAATTGTCCTAGAATAGACTCTGCACATTGGACTTGGCATCTGTCTATTGAAGATAGAAGGCGGTCTTGTAGAGACTGCTACCTGCAAGTAGCGGTCTTCGACCAACCGCTATCTGGCTTCTGCAACTAGATCAAACCTTATTTATTTCCATTATATAAATGATATCATGTATGCCTTAGCTTGTTAATTGCATATCCTAATGATGGCATGATTCATATTTCATGTTGACTTGTTTTAAAAGATTATTTTTCATGTATGTTAATTTCATGCCAAAAAGTTATAGTTTTGTACTTAAAGGGTATTTCTATGACTTAAGCTCACTTTAATTCATGCTTTGACGCGTTCCTTTCTCATCCCCTTTCTGTTTTATTACTCCACATATAGCCCGTACTCTGGTACGACGCTATTAGATCACTTACACTTGATAGGAAAACCTCTTGGACTTGAGAGACTCTCCGTCGGATATTCCTTCTGTCGGACTATGTGATCTTGTTTCAAGGCCTCCATAAGACTCCGCGAGCTTGGGATTCACACTAGGATGTCGAGCTGGTTGTACCCTAAAAACCCAAAAGTCTAGATAGCACTTCGTGAACTCTACATTTTCTGTGGATTGGATTAAATGCAGCCATCATGCAACCGCTACTTTCAGATTGTGGCCGGTCTATAATCGCGCTCTGCCAGCTTGTTCATTGCGTCGACCTGTTCTTTCTCCTGCGTCGACTCTACTTGATAGCGGCCTTGACTTGACCGCTACCTCCTGATAGCAGTCTTGGATCGACCACGCTCTATCTAAATACTGTCTAACCTGTTGTTTGACCCGAGGATTGATTGTACTCTGTTCTCAGATGATCTTCTGATTATCTAGAACCCAACACCGTAATCATTAAGTCATTAATGAACTATGAAACTATGGAAATGCACCGTTATGTTGTCGGAATTCCTCCGTAGCGTAATGTCCAAGTTAATACATCCTTGAACTCCCATGTTCATTTTGGTACGTTTTTACCTTGGTTTTGTTGCCATGGAACTATTGTTTGAACTTAATATTGGCCTACTTTATTATTATTTCTCGTGTAAGTAGCTTGATTTATAACTTGAAGATGCAAGGGCGGGCACGGACTGTGTCCAAGGGCTCCACGCTAGCCCACTCAGCATATTGCCGGAAACATGCTATAAACCATGGGGTATGATGAATACTGGCATCGCATTACGCTGGGAGTACTTTTTTTATAAATGGGTGAAATCCACTAGGTAATATCATAAAATTATACTTGCTTGATACATGACTTTCTAGTGCATAGCCTTTTCAAGGTTATGAAAAGTACATTCTTGTTATTGAAAGGCCATACTATAATCTTACTTGATCATGCACTCATATTTACTTGGAATCACATATCTTTACACTTATCTCGGTACTTGATGTTACTATGATTTTATTCGCGTGTTTTATGGCACTTTCATTATTGCCCTTTTCATAGAGCTAAAATGTTAATGATGTTAACGTTGCCATCATGTTGATACAAAGATACCTACTGGGCGAGTGCACTCATTCCGTACTTTTCCTAATCTTTTCAGGAAACTCTAGCGGGTCAGAATCGGACTACTCGAGTGGCGAGTCTGAGAGCAAATAAAGTACAAGTGAAGCCCTAGAAGTGTCATGAGTCTGGTTATGTTAGTTGAAGTCATGTCAATGTAATTTTCCTTTTATTGAGTCTAGTGAAATATTATGTTGGAAGAGTCATGTGTCATTGTAACCTTTCGATTATTATTCAATAAAGTTGGAGTTTTCATTGTATATATGCTGTTCACTCCTCTATGTATGGATGTTATAGCACTCTAATTATCTTGCTAGCTTGAGGCTTTATTTCCAACTGTTCACGTTCCTGAATCTCTTTTGTTGTACATATATCTCAGGACGTGACAGTTAAAGTGGTATCAGAGCCTAGGTTTAAGTAAGTCCAAGGAAAAAAAAGTGTCAAGTCATAGGTTAAGTCCAAGGTTTACGGACCCACACCTATGAACTAGGAAGAAAATTCTGAACCCATGTGAGATTGGGTAGAGCTCGGGTTATGGTTAAGTTAGATCTCTAGTAAGAATTAACTTTTAGGTTAACCATCATAAACTCCAAAGAAAATGATAAACTTTATATTTTCTCAGGAACCCTACTTTCGAAATGGCTGGTAATCGTGCAAATTTGGAAGCCATGTAACAAACCGTCTAGGGTCTCACTCAGGCCTTGCAAACGATAGCTCAAGTTGGTGTGTGTGCAGGCGCCAGTGATATACACAGGAACTTTCAGAGTATGAACCCTCCTTGGTTCTCGAGATCTTCCAACCCTGATGAGGCCAAGAACTGGATTGATCAGATGGATCGTATTTCAATGTCATGCAATGCACGGACTAGGAGAAGGTCCTCTTAGCTACATTCCAACTCAACAAGGATGCCTGTACGTGGTGGAAGGCCACCTCGGCTCATCTGCATAATGCACAACTTACTTGGGAGGAGTTCCTCGAGCTTTTCCATGAAAAGTATTTCTCAGAGCATGTCCAGGAGAGAAAGGCGGCCAAATTTGCCTCTTTAAGGCAAGGCATAATGGCCGTGGCTGAGTATGAATTACAATTCTCAAGGCTGGCACCATATGCTCCACATCTTGTTGCTATGGAGCTTCTCAAAGTAAATCACTTTATGGACGGTTTAAGGCCCATCTTCGTTAAGCAACTTAGGCCTCAAAATATCCACACATACACAGAGATGGTCCATAGAGCCCACTTATGTGAGAGGACCTTGGAAAAGGTTGAAAAGTTCAAGGGTAAAGGCGAAGAATCTAGCCGCAAGCACGAGAGGAGAGGAAGGAAAGAAGAAAAATTTAGCATCACAGGGACTTACAAATCCCGTGACAATAAGAAGAGGTCCCGTAATGGGAATGGTGACAACAATAACAAGCACAAAAAAGTTAAAGAGGAAGAGAAGTAAGTCATGACGGCTTGCTCATTTTACGAGTTCGATCATTCGGCTAAAGAATGTTGGAAGCGCCTCGGCGCATGCTTACGTTGTGGCAGCCGGGAGCATCAGATGCCCGATTGCCCACTCATAAAGGAACAACTCTCAAAGAATAATGGAGGACAGAGGCGACATGGTCGTCTCAATGCTGTCATGGGTGATGAACCTACAAGGGATGGTAACGTCGGTGAAGATACTATCCTAACCTATTTCGCATCCGGTTTTTTTCTTATTTGATACTCAAAGCTATTTAATTTTAAGTGAACGTCCTCCATAAACACGTGTAATGAATTTGGGGACTAAATTCTTTTTAAGTAGGGGAGGGTGTAGCAACCCTAGAAATTTTTAAGAATTTGTTAGGATTAAATGGATTAATTTAAGCATAAAATATGTTTTTTTAAGCATTAAATAGGCTTAAGTAGACCTAACCCTTCAAACCCATTGATTTAAAAGCTCAGTTACTAATTAGACAAATAGGGCCACTTAAAATGGGCCTTAAAACAAAAAACTTAAGCCTTTTGGCCCGAGCCTAGCCCTAGAAACGTATTAGGGTTAGTTCCCTAATTAAAAGAGATAAATGAGATAAAAGTAGAGTTTGAATTATAATAAAATTCAAATTTCAGAAGGCCAAACAAGTCGCAGTTAGTAGCGCAACCGTGACCTGCTAATAGCGGTCCTGGAAAGATGGCGACCTGGTTCCGTAAATGGAAGGTGTTAAACCCCAGGAAATTTAGATTTTTATCCTCCCAAATCAATAGTGATCGATGTGATTTGGCATGGGGACTTGTCGAGGACTCTTAGGGATCGATTCTAACCCCATTAACGACTCCTAATTCGATCCAATCACTCAACCCTAGGTCATCCTCTATAAATAGAGCCCATATTTGACCTGCGCTAACCCTAATTTAGGATCGCGTGGTTCGATGGTAAGGCGTCATTTTCACAGGTTCATCCTTTAGGGTTATTTGTTCCCTTTAATATCTTCTAACTTCCTTGTAAATCCCGTGCAAGGTGAAAAAGTCGTCGGGAAGCTAGAAGGTCTGGAAGTTGCTATTTCTACGCAGGACGTGCAGGAACCAGCACCCTCGTTCGGTGATAAATTCGAGGTTTAGGGACTACACCAGAGGTAGGTTATCTCATGATTGGCTTAAACAACTTGCTAGGAGTAAATGCCCTCTAACCTTGCTCGATTTCATGCATGATACATGGAGAATTTTGTGTTTTTACATGACTGCGCATCTGGGTTTTCATTGCATGCTATATCCCGCAACCCTAATCAAAATATAAGAACTTTGGCTTAATTCATGCCTTTTCCATGCATTTCCTTTGTTCTAAACAAGCTATAATGTCTTACCTTCCTGTTCTTTATACTTTTCATTCATTAATTACCCTAGAATAGGCTCTGAACTGTGGACTTGGCTTCTGTCTATTGCAGATAGAAGGTGGTCTTGCCGAGTCCGCTACCTACAAGTAGCAGTCTTCGACCAACCGCTATCTGGTTTCTACAACCAGATCAAACCTTATTTATTTCCATTATATAAATGCTATATATACATGCCTTCGCTTGTTAATTGTATATCCGGATCATGGCATGATTCATATTTCATGTTGACATGTTTTAAAAGATTATTTTTTATGCATGTTTAGTTTCATGCCAAAACTTTATAGTTTTGTACTTAAAGTGTATTTTGATGACTTAAGCTCACTTTGATTCATGGTTTGACGCATTCCTTTCTCATCCCCTTTCTGTTTTATTACTCCACATGCAGCCCGTACTCTGGTATGACACTATTAGATCACTTGCACTTGTTAGGAAAACCTCTTCGACTTGAGAGGGTCTTCGTCGGATATTTCTTTTGCCGGACTAGGTGATCTTGTTTCAAGGCCTCCGTAAGACTCTGCGAGCTTGGGATTCTCACTAGGACGCCGAGCTGGTTGTACCCTAAAAACCTAAAAGTCTAGAGAGCACTTCGTGAACTCTGCGTTTTCTGTGGACTGGATTAAACGCGGCCATCAGAAGACCGCTGACTAATAGCTTGACCACTGATTCAATGCTTCCACACGAGGGCACAGTCCTCACCATTGATTCACAACTTCACTATGGGGATGAACCCCCCCCCCCCCGCCACATACACGCTGATACACAGCTTCACCACGGGGACGAACCCCCCCCCCCCCCACACACACGTTGATACATAGTGTAGCAATGCTGGAAATTTCTAGGAATTTTTTGGGATTAAATGGATTAATTTAAGCATAAAATAGGTTTGTTTAAGCATTAAATAGTCTTAAGTGGGTTTAACCCTTAAAACCCATTGATTTAAAAGCCCATTTACTAATTAGACAAATAGGGCCACTTAAAATGGGCGTTAAACTAAAAAACTTATGCCTTTTGGCCCAAGCCCAACCCTAGAAACGTATTAGGGTTAGTTCCCTAATTAAACGAGATAAATATGGGAAAATTAGAGTTTGAATTATAATAAAATTGAAATTTCAGAAGGCCAGGCAAGTCACGGTCAGTCGCACAACTGCGACCTGCTAATAGCGGTCCTGGAAAGGCCGCAACCTGGTTTTGTAAATGGGAGGTGATAAACCCTAGGAAATTTATATTTTTATCCTGCTAAATCACTACGGATTGATGTGATCTGGCATGGGGACTTGTCTAGGACTCTTAGGGATCGATTCTAACCCCAATAAGGACTCCTAATTCGATCCAATCACTCAACCCTAGGTCATCCTCTATAAATAGAGCCCATATTTGACCTGCGCTAACCCTAATTTAGGATCGCGTGGTTCGAAGGTAAGGCGTCATTTTCACAGGTTCATCCTTTAGGGTTATTTGTTCTCTTTAATATCTTCTAACTTCCTTCTAAATCCCGTGCAAGGTGAACAAGCCGTCGGGAAGCTAGAGGGTTTGGAAGTCACTGTTTCTACACAGGACGTGCAGGAACCAGCACCCTCTTTCGGCGATAAATTTGAGGTTTAAGGACTACACCAGAGGTAGGTTATCTCATGATTGGCTTAAACAACTTGCTATGAGTAAAAGCCCTCTAACCTTGCTCGAATTCATGCATGATACATGGAGAATTTTATGTTTTTACATGACTGCGCATCTGGGTTTTCATTGTATGCTATATCCTGCAACCCTAATCAAAAGATAGGAACATTGGCTTAATTCGTGCCTTTTCCATGCATTTCCTTCGTTCTAAACATGCTATCATGCCTTTCTGTTCTTTATAGTTTTCATTCATTAATTGTCCTAGAATAGACTCTGCACATTGGACTTGGCATCTGTCTATTGAAGATAGAAGGCGGTCTTGTAGAGACTGCTACCTGCAAGTAGCGGTCTTCGACCAACCGCTATCTGGCTTCTGCAACTAGATCAAACCTTATTTATTTCCATTATATAAATGATATCATGTATGCCTTAGCTTGTTAATTGCATATCCTAATGATGGCATGATTCATATTTCATGTTGACTTGTTTTAAAAGATTATTTTTCATGTATGTTAATTTCATGCCAAAAAGTTATAGTTTTGTACTTAAAGGGTATTTCTATGACTTAAGCTCACTTTAATTCATGCTTTGACGCGTTCCTTTCTCATCCCCTTTCTGTTTTATTACTCCACATATAGCCCGTACTCTGGTACGACGCTATTAGATCACTTACACTTGATAGGAAAACCTCTTGGACTTGAGAGACTCTCCGTCGGATATTCCTTCTGTCGGACTATGTGATCTTGTTTCAAGGCCTCCATAAGACTCCGCGAGCTTGGGATTCGCACTAGGATGTCGAGCTGGTTGTACCCTAAAAACCCAAAAGTCTAGATAGCACTTCGTGAACTCTACATTTTCTGTGGATTGGATTAAATGCAGCCATCATGCAATCGCTACTTTCAGATTGTGGCCGGTCTATAATCGCGCTCTGCCAGCTTGTTCATTGCGTCGACCTGTTCTTTCTCCTGCGTCGACTCTACTTGATAGCGGCCTTGACTTGACCGCTACCTCCTGATAGCAGTCTTGGATCGACCACGCTCTATCTAAATACTGTCTAACCTGTTGTTTGACCCGAGGATTGATTGTACTCTGTTCTCAGATGATCTTCTGATTATCTAGAACCCAACATCGTAATCATTAAGTCATTAATGAACTATGAAACTATGGAAATGCACCGTTATGTTGTCGGAATTCCTCCGTAGCGTAATGTCCAAGTTAATACATCCTTGAACTCCCATGTTCATTTTAGTACGTTTTTACCTTGGTTTTGTTGCCATGGAACTATTGTTTGAACTTAATATTGGCCTACTTTATTATTATTTCTCGTGTAAGTAGCTTGATTTATAACTTGAAGATGCAAGGGCGGGCACGGACTGTGTCCAAGGGCTCCACGCTAGCCCACTCAGCATATTGCCGGAAACATGCTATAAACCATGGGGTATGATGAATACTGGCATCGCATTACGCTGGGAGTACTTTTTTTATAAATGGGTGAAATCCACTAGGTAATATCATAAAATTATACTTGCTTGATACATGACTTTCTAGTGCATAGCCTTTTCAAGGTTATGAAAAGTACATTCTTGTTATTGAAAGGCCATACTATAATCTTACTTGATCATGCACTCATATTTACTTGGAATCACATATCTTTACACTTATCTCGTTACTTGATGTTACTATGATTTTATTCGCGTGTTTTATCGCACTTTCATTATTGCCCTTTTCATAGAGCTAAAATGTTAATGATGTTAACGTTGCCATCATGTTGATACGAAGATACCTACTGGGCGAGTGCACTCATTCCGTACTTTTCCTAATCTTTTCAGGAAACTCTAGCGGGTCAGAATCGGACTACTCGAGTGGCGAGTCTGAGAGCAAATAAAGTACAAGTGAAGCCCTAGAAGTGTCATGAGTCTGGTTATGTTAGTTGAAGTCATGTCAATGTAATTTTCCTTTTATTGAGTCTAGTGAAATATTATGTTGGAAGAGTCATGTGTCATTGTAACCTTTCGATTATTATTCAATAAAGTTGGAGTTTTCATTGTATATATGCTGTTCACTCCTCTATGTATGGATGTTATAGCACTCTAATTATCTTGCTAGCTTGAGGCTTTATTTCCAACTGTTCACGTTCCTGAATCTCTTTTGTTGTACATATATCTCAGGACGTGACAGTTAAAGTGGTATCAGAGCCTAGGTTTAAGTAAGTCCAAGGAAAAAAAAGTGTCAAGTCATAGGTTAAGTCCAAGGTTTACGGACCCACACCTATGAACTAGGAAGAAAATTCTGAACCCATGTGAGATTGGGTAGAGCTCGGGTTATGGTTAAGTTAGATCTCTAGTAAGAATTAACTTTTAGGTTAACCATCATAAACTCCAAAGAAAATGATAAACTTTATATTTTCTCAGGAACCCTACTTTCGAAATGGCTGGTAATCGTGCAAATTTGGAAGCCATGTAACAAACCGTCTAGGGTCTCACTCAGGCCTTACAAACGATAGCTCAAGTTGGTGCGTGTGCAGGCGCCAGTGATATACACAGGAACTTTCAGAGTATGAACCCTCCTTGGTTCTCGAGATCTTCCAACCCTGATGAGGCCAAGAACTGGATTGATCAGATGGATCGTATTTTCAATGTCATGCAATGCACGGACTAGGAGAAGGTCCTCTTAGCTACATTCCAACTCAACAAGGATGCCTGTACGTGGTGGAAGGCCACCTCGGCTCATCTGCATAATGCACAACTTACTTGGGAGGAGTTCCTCGAGCTTTTCCATGAAAAGTATTTCTCAGAGCATGTCCAGGAGAGAAAGGCGGCCAAATTTGCCTCTTTAAGGCAAGGCATAATGGCCGTGGCTGAGTATGAATTACAATTCTCAAGGCTGGCACTATATGCTCCACATCTTGTTGCTATGGAGCTTCTCAAAGTAAATCACTTTATGGACGGTTTAAGGCCCATCTTCGTTAAGCAACTTAGGCCTCAAAATATCCACACATACACAGAGATGGTCCATAGAGCCCACTTATGTGAGAGGACCTTGGAAAAGGTTGAAAAGTTCAAGGGTAAAGGCGAAGAATCTAGCCGCAAGCACGAGAGGAGAGGAAGGAAAGAAGAAAAAATTAGCATCACAGGGACTTACAAATCCCGTGACAATAAGAAGAGGTCCCGTAATGGGAATGGTGACAACAATAACAAGCACAAAAAAGTTAAAGAGGAAGAAAAGTAAGTCATGACGGCTTGCTCATTTTACGAGTTCGATCATTCGGCTAAAGAATGTTGGAAGCGCCTCGGCGCATGCTTACGTTGTGGCAGCCGGGAGCATCAGATGCCCGATTGCCCACTCATAAAGGAACAACTCTCAAAGAATAATGGAGGACAGAGGCGACATGGTCGTCTCAATGCTGTCATGGGTGATGAACCTACAAGGGATGGTAACGTCGGTGAAGGTACTATCCTAACCTATTTCGCATCGGGTTTTTTTCTTATTTGATACTCAAAGCTATTTAATTTTAAGTGAACGTCCTCCATAAACACGTGTAATGAATTTGGGGACTAAATTCTTTTTAAGTAGGGGAGGGTGTAGCAACCCTAGAAATTTTTAAGAATTTGTTAGGATTAAATGGATTAATTTAAGCATAAAATATGTTTCTTTAAGCATTAAATAGGCTTAAGTAGACTTAACCCTTCAAACCCATTGATTTAAAAGCTCAGTTACTAATTAGACAAATAGGGCCAGTTAAAATGGGCCTTAAAACAAAAAACTTAAGACTTTTGGCCCGAGCCTAGCCCTAGAAACGTATTAGGGTTAGTTCCCTAATTAAAAGAGATAAATGAGATAAAAGTAGAGTTTGAATTATAATAAAATTCAAATTTCAGAAGGCCAAACAAGTCGCAGTTAGTAGCGCAACCGTGACCTGCTAATAGCGGTCCTGGAAAGATGGCGACCTGGTTCCGTAAATGGAAGGTGTTAAACCCCAGGAAATTTAGATTTTTATCCTCCCAAATCAATAGTGATCGATGTGATTTGGCATGGGGACTTGTCGAGGACTCTTAGGGATCGATTCTAACCCCATTAACGACTCCTAATTCGATCCAATCACTCAACCCTAGGTCATCCTCTATAAATAGAGCCCATATTTGACCTGCGCTAACCCTAATTTAGGATCGCGTGGTTCGATGGTAAGGCGTCATTTTCACAGGTTCATCCTTTAGGGTTATTTGTTCCCTTTAATATCTTCTAACTTCCTTGTAAATCCCGTGCAAGGTGAAAAAGTCGTCGGGAAGCTAGAAGGTCTGGAAGTTGCTATTTCTACGCAGGACGTGCAGGAACCAGCACCCTCGTTCGGTGATAAATTCGAGGTTTAGGGACTACACCAGAGGTAGGTTATCTCATGATTGGCTTAACAACTTGCTAGGAGTAAATGCCCTCTAACCTTGCTCGATTTCATGCATGATACATGGAGAATTTTGTGTTTTTACATGACTGCGCATCTGGGTTTTCATTGCATGCTATATCCCGCAACCCTAATCAAAATATAAGAACTTTGGCTTAATTCATGCCTTTTCCATGCATTTCCTTTGTTCTAAACAAGCTATAATGTCTTACCTTCCTGTTCTTTATACTTTTCATTCATTAATTACCCTAGAATAGGCTCTGAACTGTGGACTTGGCTTCTGTCTATTGCAGATAGAAGGTGGTCTTGCCGAGTCCGCTACCTACAAGTAGCAGTCTTCGACCAACCGCTATCTGGTTTCTACAACCAGATCAAACCTTATTTATTTCCATTATATAAATGCTATATATACATGCCTTCGCTTGTTAATTGTATATCCGGATCATGGCATGATTCATATTTCATGTTGACATGTTTTAAAAGATTATTTTTTATGCATGTTTAGTTTCATGCCAAAACTTTATAGTTTTGTACTTAAAGTGTATTTTGATGACTTAAGCTCACTTTGATTCATGGTTTGACGCATTCCTTTCTCATCCCCTTTCTGTTTTATTACTCCACATGCAGCCCGTACTCTGGTATGACACTATTAGATCACTTGCACTTGTTAGGAAAACCTCTTCGACTTGAGAGGGTCTTCGTCGGATATTTCTTTTGCCGGACTAGGTGATCTTGTTTCAAGGCCTCCGTAAGACTCTGCGAGCTTGGGATTCTCACTAGGACGCCGAGCTGGTTGTACCCTAAAAACCTAAAAGTCTAGAGAGCACTTCGTGAACTCTGCGTTTTCTGTGGACTGGATTAAACGCGGCCATCAGAAGACCGCTATCTTTAGATAGCGGCCGGTCTCTGATCGCGTTCTGCCAGCTTGTTCATTGCGTCGACCTGTTCTTTCTCCTGCGTCGACTCTACTTGATAGCGGCCTTGACTTGACTGCTACCTCCTGGTAGCGGTCCTGGATCAACCACGTTCGATCTAAATGCTGTCCGACCCGTTGTTTGACCCAAGGATTGATTGTGATCTATTCTCAGATAGTCTTCTGATTATCTGGAACCCAACACCTTAATCATTAAGTCATTAATGAACTATGAAACAATGGAAATATACCGTTATGCTGCCGAATATCCTCTGTAGCGTAATGTCCAAGTTAATACATCCTTGAACTCTCATGTTCATTTTGGTACGTTCTTACCTTGGTTTTGTTGCCATGGAACTATTGTTTGAACTTGATATTATTGGCCTACTATATTATTATTTCTCGTGGAAGTAGCTTGATTTATAACTTAAAGATGCAAGGGCGGGCACGGGCGGTTTCTAAGGGCTCCACGCTAGCCCCCTCGGCAGATGGCTGGAAACATGCCATAAACCATGGGGTATGATGAATACTGGCATCGCATTGCGCTGGGAGTACTTTTTTTATAAA
The DNA here is from genome assembly GCA_022559845.1 of Amorphophallus konjac. NCBI lineage: Eukaryota > Viridiplantae > Streptophyta > Magnoliopsida > Alismatales > Araceae > Amorphophallus > Amorphophallus konjac. The sequence goes on along the minus strand of CM040126.1, from coordinate 253,045,760 downwards.
CGTGTTAAATCCACAAGGCAATCTCATGAAATTATACTTGCTTGATACATGACTTTCTAGTGCATAGCCTTTTCAAGGTTATGAAAAGTACATTCTCGTTACATGCTAGTACATTCTCGTTATTGAAAGGCCATACTATAATCTTACTTGATCATGCCCTCATATTTACTTGGAATCTCATATCTTTACACTTATCTCGTTACTTGATGTTACTATAATTTTATTCGCGTGTTTTATCGCACTTTCATTATTGCCCTTTTCATAAAGCTAAAATGTTAATTATGTAAATGCTGCCATCATGTTGATACGAAGATACCTACTGGGCGACTGCACTCATTCTCTACTTTTTCTAATTTTTTTAGGAAACTCTAGCTGGTCAGAATCGGACTACTTGAGTGACGAGTTCGAGAGCGAATAAAGTACAAGTGAAGCCCTAGAAGTCTCATGAGTCTGGTTATGTTAGTTGAAGTCATGTCAATGTAATTTTCCTTTTATTGAGTCTAGTGAAATATTATGTTGGAAGAGTCATGTGTCATTATAACCTTTCGATTATTATTCAGTAAAGTTGGAGTTTTCATTATATATATGGTGTTCACTCCTCTATGTGTGGATGTTATAGCTCTCTGATTATGTTTCTAGCTTGAGGCTTTATGTTCTGGTTGTTCACGTTCCTGAATCTCTTCTGTTCTACATATATCTCGGGACGTGACACATAGCTTACACGAGGAGCAAGCTCCTCACGAGGACACAATCCTGACACTGCAGAGTCATAGCATACAGGGACAAGCCCCCCCCCCCCCACACACAAAAAAAACACACGTCACATGCTTCAAGTGCAGCAAACCACGGGGACAGACCCCACAGACACACACGGCTGAACTCAGCCAGAAACCACTCAGGTCTCTAAAACAGAGCATCGGACAATGCTGTAAACACAGCACTACACGTAAAGATTCAGAGTCTCAGAAGAAAACAAAAACACAAAGAGTAATGAGAAAACAAAAGTAGCTTCAGAATTGAGTCTTGAAGCAGTAGTGGCCGATCTGAAATCGGATCTAATGCCTGCTTCAACTCTTCTTCTTTTCCCTCTGCACTTAGCTCGCTCATGCCACTCTACTGGGCTGCTCTCCTTTCTTCTTCTTCTTCTTCTTCAGCACTATATTAGGTCGGCCAGTTGTCGGGCTACTCCTCTCATCTTTTCTCTTGCTCACTAATTTTCTACGTAAGGCTCTTTTCTTCTCCAGGGCAGCAGCAGCCTTGTAGCACCCCGGATAAAATATACATATATATATATATATATATGTATTATGTTTAATAGACTGTAAATAAATTAAAATAATAAAACCCTTTTGTGTAAACCCAACCCAATAGCAAATAGCCTCTTAAGGACTTAGCCAAAATAACCCAAACCGCGTAAGAGTATGGTGCAACCCATACATTTAATAAATAGGCTTAGCCAAGTGGGCCTTATGATAGGATATGTACGTAAATATATACAGATATGGGGATTTTTGGTTTACACAGAGCCTCATTACGTTTGATCACTGCATGGAGGAGATTAGGGTTTTAACCCTAACTAGGATAACGCCCGACGATAAGGAAGGAAAGAGATCAATCAAGGAAGTTTAAATCCCATTAGGATACCGCGTACCTAGTAGGACTCGTAGAACTCCAAAGCTCTATATATATGACCCATGATCGAACACAGAAGCATCTTGCTGCTGTTGTTCGACATCGTCATCCTGCTGTGTTGGACCTCTAGGTGACTTTGGTGATTAAGTTTTAATGTTGACAAAACTTGTGTGCAAGTGGTGTGTAAAACGTCCATTGAAGAATTAATGATCATCAAGGATCTTATGAAAATATGATTACCTTGCCTTGCAGGACTGGAATCTATGGTGAATATCCCTCTGAAGTCAAAGGATTGAATGATTAAGTACTTTGTCATCCACAACACAAAATAGGTTGAAAATCTCATACATTTTCATCAAAAAGGAATGGTAAGACTTCAGATTTGCAAAATCCTTCTCTAGGTTTGTAAAGGTAACAAGTGCTCAAAATCTTCATATCATTCATATGATTTTGGTTTCATGAAGTCTATATATTGAGTGGATGCATCGTCAGTATATTTCAACATTTGGATAAGAGAGAATTTGAGTTTTAAGGAGGGGTTTTCATGCATATAGTTCATGGCTTACAAATGGGTTTTCTTTCCTATCCTCATTAGTCTTTTAGTGTCATGAATGGGTTTTCATGGATGTATTCATGTGTTTTCCTCATGGTTATGATGTTCATACTTCATAGATTTATTACATGGCACGTTGGAGGTTAATCCCTCACCTTTTCATAGTGTTTTTCACTTCTACACTATTTTCGGTCGACCAACATAGGGGGTTCGGTCGACCAGTTTCAACAGAGTGCCAGGGCCGAAATCCTAACAAAATTCGGTCGACCGACCCAGTGCCTTAGGTTGACCGAAATCCCCAGACTGCATCAGTCTAGACCCTGTGAACTTTCGATCGACCGACCCCTGTCGACCGGTCAATCGAATATGGCGGGCGGCCCATTTTAAGTGTGTTCGAAACCCATTAAACTAGATCCATTTTACTTCACATTTGACACTCTTACCCATAGGGAATTCATACACATGTTAGATACATAATGAATGGGTTTTAGCATGGCTTTTGATGTCTTTTCCTCTTTCTATTGTGGGTGTATAAATAAGCTGTGAATTTGGGAAAAAATTTCTAAGTCTTATTGTTCTATCTTTCTTGTAGGAGAAGGAAAAGGGGAAAGGAGAGGAGCTGAAAAAATCTATGGATATCATTTACATTCGGGAGGATTTCATGATCGTGATAGAAGATAAAGTGGAGCGGTTTGAAGAGAGGATCACGGTGATGTTCAAATCGACAGCATTCGACAACCCTCCAACCTGTTCTTCAACAAAGATCTCCTCTGGCCCTTTCACCTCTTGACGATATATTTCTTCACTCTTTTTACATCTATTCCAGTGGTTTACATTTGGTTTGAGAGCATGTATTCAACATATCTTTTATTTCCGAACTCTGACTCTGTGAGTGTTGAACCATCTGTGTACGGTTGTGGTATATTGTGCTGCAGCTATAGCAGTGAGTATGTGTGTGTGTGTTGACCCATGGCGGATCGTGTAGGAGACGACGTCTCCGTGTCTTTGTAGCGAAAGCTCCGTGCGCTTCTTTGAAGCAAGTGGATCCTCACCATTTTGGTGAGGGGTGGACGTTGGGAGCCCGTCGTGGTCCCGAACCACCTAAAAAATCTGTCTTGCATTTTGTTTGATTGTGGTTTGCTTGTCTATATCTTTCAAATTGATCGTGTAAGAGCGGGAAGCTTGAGAGAAATGAATCCATCATAACGTATATTTCATGAGATCATTTTCCATGTTGGTAGTTAGTTTATTTCGCTACATTAAATTTAAATACTACAATTGCGTTTGGTGGGGACAATTCAACCCCCCTTCTTATCCATACGAGAATCTAGGCACAACAATCTGGTATTAGAGCGGGTCTCTGATTTTTAGAACAACCTCATGATTGTAGAGAAAAGATCATCTGTTATGGCCAACAAGGGAATGCTCCCTGAGGAACATTCAATCCATCGACCACCCGTCTTTGATGGTACAAATTATCCCTATTGGAAAAATAGGATGACTGTGTTCTTGCGAGCACATGATTATGATACTTGGAAAGTCATAAGTAAAGGTCCTTATGTTTTACCTCCGAATGAAGATGAATGGGAAGATGAACATATTAAAAAGTCTTGTGCTAATTACAGGGCTATGAACATTATTTAGTGCATGATACACCCTAATGAGTACTCACGTACATCTATGTGTTCATCTGCGCAGGAGATGTAGAACAAATTGAAGATGATCTATGAAGGTACTTCAGAAGTACAGGAGACAAAGGCAAATCTGTTGGTTTGGGAATACGAACTATTTGCAATGAAGCATGAGGAGAACATAAGCCAGATGTATGCAAGGCTAAGCGAGATCACAAACAGCTTAAAAGCCTTGGGAAAAGAGTATTCAAATCAAGATTTGGTCAGGAAGGTGCTGAGGTCACTCACATCACCGTGGCACACAAACGCCACTGTCATTGAGGATTCAAAGGATCTCACCACACTCACCGTGGATGAATTGATCGGGTCACTGATGACGTACGAAATCAACATCATGAAGTCAGTTGAGGAGGAAAACAAAAAGAAGAAAATGATTGCATTGAAAGCTAATCCAGGATTGTCCGAAGAGAGTGATGGAAACTCATCTATGGACAGTGATGAAGAAGAGCTAATGGCTCTCGTGACAAGGAAAGTCAGAAAATATTTTAGAAGAGCTAGAAGAGATGGAAACTGATGGGGGCATCTCTCGCCCCATATATTTTCAAAGCCCTGGTTGCCCGCCAGCATGGTTACATTACATCCGTCATATTTTTCTAAGTCAATTCATCTAACTTTCATATTTTCTTTGAGTCATAATTATGTAATTTTTCTTTTATTTGAGTCTTGTACCTAGGTTAATGAGTCATTTACCTAGGTTAAGTGTCATTATGTTGATAGATTAGTTTATGGGCCCAATTCATTGGGCTTGGCCCAAGGGCACCCCCTCTTCCCTTAGTTATTTGTCATTGTGTTAAGAGTCAAGGTCTTTTGTAGAAATGTGGGTTGCCTATATATAGGACCCCATTTCCTCCATTTGAACTAATGAATCAATGAATGAAAAACTTGCCATTTTGAGAGTTCAAACTTCCTATCTAGTGGAGAGATTCTATTATTTAGGTGAGAGACCCTAGGGGAGAGATTCCCCACCCATCCCTCTCTTAATTTCTCTTTTTCACTCCCCTTTCTCTCTCCTCCACACCCAATTTCAAAAATTTTCTCTCTCCTCCATTCCCAACCACCACTCTCCCACCTACCCCCATTAAAGGCCACTCCCCTTCCCCACACACCCCATTACTCCACCCCCTAGTCCCAAGAGAGCTTCCACCAATCCTAGCTCCACCTCCCAACCCCTAACTACCCCACCCACTTCCCCAAGCACCCTTCCCACTACCCAAAGCAGCCCTCCACCTTCCCAAGGCACCTCTTCTCATCCCCAAGACCACCATTGTCCACCCCACATTAAAGGAAATTCAAACTCACATGCCCTCCACCCACTTGTGCCCCCCCACCTTCCTCCTTCTCCCTCCAAGCCCAAATTCGTAGCTCCTCCTCCCACCACCTGTTAGACCCCTTCTAGACCCTATTCTTCCCCTCCCACACCTTGAGACACCCCCTCCTAGACCCCCTCACAGCCAAGGTTTTCCCCACACTCATCCACCTCCATTTCCCCTCCCATATACCCCATTTCCCCCACCATCTTCAACCTCCAGTATTCAGTTCGCTGGCAGCAGAAGAGTAGCAATTTGCAGAGGCGACCCCGACCACATCCCAGAGAATCTGAAGGCCCAAGAGGAATCCACGGAAGCGTATACTGGTCTACTTCGCAATGGTGGTGATTTCATCCCCATCCGAGCTCCAAGCCGCCCGGGAGGTCCGTTCTCCCACAACTGTGCATTGCTGCCTCTGCTGAGGACCTGAACTGGAGTAGAAGCTCAGCCACGACGAACCTCGGGGGAATCAGCTCAAGAGCTCTTCTGAAAAGTTCTTACTCCTTCTATCTACTTTCAGAATCAAGAAGCGAAACTACGTTTGGCATCCTGTAGCAGGAGTTATCAAATTTCTCCCTCAGCCACGTGGTTCTGCTTCCCACAGTTTGCACCGACCTGCCATCATTATTTAGAGTCACCTGGTCTTCTCAGGCATTGTTTTGCTTCTCCGTCAATTTTTCTGCGAAGAAGACTCGTCCATGGTTCCACCGACTCTGACGGTGCTCAATTCTGAGTTTGGGAGCTGTCGGGGCAACCTCTGTAACCTGCTGTTGGAAATCTGAAGCTGCCAGTCCCAGAACCTGTTACTCTGTTCGAACCTCCACCCAGGCCAGCAGCGGTACCAGTAGAAATTAAAAAAATTCTGGGGTGTTTTAGTACCAGTTACAAAGAGCTTCCCTCTTGTCTCGCCATCAGCAAAATTCAGGATCAATCTCTGCGGCCCCAACTTCGCCTGTCTGTCCTCTCTCACAGAAAGCAGGCAGATTCGGCTTCACAACTTCTTATTACTTTTGGTCCTAGTTCCCCCCTCCCCGCTTGGCCGGCTGAAGGCCCCTCCCTGTGCGGAGGTAGTTTTGGTTGTAATACCTATTATCCCCACCCCAAGATCCCCCCCTCCTGCGAGAGGTGTAGTGTTGTAATAGCTTAAACAGGCCAAGCTACCCCGGCGCGGCGTATGGGGAACCCACGCTTCCCCGCTCACCCTCGTCTCCGAGCGGGACCGGTTTCTTCAAACCGGTCGAGTGAGTGCTCCAAAACTTTGCTCTAATTCATGCTTGTTCTTTCAATATTAGTTCATAAACTCCGATAGCCGTGACGAGAGCCCGATCCTTAAGCTCATTTGCTATAAGTGATCATCATGGGAAGAGAGTGGAACCCGTGCCCTTTGGCACTTCGTCGGACCCTTGATTTGGGCAGCCATACCCTTGGGGAATCTAACCTTGGCCTTTCTGGCCCTCTACCAGCAAGGGCCCAGCCCACACAACCTCCCCTTGGCATTGCCAAGTTACCCCGGGTCTTAGTGAGCATCGGGTGAGCGGTTGCCAATATCGGTCCATTTTGAATGCTTAATTGTGCTTGCTTGATGAGTCCTAGGTTGTGTCACATCAATTGGTATCAGAGCAAGTTTTAGACTTGTCTCTACTAAGTCTAGTCCTTGGGCACATTTGCATTCATTAACATGGCTACCTCTCTTTGGTCACATTCATCCCACTCGCCCCCCATAAGGGACCGATCAACCCTCCATTTGACATAATCTCGTTTGAGGATCTCCTCTTCGATGGATCATGCTATAGTGCCTACCTAAAGTGGGAGGTCACCATGGAAAAACACTTTGAGAGAACTATGGTTTATGGACCCGCAAGAGTCCGCATTGCCATGGGGCACTTTCGGGGTCAAGCCAAGGAAAAATGGAGGAACATAGTGGGCTTAAGGGACGTTAGGAAACAAGAACCCATTTCCTCATGGGATGATATGAAGAAAGAACTTAGAAAAATCTACATCCCCAAATATTCCCACCCCTTCTACTCAAACACCCCTAGCCCGAGGTGCACTACCACTCCTCCATCACCATCCGACCAACTTGATATCACCTTTAGGCCTCCTCCCCCACCACTCCCAACAAATCACTTCTCAACCATCATAACTACACTTCGTGACCAAGTACTCTCCCTTAAGGCCAAAATAAACCAAGCATCCACCTCTATACCAAATCCCCTAAGGGTCCCCGCACTCCAACCAAAACCCCCTTCCACAATCCCTCACCAAACCCATACCCCACATCTCCCCTTGGTCCCCACCACTACCCCTCCATCATCCCCAAAAAGAGGTACCCCCCTCAAAACCCATCAACCCAAATCTCGTCACCTAACCCACCTTCCACTTCCAACCCCAATCCTACCCCAACCTAGGCCTCCACTACTTCCACTCCCAAACCCCACCCTACCAATCCAAGTTTCCCTTTACCCTCCACCCCGGGAGCACCACACACCAACCCTCATCACCCCAAAAGACCCTCTCACCTCCTTGGTAGAAGAACTCATACTCGATTCAATAGTTGAGAACACTCCAAACCCACTCCACACCTTGGAGGAAACCCAAGTCCAAGTTGAAAAAGAAACATCACACGATGGTCTTCACCTTACATCACCCTCTCTAGTTGGGACCAAGCTCATCTTAGGAGAACCCCTTGTTAGTTGGCTAAAGAGAGCCCAATAAGAGAGATCATGGACCATAATTTCCCACCCATGAAGGAAAACCATCCCATAGTGCCCATCTCCTCTTATCACACCATAATCCAAAACTCCTACCAAGTGGAAACCTTAGGGGACCTTCTCAAGGGCATAGCATGGCAATTAGAGATGACTAGCATGTTGACCCCTATGGTCGAACAACCTAGGAGCGTTAGCCTCCTACACCTATGCATAGGGTCTATCACCTCAGTTTGCACCATTGGTAGCTACACTAGCGACCTCCTTCTATTCCTCCCTACACCCGATGAGCCCAACCTTTTCCTCGATTTAGAGCTTCTTATCTCGGGTAGAAAGCCAAGCCCTCCACTCATGGCCGACCCACTTGCCAAGAACATTGGCCCAACTATCATGGAGAAGGATGACTTAGCACCTTTTGAGGATCTTGAGGACATGGAGTTCCTCGCCCTAGGTAACCCATTTTATGATCCATATGATTCATTCCAATGGGAGTCAAGAGACTCGTGTGACCCAAACACTTTATCCACCACCCACCTTTCCCTACACCAACTCACCATGTTTGACCCAATCCACTCCATCCTAGACCTGGGTTACACCTTGGGAGCCATGACCTTGGGCCACAATCCCTAGGTAATGAGGTTGTGCTCCACCCCATGATGACCACATTCTTAGATCCGTTCGATCCTTTCCAATCGGAGTTTAAAGGTTGTCCCACACCTATACACATGGAAGTCACCCTTAGGAAAAACATGCATATGTCTAGGCTTACCACACCACTTGGCATGAACACCTTGAGGGGTCCATTCATTCATACCACCCACATGTCAAGTAGAAAGCATGAGTGGCCCATATTCGGATGTATTGGTCCACCTTCATTTATCATGGGTCTTAAGCATGTCAAAAGCATCTACAGATGTCCGAGTCCCCCTACATTCATCACCACTTTGCATGATAGGTTCACCTACGGGTGCCCTGACCCACCTAGGCCCACCAAAGTCTACATGACAACATTGCATGATAAATCCACATATGGTGGCCCCGGCCCTCCAAATTCCATCAAAGTCTTCTTGGCATCAAAGCATGATTGGTCTACTTTTGGTTGCCCAGGTCCACCCATCACCCCTAGAATGTCAGCATTCACAAAATTACATGAAAACTTTAGCAAGCACATAAGCAAAAAGAATGAGACTCATAAAAGGCAAGCCAACTCTCATCGACGGCACCAAGAATTCCACGTGGGTAACTTTGTGATGGTGAGGACGAGGAGGCTCCCCCTGAGAGACATCTCTAAGTTGAGGCATCATGGGGCTGGTCCCTTCCGGGTTTTGAGACGCCTTGGCACTAATGCCTATGAGTTAGATCTTCCCGAGGAGTATGGAGTAAGTCCCACATTCAATGTAGCCGACCTAGTGCCATATAAGGGGCCCCCGGTGGTACCTAGTGAGAATATTGAGCCTATTCCTCCTGTTGAGAGAGCACCCACCTAAGAGGAGAGACCACCAGCCAAGAGAGCCCAGCGTGAGTGCATTGAACGAATATTGGGTGAACAGGTCACTACCACCAGGAGCAAGGTATACGAGCGCTATCTCGGCAGGTGGATGGATCGGTCTCGTTTGGAAGACTTGTGGGCGATACCACTTCTACACCCTCCGAGGAGGGAATGACTCTTACTCGTTCGAGTTCTCCGCACCCCGGGAGTATGATGGGGGCATCTCTCGCTCCATATATTTTCAAAGCCCTGGTTGCTCGCCAGCATGGTTCCATTACATCCGTCATATTTTTCTAAGTCAATTCATGTAACTTTCATATTTTCTTTGAGTCATAATTATGTAATTTTCCTTTTATTTGAGTCTTGTACCTAGGTTAATGAATCATTTACTTAGGTTAAGTGTCATTATGTTGATAGATTAGTTTATGGGCCCAATTCATTGGGCTTGGCCCAAGGGCACCCCCTCTTCCCTTAGTTATTTGTCATTGTGATAAGAGTCAAGGTCTTTTGTAGAAATGTGGGTTGCCTATATATAGGATCCCATTTCCTCCATTTGAACTAATGAATCAATGAATGAAAAACTTGACATTTTGAGAGTTCAAACTTTATATCTAGTGGAGAGATTCTATTATTTGGGTGAGAGACCCTAGGGGAGAGATTCCCCACCCATCCCTCTCTTAATTTCTCTTTTTCACTCCCCTTTCTCTCTCCTCCACACCCAATTTTAAAAATTTTCTCTCTCCTCCATTCCCAACCACCACTCTCCCACCTACCCCCATTAAAGGCCACTCCCCTTCCCCACACACCCCATTACTCCACCCCCTAGTCCCAAGAGAGCTTCCACCAATCCTAGCTCCACCTCCCAACCCCCAACTACCCCACCCACTTCCCCAAGCACCCTTCCCACTACCCAAAGCAGCCCTCCACCTTCCCAAGGCACCTCTTCTCATCCCCAAGACCACCATTGTCCACCCCACATTAAAGGAAATTCAAACTCACATGCCCTCCACCCACTTGTGCCCCCCCACCTTCCTCCTTCTCCCTCCAAGCCCAAATTCGTAGCTTCTCCTCCCACCACCTATTAGACCCCCTTCTAGACCCTATTCTTCCCCTCCCACACCTTGGAACACCCCCTCCTAGACCCCCTCACAGCCAGGGTTCTCCCCACACTCATCCACCTCCATGTCCCCTCCCATATACCCCATTTCCCCCCACCATCTTCAACCTCTACTTTTCAGTTCACTGGCAATAGAAGAGTAGCAGCTTGCAGAGGTGACCCCGACCACATCCCAGAGAATCTGAAAGCCCAAGAGGAATCCACGGAAGCGTCTACCGGTCTACTTCACAACGGCGGTGATTTCATCCCCATCCGAGCTCCGAGCCACCCGGGAGGTCCGTTCTCCCACAACTGCGCATTGCTGCCTCTTCTGAGGACCTGAACTAGAGTAGAAGCTCGTCCACGACGAACCTCGGGGGAATCAGCTCAAGAGCTCTTCTGCAAAGTTCTTACTCCTTCTGTCTACTTTCAGAATCAAGAAGCGGAACTCTGTTTGGCATTTTGTGTCAGGAGTTATCAAATTTCTCCCTCAGCCACGCGGTTCTGCTTCCGACAGTCTGCATCGACCTGCCGTCATTGTTTAGAGTCACCTGGTCTTCTCTGGCATCGTTTAGCTTCCCCGTCAGTTTTTCTGCGAAGATTACTTGTCCACGCTTCCAACGACTCTAACGGTGCTTGATTCTGAGTTCGGGAGCTGTCGGGGCAACCTTTGCAACCTGCTGTTGGAAATCTGAAGCTGCCAGTCCCAGAACCTATTACTCTGTTCGAACCTCCACCCAGGCCAGCAGCGGTACCAGGAGAAATTAACAAAATTCTGGGGTGTTTCAGTACCAGTTACAAAGAGCTTCCCCCTGGTCTCGCCATCAGTAAAATTCAGGATCAATCTCTGCGGCCCCAACTTCGCCTATCGTCCTCTCTCACAGAAAGCAGGCAGATTCGGCTTCACAACTTCTTATTGCTTTTGGTCCTAGTCCCCCCCTCCCCGCTTGGCCGGATGAAGTCCCCTCCCTATGCGGAGGTAGTTTTGGTTGTAATACCTATTATCCCCACCCCAAGATCCCCCCCTCCTGCGAGAGGTGTAGTGTTGTAATAGCTTAAACAGGCCAAGCTACCCCGGCGCGGCGTGTGGGGAACCCACGCTTCCCCACTCGCCCTCGTCTCCGAGCGGGACCAGTTTCTTCAAACCGGTCGACTGAGTGCTCCAAAACTTTTCTCTAATTCATGCTTGTTCTTTCAATATTAGTTCATAAACTCCGCTGGCCGTGACGAGAGCCCGATCCTTAAGCTCATTTGCTATAAGTGATCATCATGGGAAGAGAGTGGAACCCGTGCCCTTTGGCACTTCGTCGGACCCTTGATTTGGGCAGCCATACCCTTGGGGAATCAAACCTTGGCCTTGCTGGCCCTCTACCAGCAAGGGCCCAGCCCACACAACCTCCCCTTGGCATTGCCAAGTTACCCCGGGTCTTAGTGAGCATCGGGTGAGCGGTTGCCATTATCGGTCCGTTTTGAATGCTTAATTATGGTTGCTCGATGAGTCCTAGGTTGTGTCACATCAGAAACTTTTCGAGGCGATTCTGGAGGAGAAATGCCATCAAGAAAGGTGAGCCAAGCAAGATAGAAATAATCATATGTTATGAGTGTAAGAAAGTCAGCCATATGAGGGGTCAATGACCCGAGCTCCAGAAGAAGCTAAACAAGAACAAGCCAAAGAAAGGGAAAGCGATGAAGGTAGCGTGGAGCGACGAGGATTTGGATAGCTCAAAATCCGAAGGTGAGAAGAATGGACTGGATAAGCTAGTCCAGAATTTTTCCTTGATGGTGGATGAAGAAAGCTCTGAGGTAAATTCTGATTCTGAAAATCTCACTACCGAACATTGATAGTTTGCTTATGCAGACATTTATCAAAAGTACAAAAGGTCAAAAGATGATGTCAAGAAATTGGAAAAAAAGTTTCATGATTTGATTAGTTCAACAAATCTATGTAATAGATGTAATTTCTTTGAAATGCAAGTTGAAAATTTTAAAGAAGATAACGAAGATTTTCAATCTAAAATGACCTTGTATGAGGATGAATTGTCATGTTTGGAAGCTGAAAAATAGAGTGCTTATGAAAACATTGAAAAATTGAAAACTGAGAATGAAAACCTGGTAATGGAGTTGGATGAGCTTAAAATGAGATTGAGTGAATGTGAAAAATCCAAGATGGATATTATAACCAACTTCAACACCATGAATGATGAACTAAGAAAATTAAAAGATGTTGTTCAAAAAGAATTGAAAGGAAAAGGGAAAATATTTGAAATTGGTGAATCTAGCAATAAAAATGCTAGAAATGAGAAGAGAGGTGTGGGACACTCACCCACAAAAAAAAAACTCATTTGCAAGAAATGAATTTCAGAAATCATTTAATTCACATTATTATTCTCATGTTGACTCTTGCATGAACTCATATGTTAAAAGAGCATACATGCAAAGGAGTCACTTTAGACAACCAAATGTTAGATGTTTTTATTATGGAATGTTCAGCCACTCAATGTATGTTTGTTATTTGATGAGGGCCAATGATGAGTATTTTGAAAACAAAAATAGAAGGTATTTTGTTCAAGGTAGAACTAACACTTCGAGACCCAAGCTTGTTTGGGTACCTAAATCAACTTGAGATGTGTTTTAATTGCACAGGTCTGTCTAAGAGACAAGTGGAACAAATGGTACCTAGACAGTGGATGCTCCAGACATATGACAGGTAATAAGGAACTCTTCTCAGACCTGAAGGAAAAGGATGGTGGACTGGTCACCTTTGGCGGGAATGACAAAGATAAAATTGTGGGAATAGAACGGACAGGTAAGGATTCCAACCAGTCAATTGAAGATGTTTTGCTTGTAGATGGCTTAAATCATAGTTTACTTAGCATTAGTCAACTCTATGACAAAGGTCACAAAGTTATTTTTGAAAACACACATTGCTCAATTGTAAATAGAGAAACAAATGAAATAAAGTTCATGGGAATTAGAGATGGAAACATTTACTCTGTTGATTTTGAAAATTCTCAAAATGAAAATCTTTGTTTAGTTGCTAATAAGTCGGATGATGCATGGTTATGGCATTGACAACTACGTCATGCTAGCTTTAGTATTCTTTCTCAGAACTAGGTCCTATTTATATGATTTTGGCTAGGGTTTGAGGATTAAATCGATTCTAGAGTCCTTGTTAAAGCTTAGGTCAACTTCTAAGAGTCCTTAACACCTCTTTTAGTCTTCCGATCTCGATCCCTAAGAGATAAGCTAGCAAAAACCTGATCTTTTGGCTTGTTCTTTAGCTTACGGAATTAACAAAGTGTGACGGTCCAGGCTTGATGCGTTACATGGCTATAGCGGTCGCCCGATAGACCGTTACATCAAACGTGTACAGAGTTTCAATTTATTAAAACTCTTTTATTCGTTTATCCTATATACTTATCTATATAAATAGTATTTATCCTTAAAATACGTGAATAGGTTAAATAACCTTCTAGAATATGGGCCAAACTTATTGGGCTTGGTCTTTTAACCTATTGGGTTTCAATTATCAAAGCTAGATCAATTACTTAACATAAATTGGGCCTTATAATGATTTATTTAATCTAATATTTATTCATTAATCCATTTTGGGTCTTTAAAATTCTCAGAAAATAATTAAATATACCAAAAATAATTTATAAAAATTCTGGGGCCTTACACCCTCCCCCACTTAAGATAATTTGGTCCCCAAATTCAATATATGAGTTTCCACGGAGAGTGTATGTATTTTAATGTATTAAAAATTAACGTAAGGCGAATGGGTTCAGAGGGGACCTTTAATCATCTCACCTCCCTCGTCTAGAATGGCATTTAATCGACCTCGCATCCCGCATCCGTTGTTATCCCTTCATGCTCGTTCATTTATGAGAGGACACATGGGCAATCGATGTTCCCGGCTTCCATATTTGAGACAAGTGCCGAGACGCTTCCAACATTCTTCTACCGAGTGCCCAAATTTTTCACAAAATGAGCAAGGTGCTACGGCTTGCTCCTTCTCTTCTTTAACTTTCTTGCTCTTTCCATTTCCATTTCTTTTTTCATTACCGTTCGCATTATGGGACCTCTTAATGTGACGATTTTCATCCTCATCCACTTCTTTCTCTTCTTGCCTATCATGTTTTCGGCTTGACCTCTCTCCTCGGAGCCTCTCCACCTTCTCCATGGTTCTTTCACATAGATGCGCTCTTTGTACCATCTTGGTATAGGTGCGGATATTCTGGGTTCCAAGTTGTTGGATAAATCCGGGTCTTAAACCATCCATAAATCGGTTGGCTTTCAATAAATCAGTGCTTACCAAGTGAGGAGCATAAGGTGCTAGTCGAGAGAATTATAATTCATATTCTGCCACAGACATCGCGCCTTGTTTTAAGGATGCAAATTCCATAGCTTTTCTCTCCTTCACATGCTCGGAGAAGGTATGAACATGAAAGCACTTGAGAACCCAATTTTCCAACTCAAGATTATAAGAATATCACCATAGATTCCAATATAAATTCTTACCATTGCATGATGAACAACTTGGGAATCAAGGCACGCAAACCATTATTGAGTCATATTCCATTTGTTCAATCTCCAAGCTCATCAACCCACACATCACAAAGCAATCTCACCAAGTGTAGAGACAATGTATATGCAATGTTTGTGCTAACCTCAAAGCACGTATGAGCCTTATAGAATCACAATACACACTTGTTGAGTTGGAACGTGGCAAGTCGAACCTTCTCCTGGTCGGTGCATTGCATGACATCGAATATTCGATTCATTTCGTCGATCCAATTTTCCGCTTCATCCGGGTTAGAAGATCCTGAGAACCGTAGAGGATTTAAACTTCGGAAATTGCCATGTAAGTTCCCCGCGCCAGCCCTTCCACCGGCTTGGGCCACTATCTGTAGGGCTTGGGTAAGTGCCGCAACAGTTTGCTGCATCACTTCCCAGTTCACACGATGAGTCATTGAGAATAAAGGTACCTGAGAATCATGGACATTTTAGTTATTTAGAGTCGCGAAGATTCATCTTAAGATAATTTTTATATAACTATCTCACCCCGGGCTCTACCCAGTTCTCACATAGGTGAGGAATTTCTTCCTTAGTTCATAGGTAGGGGTCCTTAAACCATGGACTTATCCTACGACATGACTCTTCTCCCTAAGTCCTAAGACTTAGGCTCTGATACCAACTTAACTGTCACGCCCCGAGCCTTTATGACAGCGGAAGACTCGCTCGGGGAAAACGTGAACAGCCGGCATGGTAAGCCTCTTGGAAGAAAGAATGATCAGAGCGCAAGACAATCACACACATAAATGTAATTGCACAACATTTACTCAAACTCCAACTTTATTTCATAATAATCAAATATTCAAATACAACCACTAATTCAACTTATCTTCATCATGCTAGACTCAAGAAATAAGAAAATTACATAGACTCAATCTAAACATTGTAGACTTCCTAAGTCTTCACTCTCATCTTGACAACACTTTCATTCGCTCTCGGACCCACTACTTGTATAACCTGAATCCGAATTCGAATCACTTTCATTTTCTGAAAATATTAGAAATAGGTAATGAGCACACTTGCCCAGTAGGTATCTTCGCAACAACATGATTAGCACTATTAAAGTGATTAGCATTTTAGCTTTAAAGAATGAAAGGTAAAATCATGCGAAATGCGATAAATCATGCGATCAAATCAAAATAACAAGATGATCATGTAAGATAGGATGATACCAAGTATGAACTAGCAAGAATGTAACAAGTATGATCAAGAATGTATCATGGCCTTTCATGAACAAGAATGCACTTTCACTTTTCACTTTCGTAACCATAAAGGTTACGCACGAGAACGTCAATCATGTAGCAATTCACTAGATTTTTCACTAGTGCTCATAGATTTCACTTATTTATAAAGAAAGTACTCCAAGCGCAATGCGACGCCAGTAGAATCATACCCCATGATTTATAATAGTATTTTCCGACAATCAACCGAGGGGACTAGCATAGAGCCCTTGGACACAATCAACGCCCAAACTGCATCTTCACGTATAAATCAAGCTACTTTCATGAGTGTAACAATAAAGTATGGCCAAGAATGTAATAAGTTCAATCAATAAGCTCACGATAACAATTATCAAAGAACGAATGCTTCTATTATAAATATGAGAGATCAAGAATGAATTAAGATAATGTTATGCTTATGGAAATAAATCGGCAGCATAACGGTACATTTCTTTAACTACCATTCATTATATTAGGTTTCTTGATCAATATGATAAGTTCTAGATCATCAATAATCCATATAGGAACTTTAGAATATCAACCCATTGGTCAAACCTTGGGTTAAAGCACTCAAACATTGTGACGGTCAAGGACTGGGCCGTTACATAACGTGACGCTCCAGTATTGGGCCGTTACAATGGTCTGAATCCGGAAGTAATAAAGATAGACTCAGTACATATGATGGTCATTTATTGGGCCGTTAGATGAGCTTGACGGTCCAACCTTGATCCGTTACATACTCGAAAACCAGAAACTATCGATAGTGTTTTCTAATCAATGGGCTTTAATGGTACAACCAACTCGGCATCTTAGTGGGAATCCCAGGCTTACGGAGAATTACGGAGGCCTTGAGACAAGATTTCCTAGTCCATTGAATGGAATATCTAATAGAGAGGTCATCATGTCCAAGAATAATGTTCCTATAGTGCAAAGTGAACTAATGGACAACATACCAGAATATGTGCCATGTACTTAAAGAGATGACTCTATAGATAAAGAGAGAATGTGTAACAACGTGAAACCAAGATAAAACTCTATCAATACATCTTTAAAAATCATGATTTAGATACAAAACTATAGAATTTTGGCACATGAAATTAACATAACTTAAAATAACTTAAGATACCTTAATCATGCAATTTCTATTATGAATCAGTAACTACACTTAAAGTCATGATAACAGGTCCAAACTTAGATAACTAGGCTTATTTATAAATAAACTTAACTGGTTATCATTCTGCCTCGGGCTGACAGAACACAGTGTTTGATGGTCTAGGATAGGCCCGTTACAGTCTTATGATGGTTTATCGAGGGGCCGTTACAGTAGTGTAACGCTCCTGTTAAGGTGCGTCAGAGACAACAGAGTAATTAAGATGCAGTAGAGGGTGTGATGGCTTATCGTAAGACCGTTAGATCATTGTGACGGTCTTACCTTGATGCGTCAGATCGTCTGCTGGCAGTAAAATAAAGTAAATGTTTATGAAAACATAACATGCCTGGAAATCAAAAAACTACGACTATTCCAGACATGATAAATGAAGTATAGTCCAACTATATGCATGGGTTTTAGTGAATAGACAAGATAATATCTTTTATTTTCCATTTAGGGCTAAGAGATGCATGAATGTATAGAACTATTAAAACATGAAATTCTTAGTCTATAATGTATGAAATCAAGCACAATCAGAAGGCTTTTATCCCTAACAAGATGTTTTTGCCAATCATGAGATAACCTACCTCTTAAATTAGCTTTAATCTTCCAATTTGGGACTACAAGACACGCCATAGTTCTTCTCTTCCTGAGGTTTTTCAGCAACTTCAAGTCGCTCTATCTCTCCAATCTCTTGACCTAAGGACGTGAAATTTTGAGGGTAAGAATCTAAAACTAAGGTGAACAAAAAGTTCTAAAGGATTGAACTCTAATTACCTCATTTAGACGACCTAATCTCTTGATCTTCAGGGATCTTGCGTTCAGTTTCCTGGGTTACTATGGTCCGACCAGCAACTTTGGAAGCTCCTATCTCCTTGGTTGGTTGATCTCCTAGCACGAAATTAGGAGACCTATTAGTCTAATGTATTATAAACAAAATCTTCTAAAGAACTTACCCGAAATTGTGACTCCTTACCTTGTTTCTTCATGAGCCAAAAGTAAGGGTTGCTCAGTTCAGAACCCGGTCCTATTTATAGGGTTTTGGCTAGGGTTTTAGGATTAGATCGATTATAGAGTCCTTGTTAAAGCTTAGATCAACTTCTAAGAGTCCTTAACACCTCTATTAGTGTCCCCATCTCGATCCCTAAGAGATAAGCTAGCAACAACCTGAGCTTTTGGCTTGTTCTTCAACTTACGGAATTAACAGAGTGTGACGGTCCAGGCTTGATGCGTTACATGGCTGTAGCGGTCGCCCGATAGACCATTGCATCAAACGTGTACAGAGTTTCAGTTTATTAAAACTCTTTTATTCATTTATCCTATATACTTATCTATATAAATAGTATTTATCCTTAAAATACCAGAATAGGCTAAATAACCCTCTAGAATATGGGCCAAACTTATTGGGCTTGGTCTTTTAACCTATTGGGTTTCAATTATCAAAGCTAGATTAATTACTTAACATAAATTGGGCCTTATGATGATTTATTTAATCCAATATTTATTCATTAATCCAATTTGGGTCTTTAAAATTCCCAAAAAATAATTAAATATACCAAAAATAATTTATAAAAATTCTGGGGCCTTACATCCTTCTTCATCATAGGGACTATATTTGCCACCCATTGAGGATACAAAACAACTCTGATGAACCTGGCCTTATGCAATTTATCCACTTCTTCTTTTATCCTTAAGGCCATATGGGGGTGGAATCTTCTTGATTTTTGCTTAACGGGCATTGCCCCTGGTTTGAGTACGAGTCTATGTTCCACCAGGACGGGGTCGAGGCCCGGTATGTCACGCCCCGAGCGCGGAAGATACTCGGATATGCGCGACGAGTTTATATCAATCATGTCAATCAGAGTAGTAGTGTATTCGACACCAAAACAGAGATGCGCAAAATAGAAAGATAACCCAATCCTTTATTTCATAATGGATAGACTATTACAAATCCAATACTCTATTCAATTAAAAAGGAAAAGTACATAGTTGACTCAAGAAAATAGGAAAAAGACTAGATGACACTTGGAAAAAAACTCTAGCTTTTTCACTCTTGACCATTCCCATCCGATTGACTTCCCTCGTCGTCGGAATTACCTGAAAAGTAAGGGACAACACGGAGTGAGCGAACGCTCAGTAGGAAATTATATCTCAAGCGCTAGCAAGGGGTTTAAGTAATTACATTTTTTTCATGAATGTACTATAGCTATGCATGCTCGCATAAAACGACAAGATGGAGAGAGAATTTAAGACAGCAAGATGAACTAGTCACGAGCTTTCAGGAAAAGATAACAAGATATTCAAGCAAGTACTCTTTAGCAAGTCATGTCAAGAACTTTGGCTATCATGTATCAAGCAAGCAAGTAATTACCCTTTCTCGGGTCACGTAATTCATGTCAAGTCAAGTACGAGTCAAGTACAAGATTTGTGTGGAATGTCCAATCAAGCTAGTCATGCACTCGGTATAATGCCAGATACCTTATCATTCAACTCCCATGGGCACAAGTACTTTCGGGTGCTCCTCCTAGGACCAGATCGGGCCCTATATGCGCAGGCATTTATCATGTATATTTGACATCCACTCTTGTATATATATAGCCAATAGGGAATTTCAACAATTTAAGCTTGTAGACATGTAGGAGAACTTTGAGAGAATGGGGTCTAAAAATACGACATTGGACATAGATAGGCGATAACAACGGTACAATCACGATGAACGATGAAACTAGGTGGAATTAGGTTCCCTTAACTCGGGTACCATGACAAACAAGTATGGACATTCTTTATATAGAATAGAGGTCCACATGAACAGTACATCAAAGGCAAGATATCCTCATTCTTTTTATAGAATTGAGGTCCACAAGAACATCAACAAATGGCATGATATCATCATCCCATTAAGAATTCTCATGATATACTCCTTGCATATTATAAGGGCCGGTATACCATGTTCCTTTTAGAGTGACATGGCATTCAATAGTGTAATGGGTTTTTAGGGTACAACCAGCTCAGTCGACCTTGAGGGAATCCAAGGTACGAGGAGTCTTACGGAGGTCTCTATGACTAACTCGCTAGTCCAAAGGAACGGAATGTCCAATGGAGAGCTTGTATGTCAATGAGAGTTGAGGGTGATCGATAAAACATCATGAAACGTGGGACTATACTCACGGAGTGGAGATATAGTGCCGATATATATATATATATATAGATATATTGAAACCATCGGTTATCAGAAACAGGGTAAAGACATTTTTACAGGAAATAACGGCTTAAGTAAAGTCACTACTCAAGTAATTAACGCCTTCAGTAAGGGCGTTTATCTATTTTACATTTTTACAAAATTTCAATATTTCCGTATTCTACCAAAAACGCGCCCTGGTAAGGGGCGTTTAATTAAAATTTGACGACGTATGCAATGGTCGTTCATTCTTTACCTCTATTTTTGCAGAATATATATTTTCAGTAATTTATCAGAAACACGCCCTAGACAGGGGCGTTACTTTTCAATTCACGCCCTGAACAGGGGCGTTAGTCAAGTGAGAGACGACCTATACAGGGTCATGTATTTCAAGAATTTATAATTTTTCAAGTATTGAAATTTCCAGAAAACGAGATATGGTCATGACAAGAAAATATCAGGATGCACTGATTTAGAATCATGTTTAAGTGAATTTTGAACTAATTAACATGGGTAATTATTAGGTAATTAAATTGACGTCTGTGTTCAGGGCGTCAAATCTTTTGAATTGACGACCTTGTCATGGTCGTTTATTTAAATAGCGCCCTAGTCTGGGTCGCGTATAAAATTAGCGCCCTTGGAAAGGGCGTTTCTTTCCAACAATAGAACTTTTAAAACTAGTGAAAAATATATGCATGAACTAATATATATGGTTTAATATAGTTGTTATGGTGATTTGGGCTACAGTGCTTGAGAAAACCTACCTTTTTGATGATTAACTGGCGAACTGATGAAGACACGGTACTCTGTTATCAACAGAGTAGGACGAAAGGGTAGAGGTCTTGGTGTAGATTATCGACAGGTTCTCTTTTGGCATGATGAAGAACCCACGTTCTTCAGGTTAAGATGACTTCCTACAGAGGACATATATATATGATCATTAGTATTATCTTCATAATACTTGACTGAAGGCAGAGGAAGGAAGAACTTACCCTTTCGTTCTTCACAACATGAATCTTCTTAACCTGTAAGAAGAGAAGAAGACGAAGAACCTGTTAATGTTCTTCATACCATCGTAAACAAAAAAGAAGAAGAAAGAACCTTGGTTCTTTACCTACCGTAGAATAGTCCGAACGCCAAATAGCGTTCTCGGTTCAAACAGTAGGTTATTTATAAGATTTAGGTGAACCTAATAGAGTTAGTGTTCGATTGGAAGTAACACTTCCATGATAGAGTTATTACTACATTCGAACTCTTTCTCATAGTTATCATCTTACCCTGGATAGACTCCTGGGTCGAACGAAACTCAAACTGAATTAGCGACCTAGGTCAGGGCGTCGAATTTAAATTGACGCCTTGTCAAGCGTAGTTTCTTGTTGAAACGCGTCCATGCAAGGGACGTTACGCTATCTTGCCCTTTTTTATTTATTTTGGTCGTTTGAAATTTGACGCCTTGACGTGTGGGCGTCCTTTCTCAAAACACGCCTTAGGTAAGGGCGTTTTATTTTAAAGTAGCGCCTATATTTGAGGCGTTATTTTCATCAGGGTTTAATTATTTTTATTCCAAGCTCTTTCGTTTATTTACTAAATCTTTTAATCTATTTTGATTTATTTATTCCTTTTAAATTTATCAGGGTTGCTACACGGTATATCCTCGTAGGACCAGGCGAATGAATCGCTATACTACCTCAGAACCTTGACTAACTCCTCTTCAACCTGAGGAGGGAGATAAGCGGTGATAATTATGAGCCTGGGATCCTCTTCTATTCCAAGATTTATTTCTTTTGTGGGCTCATCCACTGCCGATGATGGTTCATCAAACCTCTTGAAACCCTGTGCGTACAAATCGGTAGTGTCATCCACGTCGCCATCCTCATAGTCGATCGGGTCTTTCTCATCTATGATCTCATAAACACCTAATCCATCGTCGCTCCATACCCTATCTAGCTCCTCATCATCCTCCAGGACGATGGATGTTTCTACAAACTCAGGACATCTAAGAAGGGTGTGGCAACGCTGAGCAAGATCCTAGAGGAACCTATCAAGAATTGATTTAGAGTGACGCGTCACTGGGCGCGTAGCAAGCGTGGAAGGGTTGGAGACACCTGAACAAGACCCTACTTCACTAGACCCAATCGACTCTACTTCCATAGACTCAACAAGCCCTACATCTAACTTAGAGGATAGAAAATCTATAGGAAGAGAAACAGGGGCCTCGTGCCCCAGGGAAGAGGTCTGACAAAACATAGTATAATCCTCCACTGAAATCTTCATTTTGAAATTGACATTTTTCTTTGGAGACTGGTGAAGACCATACAACAAGATGGATCAGAGGGGGGAGGAGGAGGAAGTGTAAGGGGGAAGAGAGACGGGAAAAGAACATCAAAGAACGGATCAGATGAAGAAAACTACATAGTTGACAAATCGACAGGCGGGCAGTGCCCACATGAGCATGGCACAAACAACACCTCCGTTGGCATTTCCGTAAAAAATGGATCGATCATGATAAGAGGTGAGGGAGGTATGGACTCTAGCTCTTGGAAAAGGGAAGCAAGGCGGGATGGAGACCAATAAAAGGTAATAAGGGAGCTCTCCTTCATCCGCGCATAGTAGGCGGGCTCCGCTGGCGCGTACTTACAAGCTGCATCTCGGGTTTTCTCGGACGATTTTCTTCATAAAATAGCTTCTCAAAACTTTCACAGAAATCTTCCATATCATCTACTGGCCCCTTCAGCTGTGGTGGTGAGTTAGAAATATTACAGGCAACATCTTCCTTCTCATCAGGACGGGTTGGTGTCTTCAGGGTGCCGGGTTGCAACGGTCCCTTCACAAAATGCTGACGGTAATCCCATGTCAGCGGTCATGAATCTCCCAAAATTGATAATGCGGACTCCCGATACCTGATGACTCTTCTATTCATTTTTCTGCCTCTTGGGATGGGCTTAGTCTGCCCCTGCAATTGAGCGCCGAGACCCATGCTTGGCTGGTAACCTAGTTTCAGTATCATGTTCCAGCCCTTGGAGTCTCTTATTTTGGGCTTCGCTTTGATGTTAACTGGTGCAGTGGTGGGCTTGCGTGACGCATATGCCCATGAAAAATCAAGGTCGAGCATTGAAATAACCGGCTTGTTACTCGGCCAGAGAGTCGATAGTATTTTGTCTGAAATAGCTTCAACAGATTGGACAGTAGATATACTCTTGACCTTAACCACCTGCCCCTGAAATGGAAACTTGAGGCATTGGTAAGCGGTCGACGGCATAGCGCGGAGACTGTCAATCCACGGACGACCCAGAATGGCTTTGAACATCGGGTCAATGTCCAATACATAAATTTCAACGGGCATCGTCAACGACCCGAGCTTGACTTGAACAGTCACTACCCCATGACATGCCCTTCTTGAGTTGTCGTAAGCAGCAATTGTTGTCGGAGTTGGCCTCAGCATATCTTCAGAAATGTTACAGGCACATAGGGTGCTAAGGGGACAGACATTTATCGATGCTCCCGTGTCCACCAAAGCTGCCTCAATGGCCACCTTGTTTAAAGTGATGGAAATGCAGAGTGGCATCTGACGTGCCTCGGGAGGTGCTAATACTGATTCTGAAAAGGAGATGGCTGGTCCTTTTGTAATCGTGGCCAAAGCTGACGGTAAACGGCCTACTGCCATGTCCTCGCTGACCATGACCTTCTGAAGAAAAGCCTTTAAAGCATCTTGGTGCAGTGTCGATCACTTGATCAACTCCAATATGGAAATCTTGGTCGGCATTCGGTCCAAATGCTTCAATAAATCGTACCTTGTGCCAGGTAAGGGGTCGGCTTCTTCTTGCTCAACTGTTGCTGATGGAAACTGAGGGTTGGGTGCAGGTGCACCGGTAGAGGGATAACTTCTTTGGAATAAACGCCCGCTCTGGAGGGCAAGGTTTTATGCCGACATGGCATTAGACGGACTCACAATGGGTGACTTGATAGGCCCAGCGGGGTAAATAGTGGGAGTAAGAGTTGTGGTGGTGACGGTGGAGGCGGACCTTGCGGGCCCTGGCAGAAGAATAAGGGGTGACGGGCTAGGTGAGGGGGTGACAATGGGAGGTGTGACGGGTGCTGGTGCGGAGATGGGTGGAACGGTGGGCAGTGTGGCAGGTATAATGAGGGGTTTGAAGGGAAAGGTGGGAGTAGGAGTTACAATGGAGGGTCGAATGATGGTGAGAATAGCAGGTGATGAGTGGTTGTTGTAGGTATGGTGGAGGGACAAAAGGTGAGCATGAGTCTCGTCATCATAAGACCACCCAGCATTGGGAGCTGGGCGGTGGACAAGGTTTACTTGAGCCGGTGCCGGCGGGTGTGGTTGTGAAGCGGACGGGTGGTTTGGCATCGGATTCTGATGAATCCCTAATTTTGGTGCAGGCTGCTGCTGTTGGGGTTGAGGTTGCTGTGGCTGCTACTGTGCTACGCCGACTGCTGTGGCCTCGACGTCTGTCTCCTTCCCTCTTTAATCTCTGTAATCAACTTATGCATTTCTGCCTTGTCAATCTGCTGTCCTTCGTGCAAATCATAGACAAAATCACGGAACTGGTAGCACCTCTCGTTCATGTGCCCGAGCTGCCGATGAAATATGCAGAATCTGGACGGGTCGGCGGCCAGGTTCCAGTTCGAGAGTTCCAGGGGAAGCTGAAGATCACCGGTGTGCATAAGGGCCAAAAAGATGTCCGGTAGGGTTTCAGGAAGGGGAGGGTAATGGGCTCTCTTGGGACCCGGGCATGTAGGTGGGTAGCCATTTGGTGGCGGGACATTGTGGTACTGTGGTGGCTGTTGAGGCTATTGTGGTAGTGGTTGCTGAGGAGCGGGGAATGATGGTTGGGTAGTTGGCGGAGCGGTGAACTGGGAGTTGTGGGGAGGTTGCTGGAAGTGAGGTGGAGCGGATTGGTTGGGGAAGTGGACAGCCTGCACCTGCTCATTTGTCTGGACTCCCTCGGTAACTAGACAGTGGGGTTTTCTGCCGGTTTGGGCTTCTGGGCCTCAAACAGGGAGTGAATGGGGGAGTCCTTAAATTGGGTTTGGATAAACCAGGCCCTACTGTACAACTGGTGCATATTGGAAATGTCATTCATAGCTAAAATGTTCCAGAATGTGGGGGTGGCATTGGAAATCAACAGCTTAACATTCTCTTCCTCCGGAATCTGCCCGGGCACACGGGAGGCCATCTGCCTCCAAATGTCAGCATAGGTAGCGAAGTCCTCGTCGGCCTTCATCTTTTTGGCCACCAGATCAGTGAAAGAATACTCCGAGCCCACCCGTTCTTGAAATCTCTGTATAAACTTTTCTTTAATGACTTTGAAACTCTCTTCCTCCTCCAGTGGCAGAGCATAAAACCAATCCAGAGCTACCCCGTCCAATGAGCGGCGGAAAAGATATGCCATGAGGCGATCGTCGTATTAAAACTGCGCCGACTCATACAAGAATTCCCTGATATGAATGAAGGGGTTGCCATTCCTGTTGTACTTCCAGTATGCGGGGAGCTCGGACTGAGGTGGGAAACGGATATCACGGAAGTTGGGAACTGGAATGTCAGCAAGGGATTGTGGGCCGACCCGCTTGTGAAGGAGGTCGATCTGCTGTTGAATGGCAGCCCACTTATCAAGAAGTTCTTGTTCCCGGGATGGAGGAGGCAAGGCTGGAATGGCAGAGTCGGTGTAAGGGGTCGAAGGATAGACATACGGAGGGGGAAGACCATAAGATGGATAATGGTCCAAGGATGGCCCATATCCACGTGAGCGAGTTGGGCAGCCCCTGCTTGATGGCGTAAGAAATCAGCCGGGGCCATGAGAGCCTGAGGCACTGGAGACATGGTCCCGTAAGGGTCCGCATAAGAAGATGAGAGGAGCTGGGTCTTCCCCTTATCAAGAATCTGATGGGCCGAGTTAGAAGCTTGACCTACCTCTAAACTAGGAAATCGGAGGGTCCGGGGCTGGACGGGGGTGAGATCGATGGGAACAACAGACGAGACCCCTACCCCACTAACCAAAGATGAAGAGGCGATGGCAGCAGACACGTCATGGGGAGGAACTGAAGACGGAGCGTCCGGCCCCTGCGAAGCCTGGCAGAGAACATGGAGCTGGGTTGGATCCAGCTGGGCCATCATATGAAAAATATGACTGGCCGAGTTATGAGTAGATGAATCAAAGGGTGAGGGATGACCACTCTCAATAGCAATGGATGGGAGAGGAGGGGCGGATCCCTCTATTCCCTGTACATTCGTGACCCTGGGCGGGTCCTCCAAGAGTCCCTGCGGAAGAGAATCCTTGTGGGAGTGAGAGAAATCGTAGGAAGACATGGTAGGTGAGGAATCGAACAGAAGATTGAAATAGGAAATGAACGAGAATTGCCCCTAGGAGAAGATCATGTGGGTGTGAAGCAACTCCACATGCAATGCACACCTTTAACTAAAGAAATAACAACACCTGGTACAAACCAAAATAGAGATGACCAACAAAAGTGGACACACAAAGAGAAGAGAAGAGGCAACCAATAGACAACCAAGTTGTAATGATGTCCGAAAAATTTTATATGTTCCCTCAACAAAGGGATTCCTAGCAGGGGTGGAATGGGGGCTTGGTTGACTCTAAGTTTATTCTCTCTCCCGGATGCAACCTAGACTCGGGGTAATAAGGTACAACCTTCCCGGCATCCATGTGGGAATCCACGGCTCACGGGGACTTACGGAGGTCCCGGATAAGGTCACCTAGTCGGCTCCAAGGAATATGGAGACGAGAGGATCCCCTACTAAGGTAGGAATGTAACTAGTATGATAAGAAATGTATGAACCTATGTGCACCGGAGTGAATGCAAATTCTGTTCTAAGTCTAACACACAATGATCAACCAATGGCAAATATGACAATAACTATCCAGAGATAAATGACAACCGGGGGGAGATAAGAGGCACCCAAAATAAGTATGATGATGAAGGAAAATATAACACAAATATATAGCTCACGGTGCACTGTAGCACACAAACGCTGTCAGATGGGAGATCGCTCAGCGAGTGTGAACGGCCCTAGGAGGATCGCAAAAATGACAGGGAGCAGCAACTAAATAGAGACAAAACTAATGATAAACAAAAAAAAATAGTAAACACAGCATGCACCTGAATGAATTGGACAGTCTTGCAAATGGCCGTGAACCCTGTGAAACGGCCCTGATAGGACCGCCGAAGTAAACAGACTCACAGAATAATGAAGAGCGGAAATGCACGTGGGGCAGCAATAAACGGTCTATCGTACGACCGTGGGAACCCAGACACGGCCCGCAGAGGGCCGCTAAATATGACAGGCTCACAAAGACATGAACGGTAGAATGAAAGAGGACTGACGTACCTGAGGCTGAGATTGAGCCAATATGGCCTATCAACCGGCTGTCGGAACCTGTAAATGGCCCTAAAAGGACCGCGTCCAACCCCCAGAGCAGAAAATGGCAACGAACAAAACGTCGAACCCAAGAGGGCTAAGAACTAACTCAAACACGTAGGAAAGTAGATCAACAAAGTCAAAACCACGATTGGCACTAGGGGTCCCACCGTGATCGCTAGAAAAGAGATGTAGATATATATTTCTTCTCTTTCTTCTTTCCCTCCTTTTAAACCAAGATACGAAATAAAATGCTAAAAGGGGAAAAGGGTGTGAACAAATTATGATCGCCACCAAGGTATCAAGTGCAAGGAGAGGGCACCATGTATCTTGGAAAGGGGAGACAGATGAGACACTCGCCAATGATGTAGCGCTAGACCAGGATGAACACGGTCCACTGGCGGCCGATAAAGAACGTAGACGGCCGCTCGACAGGCCACGTACAACGTTGAAGAGGAACGCGGGATGAAGACCTGGCTGGCACTCAAACGGTTTGCGATAGAAGTGAATGGTCTGGCGTTGTTGGGTTCGGTGCGTTTGATTTAGAGGGGGGTGAATGAATCCCTCCCTTAAAAATTTTGCTCAATTAAGAATCTTGAACGCTAACTAGATAAAACTAGACAATCTGAAGAACTAATCAAATTCTCTTTTGAACCAATGAGCAAATATGTATAGCGTGCCTAAACATTCATCTAGCGGAAGTAGAATTAAACAAATCAAACCACTGCATAGAGGAGTTTTTAGGTGGTTCGGTCCTCCAGACCTACGTCCACCCCACACTCAAACCCAAGTGTGGCTTACTGCTGCGTAACACAGCTTGCGTCCGCTGGGCCTTACAGCTTAGCCTACAACCGCTGAGCATCACAGCTTGCTTCCGCTGGGCAATACAGCTTAGCCATCCGCTGACTCACAGCTTGACCGCTGGGGATTATAGCTTAACTCGACCAGTGGAATCCTCCACTGCAAACGCTGAGTAATACAGCTTAGCTCTGCTGACAAACAGCTTGAGAGAAAGGTTTAAAAGAAAACACAAAATGGGAAATAAAACAGCAACAGAAAGCTGTATACGATAAAGCATAAAATAGCTCTCAAGGAGCAAGTTGGTCTGGATCTGATCCAAGAGCCAATAGATAGCACCACTTCAAAGAATTCTTCTCTTCTTCTTCTTCACGAGCTCTCTGTCTCTCTTTCTTTCTCTTTCTCTTCTACTTCTTCTCTCTTTCTCTTCTTCACTCTTTTTTTTTTCTTCTTCTTCTGGATCGTGCAGGCTCTCGCTCCACTTCTGCCCCTTCTGCTTCGATCATGATCAGTCTTCTCCAGATGGAGAAGTCCTCTTTATATAGCCGTTCCAGCAGGAGCAACACTGGGCGTGTGATTCCCACGCCTTCCCGTCCAGAAGGTTCCTCCACGTGTCATCATCCTGTCAGCCCTTCCAGCCTCAGATCACGTGCCCTTATTAACCTCCACGAAATAGCACCTGCGAGGGATCAATCATAAAGTGTTCTTCAGACAGTTATACAAGATGTAAAGAGATTGCACGTAGTATGTATGAAACAGCCGATGTATAGACATGTCACAAGGGAATGTATAGACCTTGTATGCATTGTACACGAGATGCATAGTCATGCCATCGACGAGTGTACAGACTTTGTTTTGAACAATGCACAAATGCATATAGTGTATGGACTTTGAATATGAATGCTTGGACATGCCATCAACAAGTGTGCAGACTCTGCGTGTACTGTGCAAACAATGCACAGATATGCCACCGAGGGATATACAGACGTTGAATGTGTGAAATGCAGTTTGCAACAAGAAAGTACGTACATTGAACATGGAAGCACTAACATGCCACCAATTGAATGTACATACTTGAAGGTGTGTAATGCAGTGTGCACAAGGTGAAGTATGCACATTGAAAATGAGTGCACAGACTATGCTCATGAATGTATAGACTTTGTGAGCAAGAGGCAAGGCTAACGGATGTATAGACTTGCTCAGCTGTGTGGCGTGCAACTGGACGATGTAAAGACTTTGCGTGCATGTGCCAAGACGATGTGCAGACTTTGCGTATGCTATGAACACGGGCTGTACATACTTGATCTTGCGAACACGGGCTGTACAAACTTTGAGTGAATGTATAGACTTAGTGTTCTGAACGATGTTCCGACTTGACAGATGCAATGTGCATGCGATGCGATGTACAGACTTATTGAACTACAGCATAAATATATCAGCAGAGAATGTATAGACTCTGCGTGCGTGCATGCTGCAAAGCATGTATGGACTTGTGTGTGCGGGCAGACAATGTATGGACTTTAAATCAAGGGATGCACTGGCTGTACAGATATTGCGTGTGTCCATGAAATAGCCGAATGCACTGACTTCCTATATGCTCAAGCAGGACTTTCATTTAGACAGAGATGTTCATGATATGCAATGCTGACTCATAGTGTTTTCTATCATCAAAATCACAGGGGCACAACAATCTCCCCCTTTTTGATGATGGCAACACTATGAGTCACACTGACTCATGTCAAACTATTCTCCCCCTTTGACTTCATCAAAAAGAAAATAGTTTGAGATGAGAAATACAAATATGCATGCAATGATTGGATGAAAGTCTCCCCCTTTGACTAAGTCATGAAAGGCTCTCTCTCCCTTAATGGCACAACATGAATGCTAAATGTAGTATACATGCAGATTTCCCTTAGAACAACCCATTCTCCCCCTGAATGTATAACTCCCCCTGAATTATTTCTCCCCCTTTGAGAAAGGAATGATGAACGGATGAAACACATCTCCTTTTGTGACATAATCAAAAAGTAGAGAAGATAGGGGGGAAAGAACATGAATGAGGTAAGGTGTCACTACACAATAGCTGAAGCATTGGTTTAGAAAGTGAGCGTGATTATAGACAACTGTTAAAGCATAAGAGTCAGCAATATACAGTTTTGAAAGAATTCAGGTTTAACAGTGATAAAGATAGAGTAAAGCAGCTGACCACAGAAAAAGAGTTATAGACTCCATTTATAGCAATGAATCTAGGGCACATGATTTTAATAGATAAGTCAGAAATAATACCCTTTGTGATTAAACATGGAATTTCAAGAAAGGCAACTTGAATATGTATTGAGAAAAACAATTTACACTCAATGACTTTTGATTTCAAAGGGTTACAGCAGTTTATTTTTCACCTTTTAATTTTCAGAAACTGAGCTAAGTGAATAGACCAGTGGCATTTATGCTGTTGACATTAGGTGTACACCTTGATTAGAGACAGGTACCCCTAGTTACTAGGCATAAACTACTAGATCTATTTCAGACCAAGACCTACAAGGAACACTTTTCACCTTTGACATTGTGGGTACACCTTGATCAGAGGTCAGTACCCCCAGTTACTTGGTGAAAACTCCCCCTATAGATTTGACCCTATGAACAGAGATAGCCTGAAGCACTTCATGACTTATGAATTCTCCTGCTTCCTTGGAGGAGATCACAGTTTCTCAGTGCATTTCAGCCATTGCTCTGTCACAGTGTTCAGCTCTTTACATTGATGATCTTATTTACTGCTGCCCTGATTTCTTTTAGAGTGATTGTTTAAAAACAATACACACTCTTATTCACCTTTCTGAGACATTACCAGTTTAACACGTTCAGGCATTAAAAAAAACTTTTTCTATTCTAACCATGAGACAGAGATTAAGAGCTATAACAGTTTTCTTTTATTTCAAGTTCTGAAGTGCAGACACTTAACTCTTCAATTTATAAAGGTTAAACCTTTAGTTCCTTTCAATTTGCAAGTGTGATTCTTATAAATGAAAATTTGCAATAACCACAGCTCAATGTACTAAACCAGAAGTAGTACTGTTGTTTAGTGAAGGTGACAGGGAAATGATAGCAATTGGCATTAAGGTTCAATAGCATCTGATGTCAAAGAATATGAAAGAATTGAATGGGGACTATGAGGAGTGAAAAAGATTCAATATACTGAACTGAACTCTCAGCTCCCCCTGACACCATGATACAACAATATGCTATGTAAAGAGTCATTTCTTTTCAGATTTTTTAAATTTGATGATATGCAGTTAAAAATAGATTACTAAGGAATTCAATTAACCACATGTGAAGAGTGCAAGTATTACCTGACAACTTCAAGAAATTGGGGTTTCATACTATGGTGCTTTGGTTTATTTACCCCTCTTTATTCCTCAGCCCCAAGGCACACATGCAACAGCTGAATCATTTCACACAAGTAGGTACCCAAGAAGTCTTGGGTCCTGAATTAACAGTGACACTCCTAGCAGGTTTTCTCAACAAATTTTTAGCTTGTTTATCATCACACCACATGATATGACAATTATGCATAGAATGCCCTACCTGCCCACAATAATAACAATAGATAACAGATTTCATGTTCTCCTTGTATACATTAGCATTGGCATGAACTTGGTGTGAGTGACCATGATTAATTCTGTTATTGACATGGAAATTTTTCTTTTCATAACCAGCCAGCCAACAATTAACAGCTCTGTGGCCTGGCTTTCCACAGCTAAAGCATGCAATATGCTGAACTTTTGAAACAAGAATATTTCCATGAGAAGCATTGTTTACAAGAAATCTATTGTAACCAAAATCATTTCCGTTTACAGGGAATTTAACAAATTCAGAGTTAGATTTCTTTCCCTGAGCGTGCCAGCAGTCCTTGACTGTATGGCCATGTTTTCCACATTCAAAACATGAAGAATTCATTCTGTCAAAATTCTCATAAAATGCATGTCCTTTTGCAGGGATTTTAGCAGGTTTGGAGTTAAGTGTTCTTCCCTTAGCATGCCAACAATTTGCAACAATATGGCCTAATTTTTCACAATGAAAACATTGAAGCTTCTTTTTATGAGATGCATGATTTTTAGCATGGAATAGTTTATCATGCATTCCAACAGCAAATAGGTCATCTATTTCCCTTAGCCTACATTCATGCATGAGATGACCTACTTTATGACAATAAAAGCATTGAGGCCTTTTGGTTTGAAAAGAAGAGGGCTTCTTCATATTAGAATTCCTAGCATGAATTCTATTAAGTCTCAGATCATCCTTCCTCATCACAAAATAATCAGCCATCTCATGGCCAAACTTTCCACAGTAAAAATATTTGACATTCTTGACAATAGATTTGTTGGCCTGAACTTTCTTAGCATGCTGTTTGTTATCATTCTTTTTCAATACATTCATTTTCTGTTTTATTTTCTTATTCTCTTGATTAGCAGAATCAGACAGAGACTTATTCAAATCCAAAATCTCATTCCTAAGAGAAGAGATGAGCAGTTCAGAGTTTGTGATCCTTTCATTAAGCATAGTATTGACAGTTCTATAGCTGTCTATCTCTTCCATTAATGTACTCACTTTCTCACATTCATTTTCAATTGAACTCTTCCCTTTTTCAAGCATTAAAAGCCTCTCAGACATAGCAGAATTCAGCAGCTTCAGCTCTTCACTCTCCTTCCTTATTTGTTCATTCTGAACCAGTTCATTAGTCAGGATTTGATCATTTCCTAATGAATTTAGCTTATCTTCTAGTTCAGAAATCTTGGCAGTAAGTTCATCATTTTCAATTACCATTAAAGTATTCTGTTCCTTATGTTTACAAACATCCATCAGGCATGCATCAAAGGATTCTTTCAGTTTTGAACAGTTTTCACAAGGAGCTTTCAGATTTATTTGATCATATTTCTTTTTCAACCTTTTATTCTCAGATTTTAATTTTTTACATCTTTCAGTAAGTTCTTCATTGATATTCCATAAATCATCAATTGAAATCTCTTCGGATCTAGAGCTTACCTTGGATGAGACTTCCTCATCATCATTTCCCCGGTTTGCCATCAAGCATTGATCCTCTCGCTGTTGATCAGAGTTATGAACATTCTGGTTGGCCATCATGCAGCTGTCCTCATGTTTGTTATGAGCAGAAATGACTCTGTCATATATCTCCTTTCCAGAAGTGCACCTGAGAGCAAAAGGATATATATCAGTATTAATCGCAGCTCACAAGATATTAAGAACTATGACATTATCACGGTTCTTTATTCTGTCCTCTCTAGACCACTTGGTCTCATCATGAGGTAATTGGTGAGAGCCTTTTGAAACTAAATTCCATAGATTGGGGTCAATAGAATTCACATAGACAAATAGGCCGCCTAACTAACTATTGAAGTTAGAACCATCATAAACCAGAGGACGAGCCATTTGGACGGATGGCAAACAGATTCAGCGCACATAGTAATTGACAAGAAATGTACTAGAAGAGAAATAACACCGAATACAGTAGGATCGGATCTGCAGGTCGTTGGACCTTCTATGCAGACACCCGCTCTGATACCAATTGTTAGGTTCGGTGCGTTGGATTCAGAGGGGGGTGAATGAGTCCCTCCCTTAAAAATTTCGCTCAATTAAGAATCTAGAACGCTAACTAGACAAAACTAGACAATCTGAAGAACTAATCACTTTTGAACCAATGAGCAAATATGTATAGTGCGCCTAAACATTCATCTAGCGGAAGATGAATTAAACAAATCAAACCACTGCACAGAGGAGTTTTTAGGTGGTTCGGTCCTCCAGACCTACGTCCACCCCACACTCAAACCCAAGTGTGGCTTACTGCTGCGCAACACAGCTTGCGTCCGCTGGGCCTTACAGCTTAGCCTACAACCGCTGAGCATCACAGCTTGCTTCCGCTGGGCAATACAGCTTAGCCATCCGCTGACTCACAGCTTGACCGCTGGGGATTACAACATAACCCGACCAGTGGAATCCTCCATTGTAAACGCTGAGCAATATAGCTTAGCTCTGCAGACAAACAGCTTGAAGAAAGGTTTAAAAGAAAACACAAAATGGGAAATAAAATAGCAACAGAAAGCTGTATACGATAAAGCATAAAATAGCTCTCAAGGAGCAAGTTGGTCTGGATCTGATCCAAGAGCCAACAGATAGCACCACTTCGAAGAATTCTTCTCTTCTTCTTCTTCACGAGCTCTCTGTCTCTCTTTCTTTCTCTTTCTCTTCTGCTTCTTCTCTCTTTCTCTTCTTCACTCTTTTTTTCTTCTTCTTCTGGATCATGCAGGCCCTCTCTCTGCTTCTGCCCCTTCTACTTCGATCATGATCAGTCTTCTCCAGATGGAGAAGTCTTCTTTATATAGCAGTTCCAGCAGGAGCAACACTGGGCGTGTGATTCCCACGCCTTCCTGTCTAGAAGGTTCCTCCACGTGTCATCATCCTGTCAGCCCTTCCAGCCTCGGATCACGTGCCCTTATTAACCTCCACGAAATAGCACCTGCCAGGGCATCAATCATAAAGTGTTCTTCAGACAGTTATACAAGATGTAAAGAGATTGCACATAGTATGTATGAAACAGTCGATGTATAGAAATGTCACAAGGGAATGTATAGACCTTGTATGCATTGTACACGAGATGCATAGTCATGCCATCGACGAGTGTACAGACTTTGTTTTGAATAATGCACAAATGCATATAGTGTATGGACTTTGAATATGAATGCTTGGACATGCCTTCAACAAGTGTGCAGACTCTGCGTGTACTGTGCAAACGATGCACAGATATGCCACTGAGGGATGTACAGACGTTGAATGTGTGAAATGCAGTTTGCAACAAGAAAGTATGTACATTGAACATGGACGCACTAACATGCCGCCAATCGAATGTACATACTTGCAGGTGTCTAATGCAATGTGCACAAGGTGAAGTATGCACATTGAAAATGAGTGCACAGACTATGCTCATGAATGTATAGACTTTGCGAGCAAGAGGCAAGGCTAACAGATGTATAGACTTTCTCAGCTGTGTGGCGTGCAACTGGACGATGTACAGACTTTGCGTGCATGTGCCAAGACGATGTGCAGACTTTGCGTATGCTATGAACACGGGCTGTACAGACTTGATCTTACGAACATGGGCTGTACAGACTTTGAGTGAATGTATAGACTTAGTGTTCTGAACGATGTTCTGACTTGACAGATGCAATGTGCATGCGATGCGATGTACAGACTTGCTGAACTACAGCATAAACATATCAGCAGAGAATGTATAGACTCTGCGTGTGTGCATGCTGCAAAGCAATGTATGGACTTGTGTGTGCGGGCAGAGAATGTATGGACTTTAAATCAAGGGATGCACTGGCTGTACAGACATTGTGTGTGTGCATGAAATAGCCGAATGCACTGACTTCCTATATGCTCAAGCAGGACTTTCATTTAGACAGAGATGTTCTTGATATGCAATGCTGACTCATAGTGTTTGCTATCATCAAAATCACAGGGGCACAACACTGGCGAAGACCGCCAACTCCTGTATATGGTCAGAGATGAATCGCGCAACGCTGCCAGGCTCCAAGTCGTGGAACTTGATCCTCCACCCCTTCCGGTCGGCCAGAGGGATGGGCCTCGTGCTAAGACTCCTGTTGACCTTTAAAACATAGCAAATCACCAGAAAGACAACCCCAAATTAGTCTACGGGCGTGCAACATCTAGAAAGAAAAGAATGAAAGACCACACACATAAATGGAATGGGGGATACTTGGGAGTTGGGTTTTTTTAACCCCTATGGGCATGACAAATAGTAGGAAAGGGTGAAAGAATGTGAATACTAGTGAAAAACATGGATGAAGAGTGAAGGAAAAATAACCACGCAATAATGAACGAATGACTACACACCTGTGGGGATGGATTTTTTTTATCTATCCTTTTATTCATTTATTTTGCTTGTTTATTTTGTTCATTAATTAGGCGTGCTAGTCACTATCGTGATAATTTATTGTGCGCTCGATCTGACTCGGTCAGTCGATTGTGATATTCGTGTCGGGACCCGGAGTCCGTCATACCATAAAGGTTATGATGTTAATTACGTCCTCTAAGATAGAGGACAACCATTGATTAATTGCCAAGAAAGGATGCCTTGACGGCAATACAAGATAAG
Source organism: Amorphophallus konjac (assembly GCA_022559845.1). Taxonomy (NCBI): domain Eukaryota; kingdom Viridiplantae; phylum Streptophyta; class Magnoliopsida; order Alismatales; family Araceae; genus Amorphophallus; species Amorphophallus konjac. Next base: position 253,008,779 of record CM040126.1, on the reverse strand, counting down.
ACTATGATGCTCACTTTGCTAGAAGGATGCGAAATATGCATAGATAACCATGCGACGTGAGACATGATAATAATGTATGGCATAAATCCGGTAGCATATCCCCATATCTTGGTTTATGCCCAGTGGGGACATAGGTCATCCACCCACGGAATGTCGGGATGCAAGCCAAAGGAAAGATGGGCGTAGCCCGAGATCCAGCAGGATCTGAGTATGACGGGACAATGTCCACTGTCATGGTGTTTGTTGACATTCCCTTTAGAGACCATTGGAGGACGTACAGTGGCAGGACTCCAAGGGTCAGCTATAGAAACCTGATAATTAAAAATGAGGAATAAAATTTTCAATTTCATTATGTAATTAAAATTTTCATGAAATAATTAAATTACATTTTTTCTATATGAAATAAACTAGTTTATTGAATTTACTTGAATTAACTAGAAGTAAATAGAGATTAAGTGCTTTAAACTTTAGATAAATCATAGAAAGCCTAATAAAAGTCCATATAATGGACTGGGATCACAATTGGCCTATTGGATAATCCATAATAGACTAGATTAATAGATTAAAGGATATATTAAAGGTTAAATTGACCTAAATTCGTAACATGTGTTTAATATGATATTTAAGGGATTAAAATAACCTCATTTCTAGAAGATTGACTCAAGAATCAACCCTTACCTAACAGCCCACCTTAGACCAGCCGTTTTTACATTATTTTCACACCTAAGATGGGCTAGATTAAGAGGAGAACTGGCATTTTTCTTCTAAATCGGACTTAATGGGTTTGGTGGAATTAGGTGAGGAATCTTGACAAATTTGGCCAAGTTTTCACTATAAATAGAATCTCATTCGACCCTCAAACCATCCCTGGAGGTTAAGTATACGCTGCTGCGAAGATTGGTGGAGATTTGAAAGAAGATTTGGAAGATCAAATGATTTTCTTATATTTGGGGATATTTCTTTAGATCCGTCTAAAGGTAGGTGTCTCTCAGGATAAACACTAATTAAAGCATTCTATCTTGTGTATTTTTCTATCCTCTTTCCATTGATAGCTCATTTATTAAATTCTGTTATGAAATGAGCAAGTTATGGTCATTTGATTGGAGGGGTATTCCCATTTTTTCATCAGGTCCAGAACGTGCTATATCTCAGTAGCGCATTCTGAATGCGCCAGCCCGACCCAGCGCGTTCAGACAGACTCCGTCTCTTTGACCAAATTTTTAATATACATAAAATAATGTAATAATACTTTCTATATCGCGCTATACCTGACTAGCGCGTTCTTCATGAACGCGCTAGTCTCGGCTAGCGCATTCATACCCTTAACCCCGGATGACCAGAAATCAAAAGTATAATACTTCTAATATAAATACATATACATAAAGTGTTTATATATATATCAGGTATCTATATCTCTTATGGTTTATATAGAACCTATCTATTTTATTTAGTTTTTAAAATTTTTAAATATATACAGATGTTCCTGAATGCGCCACTCTTGACTAGCGCATTCTTCATGAACGCGCTAGTCTCGGCTAGCGCATTCATACAAATTTTCTCGAAAATTTTGGTGATCAAAAATATAATATTTTGAATATATATATACTGTCATTTTATATGCTGTATGAACGCGACCCTGAGCTATAGCGCGTTCACAGACAGTAACATCTTTTCAGCCTATAACTATTATATTTTTTATCATAGTGACGTACGAAAATTATTTCAGAATGTAAAAAAAAGTACTTTCTATCATATTGATGTATAAAAAACTACTTTCAGCATGTTAAATCTATTTTCTTATCATATTGTTAATTAATGTATGATTAAAAACTCATATCTAAACTCATGATTTTAATTCATAAGCATATATTTCCATAACTAAAACTTGATGTTTTATGATTCTGAGATTAAGCTAAGATATTTAAAAATAAAACTACTATCTTAATTTTTCTTCCTACTTACCGTTCATTTTTGAACTCCACGACTTAATGTCGTTAAACATGATGCCTTAAAATTGTTATCTACTTTCTTGCAACTTCTGAAATTTTGTCAAATCTGTGCTTATTACAAACAGCATATTCTTGAAAATCATTGCCCATATACATTAAAGTGGATGTCTAAACGTACTTGGGATCTTCGGATCCATATGACTCAATGCCTGGCATTAATGGGGCGCGGTCTGGTCCTGGGGGGAGCGCCCGAAAGTACTTGTGCCCATGGGAGTTGATTGACCAACAGTGTGGCATTACACCAAAGTGCGTGATAGATTTACTTGATACGGCATTCCACTACTCGTACTTGTTTACTTGTTTACATGATTATTTGAAAAGTTACATGAATTACTTAACTTGCGTGAAATGGCCAATTACATGAAATTCTTTACTTGTTCAAAGTCATTACTTGGAAAATTCATCTTGATATCATGTTATCTCAATTACTTGGAAATTTCATTCATGTTTATACACTTCCCGATACAAGTTAGAAGATTGTTTAAATTGTTAATACTTAAAGCATGCCTGGTTCATAGAGATATAAAATCCTACTGAGCTTTTTAGCTCACCCTACGTTTTGGTTAATTGTTGCAGGAAATGAAAATGAACAAGGGAATGGACAAGAGTGAGAGAGTGATTTTCCTTTTTACCTAGGTTTATGTAGATCATTAGTGTTTTTACAAGAATGATGTACTTTGGGATTGGAAGTTTGTAATTACCTTTATGGCTTATCAATTAGTGTTGTAAACTTCATTTTGATGGAATAAAAGTACCATTTTCCCATTCATTTCTGTCTTTAGAAATAAAATTGTACATGCTCTGATTGACACGATTATTTACGACTCATCGCGCCCTCGATATTCTGCATCGGGGCGTGACAGTCTTTGTGGTATCAGAGCCTAGGTTACATAAAATCCTAGGTTTCACAATTTTAGGTTTATTCTTAAACTTAGGTTAGGTTTTAGATCAATATCTAGAAACTTGGATAAGGACTTAAACATTCCCAGTAAGCACGGGTAGAAACACGGGTTTAGTTTTAAAGAAAAAGATTTATCAAGACATAAACAAATGAATAAAATAATTAAACCTTGTAATTATGGTTACAGGTTAATTCTCACAAATGGCCGCCGAGAGAGCTCAATGGCGCGAGCTGCAACGCACCGTTCAAGGCTTAACCCAAGCTCTCCAAAAGGTTGCTTAGGGAGGAGCAAACCGAGGAGCGGGTGATCTACATAGGAATTTCCGAAGCATGAACCCTCCCAAGTTCGCAGGATCTACGGATCCGGATGATGCCGAACATTGGATTAAAGAAATCGAAAGGATTTTTCGAGTCATGCAATGTGCCGACGAGGAGAAGGTCTTACTTGCTACTTTCCAACTGAAAAGAGATGCGCGTGCCTGGTGGGAATCGGTCGAGACTACTTTACCGCACGACCAAATTCTATGGGAAGAGTTCGTGGAACACTTCAATAGCAAGTATTTCTCCGACCGGGTGCAAGAAAGGAAGGCCGCCGAGTTTGCCACCTTAAAGCAAAGGGGATTATCGGTCGCCGAATTTGAAGCACAATTTTCAAGGTTATCTAGGTATGCTCCACATCTCGTGGGTACCGAGAAAATGAAGGCAAGGAGATTCTTAAACGGCCTTAAGCCTCCATATATTACTCAACTGGCCCCGATGGATATCCAAATTTTTTCTGATATGGTACGAAGAGCTCAACTCCTAGAAGATGCAACGGAGCTATCGGATCCCATCCGAGGAAGGGAAGCCAAGAGAGAGCAAGTTACTGGGTCCGGAAGTTTCAAACCTTCCTTCAGGAAGAAAAGGCCCAATGACGGGCGTAACTTCAACAAGGATGGGCGTAATTTCAGCAAGGGTGGGCGTAATTTCCAAGGGGATAAGAAGCCGAGGACTTTCGACAAACAAATTGTTCCTTTCTCTACGCCATCAAAGGAATTATGCAAATATTGCGAGAAGCCCGGACACAAAGCCGAGGAATGCTGGAGAAAACTCGGCGCATGTTTTCGATGCGGGAGTCGAGAGCATAGGATCCCAAATTGCCCTCTTCTTAATGAGCAAGCTCTATCACCGGCAAAGCTTCCAATTATTGCAAATAAGCAAGGGAGACTCCAAGCTCTAATGAATGCGGAATCTACTGAGGAAGGAGGAGTCGTGGAAGGTACTCTTTTCATATACTCCAAGCCTGCCTCTGTCTTATTTGACACTGGAGCTACACATTCATTTATATCTAGAAGATTTGCTGGTCTTTTACCTATGAAGCCTGTTCCATTAGATTCTACACTTACCATTACTACACCTATTGGAACGGGAACGGAAATCAAATATTTTTATCCTGATAGTGAAATTTTAATTAGCGGTTATAACTTACCCGCTAATTTGGTATGCATGGAGATGGAAGGATATGATGTTATTTTGGGTGCCGATTGGCTATCTACACATGGAGCTAGTGTAAATTGAAAGTTGGGGATGGTAACTTTCATGGGTTACCCCGACCTTCTATTTTCGGGTATCAAGCATTCCAAGCACATACCTCTCATTTCGGCCCTCAAAGCCGAGAAATTATTAAGGAAGGGTTGTGCCGATTTCTTAGTTTCGATCACTATGACCGAGGATACGGAACCCGTTCTAAATGACATTCCTATCATTCGGGATTATTCTGATATATTTCCAGACGAGTTGCCTGGTATTTCTCCCGAGAGAGAAGTGGTTTTCTCTATTGATTTAATTCCGAGAGCGGCACCAGTTTCTAAAGCTCCATATCGGATGTATGCCGTGGAAATGAAAGAATTAAAGAATCAATTATTGGAATTACTGGAGAAGGGGTTTATCCGACCAAGTACTTCACCTTGGGGAGCCCCGGTCCTCTTTGTTAAAAAGACAAATGGTTCGATGAGACTATGTGTTGATTATCGGTAATTGAATCAACTCACCATCAAGAACAAATATCCTTTACCGAGGATTGATGAATTATTCGACCATATTTCCAGAGCTCGATATTTCTCAAAGATCGACCTTCGATCTAGTTATCATCAATTGAATATCAAGGAAAGTGATATTCACAAGATGGCATTCCAAAGTCGGTATGGTCATTATGAGTTCACCGTTATGCCTTTCGGCTTAACAAATACGCATGCCACATTTATGCAATTGATGAACAACGTATTCAGGCCGTACCTCGATCAATTTGTGGTTGTATTCATCGACGACATTTTGATCTACTCCAAGTCCAAGGAAGAACATGAAGAACATCTCAAGAAGGCCCTTCAATTATTAAGAGATCACAAGCTTTATGCCAAATTAAGCAAGTGTGATTTCTGGTTGGAGGAAGTTTCTTTTCTCGGTCACATAATTTCCCGGAACGGTATCACTGTCGATCCTTCAAAGGTCGAGGCTGTAAAGAACTGGGGAAGACCTACTAGTGTGATGGAAATCCGAAGCTTACCGATGATCGATCTTGCCAATGGTGACAAGGGTCAGAAGTAAGTGACCGATCTTGCCGATGATGACAAGAGTCAGATGTAGGTCGACCGATCATGCCGATGATGACAAGGGTCAGAAGGAGCTTGACCAATCTTGTCGATGGTGACAAGGGTCAGAAGTAGGTTGACCGGTCTTGCCGATGATGACAAGGGTCAGAAGTAGGTAAGTTGGGAACTTTAAAACGTCACTTTACTGACTTAAGCGCCCTTTCGAGTTTTCACGTGGCGGGGTACCCGATTTTGCCTGTGGCACCATTTCGGGTTTTCGTCACAGCCGGGTTATAGCTATTTTTGCCCTTGTCCTAATGTAGGAACAAGGCTGGCGGGACACCTCTATTTTAAGGCCCATTTTTTCATTATTTTATGATCATTTTTTTTGAACTCATATGAGAGGAGGATGTTGAGAGAGTCGACTAGGGCACGAGGCCTTGCGTCGAGGAAAGGCTTATTCGTTAGCAAGAAGGTAATGCTAGCGCAAAGGACAGATTTTTAGTCGATTCGGGCGTAGGGCCCATAATGGTAATACTGTATAATGGTCGGCTAGGACAAAGTCTTGTGTCGGGAAAGGGGTTTCTTCGTCAGCAAGAAGATAATGCTAACGCAAAAGGACATATTTGAGCCGATTCGGGCGTATGGCCCGTAATGGCAATGACGTTGAAGAGTCGGCTAGGACACAGAATCTTACACCGAGAAAGGGGTTTATTGGTCAGCACGAAGGCAATGCTGACGCAAGGGACACGTCTGAGCCGATTCGAGCGTAAGGCTCGCAATGGCAATGATGTATAAGGGTTGGCTAGGAGACAGAGTCTTGCGTCTGGAAAGAGGGTTTATTCGTCAGCATGAAGGTAATGCTGACGCAAGGGATAGATTTGTGCCGATTCGAGCGTAAGGCCCGCAATGGCAATGATGTTTGTTTTATGCGAGCTCGGTTAGGGCAAAGCGCCACTTGACTGAGGTGTGGGTAGCTCGATCAGGGTGAAGTGCCACTAGACCAAGAGAAGGGTAACTCGGTCAGGGCAGAGTGCCTCTAGACCAAGATATAAGTAGCTCGACCAGGGCGGAGTGTAATGCCCTGGATCCTTGGTAGATCTTTATTGGATCTTTCGGGTTTGTTTCGGTGAGTTTCGGTTCGCTTTTGTGGCTTCCGAGTTGAGCTTTATGAGCCGTATGGGTTTTTCTCTCGTACTAGTTACGGAACCCTACGGTGAGTTTAGTTGTCAGTTCCTCGACTCGTGAATGCTGTAGTGACATTGTACTCTTCGAGCTAGTCGTTTCGACTATTTTTGCATATTTTTCGGAGATAGGGCCAGAAATCGGATTTTTTAAAAATTAGGAAAATTCCTAATTTCTTTTCCTATTTCTTTTCTTTCCTCTCTCCTCCCTTCTCATTTTCACCGCCACCGTCTCTCTCTCTCCCATTTTCTCTCCTCTCGAGCTTCCTCGGCTCCGACTGTAGATGGAGGACCTAGGGGCACGTGTTGGGGATGCTGTGGAGCTGACCGGGTGTGCGATAGGGCAAGGATAGAGTGGTTTTGGCGCGATCCCGAACGGTGGATTCAAAGCCGGTGTTTGAGCTCACGGCATGGTTTTCGGCGGGGTTTAGTCCCTTCGGGGCACGGTTTCTTCAGTGGAGGTAGGGAGACGGACCGCCACCTTGTTCTGCACGTTTCCTCTGTTTCCGTGCATGATTTGGTGCTCGATCGGGGGAGATCGGGCCGGTTTTATGAAAATCGTGGTTTTTGGGGTTTTCAGGGTTCGCCAGAAAATGGCAACCATTTGTGGTATGGTTAGTGTTGAATTGACCGCTGGGATGTCTGGATCCCATCCATGCTAGTTTCATGTCGATCGGTTGTCATTCGGGGCCGGTAGGAGTCCGGGAGCCTCGGTGACTCGTTTAGGGTCGATTTGTCTAAATCGCCCCGATCTAGCGTTTTAATGCGTGCATGTGGGCTTTTTAGCCTCCTAGTGTTGTTTTTCATCGTCTAGCTTTGTTTTCCCTGCGCTTCGGCGTGAATGGGGTGTGGAACGGCTCGATTTGGCCAATCCACTGTTTTCCCGCCGTGACCGGTGTAGCGGTCATTTCAGTGACCGCCAGAGGTCCCTGACGGCCCTACGATAGACCGTCACAGCGTCTGGGTGTTTTTAGTTCTTCGTGGCTTTGGGAGTGTGACGGCCTAGGGGTGGCGCGTCACAGCTCTCTGACGTGTCCGGTGTGATGCGTTACGCCTGTATTGTCATTTAGCGTTTTGGTTAAGGCGGTTCCTCTGACATGCCTGCCCTAGTGCGTCAGAGTCTTGTAACGTGCCTGGTGTAGGCCGTTACGTTGCGTTTGACTTGGAGTTTGACCGTTGAGGCGGTTTGTGTAACGGTGGTGTCCCCGTGCGTCACAGCGTTGTAACGCGCCTGTCCCAGGCCATTACGTGATGTTTTGGCCGAGTTGGGTGGATGTGTCGTTGGCTTTATCGGCCACGCCCTTGTGCGTTAGGCTGGTGTAACGCGTCCGTGATGGACCGTTACGTGCCTTTCGGCCATTATTTTCTTGACTTGAGCCAGTTGGCCCTGACGTGCCTGCTTTGCCGCATTAGGCTGTGTGACGCTCCTGGTCTAGCGCGTTACGTGGTTCGAGTTACCATTTTTGTTTCGGGTCTGTTGGCCCTGACGCGTCTACTCCCGTGCGTTAGGGTGGCGTAACGCGTCTGTTGTCATGCGTTAGGCCGCTGTAACGCGCCTGCCTTGGCGCATTACGCTGTTCGTGTTCTGGTTTCGAGCGTGTTGGCTCTGACGCGCCTGCCCTGGTGCGTCAGGCTCGTGTAACGGCCCAGCGTTAGACCGTCACGTTCGTGTAATGGTCTAGGGGTGGTGCGTTACAGTCCTTGTGCTCCGATTTCCATTTTTTCAGTTTCTGCCTGTCTTGACTTATCCTTGTGGTCTGCCCGCTTTCCGTGGATGTCTCCTAACACCCTATGAGTGCTAAGACTACGTCATAAGGTGGTCGGGAGTCTTCTTGCTTGAGATATGATTCTCTTTCCTACTGTTGAGTCGTCGTTGTTTGGTTCCGGTCAACCCGGGGTGGCCCAGGGGTTGACAGGCGACCTTGTGTGGGTGTCTTGGCGGTTCTGTCCAGTCCGAGACACTGGTTTTGGATACCTCGAGGTATCATTTTACCTTGGGTTACGTGTCCAGGTGTGTCTGAGGGTCTCTGGAGTTCCCTCAGATCTCCGTGAGTCATTAACTGCGGAGCGTTGCTTCCCGTGGCTTAGGATTAGACCGATTGGCGGCTTGTTCCGCCGTTTGTGACGAGCTTGCCTCCGAGTCGTCCGACTCAAGGATCATTATGTGGTAGGTCTAGTTGCCTTGTCCTGAGTTTGTCGGTAGTGGTTGTGCTACCGTTGGTGCTTCAAAGTGCGTGTCATTGGGCGTTCTTGCCTACATGTACTTCAACACTTGTGTTTTGAGTCTCTGTGTCTTGTGAGCCTCCATTTATTGTAGCCCTAAGGCCTTTGAGTTGCCGACCCGCTAGCGGATAGCGGACGGGTGTTGCCGTGATGCGGTTTGTAAGCTAGTTCTGTGGGCTCCCAGTCAGTGGTAGCGTCCTACCTAAGGAGAAAACTAGCTAGAGAACCTGACTTAGGCTAGAGCCAGTGTGTGCACACGTTGTCAGAGACTGAGGACCTATGCCGACGGGCGTGACCCTGACTAGTTACTTGTTCTCTTATTCTGTCGTTGCTGTTGTTCCTGTTTGGTTCAGCGCGTGTCTGCGACTCTGCCATGGTTTCAGCGGTACCGTAGGTGAGACGCTTGTGGCGCAGTATAAGACATCAGTGGACGCAGCTGGCTGTTCTTCTTGTGAGGAGGTGCTTCCGTCACGTGACACATGACTCTCGGTGTTTCTTGCGCGTCGTGACCTTTCTGAGTTGGCCCTCTTGTGGTCGTACTCGAGGTCAGCGTGGGGTGCACGACTTTCTAGTCGTGTGTGTGTGTTGTCGAGTCTGTCGGTCCTTGCAGGTATTCGTCATAGGCCTGGTGTCGAGTTGGAAGATCGGTAACTTCTGACCTTGTTAGATCAGAGTCGCCCTTCTGTCGCTACTTGGAGTAGTTTGGGGTGCCGAGGTTAGTTCGGCCACCACTTGTCTGGCGCGGGTTCTTCCCCTTTCTTACTTGTTCTCTACTCCTACTCCCCGTCTGTTCTCTACTGCTTCTAGAGTAGCTTTACAGCTTTGTAGTGTAGTTTTCCCGCTTTGCTACACCTGCTGTTCTTCCTACTGTTTTGTTGTTCCGTGTTACGACGTGTTTTTCAGTGGGGATCCGCGTGACCCCTACTGAGCCAGTGACATGAGGCTCACCCCTGCTTTTCAGGTGAGGTGACGTCTTTCGTTCTGCTTCCGCGTGGTTCCTGGTGCACTTGATCGTAGCGCGTGGTTGTGGCCAGCTGGTACCTGCGTCGGGCTTCCCCTGACTTCTCGGTACGTCTTTCTTTTCTATCGACTGTACTGTGCTAGACTTGCTGTCTTTAGCTTTGGACTTGACTCTGGTGTATAATTGTTAAAATGAAACTGTTAATTAAAAAGTAATTTTATTTCTGCTACTTTAGCAAACCGATCTAATGAAATTTAATTGCTTCTGTTATATCTCTGTGGCTTCAATGTACTCTACACATGCCTTTATCTCTTCGGAACTTTCCCGCTCTTGGCAGGCCTCGCGGGTTCTAAGTGGTATCACGTGTATTCGGTAGTCCTACCGGGTATACCTGGTATTCGGGATCTGGGTCGCTATAGAGTGGTATCAGAGCAGTGTTCTGAGATGTTCGGAGTTCTTTTTTGAGCTATCAGAGCATTGTCGTGTGAAGTACATGGGAATCCGAGATATACAGTATCCAGAGTCGTGAAAGTCCAGTACAGTCTTCAGCTGGCTTTGGTGTTGCGATGATTTATCGCGTTATTTTCTTCCTATGTTGTCTTGTGCGTGCTGTCCTGGCACTGTACGAGATGGTCCTGCTCTCGTCTGGTTGTCACGAGGTGTTTCCTTTTTGTCGTTGTGTTTGTCTTTGTCATGTTGTACTTGGCAGTGTTCGCCGGAAGGCTTGAATCTGCAGTACGTTGTTCAAGATTTTCTTTGTATGTTGTTCATGTTGCTGTTGACCTTTAGCCTTGGTCTGATGACCGTACACGTTCTCACGTTGTCTTGGTCATCCCGGCTTGAGTCTGTTCAGCTCCTGATGTGTTTCACTTCTGTTGAAGTGCTCGATTAGATTCCGTGTTCGAGAAGTTGCTCAGGCTAGCTAGGATTTTCCCTTCCTGGTGAGCTTTCGTGGCTGAGCTTAATTGCTTCTCATCCCTTCTGGTGGAATCTTCTCGAGGATTGCCTTGGAATTGCTATCTTAGTGATGCCGATGTCCTGTGTCTGCTTAAGTGTGGACAGCTTTGTTCTGAGCCTGATCTGATTTTTGCTATACGGTTGCTTGGCTTTGGACTCCATAAGGGTGTTAAGAGCTGTTGTGTACCGTATTTGTCGTGTCGTGTCCAGCGGCCGATGTATTGTGAAGGCTCATTTATCATTTCAGGACATGAAGGTAAGCTGAGATTAACGCTTTTCCATGTGCTCTGTGTTGAAGCTGGTACTCTTCTCCTGTTGCACTTGGGCTATTAGTGATCGGTTGTTCGCAAGATCGGTACTTGTGGCGTGTTATTTGCGATCTTCATAGATTGCGAAGGCGTCTGGTGTGTGCTGAGATGCGATTGCCAAGGTCGTTCTGATGCTTGTGTGCGTTGTTGAGTGCGCAGCTGAAGCGTGTGGGCTGATTACCCACGGGTCGAGAGATCTGTTTCTTCTCGATGTGACTTCATCTTGGCTTCCTATCCCTCGATGTCATCTATTGCCGTGCTATTGCAGGTAATTTTCTGCGGTTAGCATTGGCATTTGTGAGTGTTGGGGAATTTGTCGGCATTCCTGCTGATTGAGTACCCTATACTCTGCATTTTCTTCTCTTGGGTATTGTGCGCTCGAGGCGTGTTCGTAGTCCTTGAGTTGCGTTCCCTGAGATTGACATTTCTCATTATCGTGGGTCTCTCCTTGGTGAGCAGTCTGATGCGTGACCCATCCCTTGTGGTCATGTGCTCAGCTGTTCCTGTGCCTTGATGTGACCCTGCTTGTAGTTGTGTTCCATGGTTCTGTGTTCCGTGCGGAGCCGGAATTCTACAAGTGCTGCTGTTGGTGTTTTGGCGCTGTTTCTCTATGGTTTTGTGCTTCTATTTTGGACCAGGTCTTGTCGGTTAGCCTTGCTGTACTCTTTTTCCTTAGAGTTAGCTTGCGACTCGATCAGATGTAATATCTGAGTGAGGACTGACTTGGTTGTGCCTGTGGTTGATGCGGGACGGACACGGGAGACGACACTATACAGTGCCACCCTCGGACTCTAGATGAAGACGCGACCAGCAATACACACCAGGGAGACACTAAGCCCGACACTACGAGCTCCTAGTGGCAAAACGTCGCTAACAGAAGTAGAAGCTCACTCGTCGTCCCACGCGAGGGAAAGCGCGGACCGTGCGCGGTTAAGGAACCGGCGGAGGTCAAGGGTAGTCCGACTCAACTTCCGGACTCGGATCGAGTCACGGGACGGGTCACTCTCACTCTCACAGCGGTGACATGGACACACGGGCTAGTACCTACACTCCCGACAGCAGCCTAAGACCGTATACTAGCTAAGCAATGTAACGCCAAGAAGTTCGGATCATTACCTCCACGCACCCGGCGTGGCGAAGACAACCCCGGCCAATCACGGACTCCCGGTTAACACAATTTTACAAAAATACAACCATTTGATCCACTCCACGCAGGGAGGTAAAAGGTCACATGCAGGGCCCGGGAATCACGCTAACTGGGTTGACGGGCAGCATCTTGATGTCGCCCGGCGGTGCCGAACTCCGCGTTTTAGTGCTTTCCGAACGGCGGGTTCTGAGGGCCCGTGGGACCCACGGGTGGCGCTGGCCTCCGGACCTGCAAGAGTGGGTCCCACTGTGATGGGGACCCCTGGTGGCGCGCCTCCATGGACGGCGGTCGGCCGGGAACACCGATCGGGGGTCGATCGGCCCCGATTCCCAATTGTTGAACTAGCTGCCCACGGATTTTGATTTCTGTTTTCCGACGCGCGCTCCGGCGAAAACGGCCGCTACGGTCGATCCCGACGTCGGATCGGGACGCATGAGCTATCGTTGGAAAGCTCTCTTCAAATGCTTCAATCTAGACTTAGAGAGATCTGATGGATCTAGCCGGATCTAGACTTTAATGAATTTACAAATCCCTGTTGTACAGTAACCGAGACATCAGATTTACAGGGTACTTGTCTGAGAACCACCGTTGACCGCCTACTTTCCGTAGGAATCAGACTTCAAGCTCTTCTTCAACATTGTAGATAATCAAACCACGAAGCTGGGAAAATTTTTAGAATTGGATTTGGAGGTGCTGGTGATTTGATAGGATTTTTGGAGTGTCTGGTGGTCGGATCTGGGAACTGGGGAACAGAACTATAGCTAGGACAGAGAACGAATTTTAGAAAATATGAAATGGACGAACCAAAAATTAAAACAAATGGTGGATGAAGGGATGGATGCAAGGAACACCCAGTTAAATTGGGCGAACCAAAGAAAATCAAAAAAAGGACCTAAGACTTGAAACTCATGGCGGATGGGAACCTGGACAGAATTTTGGCAGAACCAAAGTGGAAGGGTGGAAGAAAATCAAAAATTGTGAAACGGGATCTGAATGACAAACCAAATTTTATGGGGTATCCTTGACACCCCTGGGACCTCCAGTAAAATTCCTAGGTCGATCTGAGCCCGTGGTTGATGGCTGAATTTCATGGAGGCTGCTGTGGTACTGCGCGAGCAGAACTCCGATGAAGGCGATGGCGGTGCGGTGGCGGCTTGTGGCGGCGGCGGCGATGACCGGAACTGATAGGGGAGGAGTCACACCTCCAGAGGCAACCTTCACAGCTGCAAGGGGGGAGAGAGGGGCGCACCAAGCTGGAGCTCCAAGGTTTTTTCTTCCAAATGAATGCATTAATTCACTAAAATGGAAAATACAAGTTTAAATACCTTACATCTCACATCCATCCACAACCATTGGATCTAGGGGATGGGGATGGAGGGTGGGGATAAGATGTGAACATCACACACAAAAAATACATAAAAAAATAAAAGGGGGGGGGGCGGCCCTTGGACCAAGGAGGGAGGGTTGAATGGTGGGTGGGGGTAGGTGGCCTCCCATTTGGACTTTTCAAGTCCATTGTCCCCCATGTGTCCAATTACAAGTCAATGTTCTAGATGCTCCCATGTGGCATGTTGACTGGCCCCACGTGGGACCCTAGGCTGAGGTGGCCCAATGTGGTGGGGCCCGGGGGGCCCGTGGGGCCCACGGGGTCCGAAATGCTCGTAAGCCCCTATTACACTCAAAATGGCAAACCGAATGCAACGAAATAAATACAAATTACACACACATAAAGTCTAGCTAAATATAATAAATGGGGAGGCTCAAGGCGGAGTCTCCAGGCTGTCTCCGAGCCAGATGGACGCTGAGGTGGCTCGTGTCGTGCTCCGTGTGCGGTACCGGTGGCTCGGTGTGTCATGCCGATCAACAGCTCGGGTGTCCGCACCAATTCTCCCCGGGTGGGAGAAACTCGACCCTGTCGAGTAAGGGTCTGCATCGCTCCTGTATCGCTCCAAAAGGTCCGGATCAATCTGCTGCAACTCACCATGTGTGATCCATGTGTCCTCAGTAGCGGGCCGTCCTCTCCATCGCACTAGGTAGCGCGGGTAAGATCCACTCCTGGTAACTGTCACTTGCTCGTCCAGTATACGATCTATATGCTAACGCTGCCGTGAAAAAGGGACTGGAGGTGGAAGTGGACACTCAGGTGTGGGATCACTCTCAAGGGGAGGAGATGGATCAAAAGGCTCACTAGGGATCACCGCTGGGTCCCTATATGCAACAAGATCCGATACATTGAAGGTAGAGCTTATACCATATTCCTCGGGCAAGTCCACAACATACGCATTGGATCCAACGCGTTTCAACACTCTGAATGGACCGGCTCCGCGAGCTTGCAACTTCTTAACGGTTCAAGAGGGAAACCGTTCAGGTCTTACCCTGATCATGACGTATTCGCCCTCGTGGAACTCTCGGTGGTGTCGGTGGGCATCGGCTAACTCCTTGTACCGTGCATTGCTGGACTCAATGTGACGATGGATGTCGTCATGCAAACTCCTAACATGCCTAGCAAATGACTCGGCCGACTCCGACACTCTAGCATGGACAGGCATGGGGACAAGGTCAACGGGTTTCCTAGGCCTACGACCTGTGATAATTTCAAATGGACTCATGCCAGTAGACCTATTCACCGAATCATTATATGCAAACTCAGCCATAGGTAGAATGAGATCCCAATCCCCAATGCGGTCCCTAACAAGACATCTCAAAAGATCACCCAGACTCCTATTGACCACCTCGGTCTGACCGTCTGTCTGGGGATGATATGCAGTGGAAAACTTGAGGTGCGTACCCATCATATGCCATAGTGTCTTCCAAAAATAGGAAGTGAATCTAACATCACGGTCAGACACTATAGTGCGAGGCAACCCGAACTTGCACACCACATGAGTAAGGAATAGGCGGGCTACCCTAGAAGCATCCGAAGTCTTCGAGCAGGGGATAAAGAGGGCCATCTTCGAGAAACGGTCAACCACCACATAGACCGAGTCATGCTTCCTAGAGGTACGTGGCAATCCCAAAACAAAATCCATACTAACATCCTGCCACGGGGCATCAGGCACGGGGAGAGGCGTATAAAGACCCGAGCTTTGCTTCTTCATCTTGGCCGTAGCACAAGTACGACACTGAGCCACGATGTTAGCAACATCGCGCTTCAAGCTCGGCCAATAAAAACGATGCTCCACTGCCTCAATAGTCTTGTTCCGACCAAAGTGGCCGGCTAGACCTCCCGCATGTAGTTCCCACACTAAGAAATCTCGAACCGAAGTTCGGGGAACACATAGCCTGCTACCTCGAAAGAGGTAACCCTCCTGAAGCACATACTCATCAAGGTCTCTCGAGGGTCCGGCCTGGAGGGTGGTAAAAATCTGACCAAAGTCAGAACAATCAACATAGGCCTCCTTCATCTTTTCTAACCCCATGACC
Source organism: Amorphophallus konjac (assembly GCA_022559845.1). NCBI lineage: Eukaryota > Viridiplantae > Streptophyta > Magnoliopsida > Alismatales > Araceae > Amorphophallus > Amorphophallus konjac. Next base: position 252,993,099 of record CM040126.1, on the reverse strand, counting down.
TCGGCACTCATGGTGGTAAGCAAACATGCTCGCCGACTCAAGGCATCAGCCACCTTGTTCTCCACTCCAGCCTTATGTTTAAGCACAAAGGTGAACTGCTGGAGATACTCGACCCAACGACTATGACGCGAATTAAGCTTCTTTTGCGAATGGAGGTACCTCAATGCCTCGTGGTCGGAGTATAGACAAACTCCTGATGTAAAAGATAGTGCCTCCAATGCCTAAGAGCCTGAACAACTGCGTAGAATTCTTTATCATACGTGGAATATCGCAGTTTCACGTCATTCAGCTTCTCGCTGAAATATGCGATCGGGTGGGACTCCTGACTCAAAACTCCTCCAATCCCAACACCCGACGCATCACAACAGACCTCAAACACCTTCGAGAAATCAGGCAGTCGAAGGATAGGTGTCTGGGTCATACGCTCTTTGATGTCCCTGAAGACAGCAGATGCGGCCTTCGTCCATACAAATGTGCCCTTCCGGATGCAATCCGTGATCGGGGCAGTGACGGAGCTAAATCCGCGGATGAAGCGACGATAGAACGTCGCAAGGCCATGAAAGCTGCGGACATCATGAACCGTACGGGGTTCCGGCCACTCAACAATGGCCCGGACCTTCTCCGGATCGGCGGAGACCCCAGTACTAGACACAATGAAACCCAAGAAGGTAAGCTGAGGTGTCATGAAAGCACACTTCTGTGGGTTTGCAAATAACTGCTCTCGCCGAAGAAGTAGACAGACCTGCCGAAGGTGGTCTAAGTGGTCCCCTGTGGTGCGGCTATAGATAAGGATATCATCAAAATACACCACTACAAAGACTCCAATGAAAGGTCGAAGGACCTGAGTCATGAGCCGCATGAAAGTGCTAGGGGCATTGGTCAACCCAAAAGGCATGACCAACCACTCATATAGACCGTCCTTGGTCTTAAATGCGGTCTTCCACTCATCACCTGGCCTAATCCTCACCTGATGGTAGCCACTCTTAAGATCGATCTTTGAAAAGATAGTGGCACCTGTCATCATGTCCAGTATGTCATCAAGGCGGGGAATAGGGAACCTGTACTTCACGGTGATTTTGTTGATGGCATGACTATCAATGCACATTCTCCACGTGCCATCCTTCTTCGGGGCGAGTAATGCGGGTACAGCACATGGACTCATGCTGTCCCGGAAAGATCCTCTCTGCACAAGCTCATCGACCTGCCGTTTAAGCTCGGCATGCTCCGTGGGGCTCATTCGATAATGAGGAAGATTGGGCAAAGAAGAGCCCGGAACAAGGTCGATGGCATGCTGAATATCCCGCATAGGTGGGAGTCCCTCGGGAAGCTCATCGGGGAATACATCAGCATACTCCTGCAGAATGGGAACAACCTCGGGTGGGAGCTCACCCTCGGAGTCCCGCTCCACCTCTCGGACCGTAATGGCAAACACCGGACAGCCCTGACTAAGCTCCTGCTCCATTTCCCGGGAGCTAATCATCATCAATCTCCTCGTCGAGGGCTCTCCTGGGCCAGAGGTAACGGTCATAGCCCGAGCTGGGGATGGGGTACTAGGCCCGGGAACGGAAGGCTTCGGAGTACTAGGGCCAGTAGGACCCCTAACAGATGGGCTCTTGGGCCGAATGGGTTGGAGGGTGACCCGCTGGCCATCGTGGTCGAAGGTACAGGTGTTCGACCGACCATGGAGTGTGGCATCTCGGTCGAATAACCACGGCCTACCAAGAATGATACTTCCCACTTCCATGGGAAGAACATCACACCAGATCTCATCACGGTAGGAGTGGAGCTGCAGCGGGACCAAGCACCGCAGCCTGACCGAAATGGAAGTGGTATCCACCCATGATACCTGGTAGGGGCAAGGGTGGTCTATGGGTGTGAGACCAAGACGAGTGACAGCGTTCGTGGAGATTGCATTGATACAACTCCCGCTATCGATGACCACCTTGCAAATTTGCTTTCCCAGCCTACAGAATACATGAAGGATAGTGGTCCGACGCCAGTCATCACTGACCTGTGGCTAGGTGAGGATACATCTGACAACCCCCACATGGGTATCGTCTAACTGCTGGGCATCCTGGGCCTCACCTCCCATCTCATAGTACTCGTTAGCTAGCTCTTCATCTGCCTCATAGCTGACTAACTCTAGGCCCGCAGGGGTGGTATCCTCGGCCTGTGTGTCCCCAATGTGAAGAGATGGGCGGGTGGGACACTGGTTGGCGAAATGGCCAAACCCATTGCAGCGATAACACTGCTGCCGTGATCCACTAGGCTCCCCAATCATAGGTCCTTTACCTTTATCCTCCCGACGGATAGGAGGCGTAGGCAACAAAGGACGTGCGGGTGGTGCGGGTGCCGGGAGACGGGCTATGGGTGGGGCCGTAAGATGCTGGGGACGAGGAAGGTCCCTCGGGGGTGGAGGGCGAGGCCTAGGAGCAAAGGGCTCGTGGCGAGCGGGCTCCTGAGGTTGAGCCATGGGGGCCCTCGGATATGTGCTAGATGAGCCACGGGACTCGACACTACGAAGGGGAAAGGAGCCCAACCGATGGGGTGACTCGAACTCGGCCTCGAACTGCTCCAATTCGAGAGCAATCTGATATGCCTGCTCCAAAGTGGTGGCATTGCGGCGAAAGAGTTCATATTGATAATTAGGCCGCAAACCTCTCCGAAAGCGGGATATCGTCATGGTGCTCTCTTCCGTGACCCCGCACCGCAAATAATACTCATCGAACTCGGCGGTGTACTCGGTCACAGATCGGTTCCCTTGGGAGATGCTTTGCCACTTGTCTATAAGACGTTGGCGATATGAGGCAGGAAGGTACTTCTCCCTCAATTTGAGTTTCATATCATCCCAGGTACCGATTTGGGGTTGACGTCGCTGGTTGAGCAGGCTCTCCACATTGATCCAATAAGTTTGGCCCTGCCCTTGCAGCTTCATCTTCGCATATCGGACTCTTCGGTGGTCCGTCATCTCAAACCACTCTAAGTACCGGTCCATACCGGCCTCCCAATCTAGATACACCCTAGGGTCCAAGGACCCGCTAAAAGTGGGAGGGTCCGCACGCACACCCCTAAGAATGCGGTCGTCATCCTCGTCATCACGATTCCGTCGTTGATGACGACGACCGTTACCCCCGTGATCATTGTCAGAGGCATAATCATCCACTATAGGCGCCTGTTACCTCCCGACATCCTCTACCTGAGCCCTTGGCACAGCGGGTTGCTGCACCGGCTCTTGTTGGCCGTTCGTCGGCGTGGGTTGCGCCGCTACTGGGTCCCTCTCTAGGACGGCAATCCTCCCAACAAGGCCTTGAATGGACTGCTCCGAAACCCCGGCCCGATCCTCGAGGACCTTCATCCTCCCTTCTAGACGCGTCCCTATGCCATCCATACGCGTACTAAGACCATCCATACGCGTGTCTAAACGATCCATGATGGCCCGGAACATCTCGGCCGTGGAAGACTCATCGGAACTACGGGCTCGGGAGTCCGCCATAGGTGGTGGTGGCGAGTATTGGGTGCCTCGACGGGTGGGCATGCAAAGACGTACGGACTAGGTGACAACGACCGACTAATGCAAACACACTAAATGATACACTTAGACCTAATTGCAATTTGAAAACACTCCTTTTTTTGGTATTTTGAAAGAATGCAATTTAAAACACTTTTTTTTTTGTTTTGAAAAGAATGAGACTCGACTACACCCTAGACACAGCCAAGACTCGGTACGCGGCGGAGGTAATCGACCCGAAGGTCACTCGCGCAAGTGTGTGGTCTTCCCGGTAGGCGAAGCCTAACGGTCGGACAACACCTTTGGATATACCGAGTGAAGGTGTGTGTGGGGTAACCTTAGACTATGCAAGACTTATGCAACGACTACCCTAGACTCGACTTGCTCTGATACCAAACTGATGCGGGACGGACACGGGAGACGACACTATACAGTGCCACCCTCGGACTCTACATGAAGACGCGACCAGCAATACACACCAAGGAGACACTAAGCCCGACACTACGAGCTCCTAGTGGCAAAACGTCGCTAACAGAAGTAGAAGCTCACTCGTCGTCCCAAGCGAGGGAAAGCGCGGACCGTGCGCGGTTAAGGAACCGGCGGAGGTCAAGGGTAGTCCGACTCAACTTCCGGACTCGGATCGAGTCGCGGGACGGGTCACTCTCACTCTCACAGCGGTGACATGGACACACGGGCTAGCACCTACACTCCCGGCAGCAGCCTAAGACCGTATACTAGCTAAGCAATGTAACGCCAAGAAGTTCGGATCATTACCTCCACGCACCCGGCGTGGCGAAGACAACCCCGGCCAATCACGGACTCCCGGTTAACACAATTTTACAAAAATACAACCATTTGACCCACTCCACGCAGGGAGGTAAAAGGTCACATGCAGGGCCCGGGAATCACGCTAACTGGGTTGACGGGCAGCATCTTGATGTCGCCCGGCGGTGCCGAACTCCGCATTTTAGTGCTTTCCGAACGGCGGGTTCTGCGGGCCCGTGGGGCCCACGGGTGGCGCTGGCCTCCAGACCTGCAAGAGTGGGTCCCACTATGATGGGGACCCCTGGTGGCGCGCCTCCACGGACGGCGGTCGGCCGGGAACACCGATCAGGGGTCGATCGGCCCCGATTCCCAATTGTTGAACTAGCTGCCCACGGATTTTGATTTCTGTTTTCCGACGCGCGCTCCGGCGAAAACGGCCGCTACGGTCGATCCCGACGTCGGATCGGGACGCATGAGCTATCGTTGGAAAGCTCTCTTCAAATGCTTCAATCTAGACTTAGAGAGATCTGATGGATCTAGCCGGATCTAGACTTTAATGAATTTACAAATCCCTGTTGTACAGTAACCGAGACATCAGATTTACAGGGTACTTGTCTGAGAACCACCGTTGACCGCCTACTTTCCGTAGGAATCAGACTTCAAGCTCTTCTTCAACATTGTAGATAATCAAACCACGAAGCTGGGAAAATTTTTAGAATTGGATTTGGAGGTGGTGGTGATTTGATAGGATTTTTGGAGTGTCTGGTGGTCGGATCTGGGAACTGGGGAACAGAACTATAGCTAGGACAGAGAACGAATTTTAGAAAATATGAAATGGACGAACCAAAAATTAAAAAAAATGTTGGATGAAGGGATGGATGCAAGGAACACCCAGTTAAATTGGGCGAACCAAAGAAAATCAAAAAAAGGACCGAAGACTTGAAAATCATGGTGGATGGGAACCTGGATAGAATTTTGGCAGAACCAAAGTGGAAGGGTGGACGAAAATCAAAAATTGTGAAACGGGATCTGAATGACAAACCAAATTTTATGGGGTATCCTTGGCACCCCTGGGACCTCCAGTAAAATTCCTAGGTCGATCTGAGCCCGTGGTTGATGGCTGAATTTCATGGAGGCTGCTGTGGTACTGCACGGGCAGAACTCCGATGAAGGCGATGGCGGTGCGGTGGCGGCTTGTGGCGGCGGCGGCGATGACCGGAACTGATAGGGGAGGAGTCACACCTCCAGAGGCAACCTTCACAGCTGCAAGGGGGGAGAGAGGGGCGCACCAAGCTGGAGCTCCAAGGTTTTTTCTTCCAAATGAATGCATTAATTCACTAAAATGGAAAATACAAGTTTAAATACCTTACATCTCACATCCATCCACAACCATTGGATCTAGGGGATGGGGATGGAGGGTGGGGATAAGATGTGAACATCACACACAAAAAATACATAAAAAAATAAAAGGGGGGGGGGCGGCCCTTGGACCAAGGAGGGAGGGTTGAATGGTGGGTGGGGGTAGGTGGCCTCCCATTTGGACTTTTCAAGTCCATTGTCCCCCATGTGTCCAATTACAAGTCAATGTTCTAGATGCTCCCATGTGGCATGTTGACTGGCCCCACGTGGGACCCTAGGCTGAGGTGGCCCAATGTGGTGGGGACCGGGGGGCCCGTGGGGCCCACGGGGTCCGAAATGCTCGTAAGCCCCTATTACACTCAAAATGGCAAACCGAATGCAACGAAATAAATACAAATTACACACACATAAAGTCTAGCTAAATATAATAAATGGGGAGGCTCAAGGCGGAGTCTCCAGGCTGTCTCTGAGCCAGATGGACGCTGAGGTGGCTCGTGTCGTGCTCCGTGTGCGGTACCGGTGGCTCGATGTGTCATGCCGATCAACAGCTCGGGTGTCCGCACCAGTGGTCCAGTGCTGTCATTGGTGTCCTGTGTGCCAGGTGTTCCCTGTTGCCTTTGGCACTAGAGCCGATGATGTGGTCGAGCTGTCAGCCGAGAGAATTGTGTCTCCTTGTTTAAGCTGATACTCGCCGTGTATGTCGTTTCGCTTCTTCAATGTCTATGGTTGTGGTAGTCGTGTCTCTTTCCCTACGAGATGTGAGCGACGTTGCCCTTATTTCGGAGGTGTTGGACTTGTGTTCACTTGGGTGCCGTGCTCGATCCAGAGCATGTGCTCGTAAGTATAGTCTGACTATGTTCCTCTGAGCTGCGTTTTTCGAGATTTATATCGTTTCCGTGTTTGTGTTGTTGGGTTGTTCTTCCCTGCTTCTCCTTTGTTAGTCCTTAAATTTTGAGGATGAAATTTCTTAAAGGAGGGGAGGATGTAATGCCCTGGATCCTTGCTAGATCTTTATTGGATCTTTCGGGTTTGTTTCGGTGAGTTTCCGTTCGCTTTTGTGGCTTCCGAGTTGAGCTTTACGAGCCATGTGGGTTATTCTCTCGTACTAGTTACGGAACGCTACGGTGAGTTTAGTTGTCAGTTCCTCGACTCGTGAATGCTGCAGCGACGTTGTACTCTTCGAGCCGGTCGTTTCGACTATTTTTGCGTGTTTTTCGGAGATAGGGCCAGAAATCGGATTTTTCGGAAATTAGGAAAATTCCTAATTTCTTTTCCTATTTCTTTTCTTTCCTCTCTCCTCCATTCTCATTTTCGCCGCCGCCGTCTCTCTCTCCCGTTTTCTCTCCTCTCGAGCTTCCTCGGCTCCGGCTGCAGACGGAGGACCTAGGGGCACGTGTTGGGGATGCTGTGGAGCTGACCGGGTGTGCGACAGCGCAAGGATGGAGTGGTTTTGGCGCGATCCCTAACGGTGGATTCAAAGCCTGTGTTTGAGCTCGCGGCGTGGTTTTCGGCCCGGTTTAGTCCCTTCGGGGCACGGTTTCTTCGGTGGAGGTAGGGAGACGGACCGCCACCTTATTTTGCACATTTCCTCTGTTTCCGTGCATGATTTGGTGCTCGATCGGGGGAGATCGGGCCGGTTTTGTGAAAACCGTGATTTTTGGGGTTTTCAGGGTTCGCCGAAAAATGGCAACCATTTGTCGTTTGGTTAGTGTGGAATTGACCGCTGGGATGTCTGGATCCCATCCATGCTAGTTTCATGTCGATCGGTTGTCATTCGGGGCCGGTAGGAGTCCGGGAACCTCGGTGACTCGTTTAGGGTCGATTTGTCTAAATCGCCTCGATCTAGCGTTTTAATGGGTGCATGTGGACTTTTTAGCCTCCTAGTGTTGTTTTTCATCGTCTAGCTTTGTTTCCCCTACGCTTCGGCGTGAATGGGGTGTGGAACGGCTTGATTTGGTCAATCCACTGTTTTCCCGCCGTGATCGGTGTAGCGGTCGTTTCAGTGACCGCCAGAGGTCCCTGACGGCCCTACGATAGACCATCACAGCGTCTAGGCATTTTTAGTTCTTTTTGGCTTTGGGAGAGTGACAGCCTAGGGGTGGCGCGTCACAGCTCTCTGACGCGTCCAGTGTGATGCGTTACGCCTGTTTTGTCGTTTAGCGTTTTGGTTAAGGCGGTTCCTCTGACGCGCCTGCCCTAGTGCGTCAGAGTCTTGTAACGCGCCTGGTGTAGGCCGTTACGTTGCGTTTGACTTGGAGTTTGACCGTTGAGGTGGTTTGTGTAACGGTGGTGTCCCTGTGCGTCACAGCGTTGTAACCCGCCTGCCCCAGGCCGTTACGTGCTGTTTTGACCGAGTTGGGTGGTGTTTGCGATCGTTTATTTATGATCTAGGGGGTATTTTATTAAATAGGTCCCTGACTGTTTGGGATGGGATTTCTATTCTGTTTGTTGGTTTATTTCATGTGTCGATCAATCAATTAACTGACTGGCAATTAACTTATTGATTGACTGCGCGGGCGTGCCAGTCACGTACGTGACAAGTTTATTGTGCGCTCGTTCTTACCCGAGTGACGGGCGAGAGTGAGGTTCGTTCGGGACCAACAGTCCGCCACACCATAAAGGCTATGGCGTTAATTACATCTCCCGCGAGGAGGGAACACCTTTGATTAATTACCGAGATAGTGGGCTGTCGAGGCCGGAATAAGAGATGTAGAGCATGCGAGTGGTCATGCAAGATGCTACGATCGACTACACACAATTTATTAGGGTGGACCCACGGTACATAGCGGGGGACTTAGGCCCGAAGACCACCATCACGCGTGACAAAACTTCCGATCGGGCATAACCCGACTTTCCGTTAATGCCATTTAATATACCAAGGGTGCGCACACTCAGGCATGCATTCATATGACATGAATGCTTAGACTAAAGCATGACGGCAACGATACGAAGCCGATTAATTCAAACTTGGACACGCTGATTATTCAATTTATTGATCAAAAGGTTTACTTCATTCTGTTATTAACATTGGGAATCGCCCCAGAGACGGGGAGGGGACCGAAACGGCACAACGGCACGATTCGGAATGAAATCGGTGTGGTACGCGCAAAGAAAATACTTAAAATACTTGAGACGGCGCCAGAAAACGTAGGTAAAGGGCTTAAAATGACGTGGGAACCATAGGTGTAGAAGGGGGGTTAAAACGGCGTGACCCCCTTTGGGGCGCGTCGGGAAGGGGCGCGCCGGGACGGGGCACGCCGTTTTAAGGCGCGCCGGATGCAAACGGCGCCGGTTTAACCCAATCTCATGGAAATTGAGGTTTTATTTGTTATTTCTTGGGTTTATTAAAACACTTTAGGAAACTTTGAAAGTTTATTTAAGTCGTTTATTCAAAGGATCGGCCCCGGGGCATCCGGGAGCCGAGTCATAGGCTCGTGTGAGGTTCACACTCGAGCGCGGCGATTATTCCGAGACGGACTCGTTCGAGCCAGAATTTCGGCAGCATCTCCCCATCCCGAAGGATTGTCGGGGAGAAGCGGGGAATACTCACATGGCGGAGAAACCCCTAAAGGCCGGGTGGCGCAACGGCGCCCGGCAAACCCGAACGGAAAGGAAAACCCCGAGGCCTAGCCTGCTAGGGGCACCAAGTCCGTGGGCGAGAGTGAACGAATGAGGCGACTCATTATGGGAGCGAAAACCCCGAGGGCTAGCCTGCGAGGGGCACGTAACCCGAGTCGACACAACGCTCAGATCGGGACAACCGATAGAGGGAAGGAAACCCCGAGGGCTAGCCTACGAGGGGCACGTAACCCACGGCCACCACAAAGTCCATTAAGGACCGTGGATTTGAACTATAGGGCTTAGCCCCGTTACTGTGCATTCAATGGCCTGAAGGGATACTCATCATCAATGGATGAGCCCCTGTCGACTGAGTGGCTAGTGTAGAAGATTGGGGGAATATTCCCCTCCCCGGGTATTGGAGCAATGCTACAGAGCAGACTCCTGAATGTTGAGATGTGAACGGTGTGGAAAGAGTGGCGTACGACGTCGTTCGACGACAAGTGGACAAACGAGTTGTTACACATATATTAGAACAGTGAAGCCCGAGGGCTGAATGAGTCAACACTTACATGTTATATGGTTAGCATACATATCTGGGGAAGGGATATGTATATTATGTTCGCAAAAACCAATAGGGGCTCGGCACAGGACGAGTGGGGATGTTAGAAGCGATCTTCCCCTCCCCTCTGGCCTATGAGGAAGGGCACAGGGAAGGCGAAGGGTTTGATCCCTAGACAGGGGTGGACAGAGATACGCACACAAGTGTGTCTCCGAACACAAGACTCATAGCACACGTAATACAGAGCTCGACCATTGCATCGGAATAGAGAGAGAAACCCCGGGGAGGGGGGGGAGAACGATTCATGTAGCCCAGGGGCATATACAGCATCGGGGAAAACAGATCCGGGAACTATGGGCGTCGGGAAACCATTAAATGCACATTTGAGAGAAAATTAGAGAGAGCATGAAAGATAGATACGGCACCGGACACAATCTCATTCCATTCATTCAATGAACGATAGGTAGATGTACACAGCATACGTTCCGGAGCCGGCGTTGTCGTTCGGCCGTCGTTTACATTAATAGAAAAAGAACGTTACAAGTGATGAGAAGGCGCAACGATAATGGTGAGGGGGGGAGGCCAGGCTCATATCATCGCCCCTCCCCCTTTTCACTTACATTATATCAGGAGAAGAAAACAAAAAGGGGGAATCGACGGGAGGAAAACCACGGAAACCCACCTAAACCATTTTTCCCAAAACAGAGTGTCGGATCTGGCCCTTCTTCTCTGGCTCCGGAGGGCTTCAGGCGAATGGACAGAGGAGGGTGATGGCGGCTCTCAGTGGAAACCCTTCTTCACCCCCCAAGACTTCTCTCTCTCTCGAACGAACAGTCTCTCTCCCTTCATATTGGCTCTCTTCTATTTTTCTTCTCTTCTCCTCACTTTTTTTCTTGGTTTGGTCGAACAAGCGTTGCTTTATAGCAACCAGTTAATCCGGCGCCACAGAGGGGCGCACCGGTGAACATGGCGCCGGGGAAGGAGCTTCTGTAGAGCCTTTGCACGCCGGAATTGGTGGCGCCGGGAAATATTCCCCAATCGGTTTTTGGCGCGCCGCAATTGGTGGCGCCGTTTTAAGCGGCGCCGATGACCTTTCGTGCGCCGTTTTAGCTTGTTTGCTCGGTGCGGGTCAGCCAATGGGTCTGGGGTTGGTTCCGGAAGCCCCCGTTGACTCTTCCTCTCTCCATGGTCCTTGGAAAACCTTGACGGGGCGTTGACGAATCTCTTGATACGATGAATGGCCTTAATCAGAACTTCACGTGTGTTTGGCCCGAGCATGCGGGTCTCCTGCCGTTACGGCCTTCGGCACTATGATTTGTGCTTCTGGCTCAGACGGACTCGGGCTCGAAGCTTCCTTGCGGGATGGTACAACACCTAGAATAATTCCGCCTTGACTGGCGACCAATCGGCCACTAACGGACCCACTATGGCGAGAAGCCGAACCCGTGTCGGGTGATCAGGGCCTTCTACTGACAGAACCTTCGGACCCTTGTTGTGAACGGCCGAGGACGTTCTTCCTCCTTAGGAGAGTCACCGGGTAGACCGTCGTCCTTGGTCGGGCGATGGGTGTAGGGTAGCGGCATGATGGAGTCGATGCCGTATCATTAGGCAGGCTTGGTCGCACTGCCAGTTGGTTGTAGATTCGTCTCGACTTTCCTGAGGTGAAGTCTCCGGTATTCACTTCCAGGTGACTCGGGGCTCTGGCAGCTTGAGGAGCCTTCAGTAAGTTGATCTTCATCGGCTTCTGTGCTTCAGTGGGCCATATCATTCGTCTTTACGGCGTGGTCGCCGAAGGATCATATTTCGAGTGCCAACAAATGCCCCCTAGACGTGGGTGGTGCAAGCGAGGCAGGAGTGCAGCAGGACCGACGGATGAGCTTTGTCTAGATTGATCTCCTCTGGTGATGGAAGCTTGAAACGGCACTTAATTCCAGCATCAGAAGCTAATCCGGCACGATCGGAGGCTTGTACGGTGCTGTTTAAAACGGCGCGTCCTTGCCTTGTGGTTAAAACGGCGCCCGTCCAACCGGCGCGCCAAACGCTTAAAACGGCGCTCCCCGGGGTGCGCCGTTTTAACATGGGTGGAGCCCTCCTATATAATGGCCTTCTTCTTCATTTTTCCTTCACAACTGTTCATTTGCAAAATAGATTTCTCTCTCTTCATCTCCTTCTCCACCGCGACGAGTGAGCGAGTCAGAGTCAGAGGTGAGTTGAGGGGTTTTGTTATCGGGTTTAGGACCCATCTCCCGGGCACTATTAGCATTTGGCTGCCCAATGAATGATTGGACCCCGCGGGTTGTGATGTTGCTAAAGCACGCCAACAGGCGGGATTTCCTCAGCCAAGAGGTATTTGATCAGCTGGCGGCTATGAAGCTAGAGAGGGCAGATTGCCGCGCTGATACCACTTCACTGAGGGTGACCGTGGAGCAGTTGAGAGGTGTTGCCGGCAATATCTCAGAACGTCGGTTGCTCCTCACGGGGCAGATGGAAGAGTTGCGCGCGGAACATGCCAAGGTCGAAGCCGAGTTGCCGGAAGCCTAGCGCCTAGAGGTCCAGACAACGGAAGAAGCTGATCTGGCGGAAGGATGACTTGTCTCGCTGGATGAGAGGTTATCACAGCTGACGGCTATCTAGGCTCGGTTGCAGGAGTTGACCCAATACCCCTCACTAGGCCTCTTGGAGTTGGTAGATATTTTCCGGTGCCCTTTGCCGTGGTTTTGCTTTGCTCTGCTTTTTGCATCGAGCTCTGCTTCTTTTTGCCTTTAGAGCTTATGTACCCCTGGGGAATGCCCCGGGCACAAATATATTCTGACGACTCACATTAATGAAACATCTCTGTTTGTCGCCTCAATCGTGACTTCTTTTCCTCTTTTCTTCTCTCTTTTCTTCTGGCCGCTCATCCAAGTCTAGGGATACGCGCCGATGGTGCAGGAGAACGCTCACGCCTTCAACGAAGGGGTGAGGTGTTCGCTCCACCGCAGCATAGCCGTTCTCAGAATCGGATTTTGGCTAGGGCGGGATATGGGTAGCATAGGCGGATGTGCCTTATGAACTTCGCCAATGCAGACAAAGGGTGTGTTCTAACCATCGACATGGGTTAAATGTCGACGCAATGATACTTTGTTTATTAACGAGGGCGGAAGGCCCAGGTTAGGGGGGGTAGTTGACCGGGCTCGTCGATGGTGACAAGGGTCGAAAAAGGTAGCGACCGATCTTGTCGATGGTGATCGATCTTGCCGATGGTGACAAGGGTGGAAAAGGGTAGCGACCGATCTTGTCGATGGTGACAAGTGTCGAAAAGGGTAGCGACCGATCTTGCCGATGGTGACAAGGGTCGAAAAGGGTAGCGACCGATCTTGTCGATGGTGACAAGGGTTGAAAAGGGTAGTGACCGATCTTTCCGATGGTGACAAGGGTCGAAAAGGGTAGCGACTAATCTTGCCGATGATGACAAGGGTCGAAAAGGGTAGCGACCGATCTTGCCGATGGTGACAAGGGTCGAAAAGGGTAGCGACCGATCTTGCCGATGGTGACAAGGGTCGAAAAGGGTAGCGACCGATCTTGTGCCGATGACGACAAGGGTCGAAAAGGGTAGCAAACGATCTTGCCGATGGTGACAAGGGTCGAAAAGGGTAGCGACCGATCTTGCCGATGGTGACAAGGGTCGAAAAGGGTAGCGACCGATCTTGCCGATGGTGACAAGGGTTGAAAAGGTAGTGACCGATCTTGCCGATGGTGACAAGGGTCAAAAAGGGTAGCGACCGATCTTGCCGATGATGACAAGGGTCGAAAAGGGTAGCGACCGATCTTGCCGATGGTGACAAGGGTCGAAAAGGGTAGCGACCGATCTTGCCGATGGTGACAAGGGTCGAAAAGGGTAGCGACCGATCTTGCCGATGATGACAAGGGTCGAAAAGGGTAGCGACCGATCTTGCCGATGGTGACAAGGGTCGAAAAGGGTAGCGACCGATCTTGCCGATGATGACAAGGGTCGAAAAGGGTAGCGACCGATCTTGTCGATGGTGACAAGGGTCGAAAAGGGTAGCGACCGATCTTGCCGATGATGACAAGGGTTGAAAAGGGTAGCGACCGATCTTGCCGATGATGACAAGGGTCGAAAAGGGTAGTGACCGATCTTGCTGATGGTGACAAGGGTCGAAAAGGGTAGCGACCCATCTTGCCGATGGTGACAAGGGTAGAAAAGGGTAGCGACCGATCTTGCTGATGATGACAAGGGTCGAAAAGGGTAGCGACCGATCTTGCCGATGGTGACAAGGGTCGAAAAGGGTAGCGACTGATCTTACCGATGGTGACAAGGGTCGAAAAAGGGTAGCGACTGATCTTGCTGATGGTGACAAGGGTCGAAAAGGGTAGCGACCGATCTTACCGATGATGACAAGGGTCGAAAAGGGTAGCGACCGATCTTGCCGATGATGACAAGGGTCGAAAAGGGTAGCGACCGATCTTGCCGATGATGACAAGGGTCGAAAAGGGTAGCGACCGGTCTTATCGATGGTTACAAGGGTCAAAAAGGGTAGCGGCCGACAAGGGTCGAAAAGGGTAGCGACCGATCTTGCCGATGGTGACAAGGGTCGAAAAGGGTAGCAATCGATCTTGTCGATGGTGACAAGGGTCGAAAAGGGTAGCGACCGATCTTGCCGATGGTGACAAGGGTCGAAAAGGGTAGACGATCTTGTCGATGATGACAAGAACCGAAAAGGGTAGCGACCGATCTTACCAATGGTGACAAGGGTCGAGAAGGGTAGGAAATATATATATATATATAGGTGGGACATTGGATGAAGACTCCGCTTCGACCCTGTAAACGGTTGATGAGGGACAGACACAGGGACCGACTGTACGTGGTATGGACCTCGGACTCTAGATGCAGACACGACCAGCAACACATGATGGGAGAGACATTAGGCCCGACACGGAGAGCTCCTATGGGCTATATGTCGCTAACAGAACGCAAGCTCACTCGTCGTCCCAAGCGAGGGAAACACGGATCGTGCGTGGTTGAAGAACCGGCAGAGTTCTAGGTAGTCAGACTCACTTCCGGACTCGGATCGAGTGGCGGGACGGGTCACTCTCACACTCACAGCGGTGACATGAACACACGGGCTAGTACCTATCACTCTCGACAGCGGCAAAGACCATATAATAGCTAAGCAAATGAACGCCAAGAAGTTCAGACCATTACCTCCACGCACCCGGCGTGGCGAAGACAACCCCGGCCGAATTACGGACTCCCGGTTAACAATGATTACAGCAATACACTAAGTCGACCCACTCCACGCAGGGAGGTAAAAGGTCACATGTGGGGTCCGGGAATCGCGTAAATCGGGTTGACGGGCAGCATCTTGATGTCGCCCGGTGATGCCGAACTCCGCGTTTTCAAGCTTTCCGAGTGGCGGGTTTTACGGACCCGTGGGGCCCGCGGACGGCGCTGTCCTCCGGATCTGTGGGGGAGGGACCCACTATGATGAGGACCCCTGGTGGCGCGCCTCCACGGACGGCGGTCGGCCGGGAACACCGATCGGGGGTCGATCGGCCCCGATTCCCAATTCTGGAACTAACTTCCCACGGATTTTGGTTGCTGTCTTCCGGCGCGCGCTCCGGCGAAAACGGCCGCTGCGATCAATCCCGACGTCGGATCGGGACGCATGAGCTATCGTTGGAAATCTCTCTTCAAATGCTTCAATCTAGATCCAGCAAGATCTATTGGATCTGGTCGGATCAGAACTTTATTGAATTTACAAGTCCCTGTTGTACAGTAACCGAAATCTCAGATCTATAGATGAGTTGTCTGAAGACTACCTTTGACCGTGAGAAACATGGCCGATTCAGCTCCTGAGCACTTCATAAAAATTGTGGGATTTGGAACAAGGATAACGGGGATATTTTTTGTGGACTGATTGGAGGTGGCTGTGATTTGTTATGATTTGTTTACGGGAGGGTGGTCGGATCTGGGAACAGGTGGACAGCACTGTAGCTATCTCTGAGATCGATTTTTAAAAAAATATGGGATGGCCTCACAAAAATACAAGAAAATTTGAGGACGGTGGGGTTGATGGACAGAACTCCCAGTGAAATTGGGAGCTCTAACAAAAATCAGAAAGAGGTCCGAACAGGGGAAACACAGGGCGGGTGGAAATTGAAACAGTAAGCAGATAGATCTGGAAATTAAGGTTTGACGAAAATAAAAAAATATCAAATGGGATCTTTATAACCAACCAAAATTTTTGGGATGTGCTTGACACCTCTGAAGCATCCCCTAAAATCCCCAGGTCGATCTGAGCTCGTGGCGGACACAGAGAATTCGTGGAAGCTGCTGTGGTCGGATGAAGGCAGAACTCTAGTGATCTCGGTAGTGATGCGATGGCGGCTCATGGCGGCGGCGACCGGAATGATAAGGGGAGGAGTCACACCTCCAGAGGGAAGCCTTCACAGCTTCAAGGGGGAGAGAGGGGCGGCCTAGGCCTTTGCTCAAGTAATTTTCCAAGTTCAAATGGCATTAATTCTCCAAAATGGGAAATTACAAGTATTTATGTGTTACATCTCAAATCCATTGTCCACCGTTGGATCTAGGGGATGGAAATGGGTGGCCTGGATTGAGTGTGACACACACACAAAAATTACAATAAAAAAAACAAGGGGGGGGGGGGGGGCGGCCTATTGACTAGAATGGCAAGGGGGACATGTTTGGTAGCCACCTTGGACTTTGAAGTCCACTTGTCTCGCATGTGCCTTTTACCATTCAAACTTTTAGATGCCTCCATTTGACATGTTGACTGACCCCACATGGGACCCATGAGCTGAGGTGGACCAATGGGAGGGGGTCTGTGGGCCCGTGGGACCCGGGGGTCCCATTTTACAAATAAACCCCTCTTACAATCAAAATTACATACCGAATAAAATGAAATAAACACACATCACACAAATAAAGTCTAACTAAATATGATAAATGCCGGGACTCAAGGGGGCGTCTCCAGGCTGTCTCCGAGCCAGATGGATGCTGAGGTGGCTCGCGTCGTACTCCGTGTGCGGTACCGGTGGCTCGGCGTGTCGCGCCGCTCAACTGCTCGGGGGTCCGCACCAATTCTCCCCGGGTGGGAGAAACTCGACCCTGTCGAGTAAGGGTTTGCATCGCTCCTGTATCTCTCCAGAAGGTCCGGATCGATCCGCTGCAACTCGCCATGCGTGATCCATGTGTTCTCGATAGCGGGCCGTCCTCTCCATCGCACTAGGTAGCGCGGGTAGGATCCACTCCTGGTAACTGTCACCTGCTCATCCAGTATATGATCTATATGCTCACGCTGCCGTGACAAAGGGGCTGGAGGTGGACACTCAGGTGTGGGGTCACTCACAAGGGGAGGAGATGGCTCGAAAGGCTCACTAAGGATCACCGATGGGTCCCTATATGCAACTAGATCCGATACATTGAAAGTAGAGCTTATACCGTATTCCTCGGGCAAGTCCACAATGTACGCATTGGATCCAACGCGTTTCAACACTCTGAATGGACTGGCTCCGCGAGCTTGCAACTTCTTAACGGTTCCAGAGGGAAACCGTTCAGGTCTTACCCTGATCATGACATATTTGCCCTCTTGGAACTCTCGGTGGTGTCGGTGGGCATTGGCTAACTCCTTGTAACGTGCATTGCTGGCCTCAATGTGACGACGGATGTCGTCATGCAAACTCCTAACATGCCTAGCAAACGACTCGGCCGACTCCGACACTCTAGCATGGATAGGGATGGGGACAAGGTCAACGGGTTTCCTAGGCCTACGACCTGTGACAATCTCAAATGGACTCATGCCGGTAGACCTATTCACCAAATCATTATATGCAAACTCAGCCATGGGTAGAATGAGATCCCAATCCCCAATGCGGTCCCTAACAAGACACCTTAAAAGGTCTCCCAGACTCCTATTGACCACCTCGGTCTGACCATCTGTATGGGGATGATATGCAGTGGAAAACTTGTGGTGCATACCCATCGTATGCCATAGTGTCTTCCAAAAGTAGGAAGTGAATCTAACATCACGGTCAGACACTATAGTGCGAGGCAACCCGAACTTGCACACCACATGCGTAAAGAAAAGGCGGGCTACCCTCGAAGCATCTGAAGTCTTCGAGCAAGGAATAAAGAGGGCCATCTTCGAGAAACAGTCAACCACCACATAGACCGAATCATGCTTCCTGGAGGTACGTGGCAATCCCAAAACAAAGTCCATGCTAACATCCTGCCACGGGGCATCAGGCACGGGAAGAGGCGTATAAAAGCTGGAGCTTTGCTTCTTCATCTTGGCCGTAGCACAGGTACGGCACTGAGCCACGATGTTAGCAACATCGCGCTTCAAGCTCGGCCAATAAAATCGATGCTCCACTGCCTCAGTAGTCTTGTTCTGACCAAAGTGGCCGGCTAGACCTCCCGCATGTAGTTCCCACACTAAGAAATCTCGAACCGAAGTTCAGGAAACACATAGCCTGCTACCTCGAAAGAGGTAACCCTCCTGAAGCACATACTCATCAAGGTCTCTCGAGGGTTCGGCCTAGAGAGTGGTAAAAATCTGACCGAAGTCAGGACAATCAACATAGGCCTCCTTCATCTTCTCTAACCCTATGACCTCGGCACTCATGGTGGTAAGCAAACATGCTCACCGACTCAAGACATCAGCCACCTTGTTTTCCACTCCAGCCTTATGTTTAAGCACAAAGGTGAATTGCTGGAGATACTCGACCCAACGATTGTGACGCACGTTCATCTTCTTTTGGGAGGGGAGATACCTCAATGCCTCATGATCGGAGTATAGGACAAACTCCTGATGTAAAAGATAGTGCCTCCAATACCTAAGAGCCTAAACAACTGCATAGAATTCTTTATCATATGTGGAATATCGCAGCTTCGCGTCATTCAGCTTCTCGCTGAAATATGTGATCGGGTGGGACTCCTGACTCAAAACTCCTCCAACTCCCATGCCCGACGCATCACAAGAGACTTCAAACACCTTCGAGAAATCAGGCAGTCGAAGGATAGGTGTCTGGGTCATGCGCTCCTTGATGTCCTTGAAGGCGGCAGATGCGGCCTTCGTCCATACATATGTGCCCTTTCGGATACAATCCGTGATCGGGGAGGTGACGGAGCTAAATCCGTGGATGAAGCGACGATAGAACGTCGCAAGACCATGAAAGCTGCGGACATCATGAATGGTACGGGGTTCTGGCCACTCAACAATGGCCCGGACCTTCTCCGGATCGGCAGAGACCCCCGTACTAGACACAATGAAACCCAAGAAGGTAAGCTGAGATGTCATGAAGGCACACTTCTGTGGGTTGGCAAACAGCTGCTCTCGCCGAAGAAGTAGACAGACCTACCGAAGGTGGTCTAAGTGGTCCCCTGTGGTGCGGCTATAGATAAGGATATCATCAAAATACACCACAACAAAGACTCCAATGAAAGGTCGAAGGACCTGAGTCATGAGCCGCATGAAAGTGCTAGGGGCATTGGTCAACCCAAAAGGCATGACCAACCACTCATATAGACAGTCCTTGGTCTTAAATGCGGTCTTCCACTCATCACCTGGCCTAATCCTCACCTGATGGTAGCCACTCTTAAGATCGATCTTTGAAAAGATAGTGGCACCTGTCATCATGTCCAGTATGTCATCAAGGCGGGGAATAGGGAACCTGTACTTCACGGTGATTTTGTTGATGGCACGACTATCAATGCACATTCTCCACGTGCCATCTTTCTTCGGGGCAAGTAATGCGGGTACATCACATGGACTCATGCTGTCCCGAACAGACCCTCTCTGCACTAACTCATCGACCTGCCGTTTAAGCTCGGCATGCTTCGTGGGACTCATGCGATAATGAGGAAGGTTGGGCAAAGAAGAGCCCGAAACAAGGTCGATGGCATGCTGAATATCCCGCATAGGTGGGAGTCCCTCGGGAAGCTCATCGGGAAAGACATCAGCATACTCCTGCAGAATGGGAACAACCTCGGGTGGGAGCTCACCCTCGGAGTCCCGCTCCACCTCTCGGACCGTAATGGCAAACACCGGACAACCCTGACTAAGCTCCTGCTCCATTTCCCGGGAGCTAATCATCATCAATCTCCTCGTTGAAGGCTCTCCTGGGCCAGAGGTAACGGTCATAGCCCGAGCTGGGGATGGGGTACTAGGCCCGGGAACGGAAGGCTTCGGAGTACTAGGGCCAGTAGGACCCCTGACTGATGGGCTCCTGGGCCGAACGGGTTGGAGGGTGACCCGCTGGCCAGCGTGGTCGAAGGTACAGGTGTTCGATCGGCCATGGAGCGTGGCATCCAGGTCAAATAACCACGGCCTACCAAGAATGATACTACCCACTTCCATGGGGAGAACATCACACCAGATCTCGTCATGGTAGGAGTGGAGCTGCAGCGGGACCAAGCACCGCAGCCTGACTGAAATGGAAGTGGTATCCACCCTTGATACCTGATAGGGACAAGGATGGTCTACGGGTGTGAGACCAAGACGGGCAATAGCGTTCTTGGAGATTGCATTGATACAACTCCCGCTATCGATGACCACCTTGCAAATTTGCTTTCCTAGCCTACAGAATACATGATGATGCGGGACGAGACCACGGACACGACAAGCTTGTGACTGTCCCTTAACGAGGGAAGCGTCGGACGTGCGCGGTTGAGAAACCAGCAATGAGATAGGGTGATCGGCTCTCTCGTGTGCCCGGATCGGGTCATGGGACGGTGTCGCACTCTCTCGCAGCAGCTGTAATGACTAGATAAAGTGAGCTAGATATCCCTACACATGCTCTCTAGTAGCGGCATAAACAAGCATATATGAAATTAAGCAAAATGCCAAGTAAGGAGCGAGGACGATACCTCCACGCGCTCGACGTGGGGACGACGGACCCGGCCGAAACTCGTACTCTCGGGATAAATATTACACAATGATGACAGCAATGAAATATCGCCCACTCCACGCAGGGAGGAAAAGGGCTACACAACTTGATGAGGGCATCCCTTGCCTCTCCACATTTTCTCCGGATTCGGATTGTTCGTCGGCAAGCGCCATTATGTTAGTCATGTATTTTTGAGTCTAGTCATGTAATCTTCACATTTTCTTTGAGTCAATATCATGTAATTTTCCCTTTATTTGAGTCATGTACCAAGGTTGTTGAGTCATTTTCCTAAGTATTGAGTCATTATGTTGGTTTGATAGGTTATTGGGCCCATCTCATTGGGCTAGGCCCATGGATGCCCCCCCTTCCCTTCGGTTATTAGTCATTGTGTCTTTTGTTAGGGTCCTTTGTGAAAAAGTCATGTGCCTATAAATAGGCCACCCCACTCCTCATATGTAACAACTTTTGAAGAATCATTTGAATAGAAAAAATTCTCTAGTCTTACTCCTCTCTACCAAATCTCTCTTCCCTCTCTCACCCATTATCTCTCTCTCTCTCTTTATCTCTCTCTCTCTCTCCCTCCACCCAATTTTTGGAATTTTCTCTCTCCTCCCCATTCACCCCTCATTAAGACCTCTCCCCTTCCCCATACACCCATTTAACTCCCCCCCAACCCAAGGTGGCATCCTCCAATCCACACCCCACCTCCCAACCCCCAACTACCCAACACCACTTCCTAAGCACCCCTTCCTCTCCCCAAGGTTGAAGGGACTCTTCCCTAAGCCCAAATTCGAATTTCCCTCTCCCTAAGGCAGTGCCCTTCCATCTCCCCACCTCCCAAACCACCCAAAGTCGCAGCCCCCCTTCCCCATACCAGCCAAGTTCACCCTCCACCTCTTACTCTCTTGGCCATCCCCTTCCCCACCCCCTCATCTTCTTCTCATTCAGCCTCTGTTTCAGACAGCAGAGTTACAGCAACTTGCAGAGGCAGCCACGACCGTCTCTCAAAGATTCAGGTGGCAAGACCTACATTTCTGGAATCGTCATCGAGATAGCTTTCCAACGGTGGTGGTCTCGCCGGCTTCCGAGGTCGGAGCTATCCGCAGGAGCTGATCTCCCACGACTGCGCAAAAGACCCCAGGCAGAGAACCAGAGTGAGATTGGAAGCCCGACCACGATGAACCTTTTGGGATTCAGATCATGTGTTCTTCAGAAAAGTTCTTCCCTCTCAAGTCCTCTTTCATCCTAAATAAGCAGAGCTGCATTTGGACATCGGCATCTCAAGTTACAAATTTTCTACTCCAAGTGTGTCAGGTTAGTTTACAGGAGCCAGAACCGACACCCCTCTACTCATCTGATCGTCCCGGTCTTCTCCGACATCTGCCGATGTTACTGTCGATTCCGACAGAAAGAAGACTCGGCTACGGTTCCAACGGTTTAGGTCTCGCCTCAATCAGAGCTCGTTAGAGATCGTGGCACCCTCTGCAACCAGCCACATTGATCTGCACCAGACAGAGGCAGAATCAATCAGTCCGGTCCCAGACTCTGCCACGGCCAGCTCGTGAAGGCTCTGAGCACCATTTTTGGAGGGAAGAAACTACTTCAAGCTAGCTGCCACCTCCAAGAAGAAGGGACTCAATTGGCCACCGGAACCCTCTGTTCCAATTTTCTTCGTCAGAGATGGCAGACTGCCCCCTGTGGTCCCAGGTTAGACCAGTCCTCACTCCTCCGGTTACCCCTCTCTCCACCGACATCGGATCGCATCCCCGTCACCTCCGGCTCGAAGCTACCCCGACCACGATCGCATCACCGCTATCATTCCAATCGGAGTCCGGGAGAGCCCACAGTGACTTCTGCAACCTGCTGCATCAGTTCGGTACCCGCCAGAGACCAGACGCTGCTGTCCTGTTCCAGTCGCCGGCGCGGTCAGCCCCGAGTATCAAAGCTTCCCCAAAAATTCAAGCTTCATCCTCTGTCAGTTGGGAAACTTTTGGCGCTGGTCTCGTCAAGATCCGAGTTCCGTGGAACCCGTGGCAGCACCGTCTCCGACTGTCTGTCCAGTGAACCTGAAGCAGGGAAGAACCGGTGGAGCTCGGGAGGTCAAGTTTCATTGCATAATCCCCAACCCTCTTGGCCGGCTGAAGGCCCCTCCCTGCGTGGAGGTAGTTTTGGATGTAATTAAATTAATCCCCATCCCAAGATCATCCCTCCTGCGAGAGGCGTAGTGTTGTACTCTTTACACTTTCAGGTTGAAGCGACACCGACGCGGCGTGCGGGTACATACCCTCGCCTCCCCGCTCGCCCCCGTCTCCGGCCGGAGTCGGCGTCTTCACGCCGGCTAGGTGAGCTCCTGAACATCCATCATTGCTGTATTGGACTTGCTTAGCTTAGTATTGCTATAGTTACTCCATCGGCGGTAAGAGAGTGTCCGATTTTACATTGCCACCAAATTGAGTGACCACCGCGGGCGAGTTGAGAGTGAATCCACTTAACCCACACCCTTGGTGTGTTGGCCGCCCATGATTTGAGCATCCTAGGCCCATTTTGGGTTCTCCCCAAGCTTGCCAACCCTTGGAGCCTTATGGTCCCACCTCGGACCCTCTCCAACTTCGCCTAGTTGCCTTCGGGCCCTAGTGTGTGCCATACGGGTGAGCTCACTAGTGTGAGTCCGCTGCTCAAACTTGAATGCTTGCAAAATAGGTCCAAGGTCGATTTTACATCAAGTGGTATCAGAGCAAGTTCACAACTTGTCTCTATCAAGTTGGTCCTAGGGCATGTCTATGCATTTAGAGTCTTCAAGTGCATCACTCTTGTCCCCTAGTATGGCCACCTCATATCAACCTTACCAATCGGCCCACTCCATAAGTCCAAGCCACCAAGAGATGCCTACCACTAACACCCATAACTTCCCTGGCCATGTCAACTACTTCATGAAAGCCTTGACCTATGCCAATGAGCGGCTTGATAACATATCGGACCGACTCAACCAACTTGGAGAAAATAGGCCCGCCCCAAGGACAGACGATAGAATGGTCCCTTTCCCACTTCCCACCTTTGATGGAACCTCTCCTAGAGAATATTTAGATTGGGAAGCTACAATGGACCAATACTTCACTTGGTATCATATATCCGAGGATGAAAAGGCATTGGTTGCCAAAATGCAACTTACCAAACGGGCGGAAACTTATTGGATGCAAATTGTCGGGCTAAAGATACTTAGAAGGGAAACTCCCATCACCACTTGGAAGGACATGAAGGAGCAACTTAGAGCAAAATATATGTCCCCTTCCTACCCGGGTTACCAAAACTCGAGGAGCACTCTCACTCCTCCAAACCCACCCGTCCAAACCCTTACCACTAGAACCCAAGTCTCCAAGGCCTCCACCTCCCCACCTAATCCCATGAGGGCCCCCACACCCCAACCAAAACCCCCTTCACTAACCTACACTAGTCAAGCCTCTTTAGCCCCCACTTCCACCCCAAATGATCCCAAGGGCAAGAGACCCCTAACCGACGCAATTCCCTCCATGGTGACCACCACTCATCCAACCCTCACCATTAAAAACCATGTGGACATCGTGTCCACCCCTCCACCAAGGCCCATAATGGCCACCATCCCCAAACCCAAAACCCCTCACCCAACTCACCTCCCGCTTCCTACACCAATCTTTCCCCAACCTAGGCCTCCTCTACTTCCCCTTCCGATCCAAGTCCACCCTTGCCCACCACCCCAAGTGCACCATGCTCCAGCTATCACCAATTCTCCCGCATTAGACCTACCCAACCCATTAACACTAGGAATTCAAACCTCCACAACCCTCCACATGGGAGTAGATGCTAGTCCGGAACCCATTCCCACCCATAAGGAAGCCCAAGATCACACCAATGGTAAGGAAAAGCCTCAACCCTTTACCACTTCAAATAGCCCGAATCCTCAAGAGTCACCCACCTTCACCATGAATGAGCATATACTCCAATGGCTCAAGCAAGGACCCACCCTTCCTAGCTCACCCCCACCTCTCTCACCTTTGGGATATCCATCCCAAATTGTTCCCCTCCACTCCTATCACACCACAATCCAATCCTACTATGAGGTAGAAGATTGGGATGATCTCCTCAAAGGTCTAAAGTGGCAATCAGACTTGACTTCTTTATTGGCCCTAGGAGCGGACCAACCCAAGAGCCTTAACCTCATCCATCCATGCATTGGGTCTATCTCCTCGGTTTGCACTATTGGTTGCTACACTAGTGACATCCTTTTCCTTCTCCCCATAGTGGAAGAGCCCATCCTGGTCCACTCCCCTACCATTGTGATTCCTAAAACCTTGACCAACCAGCCCACCCCATACACCGGCCCAACCATTCCACTAGAAGAAGACGACTCATCACCTTTTGAGGACCTTGAGGACATGGAGCCCCTTGGTAACCCACTTTATGATCCCTATGATCCATTCCAATGGGAGTCAAGGAACCCGAGTAACCCAACCACCTTAACTACCACCTACCTTTCCCTACCCCAACCCACCATGTTTGATCCAATCCACCCCATCCCAGACCCGGGTTACACCATGGGAACCATGACTTTGGGTGGTATACACCTAGGGATCGAGGAAGTGCCCCATCTCATGATATCCACCTTTCTAGACCCCTTCGACCCATTCCAATGGAAGTCCAAAGACCCACACATAGGAGACATATTTGTCACAAGAGTGCATAAGTCTTGGCATACAACACCACTTGGCATGATTCATAAGTCGGGTACATTCATTTACATCACCCACATGTCAAGTAGGAAGCATAAGTGGACCGTATTTGGATGTATTGGCCCACCCTCATTCATCATGAGTCTTAAGTATGAGAGGAGCATACATGGATGTCCGGGTCCCCCGACATTTGTCATACCCATGCATAAAAGGTTCATCTATGGATGTCCCGGCCCCCCTGAGTCTGTCACAATCTTCATAGCATCAAAGCATGATCGATCTACATGTGGCTGCCCCGGACCACCTTTGCATATCAAACATTGCCCACTCACATCGCATCATCAAGCATGGCATATGCATCCAAGCACATATCAAGCAACAAGCGGTGATATTCACAACAAGCGAGCAAAAACTCATGAGCGCCACTTGGAATTCCAAGTTGGTAACTTGACGATGATGACTTTGGAGTGGCTCTACCCCAGGGTCACCTCCAAATTGAGGGCACGAGGACTTGGACCTTGCCAAGTTCCGAGTAGCTTTGGCAACCCGGCTTATGGGTTGAACTTTCAAAAAGGGTTTTGGGATTCTCCCCATTTCTCATGTGGCGGATCTAGCACCTTATAAGGGCACCGCGGTGGATCCTAGTGAGTGCCTCCAGCTTACACCTACCCTTGTGAGAGACACCCTCGGAGTGCCACCACAAATAGCCTGAGAGCCCGACATGAGCACACAGCGGCAATACTAGGCAAGCAAGATCCCATCGCCAGCATGAGGGTATGACCGAGTCACTTTGTCGAGCTGAAGCGCCGTTCCCCGACTATGGTCGCGGGTTGAGTATGGAGATCGAGGATCACCCAGAGCCGCAGTTCGATGTACTACTTCCCTGGTGGACCCATACTCGACGGGGTCGAGTTTTCCCCACCCCGGGGGTATGATGAGGGCATCCCTTGCCTCTCCACATTTTCGCCGGACTCGGATTGTTCGTCGGCAAGCGCCATTATGTTAGTCATGTATTTTTGAGTCTAGTCATGTAATCTTCACATTTTCTTTGAGTCAATATCATGTAATTTTCCCTTTATTTGAGTTATGTACCTAGGTTGTTGAGTCATTTTCCTAAGTATTGAGTCATTATGTTGGTTTGATAGGTTATTGGGCCCATCTCATTGGGCTAGGCCCACGGATGCCCCCCCTTCCCTTCGGTTATTAGTCATTGTGTCTTTTGTTAGGGTCCTTTGTGAAAAAGTCATGTGCCTATAAATAGGCCACCCCACTCCTCATATGTAATAACTTTTGAAGAATCATTTGAATAGAAAAAATTCTCTAGTCTTACTCCTCTCTACCAAATCTCTCTTCCCTCTCTCACCCATTATCTCTCTCTCTCTCTTTATCTCTCTCTCTCTCTCCCTCCACCCAATTTTCGGAATTTTCTCTCTCCTCCCCATTCACCCCTCATTAAGACCTCTCCCCTTCCCCATACACCCATTTAACTCCCCCCCAACCCAAGGTGGCATCCTCCAATCCACACCCCACCTCCCAACCCCCAACTACCCAACACCACTTCCTAAGCACCCCTTCCTCTCCCCAAGGTTGAAGGGGCTCTTCCCTAAGCCCAAATTCGAATTTCCCTCTCCCTAGGGCAGTGCCCTTCCATCTCCCCACCTCCCAAACCACCCAAAGTCGCAGCCCCCCTTCCCCATACCAGCCAAGTTCACCCTCCACCTCTTACTCTCTTGGCCATCCCCTTCCCCACCCCCTCATCTTCTTCTCATTCAGCCTCTGTTTCAGACAGCAGAGTTGCAGCAACTTACAGAGGCAGCCACGACCGTCTCTCAAAGATTCAGGTGGCAAGGCCTACATTTATGGAATCATCATCGAGATAGCTTTCCAACGGTGGTGGTCTCGCCGGCTTCCGAGGTCGGAGCTATCCGCAGGAGCTGATCTCCCACGACTGCGCAGAAGACCCCAGGCAGAGAACCAGAGCGAGATTGGAAGCCCGACCACGACGAACCTTTTGGGATTCAGATCAAGTGTTCTTCAGCAAAGTTCTTCCCTATCAAGTCCTCTTTCATCGTAAAGAAGCAGAGCTGCATTTGGACATCGGCATCTCAAGTTACAAATTTTCTACTCCAAGTGTGTCAGGTCAGTTTACAGGAGCCAGAACCGACACCCCTCTACTCATCTGATCGTCCTGGTCTTCTCCGACATCTGCCGACATCTCCGTCGATGCCGACAGAAAGAAGACTTGGCTACGGTTCCAACGGTTCAGATATTGCCTCAATCAGAGCTCGTTAGAGATCGTGGCACCCTCTGCAACTAGCCACATTGATCTGCACCAGACAGAGGCAGAATCAATCAGTCCGGTCCCAGACTCTGCCACGGCCAGCTCGTGAAGGCTCTGAGAGCCATTTTTGGAGGGAAGAAACTAATTCAAGCTAGCTGCCACCTCCAATAAGAAGGGACTCAATCAGCCACCGGAACCCTCTGCTCCAATTTTCTTCGTCGGAGACGGCAGACTGCCCCCTGTGGTCCCAGGTTTGACCAGTCCTCACTCCTCCGGTTACCCCTCTCTCCACCAACATCGGATCGCATCCCCGTCACCTCCGGCTCGAAGCTACCCCGACCACGATCGTATCACCGCTAGTTTCATTCCAATCGGAGTCCGGGAGAGCCCACAGTGACTTCTGTAACCTGCTGCATCAGTTCGGTACCCGCCAGAGACCAGACGCTGCTGTCCTGTTCCAGTCACCGGCGCGGTCAGCCCCGAGTATCAAAGCTTCCCCAAAAATTCAAGCTTCATCCTCTGTCAGTTGGGAAACTTTTGGCGCTGGTCTCGTCAAGATCCGAGTTCCGTGGAACCCGTGGTAGCACCGTCTCCGACTATCTGTCCAGTGAACCTGAAGCAGGGCAGAACCGGTGGAGCTCGGGAGGTCAAGTTTCATTGCGTAATCCCCAACCCGCTTGGCCGGCTGAAGGCCCCTCCCTGCGTGGAGGTAGTTTTGGATGTAATTAACTTAATCCCCACCCCAAGATCATCTCTCCTGCGAGAGGCGTAGTGTTGTACTCTTTACACTTTCAGGTTGAAGCGACACCGACGCGGCGTGCGGGTACATACCCTCGCCTCCCCGCTCGCCCCCGTCTCCGGCCGGAGTCGGCGTCTTCACGCCGGCTAGGTGAGCTCCTGAACATCCATCATTGCTGTATTGGACTTGCTTAGCTTAGTATTGCTATAGTTACTCCATCGGCGGTAAGAGAGTGTCCGATTTTACATTGCCACCAAATTGAGTGACCACCGCGGGCGAGTTGAGAGTGAATCCACTTAACCCACACCCTTGGTGTGTTGGCCGCCCATGATTTGAGCATCCTAGGCCCATTTTGGGTTCTCCCCAAGCTTGCCAACCCTTGGAGCCTTATGGTCCCACCTCGGACCCTCTCCAACTTCGCCTAGTTGCCTTCGGGCCCTAGTGTGTGCCATACGGGTGAGCTCACTAGTGTGAGTCCGCTGCTCAAACTTGAATGCTTGCAAAATAGGTCCAAGGTCGGTTTTACATCACAACTGGGCCCGGGAGGACCGAATTCGGGTTGACGGGCGGCTTCTCGCGTTGATTCGGTAACACCCGAACTTGTGACGGTGGGGCCCACGTGCTGTCAGAGGGGCCGTGTGGGACCCGATGGCACCGCTGTAGTGGGGACACTTAGGGAAGCGCTCCCCGGGCTGGCGGCACACTGGTTCGCCGGCCGGTGGCCGGGCGGCTCCGATTGGCACCGGTCGGAATAACTGGCCACGGACCTGCCGGTTCTATTTTCCGACGCGCGCTCCGGCGAGAACAGACGCTGCGTCAGCCCCGATGTCGGAATGCGACGAAACTAGCGCCGTTGGAAAGATGCTTCGAAGGGCTTCAACCCAAGGTGATTACAAAAAAATAATCAAGCATGTACTTCTGATTGGCGAATTTTGAAGGTTGCTGTTGTACTGTGTCTGAACTCTCAGACTAGCAGGGAACTTTCTTGTGGATTGCCTTTGACCGCGAGGTAGACGTCCGAATCTGGGGTTGTGTTCTTTAGAAAAGTTGTGGAAAATCAAGCTACGAAACTAGGACTATTTTGGGATCTGGATTTGGGGAAGGATACGAATTTCTATGATTTTTGCACTAGCAGTGGGTCGGATCTGGAATCTGGCTGACAACACTGTAGCTGAGGAAGAACACGAATTGTTAAAAATAGATGGAAGGCTGATCAAAAATTACGGAAATTGGTGGATGTAGGGGATGATGGACAAAACTCCCAGTAAAATTGGGAGGGTTTGGAAAAATCAAAAAGAGGGTCGGAGGTGAGAAACACAGGGCTGCTGTCACTGTAGACAGAGACAAAATAGATCTGGGAATGAAAGATGCACGAAAATGGAAAAATACTAAACGAGGGATTTTGGACCTGAATTGTTTTGTGGATGATGGAGTGTAATATAGGAACACACCATAAAAATTGGAGACCACGAAGAGGCCGTGGATGGTAGCAGGAATTTCGGGAAGACACCTCTGTCCAGCAGGACAGAATACCGAAGACGGTTTCGCAGCGGCTCGAAGGCGGCACGAACGGCGGCGGCGGCGGCACAGATGATCACCGGAGATAGAGGGGAGGGGATAGAAGATAGAAATCACTCTAGAACGGGAGGTTGGAGGAGAGAAACCAGAGGGAGAGAGGGGGGGCTCAAGAACACTCTTGATTTTCCAACAATTTTCTCTTCATTAATGCTAACAAATGGAAAATACAACCCTTTTATATGCCATGTGTCAAATCTAATCTACACCATTAGATCTAGGGGTGGGGAATGGAGGGCCTAGATTGGATGTGAATAACACACAAAAAATAATAAAATATTAAGGGGACAGAGGCGCCCCCTTGACCATGGTTAATGGGGTTGAATGGGTAGGTGAGGTAGGTAACCCACCTTGGACTAATTAAGCCACTTGTCTCCCATGTGGTCAAATGGCATTCAACCCTTCTAGATGGTCACCTAGGATGGTTGACCAGCCCCACATGGATGACATGGACCAATGGGAAAGGGCTGGGGGCCCCTTTGCTGGTCCTACTGATAAATTACATAGAAACCCACACAATCCGTGGGAATGACGCATTGGCTTACAAAGCCGTACAATTGCGTGCATACTTTCCCAAGGATATAAACACAAACTAAAAGGACATAAATGTAAAAGAAAAAGAACATGCTCGGCGTCGATTACCATCAACTCTCCCCAGGTGGGAGGAACTCGACCCCGTCGAGTAGGGGTATGGATGCTCGAGTACTCCGGTGGATCTGTCACCGTGCCAAGTAACGCGGGTACGCTCCACTCCGAGTGATCGTCACCTGCTCATTCCATATATACTCGATATGCGCGGACTGCTATGGGCCGAAGGTGGACACTCCGGGTGGGGCACTCTCAAAAGGGAAGTAAGCAGCTCGATGACTCACTAGGAATCACCGCTGAGTCCCTGTAGGTGACTGATCCGGGTATAGATGTAGAACCGATCCCATACTCATCGAGTGAGTCGACTCGCTTCACACTCATAAGGGACTGACATCGACGAGCTTGCACAAGACACATGCAGACAAACAAATGACACACAAGCCATGCAAACAAACCACACAAAACAAACCACACAAGAAAAAAAATACACTGACTCATCCATGACCCTAGACACACGTAATGTTAGTCCGACCCGTACATGGGTGACGGCGGACCAGGACACCCGAATATGTGCCATGCATGCATGTTATGCAACTGGGAATGGATGGCATGGGGAACACCTATACGTCGGGTGTGGTTATGCGTGGATGGTCTTTTGTATGTGGGTGACTCGGGTGGTTTAGAAGGGCCGGGTGTAGGTGGGTCGGGATTGGTGGATGTAGATGGACCATCCCGAGGGGAAGGGGCATAAAAGTGGGCTTCCTTGAAGAAGGGGAGTACGGGTGGTAACTCGGGAAGCCTAATAGTGAAGGGGTCAAAAGGGTCAAAGAAGGTATGACCGCTTGTGGTGGGTTCCCACAACTCACGGTCCCACGTGTAGGAGGTTTGAAGATGTGGGTAGTCACCTTCTTGAATTGTAACGGGTGGGACGGGGATCGTAGGCAAGAAGTATGATTCCTCCCTCGGACAAAAGGGTATGAATTCGGGCTCGTCCGGTAAGGGGAGGAGTAAGAGGACCTCCGTGGTGACACAACCATGGTGCACTTGGAGGTAATGGACCCGAAGGCCGGATGGGTGAAGCTAAGACTAGTGGGTTGGTCAAAGCCTCGCGCCAAAAGATGCGTCAACTCCCATTGTGAATCCAATCCCATGACAAGATCGTCCAATGTGTCAATATTTTTTTTTTAATCCACTCAATACCTGTGAGGCGGGAGAGAAGGGAGCGAGCCGCCCTCAAAGGAGGGAGGAAGCGCTCCACTTCCTAACGCCAGACAGGGTAAAATTTTATTCAAAAAGGCAACAGTACAGAAGATGGTTAATGACGGAGAGAAGGGCATCCAATCTTGTTCAGACGGTATGGCCCTTTTACAGCAGTTGGGAGCTCCTCCCAAGATGACCAAAAAGAGAAAACTGATAGTGAACAACCAAGGCCGGCCAACATGTCAGCCACTTGGTTGGCTTCCCGGTATACATGAATAATAGAGGCATGTAGCGACCTAGACAAGTCCGCGACCTGACCCATAACAATATGCAGCCGCCAAGGGAGAGCAATTTTACATGTCGCAACCTTAGCCAATACAAGGGAGTCCGTCTCTACAAGGATGGATGGGATGCCATGATTCAAACAACAACGAAGGCCGTCACGCAGGGCCAAAGCTTCCGCCTCCAGACTTGACACAACAAGGGGATATGCAGCAGCAAAAGCGAAGATGATGTGGCCTTGAGAGTCACGGAGGGCACCTCCGCCCCCTGCTAGTCCCATGCCCCGCTTGAAGGCACCATCAACGTTGAGTTTAAACTGCCCGGGAGGAGGAGGAAGCCATCTGATCAATCTCGGCACTGAAGGCTGCGGGTCCGGAAGAGAGATACCCCATGATGCTAGCAGCACGCGGTCCACCAAGCATGGGCCACGCCCTTTGAACTTGTAGGTCTGCGAGATGGAGCGGGCGGACAGCATAGTACGGCAGAGAATCGATCTGGAGTTCATAGGCTGCCCTTCGAACTGTGCCTTGTTCCTACTGTACCAAATTTCCCATATAGCAGTGAGAAAGATACAACGGGAGAGGCAACCAGCCATAGAGTTGAGGTGCAGGGACTGCAAGAATTCAATGACCGCAGTGCCCACTGATCGGGCTGTGGAGCTGTGGAACCGCAAAATAGAATGGAGGCCTACCCAAACATCCTTTGCAGTGGCGCTATGGAAGAAGAGGTGGAGAGTGGATTCAGCCGAGGGAGATGGGCAGCAGCTGCACATCGAGCAAAGAGGAATGCCACATGCAGAGATAGCGTCATCGACGGGAAGGCATCCACGCAGGAGTCGCCAAGATCGCACCGACCATTTAGGTGGGAGATGGTGGTTCCATAGCAGTGACCATCCGGAGGTGCTAGCAGCGGACAGCAAACGCCGCACGGAGGCGGTGGAGAAGCGGCCGTCGGCGTTGAGGGTCCAGCACCAAGTGTCAGCCCAGGTAGTTGAACAAACGGCATTGGACAGCAGGTCAGTGGGGCAAAATGCCATAGTAGCAGCAAGACAATCATGTGCACAGCCTGCTAAGGCCAGTTGGACAGTGCAACGGTGGCCTGGCAGTGCAGACCATATATGAGATGGCAAGTAGTCTTTGAGTGGAGCCGCACCAATCCAAACATCCATCCACAAGGAGGTGCGGGAGCTGTAGGGCGAAGCGAGGACCCGATGGTTGGCGTGGATGATGCTCGCGGCCTGCTGCCAAAGGTGCCGGTCTACTGCTATAGCAAGGGAATAGCTAGCTGAAGAGTAGTGGGCAGCATTCAAGTGTTTGGCACGGAAGAAGTCAGCCCAAAGAGAACGTGAGGTGATGACGGTCCATAATAACTTCGTCCTAAGAGCAAGCTACATGGAGCGCAAATGAATAACGCCAAGGCCGCCACTATCCGTTGGTCGAGAGACATCGTCCCATGATTTCCAGTGCTTCTTGGGAGATCCTTCATAGGATCCCCAAAAAAAGTTTGCGAGGAGCTTGTGAAATGCTTTAAAAATAGACGCAGGGACAGCTGCACAAGATAGTGTGTATATAGGAATCGCAGAGAGGACATGGCGTATGAGAATCAACCTGCCACCTGCAGACAAAAATTTTGTTTTCCAAGCTTGGAGTTGCGCAGCTGCCTTGGACAGAATGTATGAGAAGTGAGCAGATTTGGGCCTGCCATGATACAAGGGGATGCCAAGGTAGTTGAACGGCATAGAACCCTTCTGGAAGCCAGTGACCCGAGCAATAGATCTCTCAAGGGTGGGGGGAGCGCTGCTGCTAATGAAGAATGAGCTCTTTGAAGTGTTGATGAGCTGCCCGGATGCAACCTCATATGTTTTGATGAATTTCATGAGCTCCCGTAGATGATGAACCGAGGCATTAGAGAAGATAAGCGTGTCATCAGCAAAAAGCAAGTGCAAGATCCTTGGGCATCTCCTGAGGGACTGGTAGAAGCCCCCATTGCTATGGCAAAAGAGAGCGGTCAGCCCACGGCTGAGAGCTTCCTCGGCGAGAATGAAGAGGGATGGAGCAATGGGATCGCCTTGCCGCAGACCTCTGGAAGACTTGAAGAAGCCATGTGATTGGCCATTAAGCATAATGGAAAACCAACAGTTGGTGAGAAGAGGCTCAATAAGGGAGATGAATGATAAGCCAAACCCGAACTTGCGGAGGACAACAAAAAGGAAATTCCACTCCATCCGATCATATGCTTTGGCCATGTCTAGCTTAAAAATGACATTCCTGCCTCTACACGGGCTGTTGAGGTGTCGAACAAGCTCCCTTGCCAGGGATATGTTTTCAACAATGTAACGGCCCTTGACGAAGGCTCCTTGTTCCTCCGAGATCAGCCGGGGGAGAACAAGTGCAATCCGGTCGCTAAGCACCTGGGAAATGATCTTGTACATGAAGTTGCATAAGCTGATTGGCCTGAAATCAGCACAACGCTTCGGCATGTCCACCTTCGGAATAAGAGCAATAAGGGATGAGGTGAAGCTTCGCGGCAGTAAGTGGCCATAGAAGAACGCATGCACGGCAGCCACGACATCTTGCTCAATGAAATCCCAACATGTTTTGAAGAAATGGCCTGTGAACCCGTCGGGCCCAGGCGCACTGTCAGTGGACATACTAAAGACAACATGCTTGATCTCCTCGTTAGATGGTGTAGCACTAAGTAAACAGTTATCCTCAGCCTGAAGAATCTGTGGGATGGCCGCCATAATCTCCGGATGGATGTGCTATGGGGTGGAGGAGAAGGCAGCCGTAAAGTGAGACACTAAGAGGTCAGCCATGGCAGCTGGCTGATTGACAGGCAGTCCATCCTCTCCATGCAGCTCAGAGATGGTCGTGCGATTACGGTGAGACCGGGCATAAGCGTGGAAGAACTTAGTATTCTTATCACCTTCGCTCAGCCATTTGATTCTAGACTTTTGACGCCAGAACATTTCTTCTTGTATGTGCACACGGTCTAGCTCATCTTTAGCGAGGATGAACGCTGCATGATGGATGTCGGATGGTTCACTATCGAAGGCTTATTGTGCCTTGCTGAATTGGCCTTCGGCCATCTGCACATTGACAAATAAATTCCTGAAGGTGGAGTGGTTCCAGTGGCGGTAGAAATCCTTCATATGCTTCAGCTTCAAGGCCATAGAGATGAGAGGGAAGGAGGAAGCCGGTGCTGCAGCCCAGGCAGCCTGAGAGCTGGCCAAAAACTGAGGATGAGTCTTCCACATGTGTTGGAAGCAAAACCTTGAAGGTTGCTTCACCGGAGGCTGGAGAAGGGATATTAACAGTGGGCGGTGATCACTGCAGGCACGAGATAGGTGCCGGATGGAAATGGGCGGGCAAGAGATGTTCCAGTCCCCACTCAAAAGGACCCGATCAAGCCTAGCCAATATGCCATTAGCACGTTGGCCGTTATACCAGGTGAAGGGGGCCCCATGGAAGCCCGCATCTTCGAGGCCAGCAGCAGCCACACATGCTTGGAAGTCGGACATGGAGAGGGAGAAGGCACGCCTCCCCCCTTTCTTCTCCGAGGGAAGAAGGATGCTGTTGAAGTCGCCCCCAACCAGCCATGGCTTGTCACAGCTAGCAGCAAAGTCGACGATGTGGTCCCACAGGTTACGTCGCTGAGGTAGTGAGCAACTGGCGTGCACAATGGTGAAGAAGGCAGTGGACGCCATAGCAGAGGAGACAGAGATAGTTATATGCTGTTCGGAGGAGTTAACCAATGAAATGTCCAAGTGTGCTTGCCAGAATATCCAGATCCTTCCCTTCTCCGGAGAGTTCGTTAAACAACACTGCATACGAACCTTCCGACAAAATCTCTCCAGCAGGGAGCTCGGGAGTTTGGGTTCCAGGATGGCAACGAACTATAGGTTGAATTGGTGGATGAGCATCTTCAACCTGCTGATGGACTGGGCGTTGCCCAATCCTCTAATGTTCCATCGAAGAGCCTTCATGGGTGGCAGGAAGGTCGATCCCACCGGACGCATTCCTTCGGTGGCCACCACGAGTGGTGACGCCCAGGCCCACAGTAGGAAGAGAGGGACTCTTGCCCACGAAGTTGGTGTGCGCCACGGTGGGGAGGGATCCAACAGAGGCAGGATCCAACCCCGGGACGACCAGGGCCTTAATGACCAGGGGGAACTCAAAAGACCCCCCTTGAGAAGAGGATGGGGATCCAGTCCCTGCCAATGGCGACGCAGCTACAAAGGAAGGAGGATGCTGCGAAGAAGAAGAACAAGAGGTTGGGGTCACAGTGGCAAAAGGGGGGGTGGAACCTTGAACGCCCACAGGGGATCTCTCATCTTCAACAGTGGATTGGTCCGTGGCATGACCGGGTGAAGTGTCCTCAACAGAACGGTTATCAGCAGAGGGCGTGCCCACCCCGGGAGGGGGCGGGGCCACACATCCACCGCCACTATCAGCTAGCGCATCCAGGGTGGCATGAGCATCAAGGGCATCCGAAGGAGCATGGCGGATGGCCAAACAGGGGCCCATGGAAGCCTACCGGCTGGACGGTTGAGGGGGTGGGAGCTCACGCAAAATGCTAGCAGATGGGATAGGCCCGTCCTGTAGCGTGGCGCCCGCAGGGGGAGTCGTAGCGGCCTGAGCGACCGTCAGGACAAGATCCCCTGGTGGTTGGGAGATGGGCAGGTGCAGCTCCGGCTGAGGGGAGGTGGTCTTCAGACAAGCAAGAGACGCATGAGGGTCTGCGGGAGGCGACTGCTCGCGAACAGGTGCTGCAATATCCATGGGAGGAGCCAGGGGCTCCTGTGGGGAGGCAGCTGGTTGCTGCAGCATCCGACCGCCAGGAGCCGCCGAGGGGAGTTGTCCATCACGCCCCTGCCGAGAGACAGCTTCCTTGCACTTGGAGGCCAAATGCCCAAGGCGCTTGCAGTGGGAGCAGAAGTGAGGTGTGCTCTTGTATTCAATCGGCTGCCAGTAGCTAGAGGAGCCAAAGCTGATGAAGACCCGCGAGGGCAGCGGCTTGGAGACATCAAGTTGAACACAGACACAGGCTGCTGAGGATCGAGTGATGCATCTGGTGCTTCTGTCAATTTGCAGAGTCGGACCGATGCTACCAGCAATGGAAAGGAGCAATTCCTCATGGTAGAAGTTAACTGGCAGGTTGGGAAGCTCCAACCAGATTGGAACCAGGGGAGAATCATCATCCTTAGAGAACTCAAGGGTACATTTGAAGAAGATGAATGGCCTGCCCTGGATGTACAGGGTATCCTTCAGGAGCACCTGCAAGTAATCCTCCTTGTTTTGAAACCGTAGCAGGAGGTGGCGTGGGTCTAAGGAGCTGATGACGAAGTCCTGGTGAAGCTTGAATCATTGTGCTAGATGGTAGCGAATGGCTTCAAAGGGAGGACGTCCACGAGCTGTTCTAGCAATGATAGCAAACTGCAAGGACTTGCAAGATTGGTTGATTTCAACCATGGAAAAAAATGCAGCTGGCTCTCCAGAGTCGGAGAAGGCAGGGGCATGAACGTCCATGTCGAGCTTGGGCAGGGCGACGGACTGGAGCACCACCTGGGCAAATGAGGGCACGGTCGCCGTGGGGGATGCTCCTGCAAGGGAGGCGCCAGGAGCACGTGTCCAGGGAGAGGCGGCCGGACCTGCGCTGGATGGAGGTGCTGTAGCAGAAGGGGTGCCCGCGGGGACACCTGCAGCTGGCTTGCCAGGGTTGCCTAGCAGCGACCCCAACGCACTGGTGACGAGGGAGGACCCATGGTCCATGCGAACAGGGGGTAGCAGAGGGGCGACGGGGGGCTCAGTAGCAGATGGCGAGGAGTGGGGCGGAGAAGGCGTCAACCAAGGGCCCTGAGGGGGAGACCCTCGCGGCGATGACGTCGCAACGGCAGCCACAGTCGAGGGAGACGACGCGAAGACCGCCGTTGTGGAGTGGTCAGGAGGAGGCCCGGAGGGGGCAGGCCCACAAGATGCAGGCGGAGCATGGCCGGGGCCTGCAGGGCCAAGGTTGGACTGAGCGGCCGCTCCAGACGGTGGCACCGGCGGGCCAACGACCACGGCCGCGGGGACGTGGCACACGGCGGCAGGAAGGCCCATGGAAGGGAGAGGAGGAAAGTCCTCTGAGCCAGGGCGGGCGCTGCAGAAGTACCAGCCGCAGACCTCGGGGAGGAAGAACCTGAGCCAGCCATACCGACGTGACTACCAGCGCGGGCCTCCGTGCAAACGGAGGGGACAGAACTGGTACAAGAAGTGACGCCGGCGCGGCCCAGCGGAGGGGGGGAAGCCCTAGGGGCAGGGGAAGACTGGCGGGAAGAGGCCTTGCCCTTCCCACCACCGGCCATGGCCGGAGGCCACAGGCGGGAACGCAAGGCTCAAACCAGAACGGGGGAGGGAAATGGGACGGAGGAGAGAGAACGATTGTGATGATTTGCACTATTCGTCCAATGTGTCAATATGGTGACTAGATCGAAAGGTGGTATGGAATTAGTTGACTGGCACTAAAGGTAAGGTGGGGTCCATGGACGGGAAGGGATGTGGGACCAAGACATCCTTGAGCCAACTAAGAAGTGGCTCGGCTATGTAAAGTGTTCCCGTAAGAAACACGGGTGGCTTGGGCTTTCGTAGCTCCAAAGAAGAAGGTTCCGAATAGAGCTCGGAAGGAGCGGGTGGTGATGGAGCACCTACGAGAGGTGAAGAAGCACTTATCCTTCCAACAAATCCGAAATCATTTTCTTGCATTCCTCAAAGGAGCGGGTTGGAGTAGGGACCTTGGGGTGGACTCGCTCCTCGTCCCTCGACCTAGGTGTGGCCCTAGGCTCGGCTATAAGCGGGGCTTCCACTCGGTTGGAGATACTTGAGTGGGTTGGGATTGGGGTGCCAAGGGGAGGTTGGTTGGAGGTGCTTGGGCGGGCCACTAGATTGGGGTCGCTTTGTTGGGCTTGGACGGCGGTGAAGGGGTGGGATTGGGTAGCGGTGTGGCCCACTTGGTTGTGGGTGAGTGGTATGACCTCCGTGGTTGGAGGTAGGTGGGCGGGGTAAGTAGGCCCTCCTAAGCGCTCTCTTCATTTCCCACCATGACTCGATGGGCCTTAGATTCCTATCCTCCCTACAGTATTTGATATTCCTCCAAGTTGCGGCGGCTTCACCAAAAAGTCACCTTTTGGCAACATCGACTTGCATGGGCCCGTACATAATGTACACCTCGAAGTAATCGTCCATAATGGCTTCCCATTCTAGGTAGACACTCGGGTCATCGGACCCGTAGAAGTCCCGGGTTTCGGGCCTCGTGGGGTGGTTCGGGTGGTCCTTCCATTTGAGATAGTATCGCCACCATCCGGGAGTTTGGGAATCCATGGGTGATTGGGGACTAGTGGGTGGGCATGCCGACACTAGTAGATAAACCAACTAGACAATGGACTACAACCCTAGACATGACGACCAAGACTCGGTACGTGGCGGAGATAACCGATCCGAAGACCACTCGCGCAAGTGTGCGGCCTTCCCGATAGGCATAGCCTAACGTTCGGGCAACACCTTTTGATATACCAGGTTATTGGGATGCGATGCAAAAGACACTTTGTTTTGTTTTAAAACAATGATGACCCTAAACACGACTTAGACGTAAATGACTAATGAATGACACTTTTTTTTTTGTTGACACCCTAGACTCAAACCTGGCTCTAATACCAAATTGATGCGGGACGAGACCACGGACACGACAAGCTCGTGACTGTCCCTTAACGAGGGAAGCGTCGGACGTGCGCGGTTGAGAAACCAGCAATGAGCTAGGGTGATCGGCTCTCTCGTGTGCCCGGATCGGGTCACGGGACGGTGTCGCACTCTCTCGCAGCAGCGGTAATGACTAGATAAAGCGAGCTAGATATCCCTACACATGCTCTCTAGCAGCGGCATAAACAAGCATATATGAAATTAAGTAAAATGCCAAGTAAGGAGCGAGGACGATACCTCCACGCGCTCGGCATGGGGACGACGGACCCGGCCGAAACTCGTACTCCCGGGATAAATATTACACAATGATGACAGCAATGAAATATCGCCCACTCCACGTAGGGAGGTAAAGGGCTACACAACTGGGCCCGGGAGGACCGAATTCGGGTTGACGGGCGGCTTCTCGCGTTGATTCGGCAATACTCGAACTTGTGACGGTGGGGCCCACGTGCTGTCCGGAGGGGCCGTGTGGGACCCGATGGCACCGCTGTAGTGGGGACACTTAGGGAAGCGCTCCCCGGGCTGGCGGCACGCTGGTTCGCCGGCCGGAGGCCGGGCGGCTCCGATCGGCACCGGTCGGAATAACCGGCCACGGACCTGCCGGTTCTATTATCCGGCGCGCGCTCCGGCGAGAACGGACGCTGCGATCAGCCCCGACGTCGGAATGCGACGAAACTGGCGCCGTTGGAAAGATGCTTCGAAGGGCTTCAACACAAGGTGATTATATAAAAATAATCAAGCCTGTACTTCTGATTGGAGAATTTTGAAGGTTACTATTGTACAATGTCTGAACTCTCAGACTAGTAGGGAACTTTCCTGTAGATTGCCTTTGACCGTGAGGTAGACGTCAGAATCTAGGGTTGTGTTCTTCCGAGACGTTGTGGGAAATCAAGCTAAGAAACCAGGACTATTTTTGGGTTTGGATTTGGGGAAGGCTACGAATTTCTATGATTTTTGCACTAGCAGTGGGTCGGATCTGGAATCTGGCTGACAACACTGTAGCTGAGGAAGAACACGAATTGTTAAAAATAGATGGAAGGCTGATCAAAAATTACGGAAATTGGTGGATCTAGGGGATGATGGACAAAACTCCCAGTAAAATTGGGAGGGTTTGGAAAAATCAAAAAGAGGGTCGGAGGTGAGAAACACAGGGCTGCTGTCACTGTAGACAGAGACAAAACAGATCTGGGAATGAAAGATGCACGAAAATGGAAAAATACTAAACGAGGGATTTTGGACCTGAATTGTTTTGTGGATGATGGAGTGTAATATAGGAACACACCATAAAAATTAGAGACCACGAAGAGGCCGTGGATGGTAGCAGGAATTTCGGGAAGACACCTCTGTCCAGCAGGACAGAATACCGAAGACGGTTTCGCGGCGGCTCGAAGGCGGCACGAACGGCGGCGGCGGCGGCACAGATGATCACCGGAGATAGAGGGGAGGGGATA
This sequence comes from Amorphophallus konjac, assembly GCA_022559845.1. NCBI lineage: Eukaryota > Viridiplantae > Streptophyta > Magnoliopsida > Alismatales > Araceae > Amorphophallus > Amorphophallus konjac. The sequence goes on along the minus strand of CM040126.1, from coordinate 252,951,887 downwards.
GAAGATAGAAATCACTCTACAACTGGAGGTTGGAGGAGAGAAACTAGAGAGAGAGAGGAGGGGCTCAAGAACACTCTTGATTTTCCAACAATTTTCTCTTCATTAATGCTAACAAATGGAAAATACAACCTTTTTATATGCCATGTGTCAAATCTAATCTACACCATTAGATCTAGGGGTGGGAAATGGAGGGCCTAGATTGGATGTGAATAACACACAAAAAATAATAAAATCTTAAGGGGAGAGGGGCGCCCCCTTGACCATGGTTAATGGGGTTGAATGGGTAGGTGAGGTAGGTAACCCACCTTGGACTAATTAAGCCACTTGTCTCCCATGTGGTCAAATGGCATTCAACCCTTCTAGATGGCCACCTAGGATGGTTGACCAGCCCCACATGGATGACATGGACCAATGGGAAAGGGCTGGGGGCCCCCTTGCTGGTCCTACTGACAAATTACATAGAAACCCACATAATCCGTGGGAATGACGCATTGGCTTACAAAGCCGTACAATTGCGTACATACTTTCCCAAGGATATAAACACAAACTAAAAGGACATAAATGTAAAAGAAAAAGTACATGCTCGGCGTCGATTCCCATCACATGAAGGATAGTAGTCCGACGCCAGTCATCACTGACTTGCGACTGGGTGAGGATACATCTGACGACCCCCACGTGGGTATCGTCCGAATGCTGGGCATCCTGGGCCTCATCTCCCATCTCATAGTACTCGTCAGCTAGCTCTTCATCTGCCTCATAGCTGACTAACTCGAGGCCCGTAGGGGTGGTATCCTCGGCCTGTGTGTCCCCAATGTGAAGAGATGGGCGGGTGGGACACTAGTTGGCGAAATGGCCAAACCCATTGCAGTGATAACACTGCTGCCGTGATCCACTAGGCTCCCCAATCATAGGTCCTTTACCTTTATCCTCCCGATGGATAGGAGGTGTAGGTAACAAAGGACGTGCAGGAGGTGCGGGTGCCGGTGGACGGGCTGTGGGTGGGGCCGTAAGATGCTGGGGATGAGGAAGGTCCCTCGGGGGTGGAGGACGAGGCCTAGGAGCAAAGGGCTCGGGGTGAGCGGGCTCCTGAGGTCGAGTCATGGGGGCCCTCGGATACGTGCCAGATGAGCCACGGGGCTCGACACTACGAAGGGGAAAGGAGCCCAACCGATGGGGTGACTCGAACTCGGCCTTGAACTGCTCCAATTCGAGAGCGATCTGATATGCCTGCTCCAAAGTGGTTGCATTGCGGCGAAAGAGTTCATATTGATAATTGAGCCGCAAACCTCTTCGAAAGCGGGATATAGTCATGGTGCTCTCTTCCGTGACCCCACACCGTAAGCAATACTCATCGAACTCGGCGGTGTACTCGGTCACGGATCGGTTCCCTTGGAAGATGCTTTGCCACTTGTCTATAAGACGTTGGCGATATGAGGCGGGAAGGTATTTCTCCCTCAATTTGATTTTCATATCATCCCAAGTACCAATTTGGGGTTGACGTCGCTGATTGAGCAGGCTCTCCACATTGATCCAATAAGTTTGGGCCTGCCCTTGCAGCTTCATCTTCGCGTATCGGACTCTTCGGTGGTCCGTCATCTCAAACCACTCGAAGTACCGGTCCATGCCAGCCTCCCAATCTAAATACACCCTAGGGTCCAAGGACCCGCTAAAGGTGGGAGGGTCCGCACGCACACCCCTAAGGATGCGGTCGTCATCATCATCATCATGATTCCGTCGTTGATTCCGATGACCATTTCCCCCCTGATCATTGTCGGAGGCATAATCATCCACTATAGGCACCTGTTGCCTCCCAACATCCTCCACTTGAGCCCTTGGCATGGCGGGTGGCTGTGCTGGCTCTTGATGGCCGTTCATCGGCACGGGTTGCGCCGCTACTGGGCCCCTCTCTAGAACGGCAATCCTCCCTACAAGGCCTTGAATGGACTGATCCGAACTCTCGGCCCGATCCTCGAGGGCTTTCATCCGCCCTTCTAGACGCGTTCCTATGCCATCCATATGTGTACTAAGACCATCCATACGCGTGTCAAGATGTTCCATAATGGCTCGGAACATCTCGGCCGTCGAGGACTCATCGGAGCTACGGGCCCGGGAATCCGCCATAGGTGGTGGTGGCGAGTATTGGGTACCTCGACGGGTGGGCATGCAACTGACACACGACCTAGAAGACATCGACTAATGCAAACACTCACTAAATGATGCACTTAGACCTAAACCAATATCCGGTACGGGGCGGAGTTAATCGATCCGAAGATCACTCCCGCAAGTGTGCGACCTCCCGATAGGCGTAGCCTAACGTTCGGACAACACCTTTTAAGATACCGAATTATCGGGATGAAATGCAATTTTAAAACACTTTTTTTTTGTTTTGAAAGTAATGATGGTCCTAGACTCGACTTAGACCATGATGCATGTAAGACATATGCAATGACTACCCTAGACTCGGCTCGCTCTGATACCAAACTGATGCGGGACGGACACGGGGACCGACTCTACATGGTATGGACCTCGGACTCTAGATGCGGACACGACCAGCAACACATGATGGGAGAGACATTAGGCCCGACACAGAGAGCTCCTATGGGCTATACGTCGCTAACAGAACGCAAGCTCACTCGTCGTCCCAAGCGAGGGAAACGCGGATCGTGCGCGGTTGAAGAACCGGCAGAGTTCAAGGTAGTCAGACTCACTTCCGGACTCAGATCGAGTCGCGGGACGGGTCACTCTCACACTCACAGCGGTGACATGAACACACGGGCTAGTACCTATCGCTCTCGACAGCGGCAAAGAACATATACTAGCTAAGCAAATGAACGCCAAGAAGTTCGGACCATTACCTCCACGCATCCGGCGTGGCGAAGACAACCCCGGCCGAATTACGGACTCCCGGTTAACAATGATTACAGTAATACACTAAGTCGACCCACTCCACGCAGGGAGGTAAAAGGTCACATGTGGGGTCCGGGAATCACGCAAATCGGGTTGACGGGCAGCATCTTGATGTCGTCCGGCGGTGCCGAACTCCGCGTTTTCGTGCTTTCCGAGTGGCGGGTTTTACGGACCCGTGGGGCCCGCGGACGGCGCTGTCCTCCGGATCTGTGGGGGTGGGACCCACTGTGATGGGGACCCTTGGTGGCACGCCTCCACGGATGGCGGTCGGCCGGGAACACCGATCGGGGGTTGATCGGCCCCGATTCCCAATTCTGGAACTAACTTCCCACGGATTTTGGTTGCTGTCTTCCGGCGCGCTCTCCGGCAAAAACGGCCGCTACGATCAATCCCGACGTCGGATTGGGACGCATGAGCTATCGTTGGAAAGCTCTCTTCAAATGCTTCAATCTAGAGCCAGAAAGATCTACTGGATCTGGTTGGATCAGAACTTTATTGAATTTACAAGTCCCTGTTGTACAGTAACCAAAATCTTAGATCTACAGGTGAGTTGTCTAAAGACTGCCTTTGACCGTAAGGAAGATATCGGATTCAGCTCCTGAGCGCTTCATGAAACTTGTGGGATTTTGAACAAGGATAACGGGGATATTTTTTGTGGACTGATTGGAGGTGGCTATGATTTGTTATGATTTGTTTACGGGAGGGTGGTCGGATCTGGGAACAGGTGGATAGCACTGTAGCTATCTCTGAGATCGATTTTTAAAAAAATATGGGATGGCCTCACAAAAATTCAAGAAACTTTTGGGAGGGTGGAGTTGATGGATAGAACTCCCAGTAAAAATGGGAGCTCTAACAAAAATCGGAAAGAGGTCCGAACAGGGGAAACACAGGGCGGGTGGAAATTGAAACAGCAAGCAGACAGATTTGGAAATTAAGGTTTGACGAAAATAAAAAAATATCAAATGGGATCTTTATGACCAACCAAAATTTTTGGGATGTGCTTGACACCTCGGAAGCATCCCCTAAAATCCCCAGGTCGATCTGAGCTCGTGGCTGACACAGAGAATTCGTGGAAGCTGCTGTGGTCGGATGAAGGCAGAACTCCGGTGATCTCGGCGGTGATGCGATGGCGGCTCGTGGCGGCGACGACCGGAATGATAAGGGGAGGAGTCACACCTCCAGAGGGAAGTCTTCATAGCTTCAAGGGGGAGAGAGGGGCGGCCTAGGCCTTTGCTCAAGTAATTTTCCAAGTTCAAATGACATTAATTCTCTAAAATGGGAAATTACAAGTATTTATGTGTTACATCTCAAATCCATTGTCCATCGTTGGATCTAGGGGATGGGAATGGGTGGCCTGGATTGAGTGTGACACACACACAAAAATTACAATAAAAAAAACAAGGGGGGGGGGGGCTATTGACTAGAATGGCAAGGGGGACATGTTTGGTAGCCACCTTGGACTTTGAAGTCCACTTGTCTCCCATGTGCCTTTTACCATTCAAACTTCTAGATGCCTCCATTTGACATGTTGACTGACCCCACATGGGGCCCATGAGCTGAGGTGGACCAATGGGAGGGGGTCTGTGGGCCCGTGGGACCCGGGGGTCCCATTTTACAAATAAACCCCTCTTACAATCAAAATTACATACCGAATAAAATGAAATAAACACACATCACATAAATAAAGTCTAATTAAATATGATAAATGCCGGGACTCAAGGGGGTGTCTCCAGGCTGTCTCCGAGCCAGATGGATGCTGAGGTGGCTCGCGTCGTACTCCGTGTGCGGTACCGGTGGCTCGGCGTGTCGCGCCGCTCAATTGCTCGGGTGTCCGCACCAAGGGTCTTCAGGACGGAGGATGGATCATCACTATTCATCATTCACTTATAATTTTTTTTTATATTCACATTACTGACCTAAGCGCCCTTTCGGGTTTTCACCGAAGTCAGCCCCCTCTTACTTTTGCCCACGCGCCCTCTCGGGTTTTCACGTGGCAGGGTACCCGATTTTACCCGCGTCGCCCTTTCGGGTTTTCGCTACCGAGGGGTTATAGCCATTTTTGCACTTGTCCTAATATAGGAGCAAGTCTGGCGGGGTATCTCTATTTTTAACCCTATTTTTTCTCTTTTTTTTTGAATTTAGAGTACAGAAGAACTTAACTGCTAGAACGATGACTGGCCTTACCGATGATGACAAGGATTGGTCCCTGGTTTAGTTCGTCGACACTGGTTAAATGTCGAAGCAAAGGACATGGTTCATTAACAAGGATGTAAGATCCGAGTTTAAGGGTAGAGGTCGACCGATCTCGTCGATGATGGCGAGGGTCGAACACAGGTTTATTCATCAGCACGGGTCACATGCCGAAGCAAAGGTAGGATTATTAACAGGGACGGAAGGTCCAAGTTAGGGGTAGAGATCGACCGATCTCGCCGATGATGACGAGGGTCGAACATGGGCTTATTCATCAGCATGGGTCACATGCTGAAGCAAAGGTAAGTTTATTAACAGGGATGGAAGGTCCAAGTTAGGGGTAGAGATTGACCGATCTCGCCGATGATGACGAGGGTCGAACATGGGTTTGTCAGAGGATCTTCGGTGGGACTTTTGATGATTGTCCCTTTTGGAGCTTCGTCGGGGAAGAACAAAAGAGGAATTTTTTTTTAAAATTACCACTTTACTGACTTAAGCGCCCTTTTGAGTTTTCGCCGAAGCCAGCCCCCTCTTGCTTTTTCCCACGCGACCTCTAGGGTTTTCGCATGGCGGGGTACCCGATTTTGCCTGTAGCGCCCTTTCGGGTTTTCGCCACAGCTGGGTTATAGCCATTTTTGCACTTGTCCTAATATAGGAGCAAGTCTGGCGGGGTATCTCTATTTTTAACCCCATTTTTCTTTTCTTTTCTCCTTCTTTTTTTTTTGGATATAAAGGGTGGTAGGTCAAAGTATGATGTCCGACCCTTGGTTGATAGTAGACGGCTGTTGGCCAGAGCACCGGGCCTTGTGCCGAGCAGAGCGGTTCATTCGTTAGCAAGGGCTGGATGCTAATGCAAAGGAATGATCTCTTCGTCGATTTGGGCGTGGGGCCCGTAATGGCAATACGGTGTATTCTTTTGAGAGCTCGGCCAGGGCGGAGTGCCACTAGACCAAGGGAAGGTAGCTCGATCTGGGCGGAATGCCGCTAGACCAAGATAAGGGTAGCTTGGCTAGGGCGAAGTGCCACTAGACCAAGATAAGGGTAGCTCGGCTAGGGCGGAATGCTACTAGACCAAGATAAGGATAGCTCGATCAGGGTGGAGTGCCACTGGACCAAGATAAGGTTGCTCGGCTAGGGCAGAATGCCACAAGACCAAGGAAAGATGGCTCGATCAGGGCGGAGTGCCACTAGACCAAGATAAGGGTAGCTCGGCTAGGGCGGGATGCCACTAGACGAAGATAAGGGTAGCTCAGCTAGGGCGGAATGCCACTAGATCAAGATAAGGGCAGCTCGGCTAGGGCGGAATGTCACTAGACCAAAGAAAGATGGCTCGATAAGGGCGAAGTGCCACTAGACCAAGATAAGGGTAGCTCGGCTAGGGCGGAATGCCACTAGACCAAGATAAGGGTAGCTCGGCTAGGGCGGAATGCCACTAGACCAAGACAAGGGCAGCTCGGCTAGGGCGGAATGTCACTAGACCAAGATAAGGGTAGCTCGGCTAGGGCGAAATGCCACTAGACCAAGATAATGATAGCTCGGCTAGGGCGGAATGCCACTAAACCAAGACAAGGGCAGCTCGGCTAGGGCGGAATGCCACTAGACCAAGATAAGGGTAGCTCGGCTAGGGCGGAATGCCACTAAACCAAGATAAGGGTGACGGTCATTCTGGGAATGCCGGTTGAGCTGTGTGGTACATCTTTATATGCTTTCCGTTGAGGGGAGATAACTGGACGACTCCTTTGTGGTCCACCAGGACGTAGGCACCCCCTTCATATACTCAGTGGATGATATATGGTCCGATCCAATTTTCGACCAACTTCCCCTTGGGATTGGAGGCCATCACTTCTCTTCTTTTAACCATCACCAGGTCTCCTTTCTTGAATTCTCGACCTTTGACCAGCTTATCGAAAGCACGGGCCATGCGAGCTTGGTAGAGTTGGATGTTTTGTTGTGCCCGGAGGCGTTTTCCTTCGAGCTCGACGAGCTCTTCCAATCTTCTTTCTACATTTGTCTGTTCACCGCTGGCTAGTCCATGCTGGGTGGCGACTCGCAGCGGAGGAACTTCTAATTCGATCGGCACCACAGCCTCTGACCCATAGACGAGGGAGAAAGGCGAACAGCCAGTTGGGGTCTTGTAGACAGTACGATAGGCCCAGAGCGCTTCGTACATCCTTTCTTCGCAATCTTTTTTATTAGACTTGACAATCTTTGCCAGAAACGTGCATAGTGCCTTGTTGAAAGCTTTTGCGAGCCCATTGGCTTGAGGGTTGTAGGGGGACGATGTCCTCCAGTCAATCTTGTACTTGTCGGCTAGCCGATAAACCTTCTGGTTTCTGAAATGGCTGCCATTATCAGAGATGATTCGGCTGGGGATCCCAAACCGGAATATTATGTTCTGGCGGAAGAATCTTGTAACTAGTTCCCCCATTACATCTCTTAGTGCTACCGCCTTCGCCCATCTGGAGAAGTAGTCTATAGCTGCTAAGATATATTTGCACCCTGACGAAGATGCTGGTAGCGGCCCTACCACGTCCATGCCCCACTGAGCAAACGGCCAGCTTGGTAAGGTCGGATGTAATGGCACTGGAAGTCTCCTTGCCATGTTAGCGTGTTCTTGACATTTCTGACAAGCCTTGGCAAACTTGCAGCAATCATCGAACATTGTGGGCCAATAGTCACCCAATTTCTTTATCTCAATTTTCATCTTTGGGCAGCCTGGTGTGCTCCAGCTGATCCCGCATGGACTTCTTGCATCACCTGTCCCGCCTCTGTTGAAGACAAGCAACGAAGTAGGACTTTCCTTCGGGTATCTGCCATTATTCGAACAATGTTCCGCTTCTCATCTCGTAAGAGTCTTTGACCCTCAGGAGTTTCATTCCCTGTTCTTTTTCTTTTGGAAGTTGCTGGTGTTGAAATCACTGTAGGAGATGTTCTCGCCAGTCGGGCTGCTGAATCTTGATGAGGGCATCCCTTGCCCCTCCACATTTTCTCCGGACTCGGATTGTTCGTCGGCAAGCGCCATTATGTTCCTCAAATGTTTGTGAGTCGAGTCATGTAATTTTCTTATTTTTTGAGTCTTAATCATGTAATTTTCCCTTTATTTGAGTCATGTACCTAGGTTAGTAGGTTATCTACCAATGTCCTAAGTCATTGTGTTGTTTAGATAGGCTATTGGGCCCATCTCATTGGGCTAGGCCCATGGACACCCCCTTCCCTTCGGTTATTAGTCATTGTGTCTTTTGTTAGGGTCCTTTGTGAAAAAGTCATGTGCCTATAAATAGGCCACCCCACTCCTCATATGTAACAATTTTGATGAATATTGAAGAAATCCCTTTCAAGTCTCTCATTACTCCACTTCTCTCTCTCTCTCTAGCTCTCCCTCTCTCTCTCCCCAAGGAAAGGGGCGAACCTCCCCTCTCTCCTCCCCCCCTCTCATTCAAATCCAACCCCCACCTACCTCCATTATTACCCCCACAACTTCCCACACCCTCCATTACTCTCCACCTAGTCCCAACAACCCTCCACCAATCCAAGCCCTACTTCCCAACCACCACCTACTTCCCTCCACTTCCCTAAGCACCTCCCCACCTCCCCAAGGCAGACACCACTTCTCCCAAGACCCCAAATTTGAATCTCCCACCCATCTCCCCTTCCCCCCTTGGTCGCACCCCTCCTCTCCCCTCAAGCCAAGTTCGCCCCCACCTTCCCTCCCACTCCCTCTCTCCCTTGTGCTCACCCCTTCCCACCACCATCTCTAGCAGACCAGCCCCCTCTCCAGCCCCACTTCGCCCTCCCCACCTCCATCTCCCTAGCCTTCACAACCCCTAAAACTTCTCTCATCTCCCTCCTTTAGCCATTAGACACCGTTCCCACCATTTGCTCTCTTGGCCATCCCCTTCCCCACACCTTCTTCTTCCCCTTAATCTGTCTCTATTTCAGGCAGCAGAACTACAGCGACTTGCAGAAGCAGCCACGACCGTCCCTCGGAGATTCAAGTGGCAAGGCCTACATCGCCGGAATCGTCTGCAAGTTATCTTTCCAACCAAGGTGGTTTCACCGGCTTCCGAGGTCGGAGCTGATCGGGGAAGCCGATCTCGTCCAACTGCGTCTGCTGTCCCAGTCTGCAGACCAGAAGCTGAAAGAAGAAGCTGCCACTGCCACGCCCACGTTCGTAGCTCGTCTCCTTGCCCCAGTTGCATCCGGCATGGTCTAGTTATTTAATTTTGAGTCCTATATAATTTTTATTTGAGTCATTTGATGTATTTTCCCCTTTATTTGAGTCATGTACCTAGGTTAACGAGTCATTTACCTAAGTTAAGTGGCATTAGATTGTTTAGAATGGTTATTGGGCCCAATTCTTTGGGCTAGGCCTAGGGGCGCCCCTACCCCCTTGGTCTTTGGTCATTGTAGTAAGAGTCAGGCACTTTTGTAGAAATGTGGGTTTCCTATATATAGGACCCCATTCCCCCCATTTCAACTTAATGAATCAATCAATGAAAAATTACCATTTTGTGAGTTCTATCTTTATTTTTATGGTGGAGTGAATCCATTAGTGAGGTGAGAAGCCTTAGGGAGAGAATCCCACCCATCCCTCTCTTAATCTCTCTCTTTCACTCCCCTTTCTCTCTCCTCCACACCCAATTTCAAAAATTTTCTCTCTCCTCCCTTCCCAACCACCACTCTCCCACCTACCCCCATTAAAGGCCACTCCCCTTCCCCACACATCCCATTACTCCACCCCCTAGTCCCAAGGGAGCATCCCCCAATCACTAAGCCACCCTCCAACCACCTCATCCCTTTCCCACGCACCCTTCCCTCTCCCCCATTCAACCCTCCACCTCCCAAGACCATTTGAATTTGAATGTCCCCTTCCCTCCATAGCCCAAAGTCGCCCAACTGCTTTCCCCATTGAGTAGGCCACCCCCATCCCCTTCCCTCCACTCCACTCTACCAAGAGCAGCCACCCCATCACCCTTCCTCCACCTTGGCTGAGAGCCTGCAGAGAACCAGTGGAGTGCAGCAGCGACCCCGTCTTCCCCCTGGCATCCCTGGAGGTCCAAGAGCTATCTTCGGAAGCGTCTGCCTGTCTTCTTTGTAACGGAAGTGGTTTCGTCGTCGTCCGAGCACTGTGCTGCCCGGGAGAGCCGTTCTCCCTCGACTGTGCGAAGCTCTCCTGACAGAGCACCTGAACGTGATTGGAAGCTCTACCACGACAAATCCAACGTGAATCAAGACAAGAGCCCTTCTGAAAAGTTTTTCCTCCTTCATGTCTACTTTCATAATCAAGAAGCGGAACTCCATTCGGCATCATGTAGCAGGAGTTATCAATTTTCTCCCTCAGCCACGCGGTTCTGCTTCCCACAGTCTGCACTGACCTGTCGTCATTCTTCAGAGTCCCCTGGTCTTCTCTTGTATCTTTTGGCTTCCCCGTCAGTTTTTCTGCGAAGAGGACTTGTCCACGGTGCCAACGACTCTGACGGTGCTCGATTCTGAGTTCGGAAGCTGTCGGGGCAACCTCTGTAACCTGCTGTTGGAAACCAGGAGCTGCCAGTCCGAGACTCTGCCTCCCTGTTAGTGCCTCCACCCAGACCAGCATCGACGACAGAAGAAATTAATAAAATTTGGACGACTTCCCCGGCCTACTACGAAGATTTTCCAGGTGGTTTCATCCCCAACAAAATTCGGTAGCAGTTGCAGCAGTCAATTCATCAGTCTCCTGTCAGCACCCATAGAACTGGGTAGAATCGGCAACCTCCCATCTTCGGTGTTCCCTTCTCAAATTTCCCTCCCCGCTTGGCCAGCTGAAGGCTCCTCCCTGTGTGGAGGTAGTGTTTGGATGTAACTATCATCTTCCCTTCCCCACGATCTCCCCCTTGCATGGGGTGTAGTGTTGTAATAGCTTAAACAGGTCAAGCTACCCCGTCGCGGCGTGTGGGGAACCGACGCTTCCCCGCTCGCCCTCGTCTCCGAGCGGGACCGGTTTCTTCAAACCGGTCGAGTGAGTGCTCCAAAACTTTGCTCTAATTCATGCTTGTTCTTTCAATATTAGTTCATAAACTCTTCTGGCCGTGACGAGAGCCCGATCCTTAAGCTCATTTGCTATAAGTGATCATCGTGGGAAGAGAGTGGAACCCGTGCCCTTTGGCACTTCGTCGGACCCTTGATTTGGGCAGCCATACCCTTGGGGAACCAAACCTTGGCCTTGCTGGCCCTCTACCAGCAAGGGCCCAGCCCACACAACCTCCCCTTGGCATTGCCAAGTTACCCCAGGTCTTAGTGAGCATCGGGTGAGCGGTTGCCATTATCGGTCCGTTTTGAATGCTTAATTGTGCTTGCTTGTTGAGTCCTAGGTTGTGTCACATCACAGACAGACCTTCTCAATATAAGTATATTTCTCCTCAGTTCTGACCAGTCTCTGACCGAGGTAATAGAGGGCTTGCTCTTTTCCTTCTTCATTATTCTGGGCCAGCATTGCCCCCAGGGAGTTATGTGTAGATGCTATATATAGTATCAATGGCCGTCCTTTCACCGGTGCGCCCAGCACTAGAGGAGTCTTCAGATAGTCTTTCAGCTTGTTGAAGGCTTTCTGGCAATCTTCATCCCAATAGAAGGGAACATCTTTCATCATCAGTTTGTGGAAAGGCTGGCATCGCCCTGACAAATTGGAAATGAAATGCCGGATATAAGCCAAGCGGCCCTGTAGTGATCTCAACTCGGAGAGGTTCCTTGGTGGAGGTAACTCCTGAATTGCTTTGATTTTTACGGGGTCTATCTCGATCCCCCGATATCATACAATGAAGCCTAAGAACTTCCTGCTCGACACTCCGAACGCACATTTCATGGGGTTCATTTTCAGCTCATGCTGCCTCAACCTCTGAAAAATAATCCGGAGGTCTTGCAGATGATCTTCTTTTCTTCTGGTTTTGACCACCAGATCATCTATGTAGCACTCGACCTTGTGGTAGAGCAACTCATCGAAGATTTTGGTCATTGCGCGCTGATAAGTTGCGCCAACATTCTTTAGTCCGAACGGCATCCTCTTATAATGATAAATGCCTTTAGGGGTCTGGAAAGTAGTATGGACCTGGTCATGTTCCGCGATCCAAATCTGGTTGTATCCGGATGACCCGTCCATGAATGACAGGGCCTCATGACCGGTTGTAGCATCGATCATGACTTCCGTTATTGGCACCGGAAAGTCATCTTTGGGGTAGGCTTTATTTAGATCTCGGAAGTTGACACATATCCGGATCTATCCATTCTTCTTTTTCACGGGGACGATATTCTCCAGCCATGTGGTGTACTGGTTTTCTTCAATAAATTCCACGTCAATGAGCTTCTCGACTTTAGTACAAATTTGAGTAATGAGTTCTGGCCTCATGCACCGCGGTGGTTACTTCACCGGCTCGGCCTCAGAGCTGATTGCCAACTCATGTTGTGAGATAGCGGGATTTAGACCGGGCATTTCTTTGTAAGTCCAGGCGAAGCAATCCCGGTACTCTTGCAACAGCTGGGTGTACAGCTCCTGTTCTTCTGGAGATAGTTGGGCACTGAGGAAGGTAGGCCTAGGGTCCTCCTCATTTCCCAAGTTGACTTCTATCAATTCATCGACTGTGGCTTGGCCTCCGTCTTCTATCTCCGGAGGTGCCGATTGGAGGTCAACGAAGTCTGGAATACCATCTTGAGGGTTGAGTACTTCGACTTCCTCGTCAGACACCACCAGAGCTTCTTAGGGATTCTCTGTTTCTTGTGCTAGCAGCTGCGCGAATTGTTCTATTAGCAAATCCACTGCCGTTGCAGCTCCCAAGGGTGAGGGAGCAGCTTCAATCTTTGTAGATGAGGTTACAGCCACGACAGGCTGGTAGTTGTTTATTGCCAGGCCTGGACAACATCCCAGTTTTGTAGCAGAAGTTGAGGAGGTCTCACCTTCTGGGGCAGTTGTATCTTCCGTAGAAGTGGCTTTTTCTTTCTTGGCAGCGTGTTCCTCTTGATCAGAGTCGACCGAGGCTTCCCTGATTGGCAGAAGGGGTGCTGAAGTTATCATCAGTAGGACTCTACTGGAGGGAGAAATTCCTGCTTCTTTAGTATCTTCTGCTTCACTGCTGCTAGGCATATCAAATTTGGCTTGAAGGGCCGCCTCTTCAGGGTAAACCTGCTCCCAGCATCGGCAGGGGACCGCAGTCTCTATTTCTTGATTTCTGGGTCGAGCCAGTTCAACATGCAAAGCTTCCGCCGGGTATTCATCAAAAGTTTCCCCCAGCGGGACATCTTCAGCAGGATAGAAGGCGAAGATGGTGTCCACCTCGTATCGCACACTGTAATAATATTCTTCCAGGGTGAAGCCCAACCCGGATGCTGAGAGACACGTCTCATTTCCTTATCCAGATTTACGGGATACCACATCTTCTGGAAAGCTTCCTTGCGCTTTTGAGACTGATCGGGGGGAATGTGTTGCTTCTGAAACATCCTGGCCATCCGATCAGTTGTGAATGCCAGACCCTTGACGGGAACCAACGGGTTGCTTATATCTTCGGGGAGGCTACAGTCTGTGTCTTCCCGACTAGGGTGCTCTTCAGCCGTATAGAACAGGCTGCTAGGTCCATCTTCCTGTGTCACCTCCCAAGTTCTGAAAGGCTCGACAGTAGGGTTGTCAAGGCCGGGAGTTGGCTTGGTGAGGCCATCTGGGATTTCAATATGATCATGCCACCGAGCGACCCGCACTTCATTAGGTTCAGGGTATAATGTTGGGGGTGTTGTTCTGCCCACGTCTCCGGATGCTGTGATATGGGAGAGCACCTTGGGCTTGACATATCCACGCGGCGGTGGTGGATACCAACTGCTGCCGGATGTGCTTCTCGATGCCCCCGCAGGGGTCTTAGCTTCAGAGGTCTTTTGAGAAGACCCTATATATAGGTTGGCATCCGCCAAATGACATTCAAACACCTCAAATGGGTGGGGGTCTACAAATATCATTTCCTCCTTCCCTTGGAGACTGTACTTGATGCATTGGTGGAGCGTGAAGGCCACCACCATATTTTCATGTAGCCATGGGCGGCCGAGCAGTGCCTTATACGAGGTGCGGGAGTCAATGACATGGAACTGCACCGTCGTAGTAAAATATGCTAAGGTGAGGGTGAACTCCGCCACCCCCATTGACACTTCACACTTTTGATTGAAGCCGGCAATACACATATCCCTGACTTTCTCGAGATGCACTTTAATGTGGTGCCTCTTGTATATTCTATAAGGTGGGATGTTGACCGCTGCACCGGGATCAATCAGAATCCTGTTCAGCTCCCTTCCATTCAGGTGCCCCTTCATATACAGCGGCCTGTTGTGGCTGATGGTGGGCAACAGCATATCGTCTAGAGTAAAGGTCATGCTAGCCTCCGGCATTGCTTCAGCCAGACATGTCTCAAAATGAGCAGGCGTTTGGAGAGCTGTAATAATTGCCTGTCGAGTCTCTTCACTCAAAGAAAGGATCTCCCAGATTATAAATCGAGCAGGGAGCTTCTTGAGTAGCTTCATTATTCGGCTCCCAGCTCGGACATTGGAGAGCTTCATCTCTTCAGCCCATCTGGACTTGGGGAAGTCTTGGTTTGCGGGCCCTGACGGACCTGCTTCATCTTCCTCAGATTTGGCGCCCTTCTGGCTAGTAGCGACTCCTGTGTGTTGTTTATTAGCTGCTGCGGGGCAAGCTCCATCTGTATTTGGATCTTCGGCAGATTGTGCTAGCTGCCGGGTGAACGCCCCTGGGTGTAGGGTTAGTCTCCTGACAAGGCTGCTTCCCCTTGGACATCTTCATGAATTCAAGAAATGAAGGGACCCCCTTGCCCCCGCTCTTGTTATATAGGCCTGACGGAGGAGGGATTTGGACTCCCTTGACCTTCAGCGGAGGTGTTTTGTAGGGTTGCTTCCCCCTGAATATGATGTTGTGGTTGGGTGGCGGCTGGAGCCCCCATTTTCGGCCCGACCGGGTGGCATGTGCAGCAGTTGCGGCCTCGGCCTTGCCTCCCCCAGCATGGGGTGTGAAGCAAATTTCCTGTTCTTCTTCCTCTCTGGATAGGTTGAAAAGTGCTGATAGAGTATTACAGGAGACAACCTGCACTTTATCGGCCTCAACAACTTTCCTTTTCTTCTTCTTTTGTTTCTTCTTCTTTTTTGCTTCTGCGGGCGGGTGCCCCCAGAACAGACTGCCCTCTCTGTCGGGTGCCGCTTCATCTATCTCCTCTTGTTCGAGTGAGAGCTGCTCTAGTTCTTGCCACGGGACGTGGTCCCGCACCAGCAAGGGCTTCAATTCGTGCTGCATGTATTCGTCCAGCCCCTCAATGAGGTTTTACAGTCGAAGGACCCCAGGATTGGTCTCCTTAACCACTGGCAGCGGAGTTTGTCTCCTCCGATTATGTGTAGGTATCATGACAGTTGTAGGTGAAGTGATCCATACGGGTGCTATCACCGGCGGAGCAGGCCGGGGTGTGACACCACGGATATGTGCCCCCTTTTTCGGGCGGGGTGCCCTCTTTTTCTTATGCTTCACAGGGACCTGCTGCCATCCCTGCTGTTCTTTCACGGGCTCCAAGAAATGAGCTTCATAGGTGCTTCGCGTGCTTGTTTCATAGATCTCCTCGGGCAGTGCCTGGCATATGGAGATCATGTTGACTCCTGCCCTCCTCCGAGGGGCTTCATGTGGCTGAGGAGGGTCCACTTTGTACTCACCCAGCTCGATCTCATTTTGATTCACCATCCCTTCAATGATGTCCTTGAAAATATAGCAGTCTTCGATTGGATGCCCCAACATCTGGTGGTAGGGGCAGAATCTGATAGGGTGCTATGCCCAGATACAGAGGGGGGGTGAATGTATCCCCTTCAGAAATAATGCTCAAATTAAAACACAGATGCTAGACGCAATCACAGAATAAAACTAATTCAATTAAACTCATGAGCAAACATATGGAGCGTGCCTAAGCAATCATCTAGCGAAAGTAAACACACAGACAAACCACTGCTCAAGAGATTTTTAGGTGGTTCGGTCACCAAGACCTACGTCCACCCCTCACTCCCAACCGGAGTGAGGCTTCCACTAGCATAAGCTAGAAAGCAGACTCAGTCTGCAAACAAGTTGCTGCCACATAGCTTGACCAGGGGAACAACCTCCCCTCTTCCTCCCAACCGGAGGGACACCCCAAGTGACTCCCAGCCACTTGGAAACCAGAGACACACAGTCTCTCTTCCTCTAGACCAGGAGGGAACACACCAGTGACTCCCCATCACCAGCAAACCAGAGGTCGCAGACCTCTCTTCCTCCAGACCAGGAGGGACCCCTGGACTTGCAACCCACAAGCCTGTTAGAATGTAAGGCCCGGATACAGAGGGGGGTGAATGTATCCCTCTACAAAAATAGCCTAATTAAAAACTCTAAAGCTCAGTTATGTGGAATTAAAACTATTGCAGAAATAAACTGAGGAAACTTAGAAGGATCAAAGCAAGACAACAACTCAAGAAGCCCTCAAACGACCCTAAGCAAGCATCAAAAGCGCAGCAATTAAGTGAACACAAAAGAAGATCAAACCACGAGGAACACCAGGATTTTTAGGTGGTACGGTCAACAGACCTACGTCCACCCTTCACTCCAAACCGGAGTGAGGCTTCCACTAGTAACACTAGCACAGCAGACTAAGTCTGCAACAACTGCTGCCAAATAGCTTGACCAGGGGAACAACCTCCCCTCTTCCTCCCAACCGGAGGGACACCCCAAGTGACTCCCAGCCACTTGGAAACCAGAGACACACGGTCTCTCTTCCTCCAGACCCGGAGGGAACCCCTGGACTTGCTACCCACAAGCCCAGAACCGGAGGACCAAACCTCCCTTCCTCCAAACCGGAGGGAACACACAAGTGACTTCCAGCCACTTGCAAACTAGAGGATGCAGACCTCTCTTCCTCCAGACCAGGAGGGACCCGACCTCAGTCCAGAGGACCGGAAGTACAAAGCTAACCAAATGAAAAAGGAAAAATAAGAAAGGAAAAATACACAGCGATCAGAAAGCTGTAAAGAAAGATAACACAGATGTGGCTCGCATGGAGCTGACTGGCCTGGATTTGATCCACGGTCCAGTAGACAGATCTTCAGGTAAGCTTCTCTTCCTCTTCTCTTCTCTCTCACTTTCTTTTTCTCTTAACCCTCACGAGCTCTCTAACTCTCTCTTTCTCTTCTTCTCCTTCTGCTCTTCTTCTCTTTCTTTTCTTCTTCTTTCGCAGGCTCTCTCTGTCTCTTCTCTTCTCTTCTTCTTCTTCTTTCTTACTTCTTCTTCTTCTCAACCTCTCTGTCTCACTGTCTCTCTTTCTTTTTCTTCTTCTGCTCTCTCGATCTGGCTCTTAGCTTTCTCTATCTCTTCTTTCTCTTCTGCACTTCTTCTCTTAGCTCTCGATGCTTCTACTTCAGTCACTCTCTACACCCGCTCACCCTTCTTCAGAGGAAGAAGACACATATATATAGCAGCAGCAGATTAGGGCGGTGTGTGCTCTCCACGATTCCCGCCCAAATGCTTCAGTCCACGTGGAGGCTCCTCTGCATCTCGGATCACATGCCAGATGCCAACCTCGTATCACGTGCCCACTCTTACAATAGAGCAAACTGGTTCGGATTTGATCCTGTAACCAGAATCCTTCTTCTTCTTCTTCTTTTTCTTCTTCTCCTGCAAAGAGATTAAAACCATTAATACTCAGGGTTCTATATATATATATATATATATATACCTGAAATAAGTCGGTTGACACTCAAGCTAAAGCTGCACGAGGTGTGTAGGAACAACAAAAGGTGCACTATACTGAGAACGACACGAGATACACACGATGACTACAGCACGAAATAAAGAGAGAATGACACGAGGTCAGATGAGAACAACACGGGGTGAGAAGGAAATAACACGAAGTGAAACGATAGAAAACACACGATCAGAGGAACCTTGGACGAAGATAGAAAGAAGCAACACGAAGACACAAACACGGAAACAACACAAGGACATTAAAAAAAAATGACTCGAATACGAGGATGACACGGACTGAAACCAACTCGAGGACGAAAACAGAACCCTAAACGAAGTGTGGTCACAAAGGAAAAGGACACGGGGTCTAGGAAAAACAACACGAAGACATAAGACAGGAACGGCACAACGACACGTAATAAAACAGTGAAAGCAGGAAAATGACTCGAGTAACTACAGTAAGTGACACGAAAACACAAGAGCAAAAATAAAAAGATGACTCGAGATGAGCAACTAAATACTGAAGAAACGACACGAGGTTCACATAAAAATGACTCGAAGTACATCAGAATAAATCGAGCTGCTTCAGTAACCAACACGAAGACAATCAACAAACATAGTTAGAACAACACGACGTACAAAAGGACAACACGAAGTGTAGTGAACACAAACAACACGAAGTAATAAAGGAACAGTACGGACATACAAGGTACTACCTCATAGCAGTTTTCCTGTTAATCATGGAAATTTCAAATGCATAACATTACGCCATATATCTGATTAGAATGACAATATTTAACATAGTGATGCTCATCATCAAAACACTAGGGAAGTCACAAACAAGAAAGTTGTGAACAACAAGGCATGTTGTACAGACTTCAATCAATATGCATCAGACGACTGTGTATGGACTTGAAGACCCTTAGCCAATGTATAGACTTCAAGTGGAGACCAATGTGTAGACTTCACGTGAAATCCCAATGTGCAGACTTGAACTATGCAAGCTATAATGTCGATGTATGACTTTGTGAATGTTCAGACTTGAATGCTCGACCAGTGTACAGACTTGCAGAGCCGACCCCAATGTATAGACTTGAAGAATTGAAGCCAATTTACAGACTTGTCGAATGGCTCAGCAATGTATAGACTTGATGAACTACAACCTGAACATATCAGCAGAGAAGCAATGCACAGAACAGAAATCAAGCACAAACCAATTTATCACAGCATGGCTCAAGCATACACATGCATTCTTCACAATTCAGACATGACACACTCATGCAATCTCCCACAGAATAGATCAGACATATTCAAGACAAAGTGGTGACTCATTCATGTTGCTATCAGTAAAACACCACATCATCAACAAAGCACAAGGGGCACAACAATCTCTCCCTTTTTGATGATGGCAACATAATGAGTCACACTGACTCATCAAACTATTCTCCCCCTTTGACATAATCAAAAAGAAGAGAAATGGTTTGATAGTCAAATGCAGCACATAAATGCAGCACATAAATGCAGAGAATGAGTCATGGTTCTTTAAAATGAAGATCTCCCTTATGACAATGAAACAGCTCTCCACCTATCAACATGCATGATTGACTACTCTCCCCTTAGATGTGAATAAACCATAACTCCCCCTGAAGCACAAGAATGGACTCTGGTTATGCATTAAATCAATCTGAAATCAGCCATTACAAAGAATCTGAATTCTGGTGAAAATACCACAGAATCAAAACTTATTGCAGAACAAGATGGAAGATTCCAACAGTGTGGAGAAAAATACATCTCAGAAATCAATCTGAAATCCACCACCATAAGGATTCTGAAGTTCAGAGGGCTGCAAGTGAACAAGGTAATAATGGGAGTGGCACCTCACATTTGTATGGTCAGAAAAAAATGCAGATGGAATCAGTCAGCTGATAAGAGAGGAGTTGACTATACAGTTTTTGTTGATCATGCACGAATCTGATCATGAGGGATTTGAATGCATTCATCACTTCAATAAGTCTTAAAAGATGTAGACTCTTCTATCATAAAGAGTTATGAAGTGGCAACTTAATCAATCTGATTTAATTTTGATGTATACCAACTTTGCCAAATTAAACTCAATACTCATATCTGAATGCAAGTTTTAATAAAAGTGAACCAAATAGTCAGAAAAACTAAAAAACAATTATCTTTTATCTTACACATATGATCTCAATAGCACCTTTGAAAAATACACAGGTTAGTACTGAAGTTAAACACTTTTTCAAGAACATGAGTTGACAGATTTTTCAAGATAATTTTATCTGAAGCACATTATATTTTTCCTGAGCAATTTAAGTTGATCAACACCTTTTTACATGAGGCACAACAAGTCTTAGTTGGAGTGACCCAGTTACTCAGTGTGATAACTGGCATTGCCTCTCACTTTGAGAGCAGAGTTAGCAATATGAGTGTCTTTTTACATGAGAAGACACCTTTATCAGAGGCCAGACTCCACAGCTACTCAACACAAATAAGCTATTGCTCTGTCAGGTTTTGTTTCACTAAATTTTTATCAGAGATAACTGTGGCAGCTCATGACATGAGTTACTTTATTTCATTTATAAAGAACTCAGTTTCTCAGTGACCGAGTCATTGCTCTGAATTCACAATTTTCCATTTAGTCAACTTTTTCAAGTTAATGTTTAACCACAACACTTACTCTATGTATCTCTACCAAAGCAACCTAGATTTCAAATATTTAGATATCATATGAGAGACTTTAAGGATTACATGACACAAGAGGTTAAAGTTTATTAAAACTCATCAACAGATATTTTCAATTCATTTAATTACAAAGCTGAGAATACATTCATCTTATATCAGTCTGATTCAGTGATAATTCTTAAGCCCATATGATAGGAGTTTCTACCAAAATCTCAGACTGAATTGCATGACATGCAGCTTAAGTTCCTCAGATCAGAACAATAAATTTGGCTGACCAATAACTCAATAATGGAGCCAAAATAGTCACACCAGCTAAGAGGTATATGAAGGAAGAGTACAAGCTGGTGGAAGAGTCAATCAGTAAGAGAGACTAAGGTTTAAAGCCACTAGCAGAGTCAATCACTCAATGCAGGTTTAAAGTCATTTCAGTCAGACAAAATGAGACACTCCTTCTTCAACAGATTGAGGATTAGCAGCCAAATTTTCAGATCCAAGAAGGTATGAACTCAAAATAGTCAATTAATGATTTGAAGGAGTGTAGAGTGTCAATTTCAAATAGAGACATCAAAATAATAATGCTCCCCCTTGTCTATATGCAGTGACTCACATAGACTCAACAAGCTCCCCCTAAATTGATGCAATTTATGCAAGATGATTATTCAAACGTCAGAGCATTCTTTATTCAGAGAGCATCATGCTAGAGCAATCAACTTTTCAAGATAATTCAATTTAGCACAGACAGATTATTATGATATGCATTGATCAAAAACAGTTGGACTCCCCCTGACTATATGCATGAAATGTATTGAAATCACATCACATGATATCAAATTTAACATTCAGATATGATTCATGCAAATTAGACAGAAGAAAAATTACTATAAGCATGATTGTTCAATTCATATTTCAGAAAAATTCAGTTTAGCACCAACAGATCAACATGATATGTAATACACTGCTCTATATGACTTGACCCATGGTATTGGGCGGAGGACTTGGTCTAAGGACCGACTCACACATGGCAGTAGCATCCAGACATACTCCATCTGCCCTCCAGCACTGTTCCATTTCATATACCATTATGGTCATGCAAATGACATATGCAGTGCAAAGCAATCTCATTTATTTAGTGCAAACAACAGCATGAGAAGAGCATCAAAAATTGACCAAGCAAAACAACAATTTCAGATAATGAAATTGAAACAGATTTCAGAACTGACCTGAATTGAGTCCTGGGGTTTTCTTTTTGAGTGCCTTGGTTAACCCCTTTTATTTCTCCCTCCAAGGCACACCTGCAAAGTATTTGATCATCTTGATCCTGCAGGGACCCAAGCAGCTTTGGGTCCTGCGTTAGCCCTGACAGGTTTTCTAAACATTTTCATAGCAACATTATCATCAAATTTCATCAGTGAACAGTCATCCTTAGAATGTCCAAATTTTCCACAGTATCTACATGAAATGGCTGGTGTTTGATTCTTATGATGCATATTAACAGCAGGGTGATGTTTATAAACATGTTCATAAGATTTTCTGTTATATGCATGAGCAGTTTGATGCTTGTTCTTAACCATCCAACATTCAGCAGATTTATGGCCTGGCTTCCCACAGTTATAGCATGAAATTTTCACATAAGGTTTTGCAGGGAATTTGACAAAATGGGGTTTAACATAGTTCTTTTGAACATACCAACAGACCTTGACTGTATGCCCATTTTTCCCACAGTGGGAGCATGCAAAAGAATTTCTTCTATGAAAACTATTTTTACCCCAAGTGAATCTAAACCAGCACTCAGCAGCCTTGTGCCCAGGCTTATTGCGGCTGAAACACACAATGTGCTGATTAGAATTGTGTTTATATCCATATGGACCATGAACATGAATGGGAGACTTGGCATGCTGTTTATTGTCTTCTGTCATGATTAAACATTCACTCATGAGATGACCATGCTTCCCACAATAATAACATGAGGCAACAGGCTTCCTAGCAACATGGTTTCTATCAAAAGAGTTTCTAGAATGTAAAGTTCCACTAGCATGCTCACCCTTTAGCATCAATCCATAATCCTCCATTATGTGACCTCCTTTCCCACAATAATAACATGAACCCTTTTTAATGTGAGTGTGTGAGAGATCATGTGAATTGTGTGTAGCCTTCTTTATAGTAACATGAGTGTCTTTATCCTTCTTCTGTGAAGTTTCACCCTTTTTCAGTTTTTGCTTTTGTTCCACAGTTTTGGGTTTCACAGTGGATTTTTGTGCAGTGAATTTGAAGACAGAAGGAGCAGAGGTTGTATTCTGATTGGTGGCTTTGACAAAAACAGTAGATGTTTCATTCCCATTACTCCTTTTATTTGTCGGACTATAGCCCAGTCCCTTTCTCTCAAGATTATCACTCTTTCCAAGAAGCTTATTCAGATTGTCCTTACCTTTGACAAATTTTGATTTAGAATTTTTCAAATCTTTAATCTCAAAATTCAAATCAGCAATTTTAGCTTCATATTGGACAGATCTGTTTCACAGGAAATGACTTGTTGATGCAAGGCATCATTCAGACTCTTGAGTTTTTCAACTTCCTGTTTTAGTTTTGTTTCATTGTCAGCTTCAGATAGGGACTTATAAAGATCATCAACTTCTTGTTGAAGGGATGTGATAGTAAGCTCATATCCAGCCATTTTTTGTTCACTACAACTGACATTTCCATTTAACATTAAGTTGATGGTTTTCAGACTCTCAATTTCTTGTTCAACATTCATCAACCTATCAGAATTATCCACACTCACACACTTGCCTTTTTCCATTGTCATTAGCCTATCTATCAGCTGGGTGTTTAGATGTTTCAACTCATTGATTTCCTCTTCCAGTTTACTGTTCTGCTCTAGGAGATTAGCATCAAGCACCCATTCATCTGAGAGAGACTGACATTCATGAAACATTTCCTGTTGTTTTTCAGAATCTTTCTATAATTCTATGTTTACAGATTTTATGGCATTAAGCTTTTCAATCAGCAATTTGTTCTCCTGTCTAAGTTTCTCTGATTTTTCATCATTTTTATTGGAGCACTCTTTAAGAGAATCATTTTCAGATTTCAGCTTGTTTAATTCAGACTTAACACATTCAATTTCTTTCAGCAAACCCTTGCTCTGAATAGAATCATGACTAGCTAGACTAAGCTTCTTTTCAAGTTCAGAGATTTCTTTCACATGATCTTGATTCTCAGTTTTGAATAATGAAATTTGTTTCTTCAACATTAGAAGATCAGACATACAGGCATCATGAATATTTTTCAATTTAACACAATTTCTACAAGGAGAACTTGAACTATCTAAACCAGTACCCTTCTTCAATTTTTTATACTGTTTTCTTAACAGTTCATGAGATTCAAATAATTCAGCATATGCATTCTCTCAATCTTCTAGAGAAAAATTCTCGAAGAGATTTACCTCATCATCATCATCTTCTTCAGTCTGACTGCTGCCTTGATTGCTGCCACTTGGATTACTTCTGTTAGACATCATGCAGCTGTCCTCGTTTACCCTGTGAAATTGCTTCAGCCTATCCAAGATGTCCTTTGCTGAGCTGCAATTATGAAGACAAGACCATAAGGCTCTGTCAGTAGCTGCTTTCAACAGGTTAAAGGCTTTCTGATTTTCTTCATCCTTTGATCTGTGTCTGTCGGTCCATTTAGACACTTTCGTTGGTAGGGTGTGAGGACCTTGTGAAATTAATTTCCACAAATCAGGATTAGCAGAATTGACATAAGCATGTAAAGCAGTGTACCACTGACTGAAATCAGAACCACTAAAGATGGGTGGAAGAGCCATTGAAAAACAAATAGCGAGTAAGTTTGAGGCAACATGAATATTTATGCACTTAAGACTGCAAGATCGAATCTGCAGGTCGCTGGACCTTGTATGCAGACACCGCTCTGATACCAATTGTTAGAATGTAAGGCCCGATACAGAGGGGGGGTGAATGTATTCCTCTACAAAAATAGCCTAATTAAAAACTCTAAAGCTCAGTTATGCGGAATTAAAACTATTGCAGAAATAAATTGAGGAAACTTAGAAGGATCAAAGCAAGACAACAACTCAAGAAGCCCTCAAACGACCCTAAGCAAGCATCAAAAGCGCAGCAATTAAGTGAACATATAAGAAGATCAAACCACGAGGAACACCAAGATTTTTAGGTGGTTCGGTCAACAGACCTACGTCCACCCCTCACTCCAAACCGGAGTGAGGCTTCCACTAGTAACACTAGCACAGCAGACTCAGTCTGCAACAACTGCTGCCAAACAGCTTGACCAAGGGAATAACCTCCCCTCTTCCTCCCAACCGGAGGGACACCCCAAGTGACTCCCAGCCACTTGGAAACCAGAGACACACGGTCTCTCTTCCTCCAGACCCGGAGGGAACCCCGGGACTTGCTACCCACAAGCCCAGAACCGGAGGACCAAACCTCCCTTCCTCTAAACCGGAGGGAACACACAAGTGACTTCCAGCCACTTGCAAACTAGAGGTCATAGACCTTCCTCCAGACCAGGAGGGACCCGACCTCAGTCCAAGGGATCGGAAGTACAAAGCTAACCAAATGAAAAAGGGAAAATAAGAAAGAAAAAATACACAGCGATCAGAAAGCTGTAAAGAAAGATAACACAGATGTGGCTCGCATGGAGCTGACTGGCCTGGATTTGATCCACGGTCCAGTAGACAGATCTTCAGGTAAGCTTCTCTTCCTCTTCTCTTCTCTCTCACTTTCTTTTTCTCTTAACCCTCACGAGCTCTCTAACTCTCTCTTTCTCTTCTTCTCCTTCTGCTCTTCTTCTCTTTCTTTTCTTCTTCTTTCGCAGGCTCTCTCTGTCTCTTCTCTTCTCTTCTTCTTCTTCTTTCTTACTTCTTCTTCTTCTCAACCTCTCTATCTCACTGTCTCTCTTTCTTTTTCTTCTTCTGCTCTCTTGATCTGGCTCTTAGCTTTCTCTATCTCTTCTTTCTCTTCTGCACTTCTTCTCTTAACTCTGGATGCTTCTACTTCAGTCACTCTCTACACCCGCTCACCCTTCTTCAGAGGAAGAAGACACATATATATAGCAGCAGCAGATTAGGGCGGTGTGTGCTCTCCACAATTCCCGCCCAAATGCTTCAGTCCACGTGGAGGCTCCTCTGCATCTCGGATCACGTGCTAGATGCCAGCCTCGTATCACGTGCCCACTCTTACAATAGAGTAAACTGGTTCGGATTTGATCCTGTAACTAGAATCCTTCTTCTTCTTCTTTTTCTTCTTCTCCTGCAAAGAGATTAAAACCATTAATACTCAGGGTTCTCTCTCTCTATATATATACCTAAAATAAGTCGGTTGACACTCAAGCTAAAGTTGCACGAGGTGTGTAGGAACAACAAAAGGTGCACTATACTGAGAACGACACGAGATACACACGATGACTACAGCACGAAATAAAGAGAGAATGACACGAGGTCAGATGAGAACAACACGGGGTGAGAAGGAAATAACATGAAGTGAAACGATAGAAAACACACGATCAGAGGAACCTTGGACGAAGATAGAAAGAAGCAACACGAAGACACAAACACGGAAACAACACAAGGACATAAAAAAAAATGACTCGAATACGAGAACGACACGGACTGAAACCAACTCGAGGATGAAAACAGAACCCTACACGAAGTGTGGTCACAAAGCAAAAGGACACGGGGTCTAGGAAAAACAACACGAAGACATAAGACTGGAACGGCACAACGACACGTAATAAAACAGTGAAAGCAGGAAAACGACCCGAGTAACTACAGTAAATGACACGAAAACACAAGAGCAAAAATAAAAAGATGACTCGAGATGAGCAACTAAATACTGAAGAAACGACACGAGGTTCACAGAAAAATGACTCGAAGTACATCAGAACAAATCCAGCTGCTTCAGTAACCAGCACGAAGACAATCAACAAACATAGTTAGAACAACACGACGTACAAAAGGACAACACGAAGTGTAGTGAACACAAACAACACGAAGTGAGAAAGGAACAGTACGGACATACAAGGTACTACCTCATAGCAGTTTTCCTGTTAATCATGGAAATTTCAAATGCATAACATTACGGCAGATATCTGATTAGAATGACAATATTTAACATAGTGATGCTCATCATCAAAACACTAGGGAAGTCACAAACAAGAAAGCTGTGAACAACAAGGCATGTTGTACAGACTTCAATCAATATGCATCAGACGACTGTGTATGGACTTGAAGACCCTTAGCCAATGTATAGACTTCAAGTTGAGACCAATGTGTAGACTTCACGTGAAATCCTAATGTGCAGACTTGAACTATGCAAGCTATAATGTCGATGTATGGACTTTGTGAATGTTCAGACTTGAATGCTCGACCAGTGTACAGACTTGCAGAGCCGACCCCAATGTATAGACTTGAAGAATTGAAGCTAATTTACAGACTTGTCGAATGACTCAGCAATGTATAGACTTGATGAACTACAACCTGAACATATCAGCAGAGAAGTAATGCACAGAACAGAAATCAAGCACAAACCAATTTATCATAGCATGGCTCAAGCATACACATGCATTCTTCACAATTCAGACATGGCACACTCATGCAATCTCCCACAGAATAGATCAGACATATTCAAGACAATGTGGTGACTCATTCATGTTGCTATCATTAAAACACCACATCATCAACAAAGCACAAGGGGCACAACAAAGCCCAAAATCGGAGATCAGATCTTCCTTCTCCTGAGTCCACAGGAGGAACCCGACCTCACTACTGAGAATCAGAAGAATAATAGTAGCCTGAGTAACAAAAGGAAAAATAAGAAAACATAAAAAGCACATCGACAAAAGCTAGAAATGAAACACAAGAAATATAGCTCTCAATGAGCATAGTCGTTCTGGATTTGATCCACGAACAGACTGAACAGATCTTCAATAGAACTCTCTCCTCTCTTCCTTTCTTCCTCTTCTTTCTTCTTCTCAGCTCACGCAATCTTTCTCTCCTTCTTCTGCTGCTCTCACTCTCTATCTTCACTCTTCTTTCTTCTTCTTCTGCTTCTCTTCTCACAGTCTCGATCAACCCTCTTCTTTGCTCGTCATTTCTTCCGTGGACGAAGGCTTCTTTTTATATCATCTTCAGCAGGTGCTAGGGCGTGTGTCCTTCAGGTTCTCGCCCAAGGAGCACCTCGGATCACGTGCTAGAAATCATCCTCGGATCATGCGCCCAGTCATTAACCTGAGTCATCTGCAGACAGAGACAAGATGAAATGAAACGAATTAGTTAGTTCAGATTTATAACAACGAGTGTATATACTTTAGAACTGTAAATGAGTAAGTGTGTACATTGAGGGAGTGTATAGACTTGTGAGTCTTCATGCGACCTCAGTGTATAGACTAGCTGAATAATACATTATCATAACAAGGGGAATGTGTGGACTTCTGTGAAATGTATGAAGCCATCAAGTGTATAGACTTAGGGACATCAGTTAGGCAAGTGTGTACATCGTGAGGGAGTGTATAGACTTAGCGAACTGATGCATGAACAGTGCGGTGTGTAGACATGTGAAGCATAACTGTATGCAGTGTATAGACTTCAATGAATGCAATGCATGCATGATGATGCAATGTATAGACTATGAAGATGGACTATTGCATTGTACAGACTATGTGAAGACAAAGCTGTAGCGATGTAAAGACTTCATGAATCAGAGCTGAAGCAGTGTATAGAGTTGCTGAAGTGTAATACAATGTGCAGACATTATTCAATGTATGGACTTTACAATGCAAACAGCAATGTATATACATTTCAATCGACAGGCAGACAATGAACAGACTTGCTCAGCCTGAAGCAATGTGTAGACTTCAGCTCAAAGCCAATGTTTGGACTTCAAAGTATGCAATTTACAGACTCTGAAGAATAGTAGCCAGTGTATGGACTTAGGCAGGCTTCAACTCAATGAAAGCACGATGTACAGACTTGAATTCAAGTGATGCACAGTGTACAGACTTCATATGTGAAGCAGCCGATGTACAGACTTAAGTAATATGAAGACTTGACAGACAACTAACGATGTATAGACTTCAAGTGTGAAGACGTTGTGAATGCAAATGCAATGTACAGACTTCACATATGCATGAGACTCTAAGAGAGATGGGCGCTGTATAGACTTCACCAGACTTCACTCGATGTACAGACAATTTCATCAGTTGAAGAGGCAACAATATAAAACACTGAGATAATGTCAGTGCGTCGACTCCACGCTATTGCAGCGTCAACTCATCAGAATAAAAAGCAGAGATATTCAATGTATGGACTTGCCAAAAGAAACTCTATACATACTAGATCAAAGCAAAGCAGTTGGCTGTATGGACTTCCAGTGTGTAGACATGCCAAAGACAACTGGTCGATGTACAGACTTGAACAAGGTAAAGTCTGTACAGACTTGGAGGTTCACAGTGTGTAGACTTTGGCACAAGAGACGGCTGTACAGACTTTAGCTCAACAGCGATGTATAGAGTTTTGAAAGCTTGAACGACGAAGCATGATGTACAGACTTTGAGCGTTGTATAGACTTTGCGAAGCGCATGCCTTGGCTGTACAGACTTCAGACTTGAACGTGTGATGTGAATGATGTATACACTTGGAGGCCCTTGAAGGGTGTACACACTTGAAGAACCGAAGGCAATGTAGAGACTTGACGAATGGCTCAGCAATGTGTAGACTTGGTGAGCTTCAGAGCAGAATGTGCAGACTTTACCACTGTATAGACTTGAAGTTCTGAACGTAGGTAAAGGCTGGGATTGTATAGACTTGCACAGTGCTACCAATGTATAGACTTCCAATGAATGCAACCGCTGTAGAGACTTGCTCAAACAGACCGATGTATAGACTTGCCAACGAGAGGGTTGTACAGGCTTGAGCAACGCAAAGGCAATCGGATGTATAGACTTGGGCTGTACATACTCGGAAGGCTTGAAGTCGATGTACAGACTTGGAAACCGATTGGCAAAGGCTGATGTATAGACTTGAAGGTTCACAGGATGTATAGACTTCAAATTCAACAGAAGACTCTGTATGGACTTTGAAGATGGAAGCGATGTACAGACTTGGGGTTCCTTGAAGGATGTATAGACTCTGAAGAAATGAGGCGATGTGCAGACTTGGCGCCTTGAAGGATGTATAGACTTCAGTTGAGCAAGATACAATGCCGTTGTATGGACTTGATCTTCAAGGAATGGCTGTACAGACTTTGAAGGCTTTGGCGGAGGATGTACAGACTTGGAATATGAAAACCAATGTATGGACTTCAGGTGAAGACCAATGTACATACTTTGAATATGAAGATCAATGTATGGACTTGGAAGATGAAGGGCGATGTGTAGACTTTGGGGTTCAACTGGGTGTACATACTTGGAAGATTGAAGGCGATGTGTAGACTCTGAAATGAACGGGAGAATGTATAGACATGACCCCTTGAAAGGATGTATAGACTTCAGATGCAAGCTTTAGTGTTGTTGTATGGACTTGAAAAACAAAGGGTGCGTCGATCCATCAGAAGGGAGCGTCGACCCATCACTGTCCAGACTATGCATGAGACGGTGAGCCATGTGCAGACTTTGAAGCTTGACAAAGACACAGGATGTACAGACTTGACATGCCTACTGAAGGCGATGTACATACTTGCTGCGTGATGCTGATGTGCAGACTTATGTAAGTGTATGCAGTGTATAGACTACACTCATATGGGGAGTCGACCCATCTAGAAAGGGGGGTCGACCCACACTAAGCTGACTGTGATGATGCAAGGATGTTTAGCCTGAACAGAATTCCACAAGCAGAGTGAAGCAACTGATGAATGTGTATATGAATGCTTCATGCAGCAGATAACATGGCTGAACATCAAATATGCAATGCTTTTAGACCTGATAAACCAACAGAACAGCAGACTGACTGAACATATGAAGATGACTCATACAACAAGATGACTCACAGTGATTAACTCACAACAAAAATCAATCATCAAATGATTAAATCACATCAAAGCCAATCATCAAAACCCCAGGGGCACAACAATCCCCCCCTGTTTGATGATGGCAACACTACACTGTGAGTAATTCTGATGACACAAACAACACAAACTATTCTCCCCCTTTGACTTCATCAAAAAGAAAATAGTTTGAGAAGTTAAAGCATGTTTAAAAATTCAATCAATTTCTCCCCCTTTCAATAAACATGATGAACCATGGAGAGGTATGAATTCAGAAATGCAGATGCAACTTGAAGTGCAATACCTCCCCCTAATCATATGAATGGAAAGACACAATTGTTACCAATTGATATGCACATGATTCAATATTACAAGGAAGCTTCCCCTGAGTAGATGCCAATTGATATGCATCTGTTGCATTTCTCCCAATTGATATGGGTGAGAGGGAGACCACAGTGGAATTCAAGGACAGTGAGCAGAAGAGTTTCAAATAACAGATTTTCAAAGAGGCTCCAAGCACAAGAAGTGCAACAAGATTTTCAAGGAGATATCAATCTCATAAATCCAAAACATAATTTTTCAAAGTCTTCCATTATAAGGGCTTATGAATGAAGTGTATTGATCAGCATGGTTTAAACATGATGTATGCAGAGTTTATCAATAAAATTCTGTATTGATATCTAAAACCATGGTTTAATAAAAATGAACCAAGCCCTCATTTTTATCTTGATTAACCTCCCTTTCTCTTACATAATCAAATTTATTGACTTCAATCAGAATTACATGCACTAGAATTGAGATCAAGCATTTATGAAGTCATGTGAATTTGTCTAGGGTTGTAGCAATTTGATTTTAGCATCAATATTTCAATTTGTTCAACAATTTTCATGCTACAAATTTTACGAGCACTCTAGTTCAGTGCACACCTTGTAACTAGAGGATATACCTTGATCAGAGGCCAATATCCCTAAGCACTTAGTGTGACTCACAGTCATGCTTTATATAAACAGAGATAGCATTTACACATCATGACACACTTCAAATCATTTCTTGATGAGTGAGTTGTATTTCTTAGTGTGCATGTCATTGCTCTGCCTGATTAACATTCATCTTAAGCAGAGTTAACTATGGCACCTCATGACACAGTCCTTTGGACATGTGTTTTTCAGTGACCAAAGTCATTGCTCTGACAGATATTACCCTTTAGACATTTCAGAGAAATTCATTTGCTTCAAAACAATACTAACTTCAGGTACTTAATCAATTAAAGCCATGTATTCAATAGTGCGGATTTCAGAAGATTTTACAAGACACATCATGAAACAGTTGGTTAAAGTTTATTAAACATGTTTCAGATATTTTTAAGAAATTTTAAAGTCAAACTCAATGAATACATTAAACTTAAACCAGCTGAGTTATTTCAGTCATTCATAAAATTGTATAATAGAAGATTCCTAGTTCAAAAGTTTTTAGATTTATGATTGAGATAGTCCCATTGAAATCTTCATGAGAGATTGATAGAATTTAGAAATCAAATGATAGAGGAGATTTTGAAACCCATTGTTTTCAAATTATGATCAAGGTTTGTCAACAAAGTCAATAAGAAAGGATATGCAATGAATTCTCACATGAGCATGTATTTGACAACCTACATGCAATGCATTGACTCCCCCTGACAATATGCATTCAGTCACTGTTTTTGGTATTTTACAATGAAATGCAATGCAATTAACTCCATGTATGCAAAGACATGCAAAGAGTCAACATTGAATGCTATGCAAAGACATGCAATTAATTCCCCCTGAAAACATACAATGTTTTGCACTGAAGGCTGAACATATGACAATGTGACTTATGCTCAATCAGACTGCCCTATTAAGTAAAGTGACCCATGGTACCAGGCGGAGCACTTGATCTTAAAGACCACCTCACACATAGCAAGAATCTCCAGACAGATTTCCCTACCTTTTGGTAGCTTACCATTTATATAGCATAGAGGTCAATCCTGATAATTCAACATGCAATCCTATATGCAATCCAGATTTTCAGTGAGTTATGCAACAGACAAATTTCAAACCACATTCATATGCAGTTCAGATTTTTCAAAAATTTCAGAATGTAATTTGTTTTCAGAGATTATGCATAACAACAATTATCAAACAGTTGCAATTGGCATATGTATGCATCAGATGCAGACAATCCTTTTTAATCTGATATTTACACAGAACACTCAGCAAGTGTATGATCTGAAAATGATGCAAATGGCAGATGATGAATGAAAATGCAAAAATAGATTTAACTTGCTATGTATTAAAACTAAAAATAAGAAGAGCAAGAAGTTTACCTGAAAAGTTCAGGAAGGGGTTTTCATTCTTGAGTGCCTTGGATTAATCCCCTCTTTATTAATCAACTTCCAAGGCACACCTGCAAGTTAGCAACCTATTTTGCACAAATAGGTACCCAAGAAGTCTTGGGTCCTGAATTGACAATATCACTCCTAGCAGGTTTTCTCAGCACATTTTTAACTTGATGATCATTAAATTTCATCAGAGGATGACCATCCATCAAATATCCAGATTTACCATAA
Organism: Amorphophallus konjac; assembly: GCA_022559845.1. Classification (NCBI taxonomy): domain Eukaryota; kingdom Viridiplantae; phylum Streptophyta; class Magnoliopsida; order Alismatales; family Araceae; genus Amorphophallus; species Amorphophallus konjac. The sequence goes on along the minus strand of CM040126.1, from coordinate 252,918,733 downwards.
TGATGGCAAGAAGCAGCAGTTTTCAGATCTAATTTATGCACATTCTTATGAATATGAATTTTATGTGCAATGACATGGAAATTTCTGTTATTTGCATCACCAAACTATTTTCCATAATCAAAACATTCAAAGTTTTTCTTTTTAAAAACAACTTTGTTCTTTCTGAGAGCATTTGTACTTGCAGGGAATTTAAACCTTTCAGAGATGAAATTTTTCCCTTGAGCATGCCAACAGTCCTTGACTGTGTGGCCATGCTTTCCACAGTGAGAGCAATTGAGAGAATTTCTTCTATAAGAACCTGACCAGCATTCAGAGGCCTTGTGACCCCTTTTGTTGCAGTTAAAACAGATGAGGTGCTGGTTCTTTGAACAGATTTGTTCATATTAAAAACATGCTGATTTGAAAAGTATTTTGTATGATTTGAACATGATTTTTCCTTACCACTCGCAAACCAGCACTGAGCAGTAGTGTGTCCTACTTTATCACAATTAGAACATGTGGCATTCTTTTTCTGACCAGACACAGATTTTCTAGCATGTTTTTTGTCATCTTGTTTCATCACAAAATAGTTACTCATAAATTGTCCATGCCGACCATAATAATGACAGGAGCCATTTGATTTCTTTAAAACGTGGCATTTATCAGATGAGTTTTTAGCATGCAGACTGTTCCTTTGAGTTTTTGATGTTTTATAATTTTCATTTTGTTTTTCTATTTTCTTAGCCTTGTACTGAGGTGGTGATGAAGTAGAAGGCTTTTCCTGTTCAGATGATTTAACGAAAATAGTTTTCAGCTTGTATCCATCAACCTTTTTTGACTTTTCAATTTGTTTTTCGGTTCTCTGAACAGTAGACTGAGAAACATGTGGCTTCTGAGAAGTGTGAGAGGTAGAGCTAGGAACAAAGGATGTATGAATTTTATCTTCAAAATTCTTTTTATTTATAGGGTTATAGCCTAACCCCTCCTTTTGAAAATTGACTTTTACTCCCAGCAGTTTGTTCAGATTATCTTGCCCACTAACAAATTTAGACAAGGAGTTTTTTAAATCTTGAATTTCATTTTCTTGAGAGGAAATGTGTAACTCATAACTGGCAATCTCTTGCTCACTACAATTCATAACTTCATTCAAAACTTTATTAGCTATTTTGTAATTTTCAATTTCTTGTTCCAGATTGCTCAGTTTTTCAGGGTCTTCAATACAAACACTTTTTCCTCATTCTAAGGCTAGCAGTCTCTCAGACATAGTGGAGTTCAGCATTTTTAACTTCTCATTTTCTTCCTTAAGCTTATCATTTTGAACCAATTCATTTATTAGAAGCTGATCTTCTGAATTGACTTCATAATTTCTTCCACCCCCAAATTCCTTCAATTCTTTTTGTTGTTTCTCCAGATCTTTCTGTAACTCTATATTTACAGATTTTATGGCATTCAATTTCTCAGCAAACAGATTCTTCTCTTGCTCAAGTTTCTCACATTTTCCTTCACTCTCTTTAACAGTTTGTTTCAGAGAGTCATTTTCAGATTCTAGCCTCCTTAGTTCAGACTTAACACATTCAAATTTTTCCAGCAAATTCTTACTCTAACCAGAATCATTACAAGTTAGGCTAAGCTTCTTCTCAAGTTCAGAGATCTCTTTTACATGATCTTGATTCTCAATCTTCAGTATCGAAATTTGCTTTTTCAACATTTGAATATCAGACACAAAAGCATCATGAACATTTTTCAGTTCAGCATAGTTTTTACATGGAGAATTGAAACTGTCTGACCTACTATTCTTCTTCAATTTTTTGTATTATTTTCTTAACTGTTCATGAGACTCTAATAATTCAGCATATGAATTCTCCCAGTCATCTAAGGTATAGTTCTCAAAGAGATTTACCTCATCATCATTATCGTCTTCATTCTGATTGCTGCCTTTATCGCTGCCACTTTGATTACTTCTGTTGGCCATCATGCAGCTGTCCTCATTTCTCTTCTGAGTTCGCTTCAGCATGTCCAGAATATCTTTAGCAAAGCTGCAATCTAAAAAACATGAATGAAAAGCTCTATCAGTAGCTGCCTTCATTAGATTTATAGCTATCTGATTCTCTTTATGTATTGATTTATGAATGTTAGTCCATTTGGACTTTTTCTTTGGTAGTTCATGAGGGCCGTGTGAAATCACTTTCCACAGGTCTGGATTAACAGATTTAGCATAATTTTTCAGACTAGCAAACCATACACTAAAATTGGAACCGTTGAAAACTGGTGGTTCACCCATGGAAACAAACAGATATAATGCAACAGGAATATTGATGCACCAAAAGCAAATAAGCACCTAAGACTGCAGGATCGGATCTGCAGGTCGCTGGACCTTCTATGCAGACACCTCTCTGATACCAATTGATAGGGTGCTATGCCCGGATACAAAGGGGGGGGTGAATGTATACCCTTCAGAAATAATGCCCAAATTAAAACACAGATGCTAGACGCAATCACAGAATAAAACTAATTCAATTAAACTCATGAGCAAACACACGGAGCGCGCCTAAGCAATCATCTAGCGGAAGCAAACACATAGACAAACCACTGCTCAAGAGATTTTTAGGTGGTTCGGTCACCAAGACCTACGTCCACCCCTCACTCCCAACCGGAGTGAGGCTTCAACTAGCACAAGCTAGAAAGCAGACTCAGTCTGCAAACAAGTTGCTGCCACACAGCTTGACCAGGGGAACAACCTCCCCTCTTCCTCCCAATCGGAGGGACACCCCAAGTGACTCCCAGCCGCTTGGAAACCAGAGACAGACAGTCTATCTTCCTCCAGACCAGGAGGGAACACACCAGTGACTCCCCGTCACCAGAAAACCAGAGGTCGCAGACCTCTCTTCCTCCAGACCAGGAGGGACCCCTGGACTTGCAACCCACAAGCCCAGAACCGGAGATCAGATCTCCCTTCTCCTGAGTCCACAGGAGGAACCCGACCTCACTACTGAGAATCGGAAGAACAATAGTAGCCTGAGTAACAAAAGGAAAAATAAGAAAACATAAAAAGCACATCGACAAAAGTTGGAAATGAAACACAAGAAATATAGCTCTCAATGAGCATAGTTGTAGCAACCCTGGTAAAATAAAGACTTTAAGGTTAAATATGATAAAGAGCCTAAATGAGTAATAATAAACCAAAAATATAAATAACGCCTTGGGTCAAGGCGCGACTTCGAAAAGAAACGCCTTTACATAAGGCGTTAATTTTAAAAAGGACGCCAACACCAAAGGGCGTCAATTCCCAAACGGTCGAAAATAAATAAAGGGCAAGTATAAGTGACGCCCTCTACATGGGCGCGTTTCGCATAAGAAATGACGCTTGACAAGGCGTCAATTCAAATTAACGCCATCGCTTAAGACATTAATTCAGTTCGAGTTTCGTTCGACCCAGGAGACCATCCAGGGCAAGTTCTGGATAACTACGACAAAGATGGAATATGGTAAGGACTCTATCATGGAAGTATTACTTCCAATACAACTCTAACCCTATTAGGATCCCCAAAATCCTATAAATATCTTGCTACTCGACCCAGACCGCTGTTTGGAGTTCTATGTTGCTGTTGTCGTCAGTGAAGAACCAGTAATGTTCTTCCTCTTTTTCTTTTACCTTAGGTTATATGATTAATGATCTTCATTATTTCTTTTGTAGGAAGTCTGCAGTAACTCTCTGTCGAAGTGAAGAACGTGAGGTTCTTCACCCTCTTCTTCTTCCTCTTCTGGTGATCAGAAGACTCTGTTAAAAACATAGTATCGTTTGTCTTCACGAATCTTCATGTTTCTTCTTCCAGATCTTAATCAAGGTAGGTTTTCTCAAGAACGTAGCCCAAACTGGCTTAATATCTTTAATAATATCATCGATCCTCCATGCATATAGTTTTATTGTGGTTTCAACTGTTTCTATGCAATTTTCAAAGCAACGCCCTTGACCAGGGCGCTAATTTAAAATAAGCGACCCACACCAGGGCGCTAATTCTTGTTTTGACGCCCTACCTAGGAGTCGTCAATTTCATATAAATTGATAATTAACCATGTTTAAAATTCTATATCTATGAAACCATGAACCTAATCTAATGCATGTTCATCCTGATTGAATCCTGCTATTTTTCTGGTCCTGACCATGTACCTATTTCTTGAAAATTTAATATCTGAAATTTAGAAAATTATTGAATTAACGACCTGCACCAAGGCGTTTCTTATTGAACCGACGCCCCAGATCAGGGCGCAAATTGAAAGGTAACGCCCCTGACCAGGGCGCGTTTTTGTTAAATTCCATAATATTGGAAATTTTGGTAAAATATAAATAAAGAATGGATGACTGTTGTATACGTCGTCAAATTGTGAATAAACGCCCCTGAGTAAGGCGTTAATTGGATAATTAATGACTTAGCTTAAGTCGCTATTTTCTGTATTACTGTTTTACACTGATTACTGTCAACCGAAGAGTTATATATATATATATATCTCTATATCGGCACTATATTTCCACTCTGTGAGTATAGTCCCATGTTTCATGATGTTTTTATCGCACTACCCTCAATTCTCATTGACATACAAGCTCTCCATTGGACATTCCGTTCCTTTGGACTAGCGAGTTAGTCATAGAAACCTCCGTAAGTCTCCTCCCAGCCTTGGATTCCCTCAAGGCCGACTGAGCTGGTTGTACCATAAAAACCCATTACACTATTTTGCCATGTCACTCTAAAGAAATATGGTATACCGGCCCTCATGTTATGCAAAGTGTGTATCATGAGAATTCTCTTAATGGGATGAGGTTATCATGCCATTTGATGCTGTTCTTGTAAACCCCAATTCTATATCAACATTGTCATGATGTTCTTGTAAACCCCAACTCTATATCAACATTGTTATGATGTTCTTGTAGACCCCAATTCTATATTAAACTTGATGTTCTTGTGGAGCTCAATTCTATATAAAGAATGTCCATACTTGTTTGTCATGGTACCCAAGTTAGGGAACCAATTCCACCTAGTTTTATCGATAATCATGATTTTACCGTTATTATCGCCATTCTATGTCAAGTGTCATATTTTTGGACTCTACTCTATCCAAGTTTATCCTACATGTCTACAAGCTTTATTCTTGAAATTCCATATTGGCTATACACAAAAGTGGATGTTAAAATACATGATTAATGATTGCGCATATAGGGCCCGATCTGGTCCTGGGAGGAGCACCCGAAAGTACTTGTGCCCATGGGAGTTGATTGATCACGGTATTGGCATTATACCGAAGTGCATGACTAGCTTGATTGAACATTCTACAAATCTTGTACTTGCACTTGACTTGATATTACATGACTTGCGTGGCCCGAAAAAGGGTAATTTCATACTTGTATGCTTGAACGTGATAGCCAAATTCTAACATGACATGATGAATACACCTGCTTGAATATCTTGATAGCTTTTGATATAAGTTCTTGAAAGTTCATGACTACTTCTTGTCGCTATCTTATTGTTATAAACTCTCTCTAACTTGTCGTTTTATGCGAGCATGCATAGCTATAGTGCATTCATGAAAGATGTAATTACTTAAACCCATTGCTAGTTCTTGAGATATAATTTCCTACTGAGCGTTCGCTCACTTAGTGTTTCCCTACTTTTCAGGTAAGTCCGACGATGAGGGAACTCAAACGGATGGAGAAAATCAAGAGTGAAAGAGATAGAGCTTCTCCCGTGTTATCTAGTCTTTTTCATATTTTCTTGAGTCAACCTTGTATTTTTCCTTTATTTTAGTTAGTACTTCAAAGGTTTGTAATAGACATATTCTTATGAAGGAATAAAGAATTGTGTTATCTTTACTTTTGCGCATCTCTGATTTTGGTGTCGAATACACTAATACTCTGATTGACATGATTGATATAAACTCGTCACGCGTCTCCGGGTATCTTCCGCTCTCGGGGCGTGACAGTTTTTGTGGTATCAGAGCCTAGGGTATTCAATTCCTAGGAAAACCCAAGTCCAAGGATAGCTTCAAACCTTTAACCAGTGAGATTGGGTAGAACCAAGGGTTAAAGTTAACATAGAAATGCTAGCTTCTAAATGAAATCACGTATTAATCTAGTTATTGTAATTGTAGGACGATGGCTGCCGAACGTGCTCAGTGGCGCAACATGCAGCGTACACTTCAAGGCATGACCCAGGTGCTGCAACAAGTAGCACAGGGAGGTGCACAACGAGCAGGGAGTCTCCACCAAGTCTTTAAAAACATGAACCCGCCTAAATTCACGGGTTCTACTGATCCGGACGACGCAGAGCACTGGATCAGGGAGACGGAACGTATATTCCGTGTTATGCAGTGCACGGAGCAAGATAAAGTCTTATTAGCTACCTTTCAGTTGGAAAGGGATGCCCGATGTTGGTGGGAATCAATAGAAGCTACTTTAAATCAAGACCAAGTTACTTGGGAAGAATTCGTTGAACATTTCAACGCGAAATATTTTTCGGACCGAGTTCAAGAGAAGAAAGCCGCTGAATTCGCCGCACTTAAGCAACGATCTTTATCGGTGGCGGAGTACGAGGCCCAATTTTCTAGATTATCTCGGTATGCTAAGCACTTAGTTAGCACCGAGAAGATGAAAGCTAGGAGGTTCCTAAATGGGCTCAGGCCCCAATATATCACACAGCTGGCGCCAATGGATATCCAGGTCTACTCGGAAATTGTGCGCCGAGCTCAGGTATTAGAAGACGCCACGGAACTATCTGATAGAATCCGTGGGAAGGACAAGAAAGAACAAGTCACAAGTTCGGGTTCCTTTAAACCCAACTTCAAGAAGAGGCCTAGCAATGGAGGTACTTCCTCACAAGATCAGAAGTTTAAGAAGACCAATCCCTTCTCCATCACCACTACCCCATCAAATATAGTGTGCAAGCATTGTGACAAGGCGGGCCATAGAGTAGAAGAATGCTGGAGGAAACTAGGAGCATGTCTCCGCTGTGGGAGTCGCGATCATCGAATTCCCCATTGCCGATTACTTAATGATCAAGCCGGGGACGGGAAGCGCCCAGTAACCAAGAATGCTCGTCTTCACGCAATTAAGGACACCGAACAAGAAGAAGAAGGCGGACTAGTAGAAGGTACATTGAAAGTTTGTTCCAAGTCTGCATATGTCTTAATTGATACTGGTGCTTCACATTCAATTGTTTCCAAGAAGTTCGCTGATCCGTTACCCCTAGAACCGGAATGGATAAAATTAGTCTTGTCTACTCCTCTAGGAAATGAGACTGATATTACACACCATTACCAGAACTGTGAAGTATTGGTTCATGGTAAGAATCTCCCCATTGATCTTATATGTTTAGATCTAAAGGAGTATGATGTCATACTAGGAGCGGATTAATTATCTAAATATCAGGCAACGGTCGATTGTCGCAATAGCAAGGTTACTTTCGAGGAATTTCCAGAACTTATCTTTATTGGCCTCTAGAGTCGGAGCAAGTCACCTCTTATTTCGGCTCTCCGAGCTAGCAAGCTAATCAGGAAAGGATGTGTATCTTTCCTTGCATTTGTCACGATTAAGGAGGCTAAGGAAACTAAGATAGAAAATATCCTAGTTGTGCAAGAATTTCCGGATGTGTTTCCGGAAGATTTGCCTGGATTACCCCCACAAAGAGAAGTGGCCTTCACCATCGATTTAGTTCCTGGTACAGGTCCAGTTTCTAAGGCACCGTATAGAATGTCACCTGCTGAACTCAAAGAGTTAAAGGAGTAATTGATGGAATTCATTAAGAAAGGATTCATAAGACCAAGTACTTCCCCATGGGGAGCGCCTGTATTATTTGTAAAGAAGAAAGATGGATCCATGAGGTTATGCATCGACTATCGACAGTTGAATCATCTCACTATCAAGAACAAGTATCCACTGTCGAGAATCGATGAGTTGTTTGATCAAATTTCAGGATCCAAGTACTTTTCCAAAATTGATCTTAGGTCAGGATATCATCAGTTAAGAATCAAGGATGAGGACATTCATAAGACTGCATTCAGAAGAAGGTACGGCCATTATGAATTTGTTGTTATACCTTTCGGACTAACGAATGCCCCTGCCGCCTTTATGCAGTTAATGAATAGTATATTCAGGCCTTATTTGGATCAATTCGTGGTGGTCTTTATTGATGATATATTGATTTATTCTGAGACCAAGGAAGAGCATGAGGAGCATTTAAGGATTGCATTACAAATATTGAGGGCAAACCAATTATTTGCAAAACTCAGCAAGTGTGAATTCTGGCTTGAGGAAGTGACTTTTCTCGGACATGTTATATCAAAGGATGGCTTATCAGTAGATCCATCAAAAGTTGAAGCTGTAAGGAATTGGGAAAGAACGACCAATGCTAGCGAGATCCAAAGTTTCTTAGGTCTTGCTGGCTATTACCGGCGATTCATCAAAGATTTCTCTAAGATTGCCGTACCACTTACGGGGTTAACTCGCAAGGAGATCCGTTGCGAATGGAGTGAGGAATGTGAAAGAAGCTTCCAAACTCTCAAGGATCATCTTACTACAGCTCCTGTCTTAGCTTTACCAATGGAAGGAGAGAAATTCGAGGTATACACTGATGCTTCTGGCATTGGCCTCGGATGTGTTCTAATGCAACAAGGAAAGGTTATAGCGTATTCTTCTCGTCAATTAAAGAAGCATGAAGAGAACTACCCCGTCCATGACTTAGAATTAGCCGCGGTAGTATTTGCACTAAAGATCTGGAGGCATTATCTATATAGAGTACAGTTTACTGTATACTCCGATCACAAGAGTCTCAAGTATCTTTTCTCTCAAAAGGAACTAAATATGAGGCAAAGGCGTTGGCTAGAATATCTCAAGGACTTCAACTGCAATATACAATATCATCTCGGAAAGGGTAATCATGTAGCCGATGCCCTTAGTCGAAAGCCGAGAGCACTGTTAGCCAATTGTATGATTCAAGAATGGAAGTTGCTGGAGCAATTCTCTAAGCTCAATATAAGCATGGTCACGAACTTCAAATGTGTCACATTGTCTCATGTAAGCATTCATCCAGACCTATTAACTGAAATACAAGCACTTCAGGATGATGACCCAACATTAGTAGAAATCAAGGGCAGATTGGAAAGACAATCTGATTTCCAATTAACTTCTGATGGAAGATTGATGTTCAAGAATAGAACTTGTATACCGGATTGTCCCGAGTTAAAGAAGAAGATCTTAGCTGAAGCTCATAGATCAAGGTACACGATTCATCCTGGATCTACCAAAATGTACCAAGATGTGAAAAGAAATTTTTGGTGGCGCAACATGAAAAGGGAAATAGCGGACTACGTGTCGCACTGTCTCACATGCCAACAGGTCAAGGCAGAACACCAAAAGCCTGTTGGAAAATTACATCCTCTAGATATTCCCAAATGGAAGTGGGAGAATATTAGTATGGATTTCATCATGGGTTTATCTAAATCAAAAGGAGGACATGATGGAATATGGGTTATTATTGACCGATTGACTAAATCGGCGCATTTCTTGCCAATCAAGAGCCGATGGTCAGTCGATGTGTTGGCTGCATTATACATCAAGGACATAGTCAGATTATACGGTATTCCTATTTCAATCGTGTCTGACAGAGATCCCCGTTTTACTTCTAATTTTTGGAAGGGACTACAACATTCGTTGGGAACAAGGCTTAACTTTAGTACAGCTTTTCATCCTCAAACGGATGGTCAGACCGAGAGAACTAATCAGGTGGTTGAAGATATGCTCAGAGCTTGCATCATTGATTTCGATGGAAGCTGGCATGATCACTTGCCGTTGGTGGAATTTGCATACAATAATAGCTAACAGGCAAGTATACAAATGGCACCTTTCGAAGCCTTATACGGAAGGAGTTGCCGATCACCCTTATGTTGGGACGAAGTTGGAGAGAAATAATTATTAGGACCAGACATGGTAAGGGATACCACTGAGAAAATACAAGTGATTAGAGAAAGACTGCAAGTTACTCAGTCTAGGCAAAAGGCTTATGCTGATACAAGAAGGAGAGATCTTGAATTCCAAGTTGGAGATCATGTATTTCTCAAGATATCGCCTGGACGTGGCATACGGAGATTTGGTGTTAAGGGCAAGCTTACACCAAGATTTATCGGACCCTTTGAGATACTAGAAAGAGTTGGCGAGGTTGCTTATCGCATCGCATTGCCTCCTCAACAGTCCGATGTTCATAATGTGTTCCACATATCTATGTTGAAGAAGTATGTGCACGATCCATCGCATATTATTGATCATGGAGACTTAGTTATCCAGAAGAATTTCACATATGAACAGAAGCCTATGAAGATACTAGATCGTGAAGTACGTACTCTAAGGAATAAGGTTATTCCCATGCTAAAGGTACAATGGAATAAGAGTTCCGAGCATGAAGCCACATGGGAGACCGAGGAATCCATGAGGAAACGATTCCCATAATTATTTTAAAGGTATATGTTCTACACTCTCCACTTATATATACTATTGAATTTGGGGACCAAATTCTTTTAAGTGGGGGAGGGTGTAGCAACCCTGGTAAAATAAAGACTTTAAGGTTAAATATGATAAAGAGCCTAAATGAGTAATAATAAACCAAAAATATAAATAACGCCTTGGGTCAAGGCGCGACTTCGAAAAGAAACGCCCTTACATAAGGCGTTAATTTTAAAAAGGACGCCAACACCAAAGGGCGTCAATTCCCAAACAGCCGAAAATAAATAAAGGGCAAGTATAAGTGACGCCCTCTACATGGGCGCGTTTCGCATAATAAATGACGCTTGACAAGGCGTCAATTCAAATTAACGCCCTCGCTTAAGACGTTAATTCAGTTCGAGTTTCGTTCGACCCAGGAGACCATCCAGGGCAAGTTCTGGATAACTACGACAAAGATGGAATATGGTAAGGACTCTATCATGGAAGTATTACTTTCAATACAACTCTAACCCTATTAGGATCCCCAAAATCTTATAAATATCCTGCTACTCGACCCAGACCGCTGTTTGGCGTTCTGTGTTGCTGTTGTCATCAGTGAAGAACCGGTAATGTTCTTCCTCTTTTTCTTTTACCTTAGGTTATATGATTAATGATCTTCATTATTTCTTCTGTAGGAAGTCTACAGTAACTCTCTGTCGAAGTGAAGAACGTGAGGTTCTTCACCCTCTTCTTCTTCCTCTTCTGGTGATCAGAAGACTCTGTTACAAATAGAGTATCGTTTGTCTTCACGAATCTTCACGTTTCTTCTTCCAGATCTTAATCAAGGTAGGTTTTCTCAAGAACGTAGCCCAAACTAGCTTAATATCTTTAATAATATCATCGATCCTCCATGCATATAGTTTTATTGTGGTTTCAACTGTTTCTATGCAATTTTCAAAGCAACGCCCTTGACCAGGGCGCTAATTTAAAATAAGCGACCCACACTAGGGCGCTAATTCTTGTTTTGACGCCCTACCTAGGAGTCGTCAATTTCATATAAATTGATAATTAACCATGTTTAAAATTCTATATCTATGAAACCATGAACCTAATCTAATGCATGTTCATCCTGATTGAATCCTGCTATTTTTCTGGTCCTGACCATGTACCTATTTCCTGAAAATTTAATATCTGAAATTTGGAAAATTATTGAATTAACGACCTGCACAAAGGCGTTTCTTATTGAACCGACGCCCCAGATCAGGGCGCAAATTGAAAGGTAACGCCCCTGACTAGGGCGCGTTTTTGTTAAATTCCATAATATTGGAAATTTTGGTAAAATAGAAATAAAGAATGGACGACTGCTGTATACGTCGTCAAATTGTGAATAAACGCCCCTGAGTAAGGCGTTAATTGGATAATTAATGACTTAGCTTAAGTCGCTATTTTCTGTATTACTGTTTTACACTGATTACTGTCAACGGTTATATATATATATATATATATATATCTATATCGGCACTATATTTCCACTCCGTGAGTATAGTCCCATGTTTCATGATGTTTTTATCGCACTACCCTCAATTCTCATTGACATACAAGCTCTCCATTGGACATTCCATTCCTTTGGACTAGCGAGTTAGTCATAGAGACCTCCGTAAGTCTCCTCGCAGCCTTGGATTCCCTCAAGGCCGACTGAGCTGGTTGTACTATAAAAACCCATTACACTATTTTGCCATGTCACTCTAAAGAAATATGGTATACCGGCCCTCATGTTATGCAAAGTGTGTATCATGAGAATTCTCTTAATGGGATGAGGTTATCATGCCATTTGATGCTGTTCTTGTAAACCCCAATTCTATATCAACATTGTCATGATGTTCTTGTAAACCCCAACTCTATATCAACATTGTTATGATGTTCTTGTAGACCCCAATTCTATATTAAACTTGATGTTCTTGTGGACCTCAATTCTATATAAAGAATGTCCATACTTGTTTGTCATGGTACCCAAGTTAGGGAACCAATTCCACCTTGTTTTATCGATAATCGTGATTTTACCGTTATTATCGCCATTCTATGTCAAGTGTCATATTTTTGGACTCTACTCTATCCAAGTTTATCCTACATGTCTACAAGCTTTATTCTTGAAATTCCATATTGGCTATACACAAAAGTGGATGTTAAAATACATGATTAATGCCTGCGCATATAGGGCCCGATCTGGTCCTGGGAGGAGCACCCGAAAGTACTTGTGCCCATGGGAGTTGATTGATCACGGTATTGGCATTATACCGAAGTACATGACTAGCTTGATTGAACATTCCACAAATCTTGTACTTGTACTTGACTTGATATTACATGACTTGCGTGGCCCGAAAAAGGGTAATTTCGTACTTGCGTGCTTGAACGTGATAGCCAAATTCCAACATGACATGATGAATACACCTGCTTGAATATCTTGATAGCTTTTGATATAAGTTCTTGAAAGTTCATGACTAGTTCTCGTCGCTATCTTATTGTTATACACTCTCTCTAACTTGTTATTTTATGCGAGCATGCATAGCTATAGTGCATTCATGAAAGATGTAATTACTTAAACCCATTGCTAGTTCTTGAGATATAATTTCCTACTGAGCGTTCGCTCACTTAGTGTTTCCCTACTTTTTAGGTAAGTCCGACGATGGGGGAACTCAAACGGATGGGGAAAATCAAGAGTGAAAGAGATAGAGCTTCTCCCGTGTTATCTAGTCTTTTTCATATTTTCTTGAGTCAACCTTGTATTTTTCCTTTATTTTAGTTAGTACTTCAAAGGTTTGTAATAGACATATTCTTATGAAGGAATAAAGGATTGGGTTATCTTTACCTTTGCGCATCTCTGATTTTGGTGTCGAATACACTAATACTCTGATTGACATGATTGATATAAACTCGTCACGCGTCTCCGGGTACCTTCCGCTCTCGGGGCGTGACAATAGTCGTTCTGGATTTGATCCACGAACAGACTGAACAGATCTTCAATAGAACTCTCTCGTCTCTTCCTTTCTTCCTCTTCTTTCTTCTTCTCAGCTCATGCAATCTTTCTCTCCTTCTTCTGCTGCTCTCACTCTCCATCTTCACTCTTATTCTTCTTCTTTCTTCTTCTTCTTCTGCTTCTCTTCTCACAGTCTCGATCAGCCCTCTTCTTTTCTCGTCATTTCTTCAGTGGACGAAGGCTTCTATTTATATCAGCTTGAGCAGGTGCTAGGGCGTGTGTCCTTCAGGTTCCCGCCCAGGGAGCACCTCGGATCACGTGCCAAAAATCATCCTCGGATCATGTGCCCAGTCATTAACCTGAGTCATCTGCAGACAGAGACAAGACAAAATGAAACGAATTAGTTAGTTCATGTTTATAACAACGAGTGTATATACTTTAGAATAGCAAATGAGTAAGTGTGTACACTGAGGGAGTGTATAGACTTGTGAGTCTTCATGCAACCTCAGTGTATAGACTAGCTGAATAATACATTATCATAACAAGGGGAATGTGTGGATTTCTGTGAAATGTATGAAGCCATCGAGTGTATAGACTTAGGGACATCAGTTAGGCAAATGTGTACATCGTGAGGGAGTGTATAGACTTAGCGAACTGATGCATGAACAGTGCGGTGTGTAGACATGTGAAGCATAACTGTATGCAGTGTATAGACTTCAATGAATGCAATGCATGCACGATGATGCAATGTATAGACTATGAAGATGGACTATTGCGTTGTACAGACTATGTGAAGACAAAGCTGTAGCGATGTAAAGACTTCATGAATCAGAGCTGAAGCAGTGTATAGAGTTGCTGAAGTGTAATGCAATGTGCAGACATTGTTCAATGTATGGACTTTACAATGCAAACAACAATGTATAGACATTTCAATCGACAGGCAGATAATGAACAGACTAGCTCAGCCTGAAGCAATGTGTAGACTTCAGCTCAAAGCCAATGTTTAGACTTCAAAGTATACAATTTACAAACTCTGAAGAATAGCAGCCAGTGTATGGGCTTAGGCAGGCTTCAACTCAATGAAAGCACGATGTACAGACTTGAATTCAAGTGATGTATAGTGTACAGACTTCATATGTGAAGTAGCCGCTGTACAGACTTAAGCAATATGAAGACTTGACAGACAACTGACGATGTATGGACTTCAAGTGTGAAGACGTTGTGAATGCAAATGCAATGTACAGACTTCACATATGCATGAGACTCTAAGAGAGATGGGCGCTGTATAGACTTCACCAAACTTCACTCGATGTACAGACAATTTCATCAGTTGAAGAGGCAACAATATAAAACACTGAGATAATGTCAGTGCGTCGACTCCACGCTATTGCAGCGTCAACTCATCAGAATAAAAAGCAGAGATATTCAATGTATGGACTTGCCAAAAGAAACTCTGTACATACTAGATCAAAGCAAAGCAGTTGACTGTATGGACTTCCAGTGTGTAGACATGCCAAAGACAACTGGTCGATGTATAGACTTGAACAAGGTAAAGTCTGTACAGACTTGGAGGTTCACAGTGTGTACACTTTGGCACAAGAGACGGTTGTACAGACTTTAGCTCAACAACAATGTATAGAGTTTTGAAAGCTTGAACGACGAAGCATGTTGTACAGACTTTGAGCGTTGTATAGACTTTGAGAAGCACATGCCTTGGCTGTACAGACTTCATACTTGAACGTGTGCTATGAACGATGTATACACTTGGAGGCCCTTGAAGGGTGTACACACTTGAAGAACCGAAGCCAATGTACAGACTTGACGAATGGCTCAGCAATGTGTAGACTTGGTGAGCTTCAGAGCAGAATGTGCAGACTTTACCACTGTATAGACTTGAAGTTCTGAACGTAGGTAAAGGCTAGGATTGTATAGACTTGCACAGTGCTGCCAATGTATAGACTTCCAATGAATGCAACCGCTGTACAGACTTGCTCAAACAGACCGATGTATGGACTTGCCAACGAGAGGGCTGTACAGGCTTGAGCAATGGAAAGGCAATCGGATGTATAGACTTGGGCTGTACATACTTGGAAGGCTTGAAGTCGATGTACAGACTTGGAAACCAATTGGCAAAGGCTGATGTATAGACTTGAAGGTTCACAGGATGTATAGACTTCAAATTCAACAGAAGACTCTGTATGGACTTTGAAGATGGAAGCGATGTACAGACTTGGGGTTCCTTGAAGGATGTATAGACTCTGAAGAAATGAGGCGATGTGCAGACTTGGCGCCTTGAAGGATGTATAGACTTCAGTTGAGCAAGCTACAGTGCCGTTGTATGGACTTGATCTTCAAGGAATGGCTGTACAGACTTTGAAGGCTTTGGCGGAGGATGTACAGACTTGGAATATGAAAACCAATGTATGGACTTCAGGTGAAGACCAATGTACATACTTTGAATATGAAGATCAATGTATGGACTTGGAAGATGAAGGGCGATGTGTAGACTTTGGGGTTCAACTGGGTGTACAGACTTGGAAGATGGAAGGCGATGTGTAGACTCTGAAATGAACGGGAGAATGTATAGACATGACCCCTTGAAAGGATGTATAGACTTCAGATGCAAGCTTCAGTGTCGTTGTATGGACTTGAAAAACAAAGGGTGCGTCGACCCATCAGAAGGGAGCGTCGACCCATCACTGTCCAGACTATGCATGAGATGGTGAGCCATGTGTAGACTTTGAAGCTTGACAGAGACACAGGATGTACAGACTTCATGAAATGCATGCTATTCAATGTATGGACCTTACATGCCTACTGAAGGCGATGTACATACTTGCTGCATAATGCTGATGTGTAGACTTATGTAAGTGTATGCAATGTATAGACTACACTCATCTGGGGAGTCGACCCATCTAGAAAGGGGGGTCGACCCACACTAAGCTGACTGTGATGATGCAAGGATGTTTAGCCTGAACAGAATTCCACAAGCAGAGTGAAGCAACTGATGAATGTGTATATGAATGCTTCATGCAGCAGATAACATGACTGAACATCAAATATGCAATGCTTTTAGACCTGATAAACCAACAGAACAGCAGACTGACTGAACATATGAAGATGACTCATATAGCAAGATGACTCACAGTGATTAACTCACAACAAAAATCAATCATCAAATGATTAAATCACATCAAAGCCAATCATCAAAACCCCAGGGGCACAATAGAATCTTGGGCTATCTTTTCTCTTTAGGTCCTCCGGCCTCCTTGGCTCTGGCAGGGTGACCATGCTATATTCCGTTACCCAGTCGAACAGAACCCGGGTCTTGTCCTTTGGAAATGAATAGGCCTTCTTCATCTTGTCCCTCAGCGAAGGACCTTCTTTGCCGTCTGGGGCTTCTGCAGGCTGTGGGGTGACTCCCTTCTTGCCTTCACTTTTCTGTTGTTCGAACGCCTTTATGTCAAGACCGTTCACTTCTTTAGGCGACGGGCGCCGCTCCACCGCCTTGCCCTTCTGGGTCGTGCCGGCAGCAGATGTAGGGCAGGTCTGGCCAGGAAAGCTTCCACCTCGGCCATGACATTGTTCAATTGATCAAACGATCGTATTTCCATTTCGATCATCTTTTCCAAAACCTCCCTTCTGAGATTATGTTTACATATTTGCACATCGTCCTCCTGATGCGGGGGCCGCTTGCATCTCATTCCGAGATTCCTCCACCTCTTGATATAATCGAGGGCTGTTTCATCGGCCCTCTGCTTTGTTGAGTAGAGTTCGGCCACTGTGACCTCCCTCTCTGTAACATGGAATCTTTATCTGAACTTCTTTTGCGTATCTGGCCAATCACTGATCGACCCGGCCGAGAGGTTAGAATACCATTCAAATGCGAGCCCCGTCAGTGAGGACCCGAAAAACTTTAGCAGGTATGACTCGTCGGTGGCCAAGTCGCCCATGACAGTCATATAATAGGCTATGTGTTCTCTAGGGGACCCCTTCTCGTTGAATTTGTCAAACTTGGGCGGCTTGTTGATTCCAGGGGGAAGCCGTTTAGCAGCATGGTGTTGCGGCTATGGCACCCGATATATATCAAACGCGACGTAGTCGCCTTCACCCCTTTCTACGAGCTTCAGCTCGATCATTCTTTCCACCATCATCCGGTTCACGACTGCAGGACCAACTAGCTCTGGGTAGAAGTGCGCCGGCTGCAGGCACGGGGTGACCAGGGTGGTCGCCTGTGGAGGACGTGGCAGCGGGGGTGTCTGGTGCACTTGAGAGAGCACCGGTGGTAGCAACGGCTGGAGCTGTGGTTACTGTTGTTGTAGTGTCGCCGTGCTTGGTTCTGACGACTGAGGTAGTGTGTAGAGCGATGGAGGGCCGTCATGAGGGATCGCTCCCCGAGATGATTCGCCCTGAACTTCGGGTGGTTTGGAAGCTGAGGATTGTTCAAATTTCTCCATCAGATGCTTCTTTAGCAAGTCTATCTCTTGCTGATATTCTGAAGTAGTATCAAGACTGATGGGTCTATAGTGGCTGTAGTGGGGATAACTTCTGCCGTCTCCCCGGACGTACCCTCGGGCAGGATGTCAAGGGGGACGTCGTCTTCTTCTTCCGCCGTCACCACATTGGCGGTCAGGATGGGGGCCTTATCATCCCACTGATGGTAGACCCGGGGTTGTTTTCCCTTAGTCATCTTCAGGAGCTCCCTTGCTGCTTCTATTCTGCGAGTATTCGGCCCTTGCCGTGCGGCCAATTTAGCCAACTCGCGGGGATCTTCAGGAAGCCCCCCATATCGGTTGGATATACCAGCCATGTTGCAGGTGAAGACCTGCATCCTTCTCCTTTGTCGATGGACCCTCCTTTTAGCTTGATGCGGGAAGGTCAGCCTTTTGAACACAGAAGCCCTTCTTGTTTCTTCCCGCTTGGGGACGGCTTCATCGGCTTCGATCTCGAAGCCGTTATCATATCCATTGTCGTCGACTGACAACACCATCATTCTTTCTCCTACATCTTCTTCATTTGCCATTGACGGGCAGTAGTCTTCACTGGCGGCGGCTGCTTGCATCAGTCGCTGTTGCCCAAGCGAGGGGTTGCCTAACCCTCGAAAATAGTTTCTGACCAGACAGGTCATCTCTTCTTCACCCCGCTCGTGATGTAACAAGGGGGACAGTTGCCGACCTCCCACAAGAGGGGTATAAGCTAGCCGAGCTCTGTCGGCAGGTTGTTGGAATCTTCATCCTATGGCTGGGACATTGGCTTGACGGGCGTAGGTCCAAAAACTTTCACGGCGCGGGGGATCCGCAACCACTTCTTCTTCTTTCGGGGCCAGGCCCCTTCCTCTCTTTCCTTCCCCTCCGTCGTGAGCAAGACGGCAGGGGACGGGTGCATCTTGGTGAATAGGTTGGACCCTCTTGGGGATCCACACTTGCTTTAGTTTCCTTGGCCTGGGGGCCAACTTCTCTCGACCGTAATGGCCGACTTCTTCTCTTTCCGCCCTCCTTCCAGTGAGGGCTTGATATGAGTTGCGGACGGGGATAGAAGGGACAACCCGATCCGAAACTATCCGCGTGCTGTGTCCATTGAGGAAGACGCGCATGCCACCAACCATCATAGACTTGCCGGATTGGGAGAGGGTTCCGGTAACCACATCAGTACTTCTTCGGATATGCCTGCGTTGACGTCCTCCGGAGCTCCTGTTGACATCATTGGGGCAAACCCCACGAACCGCATGGTGCACCAGGCAGCTGGCGACCGGGGTTGGACTCTTTTGCGAGTCATGGCAGCATCGGGCCTTCAGAGGCTCCATATTATTCGTAGCTCCCTCGACAGGCTCCGAGGGTTCCACTTCTAGCGTATCCACAAAGGCTAACCCCAAGAAGTTGGGGAAGCCAACAGCGGTAGGGAAGCTGCCGAACGCCATAGGCACCACTAGGTACCCTTGCGCATGACCGGCAATAATCGAAGGACTGAAGCCAACGCCAGTCAATCCAGTCGTCATCATCGTTCGCCTGCAAAGATAGACAAACCAATGATCAGCAACCTTTGGGAGGGCCTCGAAGCCCAAGTATCTCGGCAAAGAGATGAAAGGTGACAATGGTCCCACCAGGCGTGCCAGACTGTTTACGATCGTTTATTTATGATCTAGGGGGTATTTTATTAAGTAGGTCCCTGACTGTTTGGGACGGGATTTCTATTCTGTTTGTTGGTTTATTTCACGTGTCGATCAATCAATTAACTGACTGGTAATTAACTGACTGATTGACTACGCGGGCGTGCCAGTCACGTACGTGACAAGTTTATTGTGCGCTCGTTCTGACCCGAGTGACGGGCGAGAGTGAGCTTCGATCGGGACCAGCAGTCCGCCACACCATAAAGGCTATGGCGTTAATTACATCTCCCGCGAGGAGGGAACACCTTTGATTAATTGCCGAGATAGTGGGCTGTCGAGGCCGGAATAAGAGATGCAGAGCATGCGAGTGGTCATGCAAGATGCTATGATCGACTACACACAATTTATTAGGGTGGACCCTCGGTACATAGCGGGGGACTTAGGCCCGAAGACCACCATCACGCGTGACAAAACTTCTGATCGGGCGTAACCTGACTTTCCGTTAATGCCATTTGATATACCAAGGGTGCGCACACTCAGGCATGCATTGACGTGACATGAATGCTTAGACTAAAGCATGACGGCAACGATACGAAGCCGATTAATTCAAGCTTGGACACGCTGATTATTCAATTTATTGATCAAAAAGTTTACTTCATTCTATTATTAACATTGGGAATCACCCCAAAGACGGGGAGGGGACCGGAACGGCACAAAGGCCTGATTCGGAATGAAATCGGCGTGGTACTCGCAGAGAAAAGGCTTAAAATACTTGAGACGGCGCCAGAAAATGTAGGTAAAGGGCTTAAAACGGCGTGGGAACCATAGGTGTAGAAGGGGGGTTAAAACGGCGTGACCCCCATTGGGGCGCGCCGGGACGAGGCGCGCCATTTTAAGGCGCGTCGGATGCAAACGGCGCCGGTTTAACCCAATCTCATGGAAACCAAGGTTTTATTTGTTATTTCTTGGGTTTATTAAAACACTTTAGGAAACTTTGAAAGTTTATTTAAGTCGTTTATTCAAAGGATCGGCCCCGGGGCATCCGGGAGCCGAGTCATAGGCTCGCGCGAGGTTCACACTCGAGCGCGGCGATTGTTCCGAGTCGGACTCGTTCGAGCCAGAATTTTGGCAGCATCTCCCCATCTCGGAGGATTGTCGGGGAGAAGCGGGGAATACTCACGTGGCGGAGCAACCCCTGAAGGCCGGGTGACGCAACGGCGGCCGGCAAACCCGAACGGAAAGGAAAACCCCGAGGCCTAGCCTACTAGGGGCACCAAGTCCGTGGGCGAGAGTGAACAAATGAGGCAACTCATTATGGGAGCGAAAACCCCGAGGGCTAGCCTGCAAATGGCACGCAACCTGAGTCGACACAACGCTCAGATCGGGACGATCGATAGAGGGAAGGAAACCCCGAGAGCTAGCCTACGAGGGGCACGCAACCCACGGCCACCACAAAGTCCATTAAGGACCGTGGATTTGAACTATAGGGCTTAGCCCCGTTACTGTGCATTCAATGGCCTGAAGGGATACTCATCATCAATGGATGAGCCCCTGTCGACCGAGTGGCTAGTGTAGAAGATTGGGGGAATATTCCCCTCCCCGGGTATTGGAGCAATGCTACAGAGAAGACTCCGAATGTTGAGATGCGAACGGAGTGGAAAGAGCGGCGTACGACATCATTCGACGACAAGTGGACAAACGAGTTGTTAGACATATATTAGAACAGTGAAGCCCGCGGGCTGAATGAGTTAACACTTACATGTTATATGGTTAGCATAATGATCTGGGGAAGGGATATGTATATTATGTTCGCAAAAACCAACAGGGGCTCGGCACAGGACGAGCGGGGATGTTAGAAGCGATCTTCCCCTCCCCTCTGGCCTATGAGGAAGGGCACAGGGAAGGCGAAGGGTTTGATCGCTAGACAGGGGTGGACAGAGATATGCACACAAGTGTGTCTTCGACCACAAGACTCATAGCACACGTAATATAAAGCTTGACCATTGCATTGGAATAGAGAGAGAAACCCCGGGGAGGGGGGGAGAATGATTCATGTAGCCCAGGGGCATATCCAGCGTCGGGGAAAACAGATCCGGGAACTATGCGCGCCGGAAAACCATTAAATGCACATTTGAGAGAAAATTAGAGAGAGCATGAAAGATAGATATGGCACCGGACACAATCTCATTCCATTCATTCAATGAACGATAGGTAGATGTATACAGCATATGTTCCGGTGCCGGCGTTGTCGCTCGGCCGTCGTTTACATTAATAGAAAAAGAACGTTACAAGTGAAGAGAAGGAGCAACGGTAATGGTGAGGGCGGGAGGCCAGGCTCGTATCATCGCCCCTCCCCCCTTTCACTTACATTATATCAGGAGAAGGAAACAAAAAGGGGGAATCGATGGGGGGAAAACCACGGAAACCCACCAAAACCATTTTTCCCAAAACAGAGTGTCGGATCTGGCTCTTCTTCTCCGGCTCCGGAGGGCTTCAGGCGAATGGATAGAGGAGGGTGGCGGTGGCTCTCAGTGGAAACCCTTCTTCTCCCCCCAAGACTTCTCTCTCTCTCAAACGAAAAGTCTCTCTCCCTTTGTATTGGCTCTCTTCTATTTTTCTTCTCTTCTCCTCTCTTTTTTTTTGGTTTGGTCGAACAAGCGTTGCTTTATAGCAACCAGTTAATCCGGCGCCACGGAGGGGCGCGCCGGTGAACATGGCGTCGGGGAAGGAGCTTCTACAGAGCCTTTGCGCCCTGGAATTGGTGGCGCCGGGAAATATTCTCCAATCGGTTTTTGGCGCGCCGGAATTGGTGGCGCCGTTTTAAGCGACGCTGATGACCTTTCGTACGCCGTTTTAGCTTTTTTGCTCGGCGCGGGTCAGCCGAGGGGTCCGAGGATGGTTCCGGAAGCCCACATTGACTCTTCCTCTCGCCATGGTCCTTGGAAAACCTTGATGGGGCGTTGACAAAGCTCTTGATACGATGAATGGCCTTAATCAGAACTTCGCGTGTGTTTGGCCCGAGCATGCGGGTCTCCTACCGTTATGGCCTTCGGCACTATGATTTGTGCTTCTGGCTCAGACAGACTCATGCTCGAAGCTTCCTTGTGGGATGGTACAACACCCGGGATAATTCCGCCTTGACTGGCGACCAATCGGCCACTAACGGACCCACTATGGTGAGAAGCCGAACCCGTGTCGAGTGATCGGGGCCTTCTGCTGACAGAACCTTCGGACCCTTATTGTGAACAGTCGAGGACGTTCTTCCTCCTTAGGAGAGTCACTGGATAGACCATCTTCCTTGGTCGGGTGACGGGTGTAGGGTAGCGGCATGATGGAGTCGATGCCGGATCATTAGGCAGGCTTGGTCGCACTGACAGTTGGTTGTGGATTCATCTCGAATTTCTTGAGGTGAAGTCTCCGGTGTTCACTTCCAGGTGACTCGGGGCTCTGGCAGCTTGAGGAGCCTTCAGTAAGTTGATCTTCATCGGCTTCTGTGCTTCAGTGGGCCGTATCATTCATCTTTACGGCTTGGTCGCCGAAGGATCATATTTCGAGTGCCAACAGGTGGTTGTGCCGTTGGCTCTAACGGCCACGCCCTCGTGCGTTAGGCTGGTGTAACGCGTCCGTGATGGACTGTTACGTGCCTTTCGGCCATTGTTTTCTTGACTTGAGCCAGTTGGCCCTGACGCGCCTGCTTTGCCGCGTTAGGCTGTATGACGCGCCTGGTCTAGCTTGTTATGTGGTTCGAGTTACCATTTTTGTTTCGGGTCTGTTGGCCCTGACGCGTCTGCTCCCATGCGTTAGGGTGGCGTAACACGTCTGTTGTCATGCGTTAGGCCGCTATAACGCGCCTGCCTTGGCGCATTACGCTGTTTATGTTGTGGTTTCAAGCGTGTTGGCTCTGATGCGCCTGCCCTGGTGCATCAGGCTCGTGTAACGGCCCAGTGTTAGACCGTCACGTTCGTGTAACGGTCTAGGGGTGGTGCGTTACAGTCCTTGTGCTCCGATTTCCGTTGTTTCAGTTTCTACCTGTCTTGGCTTATCCTTATGGTCTGCCCACTTTCCCGTGGATGTCTCCTGACACCCTATGAGGGCTAAGACTAGGTCGTAAGGTGGCCAGGAGTCTTCTTGCTTGAGGTAGGATTCTCTTTCCTACTGTTGTGTCGTCGTTGTTTGGTTCCGGTCAACCCGGGGTGACCCAGGGGTTGACAGGCGACCTTGTGTGGGTGTCTTGGTGGTTCTGTCCAGTCCGAGACACTGGTTCCGGATGCCTCGAGGTATCGTTTTACCTTGGTTTGTGTGTCCAGGCATGTCTGAGGGTCTCCGGAGTTCCTTCAGATCTCCGTGAGTCATTTTCTGCGGAGCGTTGCTTCCCGTGGCTTAGGATTAGACCGATTGGCGGCTTGTTCCGCTGTTTGTGACAATCTTGCCTCCGAGTCATCCGACTCAAGGATCGTTACGTGGTAGGTCTAGTTGCCTTGTCCTGAGTTTGTCGACAGTGGTTGTGCTACCGTTGGTGCTTCGAAGTGCGTGCCGTTGGGCGTTCTTGCCTACCTGTACTTCAGCACTTGTGTTTTGAGTCTCTGTGTCTTGTGAGCCTCCGTTTGTTGTAGCCCTAAGGCCTTTGAGTTGCCGACCCGCTAGCGGATAGCAGAGGGGTGTTCCCGTGATGCGGTTTGTAAGCTAGTTCCGTGGGCTCCCAGCCAGCGGTAGTGTCCTATCGAGTGAGAAAACTAGCTAGAGAACCTGGCTTAGGCTAGAGCCAGTGTGTGCACACGTTGTCAGGGACTGAGGACCTACGCCGATGGGCGTGACCCTGACTAGCTCTTGTCCTCTTGTTCTGTCGTTGCTGTTGTTCCTGTTTGGTTCAGCGCGTGTCTGCGACTCTGCCATGGTTTCAGCGATACCGTAGGCAAGACGTTTGTGGCGCAGCATAAGATATCAGTGGACGCAGCTGGCTGTTCTTCTTGTGAGGAGGTGCTTCCGTCACGTGACACGTGACTCTCGGCGTTTCTTGCACGTCGTGACCTTTCTGAGTTAGCCCTCTCGTTGCCCTACTCGAGGTCAGCGTGGGATGAATGACTTTCTAGTCGTATGTGTGTGTTTTCGAGTCTGTCGGTCCTTGCAGGTCTTCATCTTAGGCCTGGTGCCGAGTTGGCAGATTGGTAACTTCTGACCTTGTTAGATCAGAGTCGCCCTTCTATCGCTGCTTGGAGTAGTTTGGGGTGCCGAGGTTAGTTCAGCCGCCACTTGTCTGGCGTGGGTTCTTCCCCTTTCTTACTTGTTCCCTACTCCTACTCCCCGTCTATTCTCTACTGCTTCTAGAGTAGCTTTACAGCTTTGTAGTGTAGTTTTCCCGCTTTGCTACACCTGCTGTTCTTCCTGCTGTTTTGTTGTTCCGTGTTACTGCGTGTTTTTTAGTGAGGATCCGCGTGACCCCTACTTAGATAGTGACACGAGGCTCACCCCTACTTTTCAGGTGGGGTGACGTCTTTCGTTCTACTTCCGCGTGGTTCCTGGTGCGCTTGCTTGTAGCGCGTGGTTGTGGCCAGCTGGTACCTGCGTCGGGCTTCCCCCGACTTCTCGGTACGTCTTTCTTTTCTATCGACTGTACTGTGCTAGACTTGCTGTCTTTAGCTTTGGACTTGACTCTGGTGTATAATTGTTAAAATGAAACTGTTAATTAAAAAGTAATTTTATTTCTGCTACTTTAGCAAACCGATCTAATGAAATTTAATTGCTTACTTTATATCTCTGTGGCTTCAATGTACTCTACACATGCCTTTATCCCTTCGGAGCTTTCCCGCTCTTGGGAGGCCTCGCGGGTTCCAAGTGGTATCACGTGTATTCGGTAGTCCTACCGGGTATACTTGGTATCCGGGATCCGGGTCTCTACATGGAGTGCCACTAGGCCACGGGGAATGTAGCTCGATCAGGGCGGAGTGCCACTAGACCAAGGTAAGGGTAGCTCGATCAGGGTGGAGTGCCACTAGACCAAGGTAAGGGTAGCTCGATCATGGCGGAGTGCCACTAGACCAAGGTAAGGGTAGCTCGATCAGGGCGGGGTGCCACTAGACCAAGATATAAGTAGTTCGGCCAGGGCAGAGTGCCACTAGATTAAGACGAGTGGAGCTCGGCCAGGGCGGAGTGCCACTAGACCAAGGGTAGGTAGAACTTAGCTAGAGCAGAGTGCCACTAGACTAAGGCTGGTGGGACTTTAGTCAGGGTGGATATAACCCCTAGACTAAGGTGGATAAACCTTGGTCAGGGCGGAGTGCCACTAGGCCAAGGCGGGTAGAACTTAGCTAGGGCAGGGTGCCACTAGACTAAGGCGGGTAAAGCTCGGCAAGGGCGGCGTACCGCTAGACCAAGGTGGTTTGAGTTATTCTGAGAATGTCGGTTGAGCTACGTGATATAGCTTCAAGTGTTTTCCATTAAGGGGAGAGAACTGGATGACTCCTTTGTGATCTACAAGGACATACGCACCCCCTTCATATACTCGGTGGACGACATACGGCCCAACCCATTTTCAACCAATTTCCCTTTGGGGTTGGAGGCCATCACTTCTATTCTTTTAACCATTACCAGGTCACCCTTTTTGAATTCACGTCCTTTGACTAGCTTATCAAAAGCACGGGCCATGCGGGCTTGATAGAGTTGGATATTTTGTTGTGCCCGGAGATGCTTTCCTTCGAGCTCGGTGAGCTCTTCCAGTCTTCTTTCTTTGTTGGTCTGCTCGCTGCTTACCAATCCATGCTGTATGGCGATTCGTAATGAGGGGACCTCCAATTCAATTGGCACCATAGCCTCCGACCCGTATACGAGGGAGTAGGGTGAGCAGCCAGTTGGGGTCTTGTAGACTGTACGGTAAGCCCAGAGTGCTTCGTATATCCTTTCTTCCTAACCTTTTTTGTTAGTCTTGACAGTCTTTACTAGCAGAGTGCATAGCATCTTATTGAAGGCTTCCGCCAGTCCATTGGCTTGAGGGTAGTAGGGAGATGATGCCCTCTAGTCGATCTTGTATTTATTGACTAGTCGGTACACCTTCTGATTCTTGAAGTGACTACCGTGGTCAGAGATGATTCTGTTGGGTACTCCAAATCGGAATATTATATTTTATCGAAAGAATATGTCGACCAGTTCTCCCGTCACTTCTCTCGATGCTACTACCTCTGCCCACCTGGAGAAGTTGTCTGTAGCTGCTAAGATATATTTGAATCCGGATGAAGATGCTGGTAGTGGTCCCACCACGTCCGTACCCCATTGAGCAAACGGCCAGCTTGGGATGGTAAGATGTGTTGTGCCCATGTGGTTTTGATGATGGTTTTAATGGTGGTTTTGATGATTGGTTTTGATGTGAGTTATTCACTGTGAGTCATCTTCCTGTGTGTGTCATCATGCTATTATTCAGTAATTCTCTGATCATAATGCTTTCTTTTATATGCACGATAAATTCATGTTTTATCATGTAAATGTATGGAGTTCATAGGGCTGTCAGATAACATGCTCTACTTAATTCTGGCTACACTCTGTTTGGATAGTATGAACAGTGGTGGGTCGACCCACCCTTGCTGATGCGTCGACCCATCAGAACATTGTTCTTTATAGTAAGCCCACACATTGGTCTTCTTGACTCAAAGTCTATACATCGCTAAGTCTGTACATTGTCTTCAGCTCAAGCGTTCAAAGCCAAGTCTATACAACGCTAAGTCAATACATTGAACTGTTCTCCAAGTCTGTACACTGGTTCAAAGTCTACACAACGCCTATTTGATTCTAAGTCTTTACATTCATTTTAAGGCAAAGTCTGTACATTGCCTTTGTGCTTCAAAGCCTATCGATTGAAGAGTCTACACATTGGTTGTTCACACGTTCCTGCAGTCTGAAGTCTCTACATTGCTTTCATCTATTTTTTATCTAAGTATCATAAAGTCTGTACGTTGCTTTAGCCTTTACCTTCACAGCAAAGTCTATACAATGCAATGCATAAACTTAGAACTGATGACTTCGTTTCATCTGTCTGACAGGGACTGAAGAGGCTAATGAACCCCTTAAAGCAAGAGGGCTGAAGGCATCCAATTTCCACTGCTGGAACACACCAATGCGTCAACGCCTTGATCAAGTGGCGTGAACGCAGTAGTTCAAACAATCAAGAAAGAGGCTTACTGGATTACTCTGGTGCGTCAACACATTCATCAAGTGGCGTCGACGCAGTAGGTTGATGGATCGACAGGGTGACCAGAGGGTGGACGCAGTTACATAATGCGTCAACGCACTCCACACGAAACGTGAGAGGGTTGAAGCCATCTAAGATCAGATGCTGGATCATCGATGCGTCAACACAGCATGCTGAAAGCGTCGACGCAGCACGTCCATCTGCTGAAGACTTGATCACTGGATCACCGATGCGTCAACGCAGCATGCTGAGAGCGTCGACGCAGCACGTCTATCTGTAGAAGACTTGATCACCGATGCGTCAACACAGCAGGTTGATGGAGTCAACGCAGCAGACTTGAGTTCGTGATCCCAGGATGACGAGGTACTAGGATGCTGCCATGTGGTCCGAATTTCTAGGGCAATAAATGTGGAAGCCACACGCGCCCAGTGTGCTTGCTGCTGATGCTATATATACAAGACTTCTTCTACAGAAGAAAATGATCGAAGAAGAAGCCTGGAGAGCAGAAAGCCCTTCAATCCAGAAAAAGAAAAAAAAAGAAGAGAAGCAGTGAGCAGAAGAAGAAGGAAGCAGAAGAAGAAGAAGAAAGAGAAGAGACAGGGAGAGCCTGCGAAAGAGAAGAAAATAGAGAGTGAGAGCAGAAGAGAAAGATTATGTGAGCTGAGAAGAAGAAAAAAGAGGAAGAAAAGAAGAAGAGGAGAGAGTCTATTGAACACCTGTTCAGTCTGTTCGTGGATCAAATCCAGAACGACTATTGTGTTTCATTTCCAGCTTCTGTTGCTGTGTTTTTTATGTTTCCTTATTTTTCCTTTTATTTCTTTGGTTAGCTTTGTTCTTCCGATCCTCTAGACTGAGGTCGGGTTCCTCCTGGTGGGTCAGGAGAAGGGAGATCTGATCTCCGGTTGCAAGTAGCTGGGAGCTACTTGTGGGTTCCCTCTGGTTTGGAGGAAGGGAGACTTGTCTCCGGTTATGGGCTTGTGGGTTGCAAGTCCAGGGGTCCCTCCTGGTCGTGAGGAAGAGAGGCCTTCAACCTCTGGTTTCCAAGTGGATGGGAGTCACTTGGGGTGTCCCTCCGGTTGGGAGGAAGAGGGGAGTTTGTTCCCCTGGTCAAGCTGTGTGTCAGCACCTGTTGCAGATTGAGTCTGCGGTTTCTAGCTTGTGCTAGTGGAAGCCTCACTCCGGTTGGGAGTGAGGGGTGGACGTAGGTCTGTGGACCGAACCACCTAAAAACCTGCTATTCTGTGGTTTGCTTGTAGTGTGTTCTTCCATATCTCCTACCACCCTTCACAGATTGTCTTGAGCTTTCTTATTCTCATTTGTGCTGCTTCCGCTAGTTGGTTATTTGGGCGCCAGTTACATATTTGCTCTTTTGTTTAAAAGAATATTCAACTTGTTATCAGATTGCTTGTTCTGCCTGGATAGTGTTCGAGTCTTTTATTTAGCGAAAAGTTGTTAAGGGTGAGATTCATTCACCCCCCCTCTGAATCCTTGCACCGATCAAAATAAAAAGCTAATGGTTCTTAATATTGTCTTCTCTGAAAGATGGGTGTCAATTGAAAAAGGAAAAACTGTTGTGAAGGAAAATAAGAACAACTTTGAAATAATGGTTCAACAAGAAAATGAAACTCTGAAGAACCTGAATGATGCTTTGCAACAACATCTGATTATTTGTGAATCTGAGCTATCCAAGTATGAAGTGAGTATTGCTTCATTGAATTCTGAGATTGAAGATCTAAAAAATTCTTTGTCAAAATTCGGTAAAGGAAAAGATAATTTGAATAAGCTGCTTGGTTCTAAAGTGAATTTGCAGAAAGAAGGACTTGGGTATGTGCATGTTAATAAGAAAGTGAATGAAAAGAAGAAGTCAACTGTACTCGTGAAAAGCTCTGAACAAGCTAATCAATCTAGGTCTTCTATTTTTCAATTCACTGCTAAGAAGGCTGAAAATTCAGATAAGAAACAGAAAAAGATTCAAAAACAAAAGAAAAATGCTGATTTGAATAAGTCCAAATATGTCTCTGATTTACATGTGCATGCTGCTCACTGCTCACACACACATTCACACTCTCATGAGAATATCAATCTTGTCAAACAAGTGAATGTGAATAAAAAGGCTATAACAAGTCACTATTGTGGGAAAGTTGGCCATATTATGCATAACTGTGTAGCATTGATAAATGATGAAAGAAATGCTGTTAGAAAGTATCCTAGAAATCATCTTAGGAAACATTCTACTGATCAGGAAAAGAAAATTCAATGCTATTGCTGTGGGAAGTTTGGTCACATTGCTGCCTTCTGCCGGCATGCTCAGGGAAAGAAAACTAACTCTGGATTTGTTAATTTCCCTGTAAATAAAAACATTGTTGATAGAAAGAAGTTTGGTTCTAGAAGCAAACACACTGTATGTTTTGAATGTGAAAAGCCAGGCCACAGAGCTGTTAACTGTTGGCTGGCCGGTTATGAAAAGAAAAATTTTCATGTCAATAACAGAATTAATCATGTTCACTCACACCATGTTCACGCCAATGCTGATGTATACAAGGAGAACATGAAATCTGTTATTTCTTGTTATCATTGTGGGCAGGTAGGGCATTCCATGTATAATTGTCATATTATGTGTTGTGATGATAAACATGCGAAAAATCTGTTGAGAAAACCTGCTAGGAGTGTCACTGCTAAACTAGGACCCAAGGTTTCTTGGGTACCTGTTACATCAAAATGATGTGTCTGCTACAGGTGTGCCTTGGAAGCTGAGGAATAAAAAGGGGGAAATAAACCAAGGCACTCAAAGAAAAACCCCTTCTGAAATTTTCAGGTAATTTCTCTGCATCTCCTATTTTGAAATTCTTGCATATCTGCCATGTGTAGTTGTTTGATAATTGTTGAAATGCATAACCTCTGAAAACAAATTGCATTCCGAATTTTTTGGAAAAATCTGAACTGCTTATGAATGTGGCTTGAAATTTGTCTATTGCATAGTTTATTGAAAATCTGTCCATTGCATTCTGAAAAATCATATGTTCAGTTTTCAGTACAAACATTGCATGTTTTCAGGGGGAGTTAATTGCATGTCCTTGCATAGTATTTAGTGTTGAGTCTTTGTATGCATGTAGTTAATTGCATTGCATTTTACTGCATTGAAAATACCAAAAAGGGTAATTGAATGCATAGTGTCAGGGGGAGTCAATGCATTGCATGTAGGTGGTCAAGTGCATACATCTCTGTCAGAATTCACTGCATGTTATCCTTGGAAATCCTGAAACTTGCCAGACCTTCTGATATCTTGCTTGTTGTGCATAACCTTTTCCTCATTGTTTTTTTTATGACAAATCTTGATATTATTCGGAAAACACCGAGCTTCAAAATCTTTCCTATCAATTAGTATCATTTGGCTTCAGAATTCTATCAGCTTGTCATGAAGATTTCAATGGGACTATCTCGATCATAAATCTGAAAATTCTTGAACTAGAAATCTTCTATTATACATTTTTATGAATGACTGAAATAACTCATGTGGTTTAAGTTTAATGTATTCAATGAGTTTAGCTTTAAAATCTCTTAAAAATATCTGAAGCATGTTTAATAAACATTAACCATCTATTTCATGCTGTGTCTTGTAAAATCTTCTGAAATCTACATTATTGAATACATGACTTTATTTGGTTAAGTACATGAAATTGTTATTGATTTGAAGCAAATGAATTTTTCTGAAATGTCTAAAGGGTATTTTCTGTCAGAGCAATGACCTTGGTCACTGAGAAACACATGTCCAAAGGACTGTGTCATGAGGTACCATAGTTAACTCTGATTAAGAATAATTGAATTTCAGGCAGAGCAATGGCATGCACACTGAGAAATACAACTCACTCATCAAGAAATGATTTGCAGTGTGTCATGATATGTAAATGCTATCTCTGTTCATATAAAGTATGACAATTAGTCACACTAAGTGCTTAGGGATATTGGCCTCTGATCAAGGTATATCCTCTAGTTACAAGGTGTGCACTGAACTAGAGTGCTCGTAAAATTTGTAGCATGAAAAATTGTTGAACGAATTGAAATATCTGAATATTGATGCTAAATCAAATTGCTACAACCCTAGACAAAATCATATGACTTCATAATTGCTTGATTTCAATACTGATGCATGTAATTCCGAAAGAAGTCAATAAATTTGATTGTGTAAGAGAAAGGGAGTTTTATCAAGATAAATATGAGGGCTTGGTTCATTTTTATTAAACCATGGTTTTAGATATCAATACAGAATTTTATTGATAAACTCTACATACATCATGTTTAAACCATGCTGATAAATAAAAATCATTCATAAGCCCTTATAATGGAAGACTTTGAAATATTCTGATTTGGATTTATGAGAATGGCATTCCCTTGAAAATCTGACTGAAATTCTTGTAGTTGAAGCCTCTTTGAAAAATCTGATTATTTGACTCTTTTATGCTCACTGTCCTTGATTCATTGAACTGACCTTATCATTGAAAGCCTCGGAGGTCTTCTTCTCAACTATATCAATTGGAAGTCATGCAACATGCATATCAATTGGCATCTATTCAGGGGGAGTTTCCATGTCATATGCATTCTTACCTTCCCATGATTCATCTTGACTATATCAAAGGGGGAGATTTTTGCTAAAGGGGGAGATTGTTTTTCAATTATAGCATGCTAGTTGCTTTAATTTCTCAAACTATTTTCTTTTTGATGACGTCAAAGGGGGAGAATAGTTTGAGTCATCAGATTGACTCACTATGTAGTGTTGCCATCATCAAAAAGGGGGAGATTGTTGTGCCCATGTGGTTTTGATGATAGTTTTAATGGTGATTTTGATGATTGGTTTTGATGTGAGTTATTCACTGTGAGTCATCTTGCTGTGTGTGTCATCATGCTATTATTCAGTCATTGTCTGATCATAATGCTTTCTTTTATATGCACGATAAATTCATGTTTTATCATGTAAATGTATGGAGTTCATAGGGCTATGAGATAACATGCTCTACTTAATTCTGTCTACACTCTGTTTGGATAGTATGGACAGTGGTGGGTCGACCCACCCTTGCTGATGCGTCGACCCATCAGAACATTGTTCTTTATAGGAAGCCCACACATTGGTGTTCTTGACTCAAAGTCTATACATCGCTAAGTCTGTACATTATCTTCAGCTCAAGCGTTCAAAGCCAAGTCTATACAACGCTAAGTCAATACATTGAACTGTTCTCCAAGTCTGTACACTGGTTCAAAGTCTACACAACGCCTCTTTGATTCTAAGTCTTTACATTCGTTTTAAGGCAAAGTCTGTACATTGCCTTTGTGCTTCAAAGCCTGTCGATTGAAGAGTCTACACATTGGTTGTTCACACGTTCCTGCAGTCTGAAGTCTCTACATTGCTTTCGCCTATTTTTTATCTAAGTATCATAAAGTCTGTACGTTGCTTTAGCCTTTACCTTCACAGCAAAGTCTATACAATACAATGCACAAACTTAGAACTGATGACTTCGTTTAATCTGTCTGACAGGGACTGAAGAGGCTAATGAACCCCTTAAAGCAAGAGGGCTGAAGCCATCCAATTTCCGCTGCTGGAACACACCAATGCGTCAACGCCTTGATCAAGTGGCATGAACGCAGTAGTTCAAACAATCAAGAAAGAGGCTTACTGGATTACTCTGGTGCGTCAACACATTCATCAAGTGGCGTCGACGCAGCAGGTTGATGGATCGACAAGGTGACCAGAGGGTGGACATAGTTACACAATGCCTCAACGCACTCCACACGAAACGTGAGAGGGCTGAAGCCATCTACGTTCAGATGCTGGATCACCGATGCGTCAACGCAGCATGCTGAGAGCGTCGACGCAGCACGTCCATCTGCTGAAGACTTGATCACTGGATCACCGATGCGTCAACGCAGCATGCTGAGAGCGTCGACGCAGCACGTCTATCTGTTGAAGACTTGATCACTGGATCACCGATGCGTCAACGCAGCAGGTTGATGGAGTCAACGCAGCAGACTTGAGTTCGTGATCCCAGGATGACAAGGTACCAGGATGCTGCCACGTGGTCCGAATTTCTAGGGCAAGAAATGTGGAAGCCACACGCGCCCAGTGTGCCTGCTGCTGATGCTATATATACAAGACTTCTTCCACAGAAGAAAATGATCGAAGAAGAAGCCTGGAGAGCAGAAAGCCCTTCGATCCAGAAAAAGAAAAAAAAAGAAGAGAAGCAGTGAGCAGAAGAAGAAGGAAGCAGAAGAAGAAGAAGAAAGAGAAGAGACAGGGAGAGCCTGCGAAAGAGAAGAAAATAGAGAGTAAGAGCAGAAGAGAAAGATTGCGTGAGCTGAGAAGAAGAAAGAAGAGGAGAGAGTCTATTGAAGACCTGTTCAGTCTGTTCGTGGATCAAATCCAGAACAACTATTGTGTTTCATTTCCAGCTTCTGTTGCTGTGTTTTTTATGTTTCCTTATTTTCCCTTTTGTTTCTCTGGTTAGCTTTGTTCTTCCGATCCTCTGGACTGAGGTCGGGTTCCTCCTGGTGGGTCAGGAGAAGGGAGATCTGATCTCCGGTTGCAAGTAGCTGGGAGCTACTTGTGGGTTCCCTCCGGTTTGGAGGAAGGGAGACTTGTCTCCGGTTCTGGCCTTGTGGGTTGCAAGTCCAGGGGTCCCTCCTGGTCTGGAGGAAGAGAGGCCTTCGACCTCTGGTTTTCAAGTGGCTGGGAGTCACTTGGGGTGTCCCTCCGGTTGGGAGGAAGAGGGGAGTTTGTTCCCCTGGTCAAGCTGTGTGTCAGCACCTGTTGCAGACTGAGTTTACGGTTTCTAGCTTGTGCTAGTGGAAGCCTCACTCCGGTTGGGAGTGAGGGGTGGACGTAGGTCTGTGGACCGAACCACCTAAAAACCTGCTGTTCTGTGGTTTGCTTGTAGTGTGTTCTTCCATATCTCCTACCACCCTTCACATATTGTCTTGAGCTTTCTTATTCTCATTTGTGCTGCTTCCGCTAGTTGGTTATTTGGGCGCCAGTTACATATTTACTCTTTTGTGTAAAAGAATATTCAACTTGTTATCAGATTGCTTGTTCTGCCTGGATAGTGTTCGAGTCTTTTATTTAGCGAAAAGTTGTTAAGGGTGAGATTCATTCACCCCCCCTCTGAATCCTTGCACCGATCAAAATAAAAAGCTAATGGTTCTTAATATTGTCTTCCCTGAAAGATGGGTGTCAATTGAAAAAGGAAAAATTGTTGTGAAGGAAAATAAGAACAACTTTGAAATAATGGTTCAACAAGAAAATGAAACTCTGAAGAACCTGAATGATGCTTTGCAACAACATCTGATTATTTGTGAATCTGAGCTATCCAAGTATGAAGTGAGTATTGCTTCATTGAATTCTGAGATTGAAGATCTGAAAAATTATTTATCAAAATTCGGTAAAGGAAAAGACAATTTGAATAAGCTGCTTGGTTCTAAAGTGAATTTGCAGAAAGAAGGACTTGGGTATGTGCATGTTAATAAGAAAGTGAATGAAAAGAAGAAGTCAACTGTACTCGTGAAAAGCTCTGAACAAGCTAATCAATCTAGGTCTTCTATTTTTCAATTCACTGCTAAGAAGGCTGAAAATTCAGATAAGAAACAGAAAAAGATTCAAAAACAAAAGAAAAATGCTGATTTGAATAAGTCCAAATATGTCTCTGATTTACATGTGCATGCTGCTCACTGCTCACACACACATTCACACTCTCATGAGAATATCAATCTTGTCAAACAAGTGAATGTGAATAAAAAGGCTATAACAAGTCACTATTGTGGGAAAGTTGGCCATATTATGCATAACTGTGTAGCATTGATAAATGATGAAAGAAATGCTGTTAGAAAGTATCCTAGAAATCATCTTAGGAAACATTCTACTGATCAGGAAAAGAAAATTCAATGCTATTGCTGTGGGAAGTTTGGTCACATTGCTGCCTTCTGCCGGCATGCTCAGGGAAAGAAAACTAACTCTGGATTTGTTAATTTCCCTGTAAATAAAAACATTGTTG
Organism: Amorphophallus konjac; assembly: GCA_022559845.1. Lineage (NCBI taxonomy): Eukaryota > Viridiplantae > Streptophyta > Magnoliopsida > Alismatales > Araceae > Amorphophallus > Amorphophallus konjac. The sequence goes on along the minus strand of CM040126.1, from coordinate 252,883,003 downwards.
ATAGAAAGAAGTTTGGTTCTAGAAGCAAACACACTGTATGTTTTGAATGTGGAAAGCCAGGCCACAGAGCTGTTAACTGTTGGCTGGCCGGTTATGAAAAGAAAAATTTTCATGTCAATAACAGAATTAATCATGTTCACTCACACCATGTTCACGCCAATGCTGATGTATACAAGGAGAACATGAAATCTGTTATTTCTTGTTATCATTGTGGGCAGGTAGGGCATTCCATGTATAATAGTCATATCATGTGTTGTGATGATAAACATGCGAAAAATCTGTTGAGAAAACCTGCTAGGAGTGTCACTGCTAAACCAGGACCCAAGGTTTCTTGGGTACCTGTTACATCAAAATGATGTGTCTGCTACAGGTGTGCCTTGGAAGCTGAGGAATAAAAAGGGGGAAATAAACCAAGGCACTCAAAGAAAAACCCCTTCTGAAATTTTCAGGTAATTTCTCTGCATCTCCTATTTTGAAATTCTTGCATATCTGACATGTGTAGTTGTTTGATAATTGTTGAAATGCATAACCTCTGAAAACAAATTGCATTCCGATTTTTTGGAAAAATCTGAACTGCTTATGAATGTGGCTTGAAATTTGTCTATTGCATAGTTCATTGAAAATTTGTCCATTGCATTCTGAAAAATCATATGTTCAGTTTTCAGTGCAAACATTGCATATTTTCAGGGGGAGTTAATTGCATGTCCTTGCATAGCATTTAGTGTTGAGTCTTTGCATGCATGTAGTTAATTGCATTGCATTTTACTGCATTGAAAATACCAAAAAGGGTAATTGAATGCATAGTGTCAGGGGGAGTCAATGCATTGCATGTGGGTGGTCAAGTGCATACATCTCTGTCAGAATTCACTGCATGTTATCCTTGGAAATCCTGAAACTTGCCAGACCTTCTGATATCTTACTTGTTGTGCATAACCTTTTCCTCATTGTTTTTTTTATGACAAATCTTGATATTATTCGGAAAACACTGAGCTTCAAAATCTTTCCTATCAATTGGTATCATTTGGCTTCAGAATTCTATCAGCCCGTCATGAAGATTTCAATGGGACTATCTCGATCATAAATCTGAAAATTCATGAACTAGAAATCTTCTATTATACATTTTTATGAATGACTGAAATAACTCATGTGGTTTAAGTTTAATGTATTCAATGAGTTTGGCTTTAAAATCTCTTAAAAATATCTGAAGCATGTTTAATAAACATTAACCATCAGTTTCATGCTGTGTCTTGTAAAATCTTCTGAAATCTGCATTATTGAATACATGACTTTATTTGGTTAAGTACATGAAATTGTTATTGATTTGAAGCAAATGAATTTTTATGAAATGTCTAAAGGGTATTTTCTGTCAGAGCAATGACCTTGGTCCTGAGAAACACATGTCCAAAGGACTGTGTCATGAGGTACCATAGTTAACTCTGATTAAGAATAATTGAATTTCAGGCAGAGCAATGGCATGCACACTGAGAAATACAACTCACTCATCAAGAAATGATTTGCAGTGTGTCATGATGTGTAAATGCTATCTCTGTTCATATAAAGTATGACAATTAGTCACACTAAGTGCTTAGGGATATTGGCCTCTGATCAAGGTATATCCTCTAGTTACAAGGTGTGCACTGAACTAGAGTGCTCGTAAAATTTGTAGCATGAAAAATTGTTGAACGAATTGAAATATCTTAATATTGATGCTAAATCAAATTGCTACAACCCTAGACAAAATCATATGACTTCATAATTGCTTGATTTCAATACTGATGCATGTAATTCCGAAAGAAGTCAATAAATTTGATTGTGTAAGAGAAAGGGAGTTTTATCAAGATAAATATGAGGGCTTGGTTCATTTTTATTAAACCATGGTTTTAGATATCAATACAGAATTTTATTGATAAACTCTACATACATCATGTTTAAACCATGCTGATAAATAAAAATCATTCATAAGCCCTTATAATGGAAGACTTTGAAATATTCTGATTTGGATTTATGAGAATGACATTCCCTTGAAAATCTGACTGAAATTCTTGTAGTTGAAGCCTCTTTGAAAAATCTGATTATTTGACTCTTTTATGCTCACTGTCCTTGATTCATTGAACTGACCTTATCATTGAAAGCCTCGGTGGTCTTCTTCTCAACTATATCAATTGGAAGTTATGCAACATGCATATCAATTGGCATCTATTCAGGGGGAGTTTCCATGTCATATGCATTCTTACCTTCCCATGATTCATCTTGACTATATCAAAGGGGGAGATTTTTGCTAAAGGGGGAGATTATTTTTCAATTATAGCATGCTGGTTGCTTTAATTTCTCAAACTATTTTCTTTTTGATGACGTCAAAGGGGGAGAATAGTTTAAGTCATCAGATTGACTCACTGTGTAGTGTTGCCATCATCAAGAAGGGGGAGATTATTGTGCCCATGTGGTTTTGATGATAGTTTTAATGGTGATTTTGATGATTGGTTTTGATGTGAGTTATTCACTGTGAGTCATCTTGCTGTGTGTGTCATCATGCTATTATTCAGTCATTGTCTGATCATAATGCTTTCTTTTATATGCACGATAAATTCATGTTTTATCATGTAAATGTATGGAGTTCATAGGGCTGTGAGATAACATGCTCTACTTAATTCTGTCTACACTCTGTTTGGATAGTATGGACAGTGATGGGTCGACCCACCCTTGCTGATGCGTCGACCCATCAGAACATTGTTCTTTATAGGAAGCCCACACATTGGTCTTCTTGACTCAAAGTCTATACATCGCTAAGTCTGTACATTATCTTCAGCTCAAGCGTTCAAAGCCAAGTCTATACAACGCTAAGTCAATACATTGAACTGTTCTCCAAGTCTGTACACTGGTTCAAAGTCTACACAACGCCTCTTTGATTCTCAGTCTTTACATTCGTTTTAAGGCAAAGTCTGTACATTGCCTTTGTGCTTCAAAGCCTGTCGATTGAAGAGTCTACACATTGGTTGTTCACACGTTCCTGCAGTCTGAAGTCTCTACATTACTTTCGCCTGTTTTTTATCTAAGTATCATAAAGTCTGTACGTTGCTTTAGCCTTTACCTTCACAGCAAAGTCTATACAATACAATGCATAAACTTAGAACTGATGACTTCGTTTCATCTGTCTGACAGGGACTGAAGAGGCTAATGAACCCCTTAAAGCAAGAGGGCTGAAGCCATCCAATTTCTGCTGCTGGAACACACCAATGCGTCAACGCCTTGATCAAGTGGCGTGAACGCAGTAGTTCAAACAATCAAGAAAGAGGCTTACTGGATTACTCTGGTGCGTCAACACATTCATCAAGTGGCGTCGACGCAGCAGGTTGATGGATCGACAAGGTGACCAGAGGGTGGACGCAGTTACACAATGCATCAACGCACTCCACATGAAACGTGAGAGGGCTGAAGCCATCTACGTTCAAATGCTGGATCACCGATGCGTCAACGCAGCATGCTGAGAGCGTCGACGCAGCACGTCCATCTGCTGAAGACTTGATCACTGGATCACCGATGCGTCAACGCAGCATGCTGAGAGCGTCGACGCAGCACGTCTATCTGTTGAAGACTTGATCACTGGATCACCGATGCGTCAACGCAGCAGGTTGATGGAGTCAACGCAGCAGACTTGAGTTCGTGATCCCAGGATGACGAGGTACCAGGATGCTGCCACGTGGTCCGAATTTCTAGGGCAAGAAATGTGGAAGCCACACGCGCCCAGTGTGCCTGCTGCTGATGCTATATATACAAGACTTCTTCCACAGAAGAAAATGATCGAAGAAGAAGCCTGGAGAGCAGAAAGCCCTTCGATCCAGAAAAAGAAAAAAAAAGAAGAGAAGCAGTGAGCAGAAGAAGAAGGAAGCAGAAGAAGAAGAAGAAAGAGAAGAGACAGGGAGAGCCTGCGAAAGAGAAGAAAATAGAGAGTGAGAGCAGAAGAGAAAGATTGCGTGAGCTGAGAAGAAGAAAGAAGAGGAGAGAGTCTATTGAAGACCTGTTCAGTCTGTTCGTGGATCAAATCCAGAACAACTATTGTGTTTCATTTCCAGCTTCTGTTGCTGTGTTTTTTATGTTTCCTTATTTTCCCTTTCGTTTCTCTGGTTAGCTTTGTTCTTCCGATCCTCTGGACTGAGGTCGGGTTCCTCCTGGTGGGTCAGGAGAAGGGAGATCTGATCTCCGGTTGCAAGTAGCTGGGAGCTACTTGTGGGTTCCCTCCGGTTTGGAGGAAGGGAGACTTGTCTCCGGTTCTGGCTTGTGGGTTGCAAGTCCAGGGGTCCCTCCTGGTCTGGAGGAAGAGAGGCCTTCGACCTCTGGTTTCCAAGTGGCTGGGAGTCACTTGGGGTGTCCCTCCGGTTGGGAGGAAGAGGGGAGTTTGTTCCCCCTGTCAAGCTGTGTGTCAGCACCTGTTGCAGACTAAGTTTGCGGTTTCTAGCTTGTGCTAGTGGAAGCCTCACTCCGGTTGGGAGTGAGGGGTGGACGTAGGTCTGTGGACCGAACCACCTAAAAACCTGATGTTCTGTGGTTTGCTTGTAGTGTGTTCTTCCATATCTCCTACCACCCTTCACATATTGTCTTGAGCTTTCTTATTCTCATTTGTGCTGCTTCCGCTAGTTGGTTATTTGGGCGCCTGTTACATATTTGCTCTTTTGTTTAAAAGAATATTCAACTTGTTATCAGATTGCTTGTTCTGCCTGGATAGTGTTCGAGTCTTTTATTTAGCGAAAAGTTGTTACGGGTGAGATTCATTCACCCCCCCTCTGAATCCTTGCACCGATCCTAACAAGATGCTGTGGCACGTGTGGCCTTTTTAACACAGTGGCATGTTCTTGACACCTCTGACAGGCTTTGGTGAACTTGCAGCAATCGTCAAACATAGAAGGCCAATAGTTGCCCAGTTTCTTTATTTCAATTTTCATTTTTGGACCGGCTTGGTGTGCCTCGGCTGACCCAGCATGGACCTCTTGCATTACCTGCCTGGCTTCCCCTGAGGATAAGCAGCGAAGCAGGATCTTCTTTTGGGCATTTGCCATTATCCGGAATAATGTTCCATTCCTCATTTCATAAGAGTCTTTGACTTTCAGGAGCTTCATTCTCTGTTCTTTCTCTTTCGGGAGTTGCTGGTGTTGAAACCAATGCAGGAGGTGCTCCCACCAATCAGATTGTTGGATTGCATCTACATCTGTCACTTCATTTGCTTGTTCATCGGCTAAAGCTTCGGTCACACTGGGGACCTGTCGATGGTTGATCACTGTTATATTCAGGCTTGATACAAGCGGGACCGCCATAGAACTTGCCAGCTTTGCGAGGGCATCAGCTTGAGCATTCTATCCTCGATTGATGTGCTTGATGCTAATGAAATAGAATATTGTCATCAGGCGGAGAGCCAGATGGTAATAAGGAACTAGTTATTGCTTCCGTACATCGAACTCTCCTTCCAACTATTTTATAACCAGCATGGAGTCCCCGAATGCTTCTAGCATCTGAATTCCCATGGATAGAGCAATCTGTAGCCTGATTATGAGGGCTTCATATTCTGCTTCATTGTTTGTGTAAGGCTTGTTTATTGAATAGGATGTATGCATGACTTCTCCTTCTGGAGATTTCAGAACTATGCCTGCCCCTGCCCGGACCCCGGCTGATCCAGTTGCTGAGGTGTTAATTCTAGAGGCGCCATCAAAATACAGCTGCCATAGAGAGGGCCACACTTGGCCAACCTCTAAGGTTTCATCTTTAAGAAGCTATGGTTCCAGGGGGCAGTCTTCAGGTACTGGATGCTCAGCAAAGAAGTCTGCGATAGCTTGGCCCTTAACGGCCCTTTTCGGTACATAGGAGATATCATACTCCATAAGAATCACTGCACATTTGCCTAGGCGGCCTTTGAGGGCTGGTTGGGACATGATGTATTTAAGCGGATCCTCTTTGGAAATCAGCTTAACTCCATGCGACAGCATATAGTGTCGGAGCTTCTTGACTGCGAAGACCAGTGCCAGGCAGATCTTCTCAATATAAGTGTACCTCACCTCAGTTCTGACCATTCTTCGACTGAGGTAATAGAGGGCTTGTTCTTTTCCTTCTTCATTATTCTAGGCTAGCATTGCCCCCAGGGAGTTATATGTGGCTACTATGTAGAGGATTAGCGGCCGTCCCTTCACCGGCGCACCCAGCATTGGAGGGGTCGTAAGATAATCCTTCAGCTTGTCAAAGGCCATCTGGCATTCTTCATCCCAGTAGAAGGGAACATCTTTCATCATTAGCTTATGGAAGGGGTGGCATCGCCCAGACAAGTTGGATATAAACCGCCGGAAGTATGCAAGACGGCCTTGAAGGGATCTCAGCTCGGAGAGGTCCCTTGGAGAGGGTAGCTCCTGAATTGCCTTGATCTTTGCGGGGTCTATTTCAATTCTCCGATATCTGACAATGAAACCCAAGAATTTTCCGCTCGATACTCCGAACGCACACTTCATAGGGTTCATCTTTAATTCATACTGCCTCAGCCTCTGGAAAATGACTCGGAGGTCTTGTAGATGATCTTTTTTCTTTCTGGTCTTGACTACCAGGTCATCTATGTAGCACTCGACCTTGTGGTAGAGCAGCTCATTGAATATTCTAGTCATCGCCAGCTGATAAGTTGCGTCAGCATTCTTTAATCTGAACGACATTCTCTTGTAATGATAAATGCCTTTGGGAGTTCGGAAGGCAGTGTGGACCCAGTCATGTTCCGCGATCCATATCTGGTTGTATCCGGATGACCCACCCATGAATGATAGGGCCTCATGACCGGTTGTTGCATCTATCATGACCTCCGTTATTGGCACTGGGAAGTCATCTTTGGGGTAGGCTTTGTTCAGATCCTGGAAGTCGACACATATCCGAATCTGTCCATTCTTCTTCTTTACGGGCACGATATTGGCTAGCCATGTGGTATATTAATTTTTTTCGACAAAACCCACATCAATGAGCTTGTCGACTTCCTTGCATATTTGAGTGATGAGCTCTGGCCTCATGCATCGCGGCGGCTACTTCAACAGCTCAGCTTCAGGGATTATGATTAGCTCATGCTATGAGACTGCGGGGCTTAGTCCTGGCATTTCCTTGTAGGTCCATGCAAAGCAGTCCCAATATTCTTGCAACAGCTGGATATATAGCCTCTACTCTTCAGTAGATAACTGGGCACTGAGGAAGGTTGGCCTGTGGTCATCTTTGTCTCCCAAGTTGACTTCTATCAGTTCATCGACTATTGCTTGGCCTCCGTCTTCTATCTCCGGGGGTGCAGGCTGGAGGTCGACGAAGTCTGGTATCTCATCTCTGAGGTCGAGGACCTCTATCTCTTCATCTTGCCTTATCTGAGCTTCGTTGGGAACCTCTGGTTCGGCTGGTAGCGGCTGCATGAATTGCTCCGCCAACAAGTCCACCTCAATAGCAGTTCCGAGGGGTGAGTTGACTGCCTCATCCCTTACTGAGGGGGTTGCAGTCGCTAGGGACTGGTGATTGTTTGTCATTAAGTCAGAGTAGCACTGTAGCTCCATGGTGCAGGGTGAGCAGGTCTCATTCCCTTGGATCACCATATCTTCAGTGGAGGTATCTATTTCTTTTCTAGCAACATCTATCTCTTGATCATGCTTGGGAGAAGCTTCCATGACTTGTTCAAGAAGTGCTGACATCATTGACAAAGGAGGGCTACTGGAGGGAGGCAGCCCCGTTTCTTCAACATCTTCAGCTTCACTACTGCTAGCTATATCAAATTTGGCTTGAAGAGCTGCTTCTTCAGGGTAGACATGCTCCCAGCATCGGCAAGGGAACATGGCCTCTGATAGACTTCTCGGTTGAGATGGTTTAGTGTACTCAGCTTCTGCTGGGGGTTCATCGAAAATAGCCCCCAGTGGGTTATCCTCAGTTGGGTAGAAAGTGGAGATGGCATCCACTTCATTGCATCCGCTGTAATAATATTCCTCGAGCGTGAAGCCCAACCCTGGGTGCTGAGAGACACGTCTCATTTCTTTATCCAGGCTCGGGGGATACCATAGCTTCTGGAATGCTTCTTTCTTCTTGCGAGGCTGGCCAGAGGGGATGTGCTGCTTCTGGAACATCTTGGCCATTCGACTCGTTACAAATGTCAACCCCTATATGGGAACTGATGGGTCTTCTATATCTCAAGGCAGATGACAATCTGTATCCTCCTGTATAGGGTGCTCCTCAGCTGTCTAGAACAAGCTGCTGGGACAATCTACCTGCGCCACCTCCCATGCTTTGAAAGGCTCGACAATGGCATTATCGAGCCTGAGAATTGGCTTAGTAAGGCCCTCCGAGATCCCGATGTGGTCGTGCTGCTGGTCGACCCTGACTTCATTAGCTTCGGGGTAGATGGCGGGAGGTGCTATCCGACCCACATTCCCAGTGATAGCGATGTGTGAGACCGTCTTGGGATTAACATATCCACGCGATGGCGGAGGGAACCATTCAGCTATGGAGGTGCTCCTTGTTGTGCTGGAAGAGGTCTTGGCTTCAGGGGCCTTCTGCGACCGTTCTGCATATAGAGGGGCGTCCGCCAAGTGGCACTTGAACACTTCGAACGGGTGGAGATCAGCAAATACTCTTTCCTCCTTTAACCCTCTAGGCTATATTTGATGCACTGGTGGAGCGTGGAAGGTACCACCATGTTCTCATGTAGCCACGAACGGCCAAGCAGCGCCTTGTATGAGGTGCGAGAATCGATGACATGAAACTGCACCTTCGTGACAAAGTCCGCTAGAACGAGTGTGAACTCTGCTACTCCTAGCGATACTTCGCACTTTTGGTTGAAGCCGGCAATACGCATATCTCTGACTTTCTGGTGACGCACGTTGAAGTAGTGCCTCTCATATATCCTGTAGGGCAGGATGTTGACAGCCGCCCCGGGATCCACCAGGATCTTGTTCTGCTCCCGGCCATTCAGATGCCCCCTCATATATAGAGGTTTGTTGTGGCTGATAGTGGGGAGAAACATGTCCTCCTGAGTGAAGGTCATGCTGGCCTCTGGTAGTGCCTCAGCTTGGCAGTCTTCATATTGGGCAGGCGTCTGCAGAGTAGTAATGATCGCCTGTCGGGTCTCTTCACTCAGAGAGAGGATTTCCCAGACAGTGAATCTTGTCAGGAGCTTCTTCAACAGCTTGACCACCCGACTTCCTACTCGGACATTGGATAGCTTCATTTCTTCTGCCCACCTGGGTTTGGAAGAGTCTTGGATTGTGGCCCCTGATGGGCCTGCTTCATCGGACTCGGAGGCTGCACCCTTCTGCTTGGGGTCATCTCCCTACTGTCCCTCACTGAGTGCTGCCGGGCCTTCTACTTCCTCTGGCAATTCGGAAGATTGTTGGAGTTGCGGGGGAATGTCCCCAGTTGCTGGTTCGGCATCCCTGCATAGCTGCTTCCCCTTTGACATCTTTACGAATTCTAGGAAGGAAGGAGCGGGAGTGCTGCCCCCACTCTGGTTGTATAGGCCTGACAGAGGAGGGGTTTGGACTCCCCTAACCTCCGGAGGGAGTATTTTATAGGGTTGTTCCCCCCTGAAGATAATGTTATGGTTGGCGAGCAGCTGACGCCCCCATCTTCGGCCTGACCGGGTTGCATGTGCAGCAATTGCGGATTCGGCCTGACTTTCCTTAGCGGTGGGTGTGAAGGATATCTCTTCTTCATCCTCTCACCAGACAAATTGAACTGGCCCCTCTCTTATTTTTTCATCTTCTTTTCTTTTCTTCGACTGGCGCTTGCCCCCAGAATAGGCTACCATCCTTGTCTACTGCTTTGTCAGCTTCCTCTTCCTGCTTCAGTGAAAGCCGTTCTAGCTCCTGCCACGGGACATGATCCCGTGCTAGTAAAGGTTCTAGCTCGGGCTGTACATACTCATCTAGCCCATTTATGTAGTCCTATAGCCGCCGGGCTTCTGGACTAATTTCCTTGACCACCGGCAGCGGAGTTTGCCTCCTCCGGTTATGGGTCGGTATTCTAATGGCTGCAGGTGGATTGGTTTACACAGGTGTTGCCACTGGCAAAGGGGGTCGTGGTGTGATGCCACTAATATGTGCCCCCACTGTTAGGTGAGACGTGCCCTTCTTCTTGGTTCTTGCAGGGACTTGCTGCCACCCCTCTTGTTCTTTCATTGGGGCCAGAAAGCAGGCTTCATAGGTGTGCTGAGTACTGGCTTCTGCGGTCTCCTCAGGCAGTGCTTGATATAGAGAGACCATGTTGACGGCGGCTCTTCTTAGAGGCCCCTCATGTGGTTGTGGAGGGTCAACCTTGTACTCCCCCAACTCTATTTCTTATTTCCTCACCATGCCTTCGATAATATTCTTGAAAACATAACAGTCTTCAATCGGATGTCCCAGCATCTGGTGGTAAGGGCAAAATCTTGGGCTGTCTCTTCTCTTAGGTCCTCCAGCATTTTTGGCTCAGGTAGGGTGATCTTATCATACTGGGTAACCCAGTCAAACAAGATCATGGTCTTCTCCTTCGGGAAAGAGTAGGCCTTCTTCATCTTGTCCCGGAGTGATGGGCCTTCTTTGCCATCTTCGGTCTTAGCAGGCTGAGGAGCAGCTGTCTTCTTGCCTTTGTCTTTTTGTTGTTCAAATGCCTTGATATCAAAGGCGTTTGCTTCTTTGGGTGCTTAGCGCCGATCTTCTGCCTTGACCTTATGTGCAGTGGCAATATTTGATGTCGGGGTAGGTTTTACCAGGAAGGCTTCTACCTCGGCCACAATATTATTTAAGCGGTCGAACGACCGAATTTCCATGCCAATCATCTTTTCTAGCACCTCTCTCCTAAGGTTCTGCTTGCATATCTGTACAGCGCCCTCCTGATGTGGGGGCCGCTTGCATCTCATTCCGAGGTTCCTCCACCTCTTGATGAAGTCAACGGCCGTCTCATCTGCCCTCTATTATGTTGAATAGAGTTCAGCCACTGTGACCTCCTTCTCTGTTAGATGAAATCTTTCTCTGAACTTCCTCTGCATGTCTGACCAGTCGCTGATCGACCCGGCCAGGAGGCTGGAGTACCATTCAAATGCGAGCCCTGTGAGTGAGGACCCGAAAAACTTCAGTAAATATGACTCGTCAGTAGCCAGGTCACCCATGACAGTCATGTAGTAGGCGACATGTTCCTTTGGGGATCCCTTCCCGTTGAACTTGTCAAATTTTGGTGGCTTGCTAATCCCAGGAGGGAACCGCTTGGCAGCATGATGCGGTGGGTATGGAAGCCTATATGCATCGAATGCGACATAGTCACCTTGGGCCCTTTCAGCGAGCTTAAGCTCGATCATCCATCATCTTGCTCATGACGGTCGGATCAACCGGCTATGGGTAGAAGTGTGCTGGTTGCAAGTAGGGGGTGACCAGGGTGGTCGCCTGCGGCGGAGGACGCAGCAGTGGAGGTGTCTGGTGCACCTGTGGTAGTACCGGCGGCATCAACGGCTGTGATGGGCACTGTTGAGTTGTCGCCAAGTTTGGTTCCGCCTGTTGAGGCGGGTGTAGAGTGGTGGGAAGTCATTTTGGTTGACGGCTCCCCTCGATGAGTCGGCCTGCATATCAGGTTGCTTGGATGCTGAAGACTGCTCTGTCTTCTCCATTAATTGCTTTTTCAGCTACTCTATCTCCTGGCGGTACCTTTGGAGTATCATTAGTACGACCGGATCCATAGCTGCGGTGCTGGAGATAGTCTTTATCGTCTCGCCAGATGCACCCTCAGGTAGGATGTCAAGCAAGACATCTTCTTCTTCTCCTGTCGTCACCAATTTTGCGGTGAGAATGACGTCCTTGTCATGTTGTTGGAGGTGGGCCGAGGTTTGCTTCCCTTTGGTTGCCGCCAACTTTTCCTTTGCGGCTTTCACCCTTCGAGTACTCGGCCCCGGTCGTCCGGCCAGCCAGGCCAACTCCTGAGGTTCCTCAGGCAATCCTCCATAGTGGCCAGATATCCCAGCCATGTTGCAGGTCAAAATCTACATCCCTCATCTCTATCTACAAACGCTCCTTTTGACATTTGCCGGGAAGGTGAGCCTTTCAAACACAGAGACTCTTCTCCTTTCCTCCTGATGAGGAGTATCTTCATTGGCTTGATTATCAAAGCGGTCTTCATACCCATTATCATCGACCGATGACGTCATTCTTCTCTCTTCTTCTTCTTCCATTGCCATTGATGGGCAGTGATCTTCTTCAGCCACGGCTACTTGCAACAGCCGTTGTTGGCCTAAGGAGGGGTTGCCTAATCCCCTGAAATAGCTCCTGACCATATTGGTCATTTCTTCTTGCCCTCGGCCCGGATGTAGGGTCGGGGATAGTTGTCGACCTCCCATCGGAGGGACGTAAGCAAGCCGAGCTCTTTCGGCAGTTTGATGAAATCTTCTTCCCACAACAGGGATGTTGGCCTGTCGGGTGCAGGCCCTAAAGCTTCCACGGCGTGGAGGGTCCACGATCGTTTCTTCCTTCTTTGGGGCAGGGCCCCTCTTCTTGTTCTCCTCTGCTCCGGTGAATCTAGAGTGGTACTGGACTGGTGCATCTTGGTAGACAGGCTGGACCTTTTTGGGGACCCAAACCTGTTTGAATATTCTTGGCTCGGGAGCCAACCTTCTCTGGCCATGGTGGTCGGCTTCTTCCTCCTCAGCTCTTCTTCCAGAAAGAGCCTGATAGGAGTTGTAAACTGGTACAGCAGGGATCACCCGGTCCGAGCTCACTCGAGCCTTACATCCATCCAGAAACAGGCGGAGGCCACCGACCAGCATGGACTTGCCGGACGCGGAGAGACGTCTGGTCACAGCAGCATCAGTCTTCCTTCGGGGGTTCCGGTGTCGGCGCTTCCCGCAACTCTTGGTAGGAACGGGGCGGGCCCCGTGGGCAATGCGATGCACCATGCAGCTGGTGACTTGAATCGGGCTCGTAGGTGAGCCAGCACAGTGTCAAGCCTCCGTTCCGGGGCCTCAACCTTCTCTGTAGCTTTCTCTTCTGCGGGCTTTGAGGACTCCGTCTGTAGCATGTCGGCAAAGGCCAACCCCAAGAAGTTGGGGAAGCCTACAGTTGGTGGGAAGGAACCGAAAATCGTGGGCACCACCAGGTACCCGTGTTCCGCGGGGCCGGTGATGATCGCGGGGTCGAAGTCAAGACCGGTGAGTCCAGATTACGCCATTGTTCACCTGAGACAAATAGAGAAACAATCAGTATTCTTGGGGAAAGCCCCCAGAGGCATTCTCTCTTGGCAAGGAGATGAAGGGAGACCCGAGTCCCACCGGGCATGCCAGACTTGTGGGGATGGATTTTTTTATATATCCTTTTATTCATTTATTTTGCTTGTTTATTTGGTTTATTAATTAGGCGTGCCAATCACTGTCGTGACAATTTATTGTGCGCTCGATCTGACTTTGTAAGTCGATTGTGATATTCGTGTCGAGACCCGGAGTCCGTCATACCATAAAGCTTATGATGTAAATTACGTCCTCTAAGATAGAGGACAACCCTTGATTAATTGCCAAGAAAGGATGCCTTGAGGGCAAAACAAGATAAGACTATGATGCTAACTTTGCTAGCAGGATGCGAAATATGCATAGATAACCATGCGACGCGAGACGTGATAATAATGTATGGCATAAATTCGGTAGCATATCCCCTTATCTTGGTTTATGCCCAGTGGGGACATAGGTCATCAACCCACGGAATGTCGGGATGGAAGCCAAAGGAAAGATGGGCATAGCCCAAGATCCAGAAGGATATGAGTATGACGGGACAATGTCCACTATCATGGTGTTTGTTGATATTCCCTTTAGAGACCATTGGAGGACGTGCTGTGGCAGGACTCCAAGGGTCAGCAGGGTCAGAAGAAAACATTGCTGTCAAACGATACCATGTGGGGGTAAAAGCCCATTGATTTAGCTCCCTTGGACTCGGATGAGGAACCATGATTTTCCCCAAGATATGACATGATGAAGGCAAACCGGCGCAGATGGGGTCTCGACGCGAAGGCAAACCGGCGTGACAGTGATCACAAAAGAGGCATCCGCGTGACCAGCATCTCGGCGCGCCCATCACCCGACGCAGAACTGGCGCCGAGAGAAGGCGGCGCCAGGAGGTGGAACTGGCGCCGAGAGATGGCTGCGCCGGGAGGTTAGTTGGTGCCAATAAGAAGTGTTTCTTTAGGTTTCAGGTATTTTGAAGGCTTTATGAGATTGAGGGGGACCCAATTATGTTCAATAGGAGTTTCACGGGTTTGTCTACGATAGCATTTGGGTACAGTTGAAAGTGAGGGTGGACTCATCCATGGAAGGTCTAGGGAGACCGTATGACTGTAATGGTTATGTTCCCCTCTTACAGTGGGTAAAGGATCATGAGATGGTCTGCCTCAGATTTCTACCACACATCCGGGGATAGATTCATTGTTTCAGTGAAAGCGTCACACGATGCGATAAAGTAAAGATCGTGGATGAATTTTGGCAGCATCTCCCCTTATTTTAGGATTGTGCCAATAGGGGAGTATAGGCCATCCACCCACGGAATGCTGGGATGGAAGCCAAAGGAGAGATGGGCGTAGCCCTAGATCCAAAAGGATCTCAATCCTATGGGACAGTGTCCACTTATAGTGAGATTTATTAATATCCCCTAGATAGCCAACGAAGAGCATGCAGTGCCAGAACTCCATGACTTGACGGGGTGGTAGAATGTAGGGGGATTAACCCCATTGATTTAGCTCCCGTGAGGGTTGAGTGAAGGATACTGGTTCTCCTCAGAGTGATAGGGTATTGTGACCAAGGACCATATAGCTCAAAACTGTTGAGGGTATCAGCACGAGGCTATCGTCATGGCTGACTACGGCACGAACAATATAGAGGCCTCGACACGACAAAGGAATAGGTCTCGGTGCGAGCAGAGAAAGCTCACCCAGCGCGGGAAGCATTTGGCGCGGAACTAGCGCCGAGAGAGGGTGGCGCCGGGAGGTTATTTGGGATCAGGGTTTCAAGGGATTTCAAAGGCGTTAGGAGCTATGGGTTTCAGATAGTTCTTTGAGAGTTTTGAAGGGGGGTTTATTCAAGGCCTTTGAGGTGTTTTACCCAAGGGTTTGGGGAGTCCTATTCAAAGGATTTTTGAGATGGTCCTAGGGAGGAATGAGGCTATTTCGGGGAGAAGGGGATCTTCACCCTGGGGCCTCACTGGAAGCAGCGTC
Source organism: Amorphophallus konjac (assembly GCA_022559845.1). Classification (NCBI taxonomy): domain Eukaryota; kingdom Viridiplantae; phylum Streptophyta; class Magnoliopsida; order Alismatales; family Araceae; genus Amorphophallus; species Amorphophallus konjac. The sequence continues at coordinate 252,867,811 of CM040126.1, read as the reverse complement.
ATAGATGAAACCTCACGAGCTCTGATTCGAGCCTATCCCTCTTCATTTCTCAAATGAGAAGCCATGAGATGAACTATCTCAGGCTCTCAATGTGGTTGTGAGGTTGGAAAGAAATACGATAGAAACACGCTCAGCAGATCTGGAAGACGGATATACGATAGGATCTACTTCGTTTCCAGTAGCTATCGAATACCGTGAATCTCAGATACAGAGGGAGAAAGGGAAAGAAAGGGCGAACATCAGCCCCTTTTATTAACCATTTCATCCAAATGGAGTACATACATCAAGTTCGGAAGAGAATCAAACTGAGGAAATTACGCAGAGACTATATCCCTGACAATAGGGTTACATTGGCATTCGATGCTACTAGAACAAAGATGCTCGGAAGTAGACCCAAAAGGAAAAAAAGGAAAGCATATTCAAATAAAAGATAGGGGGAGTGGAGAATATAGCCCCTCAGGGCATCTTGGAATTGATCCCACCTCGAATCTCTCCTCCGAGCTTCTGTAACTCTTTTCTCTCTTCAGCTCCTTTAGAGGGCTTTCGGGCTCTCTTCCTTTCAGTGGCTCCCTCTGCTTCCTTTTTTTTCTCTCTGCTTGTCTGTCTATGTGTTCCCCTCCCTTCTCTTGTATATCTTTTTCTCTGTTGAAGGTAGCAGCTTTTATAGAAGGATGGCCCTCTGCTTTCGGCACGAGCTCCCTGGCGCGCCCCAGCATGCATCATCTCGGTGCGCCTGCCCTTGTATTGGGCTTGGCCCATTTGCTCCGAACTTGGCGTCGGAAGGAGCTCACTTAACGGGTCGCTTTTCATTGTTCCGGTGGGCTTCTTGGTATACATATGTATACACCTTCTTCTTGAGGCTTGTTTAACACCATGCGTTCATGCACATGCGTGAGGCAGTGTGAACCCCTTTTTATGAGAATCAGAATTATCTGAGGCTCCTCTTTAGTAGGCAGATGATTGCCTGGAGTTTGTCATAGTATTATCAGCCTGGCTATTTGAATGATAGCCATGTTGGGCAGCGGCCTAGCCAGAGATGGCTTCAACCGAACAGAGTGTTGGGGGTAGTGGGTCTCTTCTATTCTGATTCTCAGAACTTCCAGGGGTGGCACAGGAGCTGTACCCTTGATTGTTCTTCAAAGCCTTGAGTTTGCTTCAGCCTCTTTTTGTATATTTTAGGTGTCAACAACACCTAAATCAAAACACTAAGGAAACTACTACTCCTTGAACTGGAGGCTCGAATGGACGTAGAGAGCCTTCCTCCCTGGCTGTGACTCGCTCAAGAACTCGACAGCACTTCAACACGAATGCTGGATCTCTCCCCCTCGCGAGCTTGGACTAAGGGTGCTATTTATAGACCCTTGAATGTCAACGCCGAATTTAGGGTCTTTTAGCGAGATTTAGGCGTAGATTCTTTAGGATAAATCGTATATAAAACTCCCAATTTTCACTAGACTCAAATGGCATCGAATTTGGTTAAGAATCCACAGAGAAATTTGAGGACGAAGCAGCTAACTTAACCACGGATGGAAAGAGAAAAAAATTGCTGAAGCAGGGACTTCGGCCTCATATGCGGTCGAACGATGGGCCGCCTACACATATAAACGGTCCATTGCTAGACCGCCTACATGGTGTCGGTGGAAATTAATAAATAGATAAATATAACCTTTTATCATAAGAACAGACTGACTTAACCGGCATAGGACTCTCAAGAATAAAACGGCCTATCGATAGACCACCCAACGAGTCAAACGGCCCATTGCCAGACCGTTAAAACAGTGTCGGTGGTAAATCAATAAAAATAGATATTTATCCAGAAACTGACCCATTTAGGACTCTGGCCCATAAACGGTCGTTCGAAGGACCGCCCAACTTACATAAACGGCCTAATGCAAGACCGTTTATTAGGTTGTCGGTAGAAATTAAGAAAATAGCCAATTAATCCAAATGCAAAACAAATGGCCTTACTATAGATCGTCGATCATGCTAAACGGTCTATCTCTAGACCACTTTTAAGCTGGACAGTGGAAAATAATAAAATGGGATAAATAAGCCTACTTACCCTAAAGACCAAGTTAAATCAAGGACCATTAAGCCCAAAAGCAAGCCTATCAAGGGAGGAAAATACCCCCCAAAAAAATAAGCCCAATGCCATGCCTGAAAATGGCCCAATGAGTAATGGACAACTGGAGGCATTAAAAATAAGGGTAAGAAAGAATGACTCAACTCAAAGGCAAAAAATGGGTGCCAACACTGACGAGAGCAAAACATCTCGCACAGTGCCAACACAGCACAGACAAGGCCACATGCAAAAACAAAGCGATTAGCAATCACAAAACCAATGCCAGCTGCCGACTGCACTAGACCTTAAGGACTCTAAGTACTACAGTATCTTGAATTCCCATGTACTTTCACACAACTAGCTCTGATACCAACTGTGACGACCCAGGGTCCGAATGCTGGGTAAACCCGATACCACTAGGATCCTGTAAGGCCTCCCAAGAGTGGTAAAGCCCCGAAGGGAAAAATGGAGTGTGTGGAGTACATTGAAGTTCTAGATAAAGCGGTAAGCAATTAATATTTCAATGATCAGGGTTGCTAAAGTAGCAAAATAAAATTACATTATCAATTAACAATTTAAATTACAGAGTCTAGTCCAAATAAAGATAAGTACAGTCCAACAGGAAAGAGAACGTACTGTCATGTCGGGGGAAGCTCGACACTGGCAAAGCTGGCAACAATGAACTGACGGACAGCGCCACAAACCCCGAGGAAGAAGAACGACCACACCTGAAAAGCAGGGGACAGCCTCGTGTCACTGGCTCAGTAGGGGTCTTGCAGATCCCCATTGGAAACAACATAGTAACACGCCAGACAATAGCGCTAAACAGTAAAGCAGGAGCAGAAGTAACAACAGTGCTAAACTACAACAATAAAGTTGTAAAAGCAGGAGTAAGAATAGCTAAAAGAAAGAGTAAAGCCATACCGAACAGAAACACGGCTGCCGAACAAACTACGGCTCTCTAAGCTACTCTAAATAGCAACAGGATGGTGAACCCCGATCTCACAAAGTCGGGCGTTACCGATCCGTCGATAAAGCACTAGCTCCATAGCGAAAGCCTATAGAAACAGGCAAAAGCCTTAGAAAAGACCTACACAGTCAAGAAACATTTACGCATACACAACTAGATCGTCATGCACGTTACACTGACCTCGGGTGAAGCCATGAGCAGACTACCCAAAAAAGTCACGGGAACACAACAAGTCAGGGGTCAGGTGACAGAAGTACCTCCTCACTAGAAGAACAGCCAGATGCGTCCACTGACGTCTTATACTGCGCCCCAACTATCTCCCAGACTCCTAGAACGACAGTAACTGAGTGATGTGACACAACCTTGGGGGTGGCAGTCACTCGACCGATGCTCCTTGGACCTATGACATGCAAGCATGCAACTTTGACGGCGGACTAACTCGGGCGAGCTCACTCGTGTAGCACACACAATTGCCCGTAGGCCAACCGGTGATAGTGGAGAGGGTCTGAAGTGGGACCTCGCTGTCTCGGGGTTTGGGTAGATTGAGATTGAACCCCTAAGGGCCAGGGATGCCCAAATCCGCGGGCGGCCAGCATGCCAAGGGCGTGGGATGTATGGGGTTGCTCTCGCCTCACTTCACAGTGGTCACACGATGGATGGTCTTTGGACCGGGCGCTCGCTCACCGTCCGTTGGGAAATTGAAAGCAATAATAAGGTAGCAAAGATAATGCAACTAGCAGAGGAGAGTGATTAGATGCTCACCTGATCGGCGTGAAGACGTCGATCCTGGCCAGAGATGACGGCGAGCGGGGAAGCGTGGCTACCCGCACGCCACGTCGATGATGCTTCGGTCGATGACATGTTAATACATTCACTACACCCTCGTAGAGGGGTTGGTCAAGGGGTTGGGAAATTAAATATTACATCCAAACACTACCTCCGCATAGGGAGGGGCTGTAAGCCAGCCAGGCGGGGTAGGGGAGCTACGTTAGAAACCGAATTTTTGAGCTCTGCCGGTTCTGCCAGCTTCAGGAACAGCTTGATAGACAGTTGATGACGGCACCGCCACGGGCTCTTTCGAGCTCAAAGGAGGATGAAACTAGTGCCGAAAGTTCCATGGTTGTTCCAGGAGGACATCTGAATTTTTGGTGAATTTCCTGGCGTCGACGATGGCTGGGACAGGGTCTGGAACAGGACCAAACTACTCTGGCTCCGGTTGTTCCGAGACTGCTTCTACATGAAGACAAGGGTGCCACGAGCACTCCCGGGGTTCGATTGATGCGGGACAGTAACCGCTATGATCGTGGACGAGTCATCTTCAAACGAAGACCAACGGTGTCATAGGCGGAGGTCGGAGCTGACCGTGAAGACTGAAACAGTGGTAGGGTGTCGGATCAGGCTCAGGGGAGACTGACCTTGTGCACCTTGGGGAGAAAATCTGGAAATCGGGGCTCCGAGGTCCAAAAATTGCTCTGCTTCTTGGAGATGATAGAAGACTTGAAGGAGAAGCCCTCAGCCAAGTTTCACGCCTACATCTGCTCAGGAACAGTCGTGGTCGTGTTGGAACTTGGGCTCTGGTTCTATCCCGGGAATCTTAGATGTCAGATGCTCGCGAAACCACCTCGCTTGCAAAGCTGCCTCGACGAGCTTTCCAGCAATGTTTGGCACGCCACCTAAAGATGCGAGATAACTCCAGGGCAGGCTCTGCAACTCCACCCTTGATTGCTGCCTGCGAGCTGGGAATAGGCTTGTGGTGTAGGGTTATGTGTATGAGGGAAGGGTGGCCAAGGGAAGCAAGGGAAATGGGGAGGGCGACCAGGGGAGGAAGGGGGTGTTGGGGAGGGGCGAGGGGCAGCCAAGAAGGGAGGGAGATTCAAATTTGGCCTAGGGTTTGAGCCCCTTCAGCCTTGGGGAGATGGAGGGATGCTTGGGGAAGGGGAGTGGGTGGTTGGTGGGTGGAGGGTGGCTTGGAGATTGGTGGATTCCACCTTGGGGGTTAGGGGCAATTGAATGAGTGTATGGGAAAGGGGGGATATTAATGAAGAGTGAATGGAGGAGAGAGGAGAGGAGAATTTGAATTTTGGGAGGGGAAGAGAGAGAGAGAGGGAGAAATATAAAGAGAGAGAGAAGAAAACTCCACAAAGGAATTATCTATTATATTCATCATCAAAGGTTACAAATGAGAGAGTGGAATGGCCTATTTATAGGCACTGGACTTTTCACATGACCAAATTGACATTGGACAATTGACACAATGACCAGACAGACTAGGGAGGAACGCCCCTGGGCCTAGCCCATTGAATTGGGCCCAATAACCTATCAAACCAATCATATGACAACTAACTTAGATAAATGACTCTCAAACCTAAGTACCAGACTCAAATAAAAGAAAAATTACATAGTTCATGACTCAAATAAAATATAAAAATTACATGACTAGACTCAGAAAAATAACACAATGGTGCATGGCGATGAACAATTCGAGCCTCGAAAAATGTTGAGGGGCAAGGGATGCTCCCATCATACCCCCGGGGTGGGGAGAACTCGACCCCATCGAGTATGGGTCCACCGAGGAAGTGGTACACCCAATGTAGCAACCCTGATAAAAATAAGATTTTTTTAAAATAAATCAAATTAAAATAAAAGATAAGTAAATAGATGACAAAGAGCCTAAATGGGTAAATCATTAATCAAGAAGAAATAACGCCTTTGGTCAAGGCGCGACTTAGAAAAGAAATGCCCTTACATAAGGCGTTAATTATAAAAAGGACGCCAACACCAAAGGGCGTCAATTCCCGAACGGCCGAAAATAAATAAAGGGCAAGTATAAGTGACGCCCTCTACATGGGCGCGTTTTACATAAGAAATGACGCTTGACAAGGCGTCAATTTAAATTAACGCCCTCGCTTAAGACGTTAATTCAAATCGAGTTTCGTTCGACCCAGGAGTCTATCCAAGGCAAGTTCTAGATAACTACGTCGAAGGTGGAATATGGTAACGACTCTATCATGGAAGTATTACTTCCAATACAACTCTAACCCTATTAGGATCCCCAAAATCCTATAAATATCCTCCTAAATCAACTCTTGATCGCTATTTGGCGATCTGCTGCTGCTGTCATCAACGTGAAGAACAGGTAATGTTCTTCCTCTTTATTTTTGGTTGTGTGTGTTGAAAGAACGTTGATGTTCTTTTCCTTCCTCATCTTCCTATACAGGTTGTCTGTGTTGAGAAGACGATCACCCCTTTTGACTGAAGATCGGGTATTCTTCGTCCATCTCCTGCAAGTTATCTCTGTTCGAGAACAGAGCATCGTTTTCTTCTCCAAAACCTTCATCCGTTCATCAGTTAAAAACTTCATAAGGTAGGTTTTCTCAAGAACGTAGCCCAAACTAGCTTAATATCTTTAATAATATCATCGATCCTCCATGCATATAGTTTTATTGTGGTTTCAACTGTTTCTATGCAATTTTCAAAGCAACGCCCTTGACCAGGGCGCTAATTTAAAGAAGCGACCCACACTAGGGCGCTAATTATTGTTTTGACGCCCTACCCAGAAGTCGTCAATTACATGCAATTAATAAATACCCACGTTTAAAATTTAATATCTATGTAACCATGAATCTAATATAATGCATGAGTATACCTGTGAAATCCTGCTATTTTTCCTGTCATGATCATGTACCCTTTTTCCTGAAATTTTATCATCTGAAAATTGATAAATTCTTGAATTAACGACCTGCACAAGGTCGTCTCTTATTGAACTGACGCCCCAGGCCAGGGCGCTAATTGAAAAGTAACGCCCCTGTCCAGGGCGCGTTTTTGTTAAAATTCCAGAATATTGATTTTCTGTAGAATAGAAATATTGAAGGGACGACTAATGTATAAGTCGTCAAATTGTGAATAAACGCCCCTGAGTAAGGCGTTAATTGGATAATTAATGACTTAGCTTAAGTCGCTATTTTCTGTATTACTATTTTACACTGATTACTGTCACCGAAGGGTTATATATATATATATATATATATATATATATATATATATATATATATATATATATATATATTATCGGCACTATATTCCAGTCCGTGAATATAGTCCCATGTTTCATGATGTTTTTTATCGCACTACCCTCAATTCTCATTGACATACAAGCTCTCCATTGGACATTCCGTTCCTTTGGACTAGCAAGTTAGTCATAGAGACCTCCGTAAGACTCCTCGCAGCCTTAGATTCCCTCAAGGCCGACTGAGCTGGTTGTACCATAAAAACCCATTACACTATTTTGCCATGTCACTCTATAGAAACATGGTATACCGGCCCTCATGTTATGCAAAGTGTGTATCATGAGAATTCTCTTAATGGGATGAGGTTATCATGCCATTTGATGCTGTTGTTGTAAACCCCAATTCTATATTCAACATGATGTTCTTGTGGACCTCAATTCTATATTCAACATGATGTTCTTGTGGACCTCAATTCTATATTAAGAATGAGGACGTCTTGCCATTGATGTGCTGTTCATGTGGACCTCACTTCTATATAAAGAGTGTCCATACTTGCTTGTCATGGTACCCAGTTAGGGAACCAATTCCACCTAGTTTTATCGATAATCATGATTGTACCGTTATTATCGCCTATCTATGTCAAGTGTCATATTTTGGACTCTATTCTATCCAAGTTTATCCTACATGTCTACAAGCTTTATTCTTAAAATTCCATAATGGCTATACACAAAAGTGGATGTTAAAATACATGATTAATGCCTGCGCATATAGGGCCCGATCTGGTCCTGGGAGGAGCACCCGAAAGTACTTGTGCCCATGGGAGTTGATTGATCACGGTATTGGCATTATACCGAAGTGCATGCCTAGCTTGATTGAACATTCCACAAATCTTGTACTTGTACTTGACTTGATATTACATGACTTGCGTGACCCGAAAAAGGGAAATTGCATACTTGCGTGCTTGAACGTGATAGCCAAAATTCCAACATGACATGATGAATACACTTGCTTGAATATCTTGATATCTTTTGATATAAGTTCTTGAAAGTTCATGACTAGTTCTCGTCGCTATCTTATTGTTATACACTCTCTCTATCTTGTCGTTTTATGCGAGCATGCATAGCTATAGTGCATTCATGAAAGATGTAATCACTTAAACCCCTTGCTAGTTCTTGAGATATAATTTCCTACTGAGCGTTCGCTCACTTAGTGTTTCCCTACTTTTCAGGTAAGTCCGACGATGAGGGAACTCAAACGGATGGGGAAAATCAAGAGTGAAAGAGATAGAGCTTCTTCCGTGTTATCTAGTTTTTCCATATTTTCTTGAGTCAACCTTGTATTTTTCCTTTATTTTAGTTAGTACTTCAAAGGTTTGTAATAGACATATTCTTATGAAGGAATAAAGGATTGGGTTATCTTTACTTTTGTGCATCTCTGATTTTGGTGTCGAATACACTAATACTCTGATTGACATGATTAATATAAACTCGTCACGCGTCTCCGGGTATCTTCCGCTCTCGGGGCGTGACAGTTTTTGTGGTATCAGAGCCTAGGGTATTCAATTCCTAGGAAAACCCAAGTCCAAGGATAGGTTTAACCTTTAACCGGTGAGATTGGGTAGACCCAAGGGTTAAAGTTAACATAGAAATGCTAGCTTCTAAATGAGATCACGTATTGATCTAGTTATTGTAATTGTAGGACAATGGCTGCCGAACGTGCTCAGTGGCGCAACATGCAGCGTACACTTCAAGGCATGACTCAGGTGCTGCAACAAGTAGCACAGGGAGGTGCACAACGAGCCGGAAGTCTCCACCAAGTCTTTAAAAACATGAACCCACCTAAATTCACGGGTTCTACTGATCCGGACGACGTAGAGCACTGGGTCAGGGAGACAGAACGTATATTCTGTGTTATGCAGTGCACGGATCAAGATAAAGTCTTATTAGCTACCTTTCAGTTGGAAAGGGATGCCCGATGCTGATGGGAATCAATAGAAGCTACTTTAAATCAAGACCAAGTTACTTGGAAAGAATTCGTTGAACATTTCAACGCTAAATGTTTTTCGGACCGAGTACAGGAAAAGAAAGCTGCAGAATTTGCTGCACTGAAGCAACGGTCCTTGACAGTGGCCGAGTACGAGGCCCAATTTTCTAGATTATCTCGGTATGCTAAGCACTTAGTTAACACTGAGAAGATGAAAGCTAGGAGGTTCCTAAATGGGCTCAGGCCCCAATATATCACACAGCTGGCGCCAATGGATATCCAGGTCTACTCGAAAATTATGCGCCGAGCTCAGCTATTAGAAGACGCCACTGAGCTATCTGATAGAATCCGTGGGAAGGACAAGAAAGAACAAGTTACAAGTTCGGGTTCCTTTAAACCCAACTTCAAGAAGAGGCCTAGCAATGGAGGTACTTCCTCACAAGATCAGAAGTTTAAGAAGACCAAGCCCTTCTCCATCACCACTACCCCACCAAATATAGTGTGCAAGCACTGTGACAAGGCGGGCCACAGAGCAGAAGAATGCTGGAGGAAACTAGGAGCATGTCTCCGCTGTGGGAGTCGCGATCATCGAATTCCCCATTGCCCATTACTTAATGATCAAGCCGGGGACGGGAAGCACCCAGTAACCAAGAATGCTCGTCTTCACGCAATTAAGGAGACCGAACAAGAAGAAGAAGGCGGACTAGTAGAAGGTACATTGAAAGTTTGTTCCAAGTCTGCATATGTCTTAATTGATACTGGTGCTTCACATTCAATTGTTTCCAAGAAGTTCGCTGATCCGTTACCCCTAGAACCGGAATGGATAAAATTAGTCTTGTCTACTCCTCTAGGAAACGAGACTGATATTACACACCATTACCAGAACTGTGAAGTATTGGTTCATGGTAAGAATCTCCCCATTAATCTTATATGTTTAGATCTAAAGGAGTATGATGTCATACTAGGAGCGGATTAGTTATCTAAATATCAGGCAACGGTCGATTGTCGCAATAGCAAGGTTACTTTCGAGGAATTTCCAGAACTTATCTTTATTGGCCTCTAGAGTCGGAGCAAGTCACCTCTTATTTCGGCTCTCCGAGCTAGCAAGCTAATCAGGAAAGGATGTGTATCTTTCCTTGCATTTGTCACGATTAAGGAGGCTAAGGAAACTAAGATAGAAAATATCCTAGTTGTGCAAGAATTTCGGATGTGTTTCCGGAAGATTTGCCTGGATTACCCCCACAAAGAGAAGTGGCCTTCACCATCGACTTAGTCCCTGGTGCTGGACCTGTTTCTAAGACACCGTATAGAATGTCGCCTGCTAAACTCAAGGAGTTAAAGGAGCAATTGATGGAACTCATTAAGAAAGGATTCATAAGACCAAGTACTTCCCCATGGGGAGCGCCTGTATTATTTGTAAAGAAGAAAGATGGATCCATGAGATTATGCATCGACTATCGACAATTGAATCATCTCACTATCAAGAATAAGTATCCACTACCGAGAATCGATGAGTTGTTTGATCAAATTTCAGGATCCAAGTACTTTTCCAAAATTGATCTTAGGTCGGGATATCATCAGTTAAGAATCAAGGATGAGGACATTCATAAGACTGCATTCAGAAGCAGGTACGGCCATTATGAATTTGTTGTTATGCCTTTCGGACTAACGAATGCCCCTGCTGCCTTTATGCAGTTAATGAATAGTATATTCAGGCCTTATTTGGATCAATTCGTGGTGGTCTTTATCGATGATATATTGATTTATTCCGAGACCAAGGAAGAGCATGAGGAGCATTTAAGGATTGCATTACAAATATTAAGGGCAAACCAATTATACGCAAAACTCAGCAACTATGAATTCTGGCTTGAGGAAGTGACTTTTCTCGGATATGTTATATCAAAGGATGGCTTATCAGTAGATCCATCAAAAGTTGAAGCTGTAAGAAATTGGGAAAGACCGACCAATGCTAGCGAGATCCGAAGTTTCTTAGGTCTTGCTAGCTATTACAGGCGATTCATCAAAGATTTCTCTAAGATCACCGTACCACTTACGAGGTTAACTCGCAAAAAGATCCGTTACGAATGGAGTGAGGAATGTGAAAGAAGCTTCCAAACTCTCAAGGATCATCTTACTATAGCTCCTGTCTTAGCTTTACCAATGGAAGGAGTGAAATTCGAGGTATACACTGATGCTTCTGGCATTGGCCTCGGATGTGTTCTAATGTAACAAGGAAAGGTTATAGCTTACTCTTCTCGTCAATTAAAGAAGCATGAAGAGAACTACCCCGTCCATGACTTAGAATTAGCCGCGGTAGTATTTGCACTAAAGATCTGGAGACATTATCTATATGGAGTGCAGTTTACTGTATACTCCGATCACAAGAGTCTCAAGTATCTTTTCTCTCAAAAGGAACTAAATATGAGGCAACAGCGTTGGCTAGAATATCTCAAGGACTTCGACTTCAATATACAATATCATCCCAGAAAGGGTAACCATGTAGCTGATGCCCTTAGTCGAAGGCCGAGAACACTGTTAGCCAATTGTATGATTCAAGAATGGAAGTTGCTGGAGCAATTTTCAAAGCTCAATATAAGCATGGACACGAACTTTAATGTGTCACATTATCTCATATAAGCATTCATCCGGACCTATTATCTGAAATACGAGCGCTTCAAGATAATGACCCAATATTAGTAGAGATCAAAGGCAAACTGGAAGGACAATCTGATTTCCAAATAACTTGTGAAGGAAGATTAATGTTCAGGAATAGAACTTGCATACCAAATTGTCCCGAGTTAAGGAAGAAGATCTTAGATGAAGCTCATAGATCAAGGTACACGATTCATCCAGGATCAACCAAAATGTACCAAGATGTGAAGAGGAATTTTTGGTGGCCCAACATGAAAAGGGAAATAGCAGACTATGTATCACGCTGTCTCACTTGCCAACAGGTCAAGGCAGAACACCAAAAGCCTGCTGGAAAATTACATCCTCTAGATATTCTCAAATGGAAGTGGGAGAATATTAGTATGGATTTCATTATGGGTTTATCTAAATCAAAAGGAGGACATGATGGAATATGGGTTATTATTGACCGATTGACTAAATCGGCACATTTCTTGCCAATAAAGAGCCGATGGTCAGTTGATGTTTTGGCTGCATTATACATCAAGAAAATAGTCAGATTGCATGGTATTCCTGTTTCAATCGTGTCTGACAGAGATCCCCGTTTTACTTCTCATTTTTGGAAAGGACTACAACATTCGTTGGGAACAAGGCTTAACTTTAGTAAGCTTTTCATCCTCAAACGGATGGTCAGACCGAGAGAACTAATCAGGTGGTTGAAGATATGCTCAGAGCTTGCATCATTGATTTCGATGGAAGCTGGCATGATCACTTGCCGTGGGTGGAATTTGCATACAATAATAGCTACCAGGCAAGTATACAAATGGCACCTTTCGAAGCCTTATACGGAAGGAGTTGCCGATCACCCTTATGCTGGGACGAAGTTGGAGAAAAACAACTATTAGGTCCAGACATGGTAAGGGATACCACTGAGAAGATACAATTGATTAGAGAAAGACTGCAAGTTGCTCAGTCTAGGCAAAAGGCTTATGCTGATACGAGAAGGAGAGATCTTGAGTTCCAAATCGGAGATCATGTACTTCTCAAGATATCGCCGGGACGTGGCATACGGAGATTTGGTGTTAAGGGCAAGCTTACACCAAGATTCATTGGACCTTTTGAGATACTGGAAAGAGTTGGCGAGGTGGCTTATCGCATCGCATTGCCTCCTCAAATGTTCGATGTTCATAATGTGTTCCACATATTTATGTTGAAGAAGTATGTACATGATCCATCACATATTATTGAACATGGAGACTTAGTTATCCAGAAAGATCTCACATATGAACAGAAGCCCATAAAGATACTAGATCGTGAAGTACGTACTCTAAGGAATAAGGTTATTCCCATGCTAAAAGTACAATGGAATAAGAGTTTCGATCATGAAGCCACGTGGGAGACCAGGGAATCCACGAGGAAGCGATTTCCAGAATTATTTTAAGGTATATACTCTACGCTCTCCACTTATATATACTATTGAATTTGGGGACCAAATTCTTTTAAGTAGGGGAGGGTGTAGCAACCCTAATAAAAATAAGATTTTTTTTAAAATAAATCAAATTAAAATAAAAGATAAGTAAATAGATGACAAAGAGCCTAAATGGGTAAATCATTAATCAAGAAGAAATAACGCCTTTGGTCAAGGCGCGACTTAGAAAAGAAACGCCCTTACGTAAGGCGTTAATTATAAAAAGGACGCCAACACCAAAGGGCGTCAATTCCTGAACGGCCGAAAATAAATAAAGGGCAAGTATAAGTGACGCCCTCTACATGGGCGCGTTTTACAAAAGAAATGACGCTTGGCAAGGCGTCAATTTAAATTAACGCCCTCGCTTAAGACGTTAATTCAGATCGAGTTTCGTTCGACCCAGGAGTCTATCCAGGGCAAGTTCTAGATAACTACGTCGAAGGTGGAATATGGTAAGGACTCTATCATGGAAGTATTACTTCCAATACAACTCTAACCCTATTAGGATCCCCAAAATCCTATAAATATCCTCCTAAATCAACTCTTGATCGCTATTTGGCGATCTGCTGCTGCTGTCATCAACGTGAAGAACAGGTAATGTTCTTCCTCTTTATTTTTGGTTGTGTGTGTTGAAAGAACGTTGATGTTCTTTTCCTTCCTCATCTTCCTATACAGGTTGTCTGTGTTGAGAAGACGATCACCCCTTTTGATTGAAGATCAGGTATTCTTCGTCCATCTCCTGCAAGTTTTCTCTGTTCGAGAACAGAGCATCGTTTTCTTCTCCAAAACCTTCATCCGTTCATCAGTTAAAAACTTCATATGGTAGGTTTTCTCAAGAACGTAGCCCAAACTAGCTTAATATCTTTAATAATATCATCGATCCTCCATGCATATAGTTTTGTTGTGGTTTCAACTGTTTCTATGTAATTTTCAAAGCAACGCCCTTGACCAGGGCGCTAATTTAAAGAAGCGACCCACACTAGGGCGCTAATTATTGTTTTGACGCCCTGCCCAGAAGTCGTCAATTACATGTAATTAATAAATACCCACGTTTAAAATTTAATATCTATGTAACCATGAATCTAATATAATGCATGAGTATACCTGTGAAATCCTGCTATTTTTCCTGTCATGATCATGTACCCTTTTTCCCGAAATTTTATCATCTGAAAATTGATAAATTCTTGAATTAACGACCTGCACAAGGTCGTCTCTTATTGAACTGACGCCCCAGACCAGGGCGCTAATTGAAAAGTAACGCCCCTGTCCAGGGCGCGTTTTTGTTAAAATTCCAGAATATTGATTTTCTGTAGAATAGAAATATTGAAGGGACGACTAATGTATAAGTCGTCAAATTGTGAATAAACGCCCCTGAGTAAGGCGTTAATTGGATAATTAATGACTTAGCTTAAGTCGCTATTTTCTGTATTACTATTTTACACTGATTACTGTCACCGAAGGGTTTTATATATATATATATATCGGCACTATATTCCAGTCCGTGAATATAGTCCCATGTTTCATGATGTTTTTTATCGCACTACCCTCAATTCTCATTGACATACAAGCTCTCCATTGGACATTCCGTTCCTTTGGACTAGCAAGTTAGTCATAGAGACCTCCGTAAGACTCCTCGCAGCCTTGAATTCCCTCAAGGCCGACTGAGCTGGTTATACCATAAAAACCCATTACACTATTTTGCCATGTCACTCTATAGAAACATGGTATACCGGCCCTCATGTTATGCAAAGTGTGTATCATGAGAATTCTCTTAATGGGATGAGGTTATCATGCCATTTGATGCTGTTCTTGTAAACCCCAATTCTATATTCAACATGATGTTCTTGTGGACCTCAATTCTATATTAAGAATGAGGATGTCTTGCCATTGATGTGCTGTTCATGTGGACCCCAATTCTATATAAAGAGTGTCCATACTTGCTTGTCATGGTACCCAGTTAGGGAACCAATTCCACCTAGTTTTATCGATAATCGTGATTGTACCGTTATTATCGCCTATCTATGCCAAGTGTCATATTTTAGACTCTATTCTATCCAAGTTTATCCTACATGTCTACAAGCTTTATTCTTGAAATTCCATAATGGCTATACACAAAAGTGGATGTTAAAATACATGATTAATGCCTGCGCATATAGGGCCCGATCTGGTCCTGGGAGGAGCACCCGAAAGTACTTGTGCCCATGGGAGTTGATTGATCACGGTATTGGCATTATATCGAAGTGCATGACTAGCTTGATTGAACATTCCACAAATCTTGTACTTGTACTTGACTTGATATTACATGACTTGCGTGACCCGAAAAAGGGAAATTGCATACTTGCGTGCTTGAACGTGATAGCCAAAATTCCAACATGACATGATGAATACACTTGCTTGAATATCTTGATATCTTTTGATATAAGTTCTTGAAAGTTCATGACTAGTTCTCGTCGCTATCTTATTGTTATACACTCTCTCTATCTTGTCGTTTTATGCGAGCATGCATAGCTATAATGCATTCATGAAAGATGTAATCACTTAAACCCCTTGCTAGTTCTTGAGATATAATTCCCTACTGAGCGTTCGCTCACTTAGTGTTTCCCTACTTTTCAGGTAAGTCCGACGATGAGGGAACTCAAACGGATGGGGAAAATCAAGAGTGAAAGAGATAGAGCTTCTTCCGTGTTATCTAGTTTTTCCATATTTTCTTTAGTCAACCTTATATTTTTTCTTTATTTTAGTTAGTACTTCAAAGGTTTGTAATAGACATATTCTTATGAAGGAATAAAGGATTGGGTTATCTTTACTTTTGCACATCTCTGATTTTGGTGTCGAATACACTAATACTCTGATTGACATGATTGATATAAACTCGTCACGCGTCTCCGAGTATCTTCCGCTCTCGGGGCGTGACACCCAAGCAGCTCCAGGTGAACCATGATCTCCTGACTCAACGCCGTGTCCTTAGCCAGGTGATGTCTCTTCAGCCTCTCAAGGTAACTCAGGCACACCCTCTTGCCGGTGATGGTACCTTGCTTGCCTAGTATTGCCTCTGTGTGCTCACGTCAGGCTCTCAAGCTGATTTATGGTGGCACTCCGAGGGTATCTCTCTCAAAGGAAGGTAGAGGCTCGAGGCACTCACTAGGTTCCACCACGGTGCCCGTATAAGGTGCCGGATTCGCCACGTGGGAAGTGGGATGAATCCCAAAACCCATCGAAAAGTACAACCCGTAAGCCGGGTTGCCAAAGCTACTCAGAACTCATGAAGGTCCAAGTCCTCATGGCCTCGATTTGGAGGTGACCCTAGGGTAGAGCCACTCCAATGTCAGCATCACCAAGTTGCCTACTTGGAATCCCAAGTGGCACTTACGAGCTGTTGCCCGCTCTTTATGATCCTCATCACTCGTTGCTAGATGCTTGTGTGAATGCGTATGCCATGCACTATGATGTGGTGTTAGTGTGAAAAGTATGGTGTGCAAAGGTGGACCGGGGCAGCCAAATGTAGACCGATCATACTTTGATGCCATGAAGACTTTGACGGACGTAGGAGGGCCGGGGCATCCATAGGTGAACCTATCATGCATGGGTGTGACAAATGTCTGGGGACTCGGACATCCTTGTATGCTCCTTTCATGCGTAAGATCAATGATGAATGGGGGAGGACCAATGCATCCAAATGTGAGCCAGTCATGCATTGGGCCTAAAGTGTGTGTGATATGTATGAGATGACCGGACTTGTGACCCATGTCGAATGATGTGATATGCCAAGATAGGTGCACTCTTGTCCCAGAGGTGACGGCCAAGTGTGTGGGTATGGGGTGGTCCTTGAGCTCCCACTCATAAGGATCGAAGGGGTCAAAGAAAATGTGTATCATGGAGTGGGGCACTTCCTCATTCCCAAGGTGTAGGTCATCCATGGTTATGTCTTCGCATATGTGGCCCGAGTCTTGAAAGAGCTGGGCTTGATCCAACATGGTGGGTGAGGGTAGGGAATAGTGGGTGGTGGGTAAGGCGGGTGGGTCACATGGGCATCTAGGCTCCCATAGGAAGGGGTCGAATGGATCATGGAATGGGTTACCTAGAGAAAGGTACTCTAAGTCCTCAAGGTCCTCAAAAGATGATGAGGCATCCTCCTCCATTGGGATAATTGGGCCAGTGATTTGGGTGAGATGGTAGCCACGAGGGAAAGGTCAGGCTTTCTACCCGAGATAAGAAACTCCAATTTGAAGATAAGGTTGGGATCATCGGGTGTGGGGATGAATAGTAGGAGGTCGCTAGTGTAGCAACCAACGATGCAAACCGAGGTGACAAACCCGATATATAAGTGAAGGAGGTCAAGGCTCTTAGGTTGGTCAGCCCCTATGGACAACATACCAGTCAGCTCAATTTGCCATGCTAGGCACTTAATAAAATCCTTCCAAGTCTCCACTTGGTAGTATGATTGGATGGTGGTGCGATAGGAGATGAAGGAAACTATGGGGAGGTGTTGCTCCATGGGAGGGTAGACATGGGATGTGAGAGGGTGAACTGGTCTCTCCTTTAGCCATCCAACCAAGGACCCATTTATGATGATCTCGCTCCCAATTAGAGGGGATAGCGTAGAGTGAAGTTCAAAGTACGAGGCTTCTTCCTCAACTTGGGCATGAGTTTCTTCCAATGTGGGGAGTGGTTCCAGGTTGGTATCTATCCCCATGGGATCGGGCATATGGGTCATGGTCTCCTCTACCAAGGAGGTGCGAAGGTCTTTTGGTGGTGGAGTGGTGATAGCTGACATATGGTGCACTCGTGGTGGTGGACTAGGGTAGGATTGGATTGGGGTAGGGAGTGCAAGTAGTGGAGGTTTATGTTGGGGTCGGGTTGGGGTAGGAAGTGGGAGGTGGGTTGGGTGAGGGGTTTAGGTTGGGGTGGTGTGTTCTTCATGGGGGTAGATGGCGGGGCGGAGGGTCGGGGTGCGTAGACCTTTCTAAGATCGGCTTTCATTTCTTCCCAAGTGTTAATCATGGCTTGCCCGCGGATCCTCCTTAAACCCTCAACCATTAGCCAATGAGTTTTGGCTTGCTTGGAGAGGTGCATTTTGGCTAGTCTCACTTTCCACTCTTCAGCCAAGGGGTACCAATCAAAGTATTGGCCCCTAGAAACTTCCCAATCTAGATAGAGGGTTGGGTTGTAGCATCCCTCAAAGGCGGGGGTTTTATCTTTCAAAAGCGCCAAGAGGTGGTCATCCGGATTTTTCCAGGGGTAACTCTCATCCTCCCTTGGTGCGGGCCTACTTCCCTCAAGTTTATCGAGTTGGGCTGTGATATCATCAAGCCGCCCAAAAATGTTGGGCATGGCCTCCATGAAGGAGTGGATGTAGTCAACCTTGTTGGCAGCGGGGATTCCAAGGGGTTTGGGATCCATTGGGAGAGGCGAAGGAGACGGGTGTGATTGGTAAGATGTAGCCATGCTAGTGGGCAGAGTTGATGCACCGGGTGAATAATGCAATGGCCCTAGGACTAGACTTAGTAGAGACAAGTCTAAACCTTACTTTGATACCAATTTGATGTGACACCACCTTGGGGGTGGCAGCCACTAGACCGATGCTCCTTGGACCTATGACCCGTAAGCATGCAACTTTGACAGCGGACTCACTCAGATGAGCTCACTCGCGTAGCGCACACAATTGCCCGTAGGCCAACCGGCGATAGTGGAGAGGGTCTGAAGTGGGACCTCGCTATTTCGGGGTTTGGCTACCTTGAGATTGAACCGCTAAGGGCCAGGGATGCCCAAATCCGTGGGTGGCCAGCACGTCGAGGGCGTGGGATGTATGGGGTTGCTCTCGCCTCACTCCACAGTGGTCACACGATGCATGGTCTTTGGACCGGGCACTCGCTCACTGTTCGACGGGCAATTGAAAGCAATAATAAGCTAGTAAAGATAATGCAACCAGCAAAGGAGAGTGATCAGATGCACACCTGATCGGCGTGAAGACGCCGATCCCGGCCGGAGACGAGGGCGAGCGGGGAAGTGTGGCTACCCGCACGCCATGCCGATGATGCTTCGGTCGACGACCTGTTAATACATTCACTACACCCTCGTAGAGGGGTTGGTAAAGGGGTTGGGAAATTAAATATTACATTCAAACAATACCTCTACGCATGGAGGGGCTGTAAGCCATCCAGGCGGGGTGGGGGAGCTATGTTAGAAACTGAATTGCCGAGCTCTGCCGGTTCTACCAGCTTCAGGAACAGCTTGATAGACAGCCGATGACGGCACCGCCATGGGCTCTTCCGAGCTCAGAGGATGACAAAATTGATGTCGAAAGTTCCACAGTTGGCCCAGGAGGACGTTTGAATTTTTGGGGAATTTCCTGGCGTCGAGAATGGCTGGGACAGGGTCTGGAACAGGACCACACTACTCTGGCTCCGGCTGTTCCTAGACTACTTTTGCAGGAAGACGTGGGCGCCACGAGCACTCCCCTAGTCCGATTGATGCGGGACCAAAACCGCTGTGATCGTGGTCGAGTCTTCTTCGAACGGAGACCAACGGGGTCATCGGCGGAGGTCGGAGCTTACCGTTAAGACTGGAATAGTGGGAGGGTGTTGGAGCAAGCTTAGGGGAACCTGACCTTGCGCACCTTGGGGAGAAAATCTGGAAATCGGGGCTCCGGGGTCCTAAAATTGCTCTACTTCTTCGAGATGACAGAAGACTTAAAGGAGAAGCCCTCAGACAAGTTTCACACCCATATCTTCTCAGGAATGGCCGTGGTCGTGCTGGAACTTGGGCTCTGGTTCTCTGCCGGAGTAGTCCTGCGCAGCATGGGGAGAACGACTATCATGGGAATCTCAGATGTCGGATGCTCGCGAAACCACCTCACCTGCGAAGCTGCCTCGACGAGCTTTCCAGCAATGTATGGTACGCCTCCTAAAGATGCGAGATAACTCTAGGGCATGCTCTGCAACTCAACCCTTGACTCATGCCTGTGAGCTGGGAACAGGCTGGTGGTGGAGGGTTGTGTATATGAGGGAAGGGTGGCCAAGGGAAGCAAGGGAAATTGGGAGGGCGACCAGGGAAGGAAGGGGGTGTTGGGGAGGGGTGAGGGGCAGCCAGCAAGGGAGGGAGATTCAAATTTGGCCTAGGGTTTGAGCCCCTTCACCCTTGGGGAGATGGATGGGTGCTTGGGGAAGGGGAGTGGGTGGTTGGTGGTTGGAGGGTGGCTTGGAGATTAGTGGATTCCACCTTGGGGGTTGGGTGGAATTGAATGAGTGTATGGCGAAGGGGGGATATTAATGAAGAGTGAATGGAGGAGAGAGGAGGGGGGAATTTGAATTTTGGGAGGGGAAGAGAGAGAGAGAGGGAGAAATATCAAGAGAGATAGAAGAAAACTCCACAAAGGAATTATCTATTATATTCATCATCAAAGGTTACAAATGAGAGAGTGGAGTGGCCTATTTATTGGTACTAGACTTTTCACATGACCAAATTGACCTTGGACAATTGACACAATGACCAAACAGACCAGGGAGGGGCGCCCGTGGGCCTAGCCCATTGAATTGGGCCCAATAACCTATCAAACCAACCATATGACAACTAACTAAGGTAAATGACTCTCAAACCTAGGTACCAGACTCAAATAAAGAGAAAATTACATAGTTCACGACTCAAATAAAATATAAACATTATATGACTAGACTCAGAAAAATAACACAATGGCGCATGCCGACGAACAATCCGAGCCTCAAAAAATGTGGAGGGGCAAGGGATGCCCCCATCACTAAGATAGTAACAGAACCAAGTATAAGGAACAACAGTAACGAGTGACTAGTCAGGGTCACGCCCGTCGACGCTCGTCCAAACGCCCCTCACCATGTGTGCACACACAAGCTCACTGCCTTGAGCCAGGGCTCTAGCTAGTTTTCCCACCTAGTCGGACGCTACAACAAAGCAAGGGGGCCCATGGACGTAGCCTAAAAACCATCTATCGGGAACTCACCCCGCCACCACTCCTAGGTGGGCTGACACACAGAAGTGTCATCAGGCTACGACTAGTGGAGGCTCACTTGACACAGAGACTCCAAAATAGCGAACACCGAAGTACAGACAGTGTAAGCACACACCTTTCAGACGTACTACGGAGCATAATACAATACACCACTGCAACTAGACTCAGGACAGTCAACTAGACCTGCTCACCACGATCCTTGAGTCATGAGACTCGGGTCAAGATCATCACACATCACAGTAATATGGTGTTAATCAGCCTAGTCCTTAAGCCAAAAACTACGGGAAACATAGTATCAATGAGTCCTCGGCCTCCGAGCCACACAATGGACTCACAATTTCGTATAACATGAAACACGTAACATGAAGGATAACCAGAAGGCCTCAAACCATATGGCACGTAAATTGATGTAAGATGATCCCTCCTAGCGCCCAAAATCATGTCTCGATCCTCACAGGATAGACGAGGCACTCATGAGGTCAGGTGTCAACCATTGGGTCACAACCGGGTTGACCGAAAACCATAATGACTCTGAAGTATCACGGAACATTACTCGATGCAATGGCACTCTCGCCCACCCCACAACATGGTCACAGCCCTCATAGGACATCAAAGACATCCACGGGACAATGGGCAAACCACAAGGTTGAGCCAAGACAGTTAGAGGCCAAACTATCGGGAAAATAGCACTCTGGAAAGGAAATAGTCATTCACTTGATTGCTAGGCAAACCAGGCGGTCAGCCAAAGGGCCGCTACCCTCACATAGAAAGCACAGGCTCTTGGCGGTCACCGAAGGACGGCACAAAGCCAAAGACTATGTACATAGGGCCATCCCAATGAGTGTGGCGGTCACGGACATGGCCGATGCCCTCAGAAGACTCAAGCAAACAAAACTACAAAAGCATAGGGGTATGTAGTCTAGCTGAGGCCGCTACTAGCACAAGGTGGTCTCCTCAGGGCCGCAAGGTTACTGTAGCGGTCATGGTCTGGCCGCTTAACCTAGTCAACCCCGAACTGACTTCACCGGTCAAAACCACTAAACGGACTACCTTAAACCATTTCACAGAGCCTAGCGGTCGTCCTAAGGCTACCCAGGGACACCCTGGAGGTCGGAGCTAGACTGCTACCCAAACCGACAATAAATCATAAGTAGCGGTCTCACATGGGCCGCCCAACCTCATGAAACAGTCATCCGTTGGGCCGTTACCCAACGAAACGACTCAGCCAGAAGAACACGAAGAATAGCGGTCACCCATGGGCCGCTAATCAAAACGTAGCGGTCCTACCTGGGCCACTGCACAGAGCTTAGCGGTCCATAATGGGCCGCTAGCTAACACAAAACGGTCTATCGCTCGACCACTAAAACCCGAACCGACAAAGAACCATAACAGTCACCCATGGACCGCTCAAGATATAAAAATGGTCTCTGAAAGGACCGCCAAGGCGTTACGGTGAGAAAACCGTGGGAATGGCCAAAACCCGGCCTTTCCATGCCCCAAGCGCGTCTAAACGACGGGGAAACAACCCTAAGCACGATATACGCTATCAACAGTCTGGAAGGGATCAATCCGATGCTAAAAAGATAAGAAACGGGTGATTCTAATGAATCGACCCAAAATGAATCACGTGGGTTCTCGGGCTCATACCGGCCCCAAATGACAACCGATTGCAACAAAAATGGCGGGAACAAAATGCTAACATGCCAGGGGTTCAAATGAAACTAACTAGGTAAGAAACTGTCACCGGGAAAGGCGAGCCCGTCTCACACTCCCCCGAAGCATGCTTTCACCCTAAAGCTGGAAAACTCGCTCGTTCTCGCATGGTTAACCTCGAAATCGCGAGGGAACGCAGAACAGGAGTAGAGCATCCATCTCCCTACCTCCACCGAAGTTCTCACGCGCTGAAGCGACTAAACCACGCCGAAATTGATTGCACGAACCACCCACGTCGGCTTTGAATCCACGAATGGGATCGCGCCAACCATGCCTCGATTCTCGTGCCATCACGGGCCATAGCAACTCCATGGCGTCCTCGCCTCGTCTACCTCTTCCTTGGTCGGCCGCCCGAGGGAGAGGAAGAGAAAGGATAGAGAACTAGAGGGCGAGAGTCAACGTGAGGAATGAGAGAGAGGAGAGAGGGTGAAGAAAGAAATAGGAAAAGGAAATTAGGAATTTCCTAATTTTCACGAAATCTGATTTTAGCCCGAAAATTAACAAATTCAAAAAATATGAAAAAATAGTCTACGCGATCCTCGGAAGGGGCATAACATAACTGTAGCGTCCTCGAGTCGATGAACTCAACAGTAAACTCACCACAGGGTTCCGTAACTTATATGAGAGAAAAATCCACGTGGATCGTAAAACACAACTCAGGACCCACAAAAGTGATCCGATAGCTCTCCGATAAAGATCCGAAAGACCTAGGGCATTACATCACTAAAGCCACATGTCCTAAAGGAAAATTGGAAGAGAATTGGGAAGGTCTATATGCCGTCAAAGAGGTCTTTTTCAGAAACGCATATAAGCTAGTGGATTCCAATGGGTTGGAACTCACGTACCCCTGGAATGGGATCTACTTAAAGAAATTCTACCCGTGAGACATTGTACATAGTCAAACAAAAAAAAGAAAAAAAAACTATGACAACCGCCTGGCGTCTGTCATGTAGTTCAAGTCATGCATCCACCCTCAATGTTAGGTCAGGGCACATTAAGGTCTCGGTAGGTCATGTGTCTTAGTCTACTAGAACTGGGGAGATCCCTGTCCGGCCATGTCGGCCTATGCTTGTTGGGTTCCGTAGTGCAGGAAGACGGATCTAGAGGGGTGGTAAATATGTCTCTACTGAAAATATATGTCCAATTAAAAACATAATCCTACTCGTAGCGGAATTAGCAAGATTAATAAGATTGAGGAATTTAAACTAAGTAGAATAAACTTAATTCTCTCAATCTCACCGAGCTCACACGATCGCGTAAACAGATTAGATAGTGAAGCACACAATCACATAGATCATACCACAAGACAAGGTGATTTTTAAGGTGGTTCGGGACCACGATGTTGGGTTCGTTGTGCTCTCTCTTGGTTTTGGTTTTGATGATAACAAAATATTATGCATGTGTGAGGAAGAATGTCATGCATGCTTGCATATGTTTTTATGCATGCATATGTTTTTTTTGATGATAGTGTACATTGCATGGAGTGGCTCTTTTCTAAAAATGGCTTGATTGGGTTCAATCAATGAGTTTGTGCTCATGGACCTATATTGAAGATTGATGTTTTTGTCCTTGATGCCTATGCTATATGGTATTGTTATATGTGAAGAACTTCATGTCTACTTGTTCACATGTTTTGCATAAAATTGCATAGCTATGTGATCTTGATCCTAAGTTGTGGATGAACAAGTTTTCAAACTGTTTATATGCTCCTTGCTCATGTGCTTTTCATGTATGTACTTCATGCATTTATCATATGGATTATTGAGCTAAAGTTCTAATCATTTTTCTATGGTTTTGCAAGTCAAAATATTCATTATAAACCCTCCAAGATCAAAGGAGTTTGATGCCACAAAGTTTGGAAGGGTTGCAATGGAGTTTGGGGGGTGAAATTTGAAAATCTGGAAATGCAGAAAAGTTCAGTCGACCGACCATATAGCTTAGGTCGACCAAAATCTGCAGAGTGGGCTGGTTTTTGGTCTGTAAAAGTTAGGTCGACCGACCCAGTCTTCTGGTCGACCATTTACGGTGTAAACCAAAAAATGGGGATCCGAAACCCATCTAAACCTAATCCATTTGTGCTCTAACCTTTACCCTTTTGCCCCTAGGTTCTTAGGAGTCATATAAGGGTCTTTTTAGAGGGTTCTAGAAGGGTTATATTGATCTTTTACTTTCTCTTATATATACTCTTATATGAGCTATGAATTTCACAAGAGAAACCCTTATGTGCTCATTATTTCTATCTTGTAGGTGAAGAAAGGGAGAAATGAAAGAAGAGCTCAAGCCAAGGTGGATTTCATCTACTCCAATGAGTTTTTGGAGCTCGTGGAAGAAGGAAAAAGAGAGCGGCTTGAAGAGAGGATTAAGAAGATGTCAAAATCTCCATCATCCATGTACAACCGAAGAAGGGCTAGATCGTTTAGCAAGGGGGAACCTTTACACTTGCTATATTATCATTACTTTTGTCTTGAGAGATCATTTGGGGCATGTTTGAATATTTGTAGTTATTTTCTGAACACTAGAGATATTCGTGTGTGTGTGACCGTCTGTGTATACAGTCGTGTTTGATCGCCTATGTGCGGTCGTGTGTGTCGTTGTGCTCCGTTTGTTGCAGCGTGTGTGTGTGTGTGTGTTATGATGCGCTCGACACCCGTCGTTAAAAATGCCGTGCCACAATTTAAAAATTTACCGAACTCACTCATTTAAAAATATTGAAATTCAAGCAAAGTGATGAATACGGGTCGATCCCACGGGGAATAAAGATTTCATTTAAAATAAGTTGGAAAAATCTTATGTTTTGAAGAGCGAATCTTTGAGTGAGTTACAACTAATGAAAAATAAATTGCATGAAATAAAGGCTAGAAATAGATCTAACTAAATAATATGAGAGGGTTGAGAATAGAATTTGGGATGAGATAGAAACTTGCACAAAAATCCATTCTTATTACTAATCAATATTACAACATCTTACAAAAACTAAAACAAATACAACATGATTAATGTTAAGGGAAAAATAGAAAGAAATGAATCTAAGATGAAGAATGGCGCCGCCGTCTCCGTGCCGAGCCTTTGAAGAGATTGCCCCACTGTGGAAGTAGACGCCACGTTTAGAACACCGGATGATTAAAATCCGCCTTAGGGATGTGTGAAGAAATATAGAAGAGGGAGATAGATGCAAGAAGAACACAAGAAAAAATTATACTAAAAATAGGGTGAGATTAGAAATTAAATAACATTAAAACTAGATGGATTTAGAGGAAGTGAAAGAAGAGAAAGTTGTAGAGGGCGAAGAGAGAGAGTTGTTTGATGAAGAACACAGAGACAGAAAATAAGAGGAAGACAATGAAAATCATAAAAAACCAGGATCTATCGACGTGGATGAACAGTGAAATCTATAAAAACTGAACTTCTATAAATTGATTATAACTTTAAAATGGTGGAGAATCAGAGGAAGAAGAAGAAACAAAAATTGAAGAGCTTGAAAAGACGCATAAGTTTGATGAAGAACTCAGAGAGAGATGAGGATCAGAAGAGTGTGAAAACTAAGAGAGAAGATCTGTGAAAATCGTGGATTAACAGTAAATGTGCAGAACCGTATTTTGAAAATTAGAGAATAACATGAAAACTAAAGAGAATTGGAGGAAGTGGTAGAAGAAGAAAATGAAGATCACTTAAAGATGAACAACGTTGCTAAAGAAAGCAATACGAAATAAATGACATAAATACATGTAAATGGGTTATGAAAGGCTAAAATGAATAAGATTACAACAACTGTAATACAACACACTAAAAATCCCAAAACTCACAAACAAAAGCTCTCCAAAACACTCCTACATAACTCTCCAAAGCCAACTGAACTCTCTCCCCACATTACAATAGGACCCCATTTTATAGAGCAAAAATTACCCCCAGTCCTCATGTGAACACATTGAGATGCTATTTTTGACTTAGAAATATGTGCAAACATGTGTTGCCTATATTTCTATTTTTTTATAATTTTTCTCCTCTTTTTTCTTCCTTTCTCTTCTTTTCCTCCTCTTTTTCCTCCTTTGCGTCGACGCCACCGTGCTTGCTGACTTTGCACCCGCCGAAGCCTACTTTCGCAGCTGGCCATGCATGCACCGACCTGCCAACCAACGCATGTAGACACGTCTACGTGAAGCCCGCCAGGTTCACCCATCGACACCTGCTGGCCGGAGGCGCTTCTTCTAACCGTGTGCGCCCACAATGGTTGGCCACTCGCCGATCGCTGGCGTGAAGCCTTGCCCATTCAAGCACCCACGTGAAGCCTTGCCTTGCCCATGCATGCACTGGGCCACAAGCATGCTGTACCCACGTGAAGCCTTGCCTTGGCCGCGAGCCCTGCATGCATGTATATATATATATATATATATATGAATAGTTATTTGTTTCTCTTTTTTTTTCTCTTTTTTTCTTTTCATCTTTAACGGACTTCGGCCCATTATTATGCAGACTTGTGGAGTTCTTGCCATCTTCCTCTCCGTGCCTGCAAAATAAGCAAAGTTATTTATTAAAATTACTTAATTCCATCAAACTAAATATTTTGATCTAGATTGCAATTAAGTGTGATAAGTGTATATTTAGTAATATTAAAGCTCATAAAAAGTGTGTATATCATAAATTAACTCCTAAAAATGCACAGTTTCACAGATAAAGGTTACCTTTTCTTTTTGTCACGAACCTCAACACGTCTTAGGCGAAGTAGTCCCGATTACTCAAATTCGGAGCATTTTTCATGGTACCTTTTTCTCAATTTTTTTTAATTGTACTTGTGCACTAATTTTGATAGATATCTTGGCAGAAAGCTTATAAAAGATCTCTCTTTTAAGAAGTGTAGAATATCATGCAACATTCCTAAAATAGCAGAAGGCTTGTCCTCCATGTTTCATTAGCGGGCAACGTGATTTTTATTTTTCTAAAGTGCATATGAACTTTTAAAGAGATTCTTAGATCAGTTTTCCATGGCTAGATTAAATAAAAATTCCATCATCCTTTTCCCTAGTCTTTTCTATTCTGGAATCATTTTCAATTCAAGCATGAATCATGAAACTTAAAATTGGGATTTCCATGGCTAGATTATGATGAAACAATTCAGGGTATCAAGCAAGAACTCATTGTATTCTCATGAAATTTTTCTCTCCCCACCCCCAACTTAAATGACATTGTCCTCAATGGCACATGCCATAGAAAGATAAGAGAACAAGTAAACAGAGAATATGGTTAGGATGGAAGGATACAACTTGACGGGCGGGGCAAAGTGACAACGGCTCCTTCTCTTCTTGGCCTGACAACTGAAAAACAAACACACTAAAATAAAACATCAAATCATAAAAAATCTTGGGTTGCCTCCCAAAAGCGCTAAGTTTACCGTCTCAGCCAGACGCATGAAAGTTTAAAAAGAAATTCATTCCTGATCACACAAGGCTATAGATTCTTTCGGTGATAACAACTCATTTTCCAATTATGGTTTGAACCTTTGACCATTAACCGTAAAAATATGACCATTTTTTGGATTCATAATTTGAACGGCTCCATGGTCAAATGCTTTAATGACAATGAATGGTCCATTCCATTGGGATTTCAACTTACCAGGGAACAAGCGTAGTAGTGAATTGAAATGCTAAACCTTTTGATTAGCATGAAAAGTTTTTCTATGAATATGTTTATCATGAAAGCCTTGGTTTTAGCTTTATAAATCCTAGAATTTTCATAGGCTTCGTTTCTTAGTTCCTCCAATTCATTGAGTTGTAAGACTCTTTGGGCTCCAGCTTGAGTTAAGTCGAAATTGACTTGCTTCATGGCCCAATAGGCTCTATGTTCAAGCTCTACGGGCAAGTGTCAGGCTTTTTCAAAAATGAGGCGATATTGAGACATGCCAATGGGAGTCTTAAAGGCAGTTCTATCGGCCCAAAGTGCATCAGCTAGTCTCTCAGACCAGTCTTTCCTATCCGGCCTAACTGTCTTATGCAGAATGTTCTTAATCTCCCTATTAGAAACCTCCACCTGGCCACTGGTTAGGGGATGATAGGGGGTAGCGAGCTTATGAGTGATGCCATATTTGCGAAGCAAAGCTCGGAATTAGAAGTTCGTGAAATGGGACCCCCCATCACTAATTATAGCCCTAGGACACCCAAATCTTAAAAAGATGTTCTTCTTCATAAATTTCATCACTACCTTGTGATCATTGGTCCTTGTGGCTATAGCTTCAATCCATTTTGAAACATAATTGATCGCCACCAAGATATATTCATTCCCAAAGGATGGTGGAAATGTCCCATGAAGTCTATACCCCAAAGATCAAAGATTTCAACAACTAGAATGAGATTAAGCGGCATCATATCTCTTTTCAAATTATTACCCACAGCTTGACACCTCAAACATGTTTTAGCAAATTCATATGCATCCTTAAATAACGAGGGCCAATAAAATCTACTTTGCAACACCTTAGCCGCAGTTTTCTTTCCGGAGAAATGTCCCCCACAAGCTAATTGTGACAAAAATTCAAGATAGATTATTGTTCCTCTTTGGGGACACATCTTCTGATGATCTGATAAGGACCCATATGAAATAGTTCCGGGTCCTCCCAAAAATAGTGCTTGACCTTAGCAAAGAACTGATCCTTTTCCTGCTTAGTCCACCCACCCGGGATTTGTTCTACTGCCAAGTAATAAATAATGTAAGCGTACCAGGGGGTTGAGGTGTGAGAGACGGATAACAATTGTTCATCTGGAAAAGAATCCGACATGGGAGCAATCTCGAGTATCACTATTCGTGACAAATGATCAGCCACAACATTATCTAACCCCTTCTTGTCTTTGATTTCCAAATCAATTTCTTGTAGTAATAGAATCCATCAAATCAGACAGGGTTTAGCATCATTCTTTGTGAGCATGTATTTCAAAGCAGCATGATCGGAATAGACAGTGACTTTGGCTCCTAAAAGATATGAGCGAAATTTCTCTACGGCAAACACAACAGCTAGAAGTTCTTTCTCTGTGGTGGTATAATTCAATTGAGCATCTGTGAGGGTGCGACTCGCATAATAAATTACCACATGTTTCTTATCAATTCTTTGGCCTAAGACATCTCCTATGGCATAGTCAGAGGCATCGCACATGATTTCAAATGGGAGCAACCAATCAAGAGACTGTAGGATTCGTGCTTGAGTGAGGGCCGCTTTAAGAGAGTGAAAAGCTTTAAGACAAGACTCATCTAGTTGGAATGGAGTGTCCTTGGCTAGAAGCTTAGTGAGCATACGAGTGATGGTAGAAATGTTCTGAATGAATCTTCTATAAAAACCTGCATGGCCAAGAAAAGAGCAGATTTGCTTGACAAATGAAGGGAGAGGAAGATTGGAAATCAGATCAACCTTAGGCTTGTCTACATCTATTCCCCTTTTGGAAACAACATGGCCTAGTATAATGCCTTCTCTTACCATGAAGTGACTTTTCTCCCAACTAAGTACCAGATTAGATTCAATGCATCGTGCCAGCACCTTCTGCAAATTCTCCCAGCAGCAATGAAATGAGCCTCCAAAAACTGAGAAGTCATCCATAAAAATCTCCAAAAATTCTCCCACCATTTCAGAAAAGATTGTCATCATACACCGCTGAAAGGTGGCAGGGGTATTACAAAGCCCAAATGGCATTCTTCTAAATGCAAACGTGCCATACGGACACGTGAATGTTGTCTTTTCCTGATCTTCCAGGTAGATAGCAACTTGATTGTACCTGGAGTATCCATCCAAAAAGTAAAAATATCTTTGCCCAGCCAATTTCTCCAAAATATGATCCAAAAACAGGAGAGGGAAATGATTTTTCTTTGTCATTGAGTTCAATTTTCTGTAATCAATACAGACTCTCCACCCCGTTTGTAGTCTCATTGGCACCTCTTCACCCTTCTCATTTTGAGTCACAGTCAGCTCGGATTTCTTTGGAACAACTTGTGTGGGGCTGACCCACTTTCTATCAGAGATGGGATATATAATCCCGGCATCAAACCACTTCACCATCTCCTGCTTAACCACCTCGTTCATGTTAGAATTCAGCCGACGCTGCATCTCGCTACTCGGCTTGGCATTATCCTCTAAATAGATATGGTGCATACAAACATCATAATTGATCCCCTTGAGATCTGCCACCGACCAACCTATTGCCCCCCTATACTTCTTAAGAACATTTAAGAGTTGGGATTCTTGAGCAGAAGTGAGGTTGGAGGCAATGATGACAGGTAGAGTGTGATTAGGTCCTAGATATGCATATTTAAGGGAGTCTGGGAGAGGCTTGAGTTCCAGAGCGGGAGGATGTTCCAGAGATGGCAAGATTGGGTCAGATTGAAGTGCAGGAAGTGGTTCTACCCTAGACCAGGGTGTTGAAGAGAGAGAAGAATCTTGAAGCATGCTACCCTCTTCTAGGGTGTCCTCAATGTCATTCAGAGTTTCATCAATCACCTCCTCAAAGATATCAATGATATTGCATTCTTCTTCATGGTCCGAGTACTGAGAACTCTTAAAAACATTCAAAGCAACCTTCTCTCCTCCAAATGTGTATCCAACATTCCCGTGGCACAATATATATTGGCCTTTGCCGTAGCTAAAAATGGGCGTCCCAAAATGATAGGTATGTGCTTTAGATCCTGGGACGAGGCCATATCCAAAATGAGAAAATCCACCGGGAAATAACACTCATGTACTTTCACAATCACATCCTCCAACAGACCCATTGGTGTTTTAACCGACCTATCCACCAATTGAAGGATGATTGAAGTGGGTTTTAACTCTCCCAGATCAAATTACTCATAGATGAAGGTGGGCAAAAGATTCACGCTAGCACCTATGTCTAGCAATACTCGATCAAAAGTGACTCCACCTATATCATATGAAATTAAAGGGGCTCCGGGGTCCTTCAAATTTTTTGGCAAATGATTCATCAAAACAGCACTCACATCCTCAGACAAGCAGATCTTTTGAGTCACCGCCCTTGGCTCCCTCTTTGGAGTACAAAACTCTTTCAAAAACTTTGTATATGCCGGCACATGTTTGATTGCATCGAAGAGTGGAATATTGATATTCTAATGTTTAAACAATTCCACTAATTCTTCCTATTGCACTGGTGGTTTCTTGTGAGCCTTTGGCTTTAGAGCATCGGGAAAAGGGACCTTAGGCAGATATTCTTGGGGTCCTTCATCAACTTTCGCCTTCCCTTTATCAAGCTTCTTCTCTCCACCCTACGGCTTCTTCATTTCTTTAACAATCACGGGCTCTTCTTCCTCATCACTATCCTCTTGGGCCTCTTGGCCCGAACTACTGCCAACTTCCTTAGTCCTATAAGGATTATCTAAGGCCTTTTCGCTCCTTAGAGAAGAGATTACCTTAGCAATCTCAAATTGGGGACCTGCAGGATGGGGCGGCTGAGGTTGGTTTGGTTGAGGAAGAACAGGAACTCTTTGGGGGAAGCCCGGAGGTTGGTTCCTAGGATTAGCCATAGGTTGGCTAGGAAGCAGACACACCTCTCTCCTTACATTACTTGCTGTTAATTGCCCTATCTGACCTTCTAACTTAGCAATGGATTGTTGCTAAGAAAAAATGAGTTGTTGGAGTTGGTCAAATTTTTCATCAAAATTGGGCTGCGGAGGTTGAGGAGGAGGAGGTTGGAAAGGAACTTGAGCTTGAAAACGATTTGGAGGATATTGATGATACTGCCCCTGAAAATGTTGAGTAGAAGGTTGATGATATGGGGCTTGAGAATGCTGAAAAGGGGGTTGAGAATATTGTTGGAAAGGTGCACTGGATTGAGAGAAATTATGATGAGACTGAACTTGTTGAAAAAGAGGGTGGTAATGTTGGTGAGATTGAGCTTGAAAGGGTTGTTTTTCAAAAGGGAGATTAGATTGGGTAAATGGACCTTGCTAAGATTTCCAAGAAAAATTCGAGTGGTTTCTCCAGCCTGGATTGTAAGTGTTGGAATAAGGGTCATAAGGAGGCTTAGAGACACCCTGAGCAGCGAAGATTTGTTCTTGGATGAATGGGGGAAGCTGGGCTATAGTGGGACAATCAGTTACCACATGATCAGGGCTAGAATAAAGAGCAAAAATCTCTTCATGACTGGGAGCTGAGAATGGTTGAGGTTGAGAGGTTGAAGAAGAAGAAGGTTTATACCTAGATAACAACTGATCTAGCTTTTGAGCTACAAGATCAACCTTCTCTATCCTCTGCGCCAACAAATCCATTTTGTTCAATTTCTGAGTCAAGGCATTTATGTCTATCCTATTCTCACACTCACCTTGGCTCTTCACTTCATAAAGCCCTGCCCTCTTAGATGGCCCAATCGTTCTTTCATAAGATGATAGCGAGGCATGACTGATCGAATTTTCACTCAACATCTCAAATAACTCATAAGCCTCATGCTCGCTTTTACTCATAAAAGCCCCCCCCACATGACGCATCCATCATTTGACGGTAACTTTCAGTGAATCCCTCATAGAATGCTTGAACTATTTGCCATCTTGATAAACCATGATGTGGGCATTTCCTTAACAAATCTTTCAATCTATCCCATGATTCATGGATTTGTTCCCCAGGATTTTGTGTGAATTCAGTAATTGCTCTCTGCATGGTATTGATCCGCCCTATGGGATAGAATTTCTTCGACAATTCCTTTTACACTTCTGTCCATGTGTCTATGGATTTACCCAATACTCCTAACCAATATTTGGCTTTGTCTTTGAGAGAGAATGAAAAAAGAGTTAGCCTGAGAGCATCATCAGAAAAGTTTGGGATTTTCACAGTTGAGCAAATCTGGAGGAACTCATCCAGATGTTTGTAGGGATCTTCATTGGTATTGCCATAGAAGGATGGCAACATTTGAATGGTGCTGGACTTGACTTCATATTGGGCTACTTGATTTTGAGGTGCTTGGGTATAAAATGAAGGTTGGTATTGATCGGGCAAGAAATATTCATTCATTTACTTGGGAGCAACTTGTTGGACTTGTTGATTTTGGTATTGTGATCTGCCATGAGGTTAGGTTGATGGTGAGTTCTACAATGCACTAACTTTTCAATCTCTCTTATGGGTCTTAGCAAAGGCGGGTGTAGGGATCTCCTACCTTGCATGCAATGTAAAAATAGGGCCCAAAGGGAGAGTGTTTTGTGTATTTTTGGTATGATGCAAATGCAATCACAACTATATGAATTATGCAAAAATGATGATTTTTATTTAAATTTTTTTTTTACAATAGAGGAATCGGGACCTGCTACCAAGTTGGTTCACCGGTCAAGTAAGAGGTGGGGTTGTGGGAGGCTCTCCCTACTTTCGTAGGGACATAATTAAATAACCATAAGTCCGCTTATGGCGTTTGCTGCTGACCTCTAGCCTTAGACACCAGTTTTCCAAAATAGCAACAAATTTTAAAACTTCTTTTTAACCTTTCAAGGGCAATCTAACTCTGGGGTGCTTCTTGGTGCAACCTGCCCGGCTTCCGTGAGGGAATCCACGGCTGCGGGGACTTATGGAGATCTTGGAAAAGAAAATTTCAGTCCAAAGAGACGGAGTGCTCAATGGAGGGTCCTTCCAATTCCAAGAGAGGTGTGCCTATGTTACCCTTAAGAAGGGGAAATAGAGAAGAATAGAAAGGAGAAGAAGAGGAAGATGATGGTTTTTTTTCTTTCAAATGATGCAAATACAAATAACTAAACTAGATGCAATAATGCATTAAATTGATGCAACTTAAATGAGGACATGATAGCATGAGACAATTTTTTTCTTTATTTTCTGATTTCTGATTTCTGATTATTTTTTTTATTTTTCAAGAATTTTTCTTTTTTTTAATAAGAAGAGATGAACAAACAAAAATTATAAACTAAAAATACCAAACAGCATGCAAATCAAAAAAGTAAGGTCCAAAAATATGTTTTTGAAGTTTTCTGAATTTCTGATTTTTTTGATTTTAGGAAAGTTGTTTTTCTATTTTATTTTCTTTTTCAAAAAGAGATATAGATAAAATACAAATAACAACTAAAATACTAATTAACATGAAACCTACTGAAAAATAAAGCCTAAAATCATGATTTCTATTTTTTCAGAATTTTTATTTTTTTTCGGATTTTTCATGAATTTATCTGATTTTTTAAGATTTTTTAAAATTTTGAAAAGTAGAACCTATACCTACGCTTACTGACCTTTAGTGACGCTTGATTTTTCAGGGTTTTTCAGAATGAATTCCAGCTCCCTATAGTGACAGAAATAGACTTTCAGCGACGCTTCCTGACTTTCTGCGACAGATTATTTCTCATGAATTTCAGGTCCAAATTTCTAATATTTCTTTGATTTTTTGATTTTTTTTCTGTAAAATAAAAATAGAAAAAAAAGCATACATATATACAAAGCAAACACAAGAATTTCCAACCATTAAAAATAAATTCTTCCCCAGCAACGGCGTCAAAAATTGATGCGCTCGACACCCATCGTTAAAAATGCTGTGCCGTAATTTAAAAATTTATCGAACTCACTCACTTAAAAATATTAAAATTCAAGCAAAGCGGTGAATACGGGTCGATCCTACGGGGAAGACAGATTTTATTTTAAATAAGTTGGAAAAATCTTATGTTTTGAAGAGAGAATCTTTGAGTGAGTTACAACTAATGAAAAATAAATTGCATGAAATAAAGGCTAGAAATAGAGCTAACTAAATAATATGAGAGGGTTGAGAATAGAATTTGGGATGAGATAGAAACTTGCACAAAAATCCATTCTTATTACTAATCAATATTACAACATCTTACAAAAACTAAAACAAATACAACATGATTAATGTTAAGGGAAAAATAGAAAGAAATGAATCTAAGATGAAGAATGGCGCCGCCGTCTCCGTGCCGAGCCTTTGAAGAGATCGCCCCACTGTGGAAGTAGACGCCACGTTTAGAGCACCGGATGATGAAAATCTGCCTTAGGGATGTGTGAAGAAATACTGAAGAGGGAGATAGATGGAAGAAGAACACAAGGAAAAATTATACTGAAAATAGGGTGAGATTATAAATTAAATAACTTTAAAACTTGAGGGATTTAGAGGAAGTGGAAGAAGAAGTTTGATGAAGAACACAGAGACATAAAATAAGAGGAAGACAGTGAAAAACATAAAAAACTAGGATCTATCGGCATGGATGAACAGTGAGATATAGAGAAACTGAACTTCTAAAAATTGATTATAACTTTAAAACAGTGGAGAATCAAAGGAAGAGGAAGAAACAAAAATTGAAGAGCTTGAAAAGATGAATATGTTTGATGAAGAACTCAGAGAGAGATGAGGATCAGAAGAGTGTGAAAAGTAAGAGAGAAGATATGTGAAAATCGTGGATGAATAGTAAATGTGCAGAACTATACTTTGAAAATTAGAGAATAACTTGAAAACTAAAGAGAATTAGAGGAAGTGGTAGACGAAGAAAATGAAGATCACTTAAAGATGAATAACTTTGATGAAGAAAGTAATTCAAAATAAAGAACACAAATACATGTAAATGGGTTATGAAAGGCTAAAATGAATAAGATTATAACAACATTAATACAACACACTAACAATCCCAAAACCCACAAACAAAAGCTCTCTAAAACACTCCTACGTAACTCTCCAAAGCTAACCGAACTCTCTCCCCACATTACAATAGGACCCCATTTTATGGGGCAAAATTTACCCCCATTCCTCATGTGAACACATCCAGATGCTATTTTTGACTTAGAAATATGTGCAAACATGTGTTGCACATATTTCTATTTTTTATAATTTTTCTCATCTTTTTTCTTCCTTTTTCTTCTTTTCCTCTTCTTTTTCCTCCTTTGCGTCGACGTCGTCGTGCTTGCTGAATTTGCATCCGCCAAAGCCTGCTTTCGCAGCTGGCCATGCATGCACCGACCTACCAACTGACGCGTGAAGACACGTCTACGTGAAGCCCGCTAGGTTCACCCGTTGACACCTGCTGGCCGGAGCCACTTCTTCTGACCGTGTGCGCCCGCAATGGTTGGCCACCCACCGATCGCTGATGTGAAGCCTTGCCCATTCAAGCACCCACGTGAAGCCTTGCCTTGCCCATGCATGCACTTGGCCACAAGCACGATGCACCCACGTGAAGCCTTGCCTTGCCCTGCCCATGCATGCACTTGGCCACAAGCGCGCTGCACCCACGTGAAGCCTTGCCTTGGCCGCGAGCCCTGCATGCATGCAATATATATATATATATATATATATATATTTCAATAGTTATTTGTTTCTCTCTTTTTTTTTCTTCTTTTTTTTAACAAAGCCCATGGGCCTTTGGCCCATTTGTACTTTCTCTTTTTTTTCTTTCTCTTTTTTTTCTTCTCATCTGTAACGGACTTCGGCCCATTATTATGCAGACTTGTGGGGTTCTTGCCATCGTCCTCTCCGTGCCTATAAATTAAGCAAAGTTATTTATTAAAATTACTTAATTCCTTCAAACTAAATATTTTGATCTACATTAGAATTAAGTGTGATAAGTGCATATTTATTAATATTAAAGCTCATAAAAAGTGTGTATATCATAAATTAACTCCTAAAAATGCACACTTATCATGTTACTGGATTTACGATCCAGAGTGTTTGGGGTCCGTCCCCGTGTTGCAGTGTCTACAGTGTGAGGAGAGTTCTCTTCGTGGGCATTTATCCCCGTGTGTGTGTGCAGGCGTCATCTTGCGTATTGTTGGAGCGTCGCCTGCGTGTTGGAGATTTATCCCCGAGTGAAGCATCACTGGTTTGGTGAGGGGTGGACGTAGGGAGCCCGTCGTGGTCCCGAACCACCTTAAAAATCCCGTGTCTTGTGGTTTGCATTTGTAGATGTGTGCCTAATCGTTTAAATTGCTTGAATGTTCAAGTGAGTGCGGCGAGATTGAGAGAGCTTGTTTATCTTGCTTAGCTTAACTTTTTGAATCTCATTAAACTTGTTAATTTCGTTACATTAGTTTTTAAATTTACCATTTATTATGGGGGACAATTCAACCCCCCTTCTTGTCCGCTCGCCTACCTTGAGACCAACACACGACGGGCTCCCTACGTCCACCCGTTACCTAACGGGTAAGGCTTCACTAACACACTACAAACCGTAGCAACCACGGGGATGAACCCTACACACACGGGGTAAAAACCCTAACACATGCTGCGAATGTAGCAAACATGGGGATTTCTCGCCACACACACGGGGTAAAAACCCCAACACACATGCGGATACCCACCGCACAAAACGACGCACACGCGTCAACACAAAACACTCAGAGAATCCACTCTCCAAACCCACACATAGAATATTCGTTTAGGAATGTGTAGAACGTTCAGATATCCATACAATCAGCCCAAAACAACTTCTAAAAAGTAAAACAAAGAACATATATGAAATGTAAAGCTCCCCCTTCTCAAAATGATCCGACTCTTCTTGGTTTAGAGTCGGATGATCATGATTCCGAGATCATCTTGTTCGTCTCCTTGAGCCGCTCCTTTTCCTCTTCTATCATGAGCTCCAAAAACCCTTTGATGTAGATGAAAACCCTTCCTCAACAGCTCTTCCTTCTTTTCCCCCTTTTCTTCACCTACAAGATAGAACAAATAAGCATTAGGGTTGTTCTTCACAAATTCGGAGTTCACATATACATATAGCAAAGAATGGGCAAAAGACTCATAAAACCCTCCCAAAGTGTGTTAAAAACACCCTCTTATGACTAAAAAACATTTGGGGGTAGTTTGGTAAAGTTTCAAGGGGTTTAGAATGAGTTTAGAAGAGAT
Source organism: Amorphophallus konjac (assembly GCA_022559845.1). Lineage (NCBI taxonomy): Eukaryota > Viridiplantae > Streptophyta > Magnoliopsida > Alismatales > Araceae > Amorphophallus > Amorphophallus konjac. The sequence goes on along the minus strand of CM040126.1, from coordinate 252,829,199 downwards.
TCGCAAATCTCGTGCTGTAAAGTGTCGACTCTTAGAGTCGACACCTGCACCCTCTGTAGGCCAAAACATAAAACTAGAATTCTGCCAAAAGAAGTGTCGACTCTATGAGTGACTCTTAGAGTCGACTCTTCTTCCCTGCAACAGACACAACACTTAACAGAACACTGTCCATAAAGAGTCGACTCTTCTCTGCTCACATGCCAAAACACCTTCTTTAGCCTAAAAAATCCCATGAACTAAATGTGGTTTGATTGTACCATTTATCCTTGATTCAAAAGGGGTTTAACCTATGATTTTGAACCTGCAAAACAAGGTGAAACATGAGATTTACATGGGTATCAAAATCAAACATCATGTGTGACCAAAAAGAACTTTCTTCACTAAACACACCAAAGCATACATTGAGCTTCTACTTATGACCACCCATTGAGTTTATATACATGACTTGCACTTTGAAGAATCCAGCTTAATTATGGAATCTCACTCAAGCTTTGAGTTCATTGATTTTATCATCAACTCATTGTTCCACAAACATCCACATGCACATTGAATGTTTTCATGAAAATAAGACTTCTCCAATGGCATTTGATATAGAAAGGAGTCAACCATCAATTTCCACTTGAGAAACATGACAGAACTATTGTTTTGCATGGGGATCAAAGTTTATGCATCAAGAATAGTACATTAGACTTGTTTACTCAAAATACTTCATTGAACCCATTCAAACATGTTTTAGACTTCTCATATCAACCAACAAAAATACATTCCACCAAATGACAAGGTTTTGTTATGGTGAACTTAAATCTATCAACCAAAGAAATATAAAGACATGGGAGCTCAAACATACAAATTTATCCTTGTATCTTTCAAAACTTCAACTCTCAAATGCTTCAAGAGAGTGAAATATATTTACACATGAATGAGCAATTTCATTAAACATTTGATGCCTTTCCAAGAACATGAATTTTTTGTTTCATTAAAGCTCACATTGAATTAAACACTCACACAATCAAATTAGCATCAGTCCATTACAAGGCAACTAAAAACCATTGACATTAATAGTCAATGTGGAAACACATATATAAAGAGCCACACAAAGTCACAAATGCATTCACATGATGAAATCACAATAACAACATTTTGTAATCATCAAAATCACATACACAACAATCTCTCCCATTTTGATGATGATAAAATGTTATGCAATAATGCTCTCTCCCCCTTTGACATAATTAGAAATGGGGATCAACATGGAGAATTCACGATAGCATCAAGACCAAAACAAACATGCTTTCTCCCCCTTTGGCACAATCAGAACGGACAAGCAAAATACTATGTTCATGGATTAAGCACAAAATCACCACCCCTCCCCCATTGTCATTGATAAAAAAATCGACGGACAATGGGGTTATAAGATAATCACATGCACAATATGTTCAAAAGGATGCAATTCAAAATATGTATGTGTGAATGCTATAAATACCAAGTATGCACAATATGCATGAAATAATTGCACAAGTTTAGAATGCAAGTATGGACCATATGGACATGCAGAGTGCAAGTAGAATGATCAAGTATGATTGACCTCCAAGCAGATAAATGTATATACATGCAATATAGCTCCCCCTTTTTATTTAAAGTGAAGGAATATGTGTATGAAAAGTGTAGGTGAGTTAGTAAAATCAGAATGCTCATGTGTACACATAGGGGATTATGCAATCATATAAGAGAATTAAGCAAAAGCCAATGCAATCAGTCAATTTTTTGAATACATATTAAATCAAATTACCATGTGTGTAAGTGAATAACATGAAAATAGACTGTAGCCAATATGGATATTCAGATTTTTAGTTCAATACAAGAGTAATTACACAGACTACATTTTAATCTAAAAAATAGCGTATCGGAGGCTTCACTCTGCCTCAATCAATTTTACATCAGAATTTTTCTTAAAAAAATTCACAATGACAACATGAATTTTTCTTAGAGTGATCAGGTTCAAATAATTCATTTTTACATGAGGAGACACATGGAGCTCATGCTAGACTCCCCGGTTATTCAGAACATTGATCGTCTCACTTTACTTTGAACAGAGATACTCTAGTACAACACTTTTCAGAAATGAACCACATCACGTCACATGTGACGTGTATCCAGTTTACTCAATGAGACTGAACATTTTTTTGTCATTCATTTTCTTTTCAGATTCTTTAAAACAATGGGCAGCCAGCTTTTTCCTTAACTGCCTCTTTAACATTCATGCAGCAAGTTTAATATCTCAAGAGTGTTAAAAAGAAATTCTTATATCCTTATGTGTAACACTCAATTTAACATTTTATACATTAAGTGTGCGAATTTGATTTAGCTATGTATATCGAAAATATTATGAGCACATAACAATGCAGCTCCCCCTATCTAGATGCACTTATCAAATCTTTACTCCCCCTAAGTGTATGACAATAAGCGCTCCAATGATGACTCAGATGCAACATTATTTATCAAGAGAGTGTATGGTCTTAGAATTTTCAAGGAAGGGGTTGTAGCATATATTAACATGCAAGCACACAATGAGGAAGATATGCAGTATGCAATGCAGAATGTGAGTGGGTGCACAATGCAAGAGTTCAGATTTCACATGAACATTCTATATGCATCTAATGCAACTAATGCATGCAATGCATTTTTGTAAATGTGAGAACACAGTTTTATTTTAAAAATATAATTCGAGAAATTCAATCAAAGCATCAAAATCATCACATGTGAACTGATAGTTTGTCTATGTGCAGGATAGATTTTCATTATGAATCCACATAAGACAAGAAATAAACTCTCCTTGAAAATATTTTTGTTTTTATCCAAAAAGATGAGTAGCATATTGGTAAAGACCACAAAATAGTTGATCAAATTTATTCCTCAAAATGTACAGCCACAGAATAACATCATCATCCTAAGAGAGTGGAATAGCATCAATCTCAAAAAAATTTAGCTAGCAAAACTCCCCCTTAATCAAATGCATGAATTTCAGAAAATACAATCAAGTTTGATGCCATATGTAACCAATGGATGGTAAACTCATGGTAATAGATGGAGGCACATTCTCACGCATGGTGATAGCTTTCAGACAGGCTTGACCTGCCCTTCCACATATCACCATTTTATATAACATATAGTCATGAAATGATAATCCGAAAAATACAATGCTTTCTCATATGATAAACAGATTTTTCATGAACTTCATAGATGGAAATTCAGTTAAAGTAAATTTCAGTTATCTAAAGAGAATTCAAAATTTTATTTTCAAAACATGTGCCTTGAGTAGCCATTATTTTCAAGCCTTCCACTTGGCCTCAAGGCATCCCTGCAACAAAGTTCTCATTTCATAGTTTTGGGTACCCAAACCTTCTTGGGTCTCGGATGGTTAACACGAGTATTAAATTTCCTTAAAATATTCAAATCATCAGATTTCATCAATGAACAGTCATACCTAATATGCCTTAACTCACCACAGTAATGACGACAACCAAAAGATCTCATAGTTTCCTTGTATGCATAAGCATTGAATTTCTGTGATTTAACAAAAATGTTTTTATTTTCAACATGAAAATTTTTCTTTTTCATAGCATGATGGTTGTCATTTTTCTTTTGAAAGAAAGATTTCATCAAGTGACCATATTTTCTACAATTATAGCAATTCAATGTAGCAATTCTTTCAAATGGTCTTTTTGCATGAACTTTAGAATTTTTATTTTTCATAACAATGCAACTATGCATCACATGACCAAACCGTCCACAATAGAAGCACTGAATGTTCTTTTTATGAATAGTATGAAATTTTCTAGCATGAACATGAAAGTTATCAAAAGTTCTTTTTGTGTTCGAAAACTTTGTTAACTTTGTGAAACCATTCATTTTCTTGCATGCTTCTAGTTCATCAGATTTCATCAAAAGGCAATCATGCATCATATGACCAAGTTCACCACAATAAAAATATGAAATTTTCTTTGTGGATACAAGTGTGTGTGCAGCATGATTGTGTTTCCTAGTATTTACATTAGTGCAAGCAGAATTGATTTTCAGATTTGAGGTTTGGTTTAAGTTCTGCTTAACACCATATTTCTGAGTTTTCTTTTTAGCATGCTGAACATAGTGAGCATTTGAGGTGCTAGCTACATCCGAACTTGAGACAAAAGATATATAAAATTTGTTTTCAAAGTTATTTTTGTTCACCGGATTATAGCCTAGCCCTTCTCTTTAAAAGTTAACCTTTGTTCCCCAAATTTTTTATAGGCTATCTTTCCCCTTGACAAATTTAGACAGTGATGCATTCAAATCAATGATTTCACTTTCAAGGGATGCAATGTGCAACTCATAACTAGCTATCTCTTGTCCACCGTAAACAACACATTCATTGAACACTTTATTTGTAGTTTTATAGCTCTCAATTTCTTGTTCTAGGATATGCACTTTTTCACATTCATCAACATTGACATTGACGGATTTTCCTTTTTCTAGAATGAACAATTTTTCAAACATGGCGTTGTTTAATTATTTTAACTTTTCATTTTTAGATTTTAACAACGCATTTTCTTTTTCAAATTTTTCAAAGCATTTCAAGCTGCCTTCAAGCAAAGATACCTGAATCAATATAACACGATTTTCCTTTTTAAGTTCTTCATTTTCATTTACAAGTTTATCATTCATAATCAGTTCATTGCAAATATCATGATCAATAGAGTTTGATTCCATTTTGTTTCTTAGATCTTTTTCAGTTTTCTCCAACTGATCAATTTTATTCTTGAGGGCAACATTTTCATTTCTTAAACATGCAATGGTTTCTTTGTGACAATCGACATCATGCTCTAAAAGTTCATTCAAGTTATGAAGCTCAGCACATTTATCATAGGAACCATTTTCAAGAAATGTGTTTTCAGATTTCTTTTTCAATTTTCTATTTTCTGACTTGATTTTCTTATATTACTTTTCCAATTCATCATAAGCATCAATAAGTTCATTAAGGTAAAGTCTTCAGAATCAGAATTTACCTATTCTGCATTTTCATCACTTTGTTGATCAACATCGTCGGCCATGAGACATTTTTGTCTTTCCTTCTCTTGAGCTTTCATCAACCGGTTCATAAGCTCCTTTGCCGTCCTGTAAGAAGATACAAATGGATACTTGTTAGTACTCACGGAAGCTTTCAATAAACCAAGAGCAGTAACATTATCATGGTGCATCAGTACATCCTCTTCTGACCACATGGTCTCATCACAAGGCTATTTGTTAGGACCATGATAAATCAATTTCCAAAGACCAGGATTAATAGAATTAATCACCACACAGAGTTTACCTACCCATGAATTAAAATCTGAACCCGTAAAGATAGGCAAACAATTCATTGAGATTCAATCAGCAGAAAAATTCATGACTGACAATGCACAAAGATCACTCTGTAGATCGTTAGATCTAGGGACAATAGAGCCTCGCTCTGATATCAATTGTTGGGTCCCATAGTGTAGGAAGACGGATCTAGAGGGGGGGTGAATAGTTACCTCTACTAAAAATAGGTGTCCAATTAAAAACACAATCTTACTCGCAGTAGAATTAGCAAGATTAATAGGATTGAGGAATTTAAACTAAGAAAAATAAAATTAATTCTCTCAATCTCACCGAGCTCACACGGTCGCGTAAACGGTTAGATAGTGAAGCATACAATCACATAGATCATACCACAAGACACGGGAATTTTTAAGGTGGTTCGGGACCACGATGGGCTCCCTACGTCCACCCCTTACTAAATCGGTAAGGCTTCACTAACACGCTACAAACCGTAGTAACCACGGGGACGAACCCCACATACACGAGGTAAAAACCCCAACACACACGCTGCGAATGCAGCAAACATGGGGATTTCTTTCCACACACACGAGGTAAAAACCCCAACTCACACGCGGATATCCACCGCACAAAATGATGCATAAGTGTCAAGACAAAACACTCGAAGAATCCACTCTCCGAACCCACACACAGAATATTCATTTAGGAATGTGTAGAACATTCAGATATGGAAAAAATCAGCTCAAAACAACCGCTAAAAATTAAAACAAAGAACATATATGAAATGTAAAGCTCCCCCTTCTCAAAACGATCTGGCTCTTCTTGGTTCGGAGTCAGATGATCACGATTCCGGCATCATCTTGTTCCTCTCCTCAAGCCGCTCCTTTTCTTCTTCTATCACAAGCTCCAAAAACCCTTTGATGGAGATGAAAACCCTTCCTCAAGAGCTCCTCCTTCTTTTCTCCCTTTTCTTCACCTACAAGGTAGAATAAATAAGCATTAGGGTTGTTCTTCAAAAATTCATAGTTTACACACACACACACACACACACACACACACACACACACACATATATATATATATAACAAAGAGTGGGGAAAAGACTCATAAAACCCTCCCAAAGTGTGTTAAAAACACCCTCATATGACTAAGAAACATTTGGGGGTAGTTTGGTAAAGTTTCAAGGGGTTTAGAATGAGTTTTGAAGACATTCGCAAATCCCGTGCCGTAAAGTGTCGACTCTTAGAGTCGACACTTGCACCCTGTGCAGGCCAAAACATAAAACTAGAATTCTGCCTAAAAAGTGTTGACTCTTCTTCCCTACAACACACACAACACACAACAGAACATTGTCCATAAAGAGTCGACTCTTAGAGTCAACTCTTCTCTGCTCACATGCCAAAACACCTTCTTTAGCCTCAAAAACCCCATGAACTAAATGTGGTTTGATTGTACCATTTATCCTTGATTCAAAAGGGGTTTAACCTATGAATTTGAACCTGCAAAACAAGATGAAACATGAGATTTACATGGGTATCAAAATCAAAGATCATGAGTGACCAAAAGGAACTTTCTTCACTAAACACACCAAAGCATACATTGAGCTTCTACTTATGACCACCCATTGAGTTTATGTACATGACTTGCACTTTGAAGAATCCAGCTTAATTATGGAATCTCACTCTAGCCTTGAGCTTATTGATTTTATCATCAACTCATTCTTCCACAAACATCCACATGCACATTGAATGTTTTCATGAAAATAAGATCTCTCTAATGGCATTTGATATAGAAAGGAGTCAACCATCAATTTCCACTTGAGAAACATGACAGAACTATTGTTTTGCATGCGGATCAAAGTTTATGCATCAAGAATAGTATATTAGACTTGTTCACTCAAAATACTTCATTGAACCCATTCAAACATGTTTTAGACTTCTCATATCAACCAACAAAAACACATTCCACCAAATGACAAGGTTTTGTTATGATGAACTTAAATCAATCAACCAACTAAATATAAAGACATGGGAGCTCAAACATACAAATTGACACTTGTGTCTTTCAAAACTTCAACTCTCAAAATCTTCAAGAGAGTGAAATACATTTACACATGAATGAGCAATTTCATTGAACATTTTATTCCTTTCCAAGAACATGAATGATTTTTTCATTAAAGCTCGCATTGAATTAAACGCTCACAATCAAATTAGCATCAGTCCATCACAAGGCAACTAAAACCCATTAACATTAACAGTCCGTGTGGAAACACATATGTAGAAAGCCACACAAAGTCACAAATGCATTCACATGATGAAATCAAAATAACAACATTTTGTAATCATCAAAATCACATACACAACAATGCTCATTAAAAGGAAGACAACATGCATACTTGCACGTGTTTTTCTTAAAATCGGTAGCGTCGATCAAGACGAGTCTTCACCCCAAAGGCTTTTGAAAGGACCTAGTCTTCTTTCTCTTCTAATCGACTGACCAAGACAGCCGGTGCCCTTAAAGTGCTGAGTAGGGCTGCCGAAACACACCACCCTCAAGGTGAGAGTTGGATTCATCCCTTGAGTCCTGTCAGAGCACGTAAAAAGGGCAGAGTCCCCACAGGCGTAAGAGAAGGATCCAAAAGCCAAGAAAGTCAAATACGAAATCTCCTTGACTTTTTTTATTGAAATGACGATGAATGAATGAAAAGCCTGGTCGTGACCGTGCCTGACATGAATAAGCCAAGCCCTACGAATGCCAAATGCAAAACCCAAAAGGGGCAAAGTAAAGACACTCAAGGAGTGGTCTGAAGTCACTCGAAAGGGAGGAGTCGAGTAGGCACGCCTGCTAGCTCACCGAGTTAACGGCTTTGCCGGTCCTCCTGGAAGGTTTATCCCCTACATTCTTCTGTCTCTGCCCTTGAGGATGAAAGCCCGATGGAAGCTCTGAGGGACGAATCCCATCTCGACACACAACCCTATTTTGTGAAAAACACACTGATGGTTGTCCACTTTGAAAGGCAGAAGCTATTGCCGCGAAGGAGTCTCGACGTTTCTGGTAGGCCAAGACCCTCATCTACCACCTCAATATTTTCTCCCATTAACCCCGCGCTTAGGTCAATGCAAGCACGTCACCTATGTTGTATAAATGATGTTTGATGATGTCACAGTATATGTCATTGGCCAATTAATTTAGAATCTCATGCAACATCTTCTAATTGGCCAGGTATGAAAAGGCTGGAAAAAGCACAAACAAGTCTAAGGCTGCGTCGACACAGTCGCTTAGTTGCGTCGATGTAGTCAAGCAGAGCTCAACAAAAAAATAAAGAAAAAGGTGACGGCTCACAAGGCTAGAATATACTGCATAATGGTGACAAACAGATACCCAAAGGTGTGAAATGGCTTACAAGGCTGTAAAATAGCTTGTGGAGTTGAAGAATGGCTTGCGGAGCTGAAACTGGCAAACTCAACATGGTTGCGTCGACGCAACGGTTCCTCGCGTCAACGCAGTCAAGTGGTAACAACTCAAATACGGACAAGGCTGTGCCAGCGCATGCCATCCTTGCGTCAATGCACTGGGCATCTCCAGCACAAGCTATGTAGGTCATCCCATGAAGGCACAAAGGCGACGACTTCTAGTGGCTAATGGTGACATATAGCTGATGATTGATAATAAATAGCCTTTAGCAGTAACAAATAGCTTACAAGGGTGTAAAATGGCCTGCTGAGTTCAAATGAGCAAACTCAACACAGGCTGCATCAACGTAACGACGTAACTGCGTCAACGCAAGGCTGAACAACAAATCAAAGGCGACGGTTTATGAGGATAAGGGTGACAAATGACTATATAAGGTAGACAAATAAACTATGAGGGTGAAAAATAACCGTTAGAAGTGGCAAATAGCTCATAGCCGTAACAAATGGCCTGTTTGGCATTTTTCGCAAAGGATGCGTCGATGCCCTTCGTCTGCTGCGTCAATGCACAACATGTCCTTCTTCAAGCGGTTCACTGAAGTGTCGACCCCAGGGGTCGACTCTTCTTTTTCCACATTCTGGTTGGAAGCGGCTCAGCTAGCTGTGTCAACGCAATGGGCTTGCTGTGTCGACACATCAGAAGATTTTTAAGCAAAAATATATTTTTCCTGCAACGGTTCTGAGGACTTCCAAAGGATTAAAAGTAGAGTCGTAAACTACCAAAATCATGGATTTTGAAGTCTGGAGAGGCTCCTAGGACTATCAGCTTTCCTTTCATCATTGGTTTACCAAAACTACATTTCTGGTCAGTGGCTCTGTCAGTTTTCATTTTAGGGAACAGTCCCTTTCAAGGGATCCCTCTTTTTGCTTCTACCCAATTAGAAATGTTGTCCAGAAGATCTTCCAGGACAGAAGGACGTCCTTCCTTCTGCCAACCAATGAGGAGAAGGTGGTGCAGGTTTGAATTATTTAAAGAACACTTATTTATTCAGCCAATCAAATTACAAGCCTTGGAGGGAAATTTCTCTGCTACATGAGCTTGTAAATAGGACAGGCCGTGCTTACATGGCTTGCTACAGGAGCTTCTGAAAAACCTGGAGAAGGCCTGAACATGAGAGTCCAAGAGAGCAAAGAAAGAAAAGAGAAGAAGTGCAGTCTTGAGAGAAGAAGAAGAAGAAAAGTGTGTCCAGCGAGCCATCCAGCCAGAAACCCTTAGCCTGAACTATTTGTTTCCATTCTGTCAAAGGCATGTGCTTGTAGCTTTTATTTTCATTCTCAACATTTTCAAAACTTCCCAAGTGTGTGTAGCCGGGGATCTGTGGCCGTGTTTTTGCTGCACTTGGAGCATCTTGTTTTCTTTCTTGTGTGTGTGTGTGGGGGGGGGGGGGATTTTCCCTGTGGGACTTGTTCCCGTGTGTGTATGGTTGGGGCACGCCCCCGTGTTCTGCTGGTCAACCAACGTGTATGTGGGTGTCTCTTTTGGCCAAAGAGTGGAAGCCTCACCAAGTTGGGGAGGGGTGGACGTAGGTGTGCTTGATATCAACCGAACCACCTTAAAGCCACTGTGTTGTGGTTTGTTGTTTGATACTCATTCCCTCAACTCCCACTTCACATGTGCTTTAAGTTATCATGAGTATTTCAACATCGTTCTGTAGCTAACATTTCAGTTGTCTAGTCTAGTGTTGTGCTTGATCCGGTCTCCTCGCCTTAGTGATTTTAATAATGGACAAAAAGTGAGTGTAGGATCTATTCACTCCCCCCTCTAGATCCTCTCATACCGTCCAACAATTGGTTTCAGAGTGGGTTCCCTAGAGATGTGGTCCAGTGACCCAGGGAGATCCGATGGGAACGTCCCTCGCAGCTACATAGCTGAGGGTCATGCCATCAATTGACCTCCATTTTTTGATGGAACAAACTATCTGTATTCGAAAAACCGAATGGATGTTTTTCTGCGTGCCCAAGATCATTTTTTGTGGCGTGTTGTGAGTAAAGGTCCTTTTGCTTTACTCGAAGAAGATGACACATGGACACCAGACCACGTTAAGAAATCCACAACAAATTGGAGCGCCATGAACATCATGCAGTGCGCCATCCACCCCACAGAATACTCAAGAGTATCCACTTACAAATCTGTAAAAGAAATGTGGGATAAGCTTGAGCTAATTTATGAGGGGACATCAGAGGTATGGGCCACCAAGGCCACCATGTTAACTTCTGATTACGAAATGTTCAGAATGAAACTAGACGAATCTATCTCTAAAATGTATGCAAGATTCGCTCAACTAACAAACAGCTTAAAACTTCTGGGAAAAGAATACACTCAGAGTGACCTTGTTAGGAAAATCCTTACATCCCTTACCCCTGCATGGCATACTAAGGCCACTGTGATAGAGGACTCCCAAGACCAGTCTGTAATAACAGTTGATGGACTGATTGGCTCGCTCATGACATATGAGCTAAACCTGAAACGAAGTGAAGAAGGCACCAAGACCAAGAAGACCCTGGCTCTCAAGGTTTTTGAGAGCATTGTTGACACCCATTTTTAGCCTTCAAGTCGAGTTATTTCTTTTATTCATCATTTGTGATGTCCCTGATTACCCGTTGTTTTAGAGCCTTCCTTGGATAGATTTCAAGCCCATTTTATCATTCCCTAACCTTTGAGCCTTGCAGGTTATGATTCCATCGAGTCCTAAAGCTTGTTTTATTGGTTTTCGGCCTTTTCTAACATCCCAAGTCGACTTAAGACCTGTCCGGGTCGACTTCTATTGCCAACAGGTGAACCGCTACAAAGTCCTGAACGTGCCCCTTTTTCATCCTCTTCTGTTCCTCTATACATTAGGTGCCTTTTACAAAAGTTGTTCATTTTCTAAAGCCCTATATTTTTTTCTTCTTCGCCATTAACCCGTTTTGCACCGTTTTCAAGTTATTTGCTTTATTTCTGTGTGATGTGTTGTTCATCTGCGAAGCCAGCGTATCCCTCCATTCTCCCCCCTATTTCTCCTTCTTATGCTCTTCTTATCATCTTGCTCCTTTTATGAAAGTTGTTCATTTTTTTGTGATATATAATTTCTTTTTCTTCACCCTTTACTAGTTCTTCCTAGTTTTCAAGATATTCTCCACTTTCTAAACTATAACCGTCTCTTAGTGCAGAATCTTGCACGCTGTAGGACTCTATTTTGTGCGTCCGGGAGCCCCTTCTAGGGCGTATAACTCCGAGATAACTCTTCCAATTTGATTTCTATCTTACTAGGACTCTTGCCCTTGATGTTATCTCGAGATTGATCACACAAACTCGATTTATCTCTGGCTTTATCCCCTAAATTCATGGGGGAACTTTCTAGGTTTTCTGCATTCTAGAAATAAGAAACCCAATTCGCCTGCACGAACAGAGGGTGCTCTTGAGGCCGGGGTGGAGCCATGCTGCGACGCCGTCAACCTTCATCAACCCTGACCTATAGAGGGAACTATTAGCTTCAATTATCAACACTCAGAGCTCTATTTCATTCATCCTTCTCTTAGTTCTACGACTCTACTTTTCGCAAATCATCACAGTTTCTGGGTTTTCTAGACATCTGCCTAGTTCGCATACGCGACGGGGGGCTCTTTCTCAGGCTTGGGTGAAGCCATGTCGCGTCGCTATCTCTTTCTTTCGACCCCAACCTGAAGAGGGAAGTATTGGCTTTAATTTCCAACGTCCAGGGCTCTTTTTCATTGTCTCTTTTCTTAGTTAATCGCTCCTACTTTTTTCAAATCATCACAGTTTTTTGCACTTTTCTCTTCTACAAGCATTTTTTTTCCTTTTTACGTTGCTCCTCCCCACAGGATGGCTACATGTTAATTTGTTTTCTTCACTCTATTCTCATCACAATACACACACCTATCTTTTGCACCCATTTACAAGGGTTAAAAACCTCCCCCTGGTGCGTTCTCCCTTAATCTTTGCACCTATTTTATGCATACGGGATGGATACTACACGCATGGATCTAATGGAATTTTCTCCTTTGTCTTAGCTTTGTTTTGGAGGACAGGCAAGAGAACATGAGGCCTTCTTCTTCCAGCCATCTGGAAGGCGAGGAGGTTGATCCACACATCGTTCCCGCGTCCCGTCTCACGCGTGATCACGTTGTAGCGGTCACCCTTGGCTGCAGTTTTCTTCTTATTTGCCAAGGTACGCAGTAGGTTATATGTTGTAGCATTTCTTTCCTATTGCTAATCCTTGGGTGGCGATCACGGTAGTTCTTCTTTCATTATCGCCCTTTTTCCTTCCCTTTGTTCAGGCTTTCATGCTTATGCATATTATTGCTAAGTTTGGGGGCGGGTAGATATAAACATCTACAACCTCCTTTTTTTGGCAATCACGGTGGAACGCCTAGTGCCCATCATGTTATCCTTACTCTCTGCAAGTTTGGTGTGTGTGTGTGCCTCCCCCTATATAGCATTTCCTCATATTTTTCCATTTAGTTTAGCAGTTTTCAGGTTTCTAGCAGATTCTGTGCACAGGCCCACGTGCGCGTCTTTCTTTGACGATTTAATTCACCTTCTGAGGTCTGATCGCTCTATTTTTGGTCCCATCGTGTAGTCCTTTTTATTATCTTCATTTCCATATATCATTTGCATTCATTGGGTCTGTTGGCACATGAAATATGATCAATGGCAATCACGCCTGAATGACAAAAATAATCCGGCCCGCCGAAGTGCAAAAGCCGAAGAAAATCAATACACAAGGGCCCTCTTAGACTGCCAAAGCCTTAGGTCATCTGACGAGAGTGTTAGGGACTCCACCTCAGGATGGTCGGAAGAAATCCACAACAAATCGACAGTGCCGTTCGGCCTGCCCAACGAACCGGTATCGATTTAGTCGTGCCGAACAAACCCCATCCGTCGTCTGATCAGGACGAGAATGTACCTGGTGGTCCACCACCTGACTAGAAACCCTCCTAAGGTGAAGAAATGTCTCTGGCTCCTTAGAATAAGTTGTCGAAGGCCATATCAGCGGAGGACCTGGGCAACCTGGCGCGGGTATGTCTTCCTACTAGATAGGTCTGTTAGTGACCAAATAGCTGCCTAGCCAACATGAAAGTACCGCAGGTAGTGACCCACTCCCTGGGAATGTTGCAAATATAAACAAAGCTGGCCCGGTAGCACAGATGACAGTGCCGAAGGCCATGTCAGTTGAAAACCTTTGTGACTGAATGAAGGGCACGGACTGCGCCGTAATTGGCCAATTAGTGGCCTAAAGGCTTTCCCGATACTTCTCATGTCGGTCTCACAGGGCCACGATGAGATGAAAGTTCAAGTTGATTCTCGGAGCCAGTCAGAGATCCACAGGCCGAGACCGGCCGAACAAACGCAACAAGGGGTTAATTTGGCACGCCCCTTAACCGGCACGCCCCATACCCAGCGCGCTCCTTTCCATTGGCGCCGTCCAAGCCTGGCGCGCAAAGAATTAGCACTTACCCGGCACGCTCTTCACCCCCCCCCCCCCGCCGGATTAAGCCAAGCCGCTTGAACCTATAACAGAGAGTCATTCGAAGAAGCATGACGAATGGAGAGAGGGGAGCAGGTGAGCAGTGTAAGTTAAAAAGAGAAGGGGGATCCACAAAAAGAAACATTGAGAGAGGTTTCCCTAGGCAATCATCCACCATTCTTCGACAGAGGAGGGAGGTCCTGTGCGAGGAAGGAGAGCCCGGGTTCCGATACTCTATTTTTGCAGCGAAGAACAGAGGTTGGGCATCAAGCATTTCGTTTGTTAATCTCCTCCCCCCTTTCTACCCATATCCCTGTGAGGATCTATATGCAGACGGGCGATGATATGAGCCTGCAACCCCATTCTATTTCCTTCTTTGTTTAGCCCTTGCTTTGGTGATAGATGAAAAAATGTAATGGAACAGCTTGTGTGGCAACGCCAGGCCGAATGCGATATTTAGTTTGTTTCTTAAGCTACGTTTGAGTCCCTCTCTCTATGATTGCATTCACTTCCACGTTGCCTGTTATTGTTCTTTGATTTCTTTCATCGACACCGAACTTGCCCTGGTTTATCCAAAGGGCTATATTAATGCCACCCCCTCCCTAGGGCTCTCTCAGTGGGTTGAGTATATCAAATATACTACGTGCTTATCGTGGATTTCACCGCCGGAGACATATACATATGTGCATCTCCATTCAACCCTGGGATTGGCTTTCCCTCCATCATCTCTCCATTCACAGTCATGAACTGGAGAGAATAGGGCCACCCCCTATAACCTGGGCGCAAGGTCTTTTGGCATGGTCAATTTCCATATACCACCTTCAAGTTGATCGAGCATTTGCTTCTTATAGCCTCAGTGGTTCACCGACTCACGGCTAGCTGTTAAATGCCAACCAATTAACTTCCTGCCGTGCCTAACTCATCATTAATGGTTGAGTTGATGAATAATGTACCACTGCAATTTCTTTATCTCGAGAAGGGTGGGGGAAGGTCTCCCCAATGTAGCCAGTTCGCATCCCTATTATATGGGAAAGATTGAAGTTCTAACTGTAGATCTAAGAAAAATCCACTTAAGAAAATAATAGCATAATAAGATAGAAAAAGAGGGGAAAAGAGACAGAAATAGGGAGCATGCGTAGTATGCTAAAGGGAAAGGTGATCACCAGAGACGCGAGGGCCTCAAATGATATAAACAATAATAATATGGAGGGATCACGAAATAAATACCTTAAAGAGGAGTGGGGGATTGTGAGTGTTACCTTTCTCTTCTTATTGGCCGGCCGATGAAGAGAGTTCTTCTTATAGCTTGGTTGCCCTTGCAAAGATAAAGAAAACACCAACAAGAAAAGATATGGATTAGAAAACAATAGTGTGTAGCATCAAGTTCTTAATGGAAATAAGCATGAAAGCATGGCTATGAACACACCTTGTTGGGTGTTGGCCCTTAAACCCCTATGCAAAAGGGTGGGTAAAAGATGATGAATATGAAAATAGAAGTGTGCAAGTGTTGCACAAAGGGAGATATCTCAATGTTGAGATGAAAGAAGTAAAATAAGAATATGATATGATGCATGAACATGAACTAAATGCATAAAAGAAGAGAAAAGATAAGCTTATTGGTTTTCTCCATGGCTTTAGATCTTCAAAAGGGAAGAAGCCTCCAAAGGATGTAGCTTTGACATGGGGAAGACTTCCTCCTTGAGCCTTCAAACCAGTAGCACCTCCCCTTGGATTAATATTGATGTCCTTAACACAATGGAGAGAGGGGTCCTATTTATAGGGCCAAAATTCGGAGTTAATTCGAAAGAAAATTAGGAAATCATGTTTTAGTTGGATTTAGAAGGTGATAAACCTTAGGCGAGTGTCCCTTCAACATTAGAAAGCCTTAGGAGTCCTTTCCCAAGTGAAAGAGGGCTCAAAACGGGGAAAGAATGAGGCTCGGTCGGAGTTCGGATAGCAGGAAGAAATAGCGACCACTCAAATTGTCGCTATTCGAAAGAGTGCCCACGCAAAGTGTCGCCATTCCGGAAGCATTCCGAGACGGTTTCAGACTTAAAATATGACAAGGAAAATGGTGACTTCCCACACGGGCGCTATTTAATGAATAAGTGACCTTCTAGAAGTTGTGGAATGATAAGTAATCTGAGTTTGGGTCAAAATATGAAGAAAAGAGTTGGTGACCTTCCGCACGGTCGCTATTTAAAGAAATAGTGACTTCCCAGGGTGTCTCTATTTCAAATAATCCAAAAAAAACTGTTAAAAAGAAATAGTGCCCTTCTGGGCAGCCACTATTTAGTTAAATAGAGTGAGCCAGGCTGCCACTATTTAGAAAATTAGCTTAAATCTGTTTAAAAGAAATAGCGCCCTTCCAGGCAGTCACTATTTAAAGAAATAGCGCCCTTTCGGGAAGCCACTATTTAGTTAAATAGAGTCAGCTAGGCTGCCACTATTTAAAGAAATAGAGTCAGGGTGGCTGCCACTATTTAAAAAAGCCCAAGGAAAAATGGAGAAAAACCTCAGAAAAATCTGGAAAAATAGGAAAATATGTGGGAAAGCTGGGGGAAGTTGAATATTCAAGAAAAGATAGGAAAACCACTCAAATAAGTCGATTTTAGGGTCAAATGGGGCACCACTACGCGATAGGAGATATGCTCAAAATGATGTCAATTTTAGCGTGTCTACAGCTGCCCCGCCTTGGCGTCTGCTTTGCAAGGGAGTGAGACGGAATGAAATGGAATGGAATGGAGTGAAGCGGTGTGGAATGAAGTAAAGGGAAGTGGAGCGAACTGAAAATTAGATGTCAATGTGTGATGAGACACGCAATCAACATCACTTGATAAGAATTGAATCAAAAGTCTCGATATGATGCAATCTTGGGAAGTTCAATGAAATCAACAATGTTTGGATAAAAGATGGAGTGTGCTCGCGGGCATGAAGGAGATGATAAGAACGATCAACTTCCAGCGCGGTGGATGTAGCCCAGGTCATAAAGCTGTAGGTTTCACCATTAGGGAGCGGTTACCAGCCAATGTGGACGTGCTGCAGCCAAGGTGAATCAAAGGAAACGGTTTGAAATAAGAGGATAGAAATCTAAACAAAGAACTTTCGAGAAAACGGCCCAAAACAGCGACAAGACAAATCGAGGATTCAATTTTGGCATGGAATATCTCTTATCTTAAAAATTAAAGATCAATTTTAACTCTCAAAATCAGCTTATCAGAATGGTTTTCCAAAGTTTATTCAAATTCCTACATGAATGCATGCTGAATTTAAAATAAAAATTAAAGTAAATGAAAATATAATGTAATCAAGGATAATATTGTTAAGCGGTCCAGACTGAGTCAAGATACCGAATTGTGAGCTGATACTAAGCCGATGCCCGTTTATCCGCGCACCAATTCACCGAAGGGAACCATCGTCTCCAGTCTTGAACGACTCAACGGCCTATCCATATGACTAAGACTCCTCTGGAATTATCATTATTTTTGATGAAGGGGAACTCAAATTCCAGATTTATCAAAGCCACAAGGTCCTTGATATAATCTAATAGCGTAGATATATAGCAAAATGCATATAGGGAAGATGGTGAAGCAATAAGCATGAGGGGAATTGAGATATGTAGTGCAAGCACCGTGGGACCAGAGTGTTGATGCTCATACGGTGGGACCAAGAGAGCTTCTTTCCTGCGCTCAAAATTTTCACTAGCCAAGATATAAAGCAATATATAACAAGCAATGAATTAAGCATTTAAGCATAGCATTAGAGTATTTAGGCATTGAAGAGATATGGAAAGCTTGAATGGCATGGATAACATGGAAAGCATATAAGCATGAGAGCATAGCAAAAGGCATAGTATATCCATCATGGCATTAAAAGCCAAACAACCATACAGGCATGGATAACGTTCAAGCATCCATAGTATTAATAGCATAGCTTGAAATAGCACCGTGAAGCATGAAGGCATGATTATTTGTTTCATTTGAACCATGAGGACAACAACTTGGCCAATCATAAAATGTATGCATAAAAGATCAAGCTTGGCTGAGATTAGCTCTTGGATGATCAGCGTGAATGCCCAGAGTGGCAGAGATAATCAGATTGAATTACTTAGAAAGATGCCGGAATGATGCCCAATCAATGCCGAGAGTGGGAAGAGTAATCAAGAGATTTGGCAGTGAATTGCTCAGACTCAGCAAGAATCACTCTAAAGGATTGAGAGATGATAATCGAGAGTGCCCAGAATGGCAAATCATGGAGATTAATGATGTGGGTGAGAAGAGGACTCGTCCCAAGTTCTTGGCCCAAGAAAAGTTGTTGTTCCTGCAAAAGCAACGTCAGAAAAATGCAATTTTTTTTTGGATTTTGAAATATGTAAATTTTTTATGGGTTTTGAAAAAATATCTGAATTTTTTTATTAATTTTTTTTGGAAAATATTTGAAATTTTAGGGATTTTTTTGGAGACATTCATTTTTTTGGATTTTGGAAATATTTGAATGTTTATGGATTTTGGAAGATATTCATTTTTTTGGATTTTAGTTTAGGCATTGCTAGTGTAGCATCAAGGGAGGACTTAAACCACTTGCTAGGGGTCCTTGTTCCTTCCCCTTTTGCTAAAAGCTGCCCAAAGTCGGGCGTGCATTGAAGGTGGCGCCCTATAACCAGCTATCCTTGAATAACGGTGCCCCTACCAAGCCCATACTCGAGAAACACTCGGTCTTGGAGGGAAAAGAGAAGAACAATCTGGGATAAGCTTGATATAAGTTAAGAACATATCGGGTTTTAACTTCCGTCCATAGCATAACCCCTAGAGATTCGGTCTGTTGCGCTGGGGCTTTGTGTCATATCATCGAACCTTAAATTCTCTTTTAGGCACGGATACGACCGGGCTCATAACGTTCCGCGGGGAAACTTTACTGCCCTCTTGCCATGCCAAATTCATCAATTTTTTTTTGATCTGCTCATCAGTCATTTTTTCCATGATTTTTCATTTTTCTTCTAGTGTCCTTTGGACTTGAAAGATATTGTGATTGCGCTTAATATTTGATAATAAGGTCATAATTGACTGCCCCTATTTGAGACTTCCTCTTGTCGGGGTGTGCTTAGGTTGGTTGTTTTGCCCAGACCATCTCTGCTCTCATATTTCAGTCGAGTTAAGAAGAGAAAAAGAATTCATGCCCTCAAGCATGGCTCAAGTAGCAACGGTGTTCTACCAAGGGAGATGGCTAAGGACGCCATGGAGTGTGTGCGGTGCCCAGCTAAGGGTCGCCCTTAATGATCGGGGAGAAAATGTTGAACTCCCAGCGCAGAGTTCTTATTACCAAAGAATGTTGCATAGCAAGCCTAAAGACTGTTTTCGATTTTTTATTCTTTTTTTTTCTTTTAAGAAGAAATTCAATAAATAAAGTCCTAGGATAAAGGCTTAAAATACCACTCTTAATCATGTTTAAGAAGCACTTCATTTTGAAAACCATGCATAAGGAACAAATGCAAACCTTATGCAAAAATGTTACCTTGCAACCTTATGAAACAGCGGCCGCCAGAGGCGAGTTTGATCATCATGGGATTTATCCTCTAGTAGCAGAAAAAAAGGATTGGAAGTCAAGATTTGATGTGGCTTAACAAGAAGGGGTGGTATCAACACCAGACTCAGACGAATAAAGATAAAAGGAAAAGAGGCGAGGGCTAAAACTCCCTCACTAAGGTGCGTAGACCCTGATCACATGAAAGGTCTACAGAAGAAACGGGAAATCAAGGGGAAGAGTGAGGACTGAAGCCTCGGAAGCAGTGGGGAAATGGGTAGATGCCCAGAGCAACGGATGTGGAAGAAGTCAGGTCAGATCCGGGATCAGGAGTAATCAAGCAAATGAATTGGTAAATGGAAAGAGGCGGATCCAGAGGGTCCGGAGGCAATGGAGGAGAATCATGATGAAAAGAAAAATCCGGAAGTTCTGGAGGGGGGAAATCAGAAGGGACGCGATACCCAGGACAAAGGTAAGGGAAAAGGTGAGTTAAGTGGAATAAGTGAATGAAGGACACAAGGTCCTGGAGGAGTAAAAAGATAAATCGGAGGAAAGGGAAGAGGTCCAGAGGAGGCAAGTAGAGAGGGACGCGATGCCCTGGCAGAATTAGTGGGAAGCCTGGGAATTTCGAGAGAAAAAGGCACCATGGGGCGCGATGCCCCGGGACAATCAGTGAGAAATGCAGAAGGTCTGGATGCAAGAGTTGGGAGTGGGCGTGATGCCTTAAGAGGAATCTGAAAGGGGCACAATGCCCAGCAGGTGTAAGGGGACCCAGAGATCCCGAAGATAGAAGTGAACGAGATGGTGAATGTGGAGGATCTGGAGGTTCCGAAAGGCAGGGAAGATACAGGTTCGGAAACCTGGGGAAGGAGGAGTGCAAATGGATGCAATGCCCTGAATTCAATGGATGCATGAAATGCAAAGAGTGCAGAGAAGGCATGGAATGAGAGGATGAGATCCTCCTCCTCACCCACGGAGTGGCCCATAAAGAGAAAAATGTGGATGGGATAGAATAAGGAGTGAATGAATCGGTGGAAGGCCGTCTAATAAAAGATTGCCCAGCCCTCCTCAGTGAAGAACGTTCCTAGCCCAATTGCTCGAAGGATTGAATCAATGTCCAAATGGTCTCATGTGTTATGGTAATGCGGGATGAGAACCGCTTCTCTTCACATGGAAGTTGTATAATGATGGAGCGAGGGGTAATCAGAGCATCAGAAAAATGTCGCCATTGAACAAAGTGAACCTGATAACGGACCAATATGGCATCATAGTGATCCTTGATGAAGACTTCTTAAATATGCTCGGCACAAGAACATGGGTCGACATTCGGCAAATAAAATCTTGAACTTTAAATAACATAGCCGTGGCCAAATCCTTCTTACCCGGCTCTTGATCATCTTCGGCACAAGTGCTCATTGGGATACACCCATTCCGAGGGGGGATGGATGGCGAGATGGAAGAGGTAAGCTTGATGAGTAATGGATGTGTAATGGAGAGTGTCGACGGGAGTGGAGGCGGAGTTTGATACATGTTGGGCTTCTCTCCTTGTTCGGAGGAGAACGGGATCGGCTCGAGTGTAAAAATAGGTGAATCCTGCTCAGGATTAGCCACGGGTTCGGGAAAAGGGTTAAGTGGTGAAGCATTGGTAAATACCAGCTTTGGGGTTATAAGCATAATGGAAGCCTTAAGTGGCGAACAGGAGGAGATATAATGGGAGATTCGACAGTGGTCGGTGGAGTGGAGGTAAGCTTGGATGGCTTAGTGGAAGGGTTAGTGGAAGTTGTTGAACATGTGTGCAACATGATTAATTTTATGGTTTTGACGATGTTTGCCTCTGTAGTCATTAATGAACTATAGCTGCATTTGATAATGTTAATATTCATACATTTTAGGTCATCATACTTCCAGTACACAGATATCAAGGCATATGACAATACATATTGGTGGTCATTATAATCCTAGTGTAAAAGATCAATAATGGCACACAAATCTAGGCAACTGGATTCATAGATATCAAGGCATATGACAATATTGGAGGCATAGAAATCTAGCATGTTTCAAGCACAGAAATCAAGCTGAATGGCATCACACATAAGGTCATTGCATATTCCTCATATGGTCAGTGTAGATCTTGCCTTATGGATGGTTCAAGGTCGGTGCAACTTCTTGATAGCATGCTACAAGATAATCCAAGGAATAGAGTGGAGATGGCAAATGTGAAAGCTCAATGTTTCACCCTCGCACGCGGATCGACCTGCGCGGTCAGGTCGCGGGGATCGACCTACCCGGTCAGGTCGCGGGGGTCAAGGGGGTAGTGCACCTTGTGGGGGTTTCCGGGGGCGAAGCCCCCGGAACAAAATTTTGATTATAAGAGCAATATAATCAACATAAATCTTCAAGACAGTCAAGGTTGATGCCACAGATGAGAATGGGCTGCTAAAGAACTCAAGCGGCGGAGCTAAAGCAGTTAACTGACCGACCCAGGAAAACCCGGGTTCTGCCCAGCTGGCGGTCGATCGCCAGCATAGGGGCGGTCGACCGCCCCAGCCAGCAGCTCACCGTCTATAGTCTTCTCAGTGGCGGTCGACCGCCAGCCAGTAGCGGTCGACAGGAAATCCCAGGGAACATCCGTCTACAGTGATTCTCAGTAGCGGTCGATCGCCAAAAGCCACAGGTCGACCGCCAGCCCCGAGCCAACAAAAGTTAACTTTGTTCTCCACTTCGAGAAGAGCCATTCACCTTGTATTTGTTTAATCCTAAAGTCACCTAATCACCAACAAAACATGGATCTGGTCTGGGGGGTGTCTATGGACCATTCAAAGTCTATAAAACACATACAAGAGGGTTAGAAACCCTAATGCTTCAAGAGGAATAAAAGAGAGAGATCAAGAGAGGCTAGAGAAGGAGGTTGGAAGAAGAGGTACTGTAGACGTGAACAGTACTCCGTGCAGAAGTTTTTCATCTATTCTAAGGTGATTCAAGCATAGATCTAAAGCAAGCAACCTCCAAGGAAGCTAGAAGCAATCAAGATTCACAAAGGTGATCAAAGCTGCATCCTTAAACCTCTTCATCAACTCAAGAGGATCAAAAGAAAGATCAAAGCTACATCCAACACTCTCTCCATCAACCCAAGGTGATTCAAGCTCATATCTCAATCCAACAACCTCCAAGGAAGAGTAGAAGCATGTAAGACTAAGAGGGAAGATCAAAGGAGGCTGCAAGGGTGTGTTCAAGGGAGAGGAGTTCGAGTACTGTAGCTGTGAACAGTACTCCGGGAAGAAGTTCTTCATCAAATCCTCAAGTGATTCAAGCTACTTCAAGAGGAGATCAACCCCAAGCCAAGTGAAGATAAAGCTGCAACCATCATCCTCTTCATCATCTCAAGGTGATCCAAAGAAGCCCATTCTCAAGGGAGATCAAATCTGCATCCATCATCTTCTTCATCAACTCAAGGTGATCCAAGCAAGATCTTTTCACAAGGAAGAAGATACCATTGAAGCATCAGATTCAAGCTCTAGCAAACTCAGACAAGATCTTTTTACTTTGAGCATATTATATATCTTGTTTGAGTGTTTTCATACTTGTTCTCTTTCCATTTCATTTCAACATTTGAAACTGAAGATCGTCCCTACTGGTGGTTAGTAGGATGGCAATCGAAAGCTGTCCGATCTGCGGTGTTGACGTCCGTACCGGTGGTTAGTAGGAAGGCAATCGGAAGTTATCCGATCTGCGGTGTTGACGTCCCTACCGGTGGTTAGTAGGAAGGCAATCAGAAGTTCTCCGATCTGCGGTTTTGACGTCCCTACCGGTGGTTAGTAAGAAGGCAATCGGAGGTCTTTCTGATTTGCGGTTCAGTGTGTTGCACTAGTGGAGCCTCACCGGATTTGGTGAGGGGTGGACGTAGGACTGGGGATTCAGTCCGAACCACCTTAAAATCTCGTGTGTTGTGGTTTGATTGTGCGATTGCTTTGTGTTAGATGTATGCTTAGGTTTAATTTCTACATTGCTTGTTCATCTTGCTAAGCAAATCACTGTGTCCTTCGTTTAGCTAGTTATATTCCGCTGCGATTCTTTTTAACTAGCTATAAAGAGGGTTGCATTGCGAAAAGAGGGGCAGATCTATTTACCCCTCCCCTCTAGATCCGCCATCCACTACTCAACAAGTGGTATCAGAGCGAGGTTCTGCCATTCCCAGATCCAACGATCTGTAGGGAAAGATCTCAGTGTATGTTATTTAGATGGCTTCATATGCTACACATGCTTCGATGATTTCTCCGCCCATTTATGATGGTTCATATTTTTCTACATGGGTAGGGAGAATGTTCATCTATGTTAGCTTCCACAATTGTGGACTCTTATATACAATGGTCCTCATGAGCTGTCATCAAATTCAATTGATTGGTTAGCCAAACATGAGACCAAACACAATGATAATCTTCTTGCATATAACTTAATTACAGCTGCAGTTGATCTAAGACTAACTCATCTTGTGTCTTCTTGTAGCACTGCCAAGCAAGTACTTGATAAGTTGGTGAAAATCCATGAAGGGAAGGAACACGAACAAGAATGCTTCATGGCCGATCATGCAGAACAGTCCAGCAATACATCCTCATCACAGGTAAACTCTGATTCCGAGGAATTCACTTTTGAAGAGCTTATGGAAGCCTATGATGAGTTGATCACACAATACAAAAAGGTAAAAATAGAAAACTAAAATTTGAAAAAGGATCTCAAGAAAATTAACCAAAATGAAAACTCGATTTGTAAAAAGTGTTCTATTTTTGAAGAGCTCAACGACACTCTTTCTTTTGATCTAGATACGCATAAACAAAACATTGCATGTCTAAGAGATGAAAATAAAAATCTTCATGATGAAATCACTAGATTGGAATAAATTGTAATAAAACTTCAAAACCAACCTAAGTCAATCCCTAATGATCAAACTATGGCCGATGGGCTAATCTATCATGAGAGGTTAATTGAAGGAAATAAAAATTCTGTTTCAGGCTCTGCTAATTTTGCATGTGAAAAATGTTCACTCTTAAGAAACATAAATGTTGGTCTCCATGATGATCTTGAATGGCGACAAAAATTGATTGATTCTCTGAAAGAAGAGAATAGAGAGTTGTTGGAAAAGAAAATTGAACATGAAAAAGCTGAAGAAGAATTGCATGAAAAACTGGTTGCACATGAAAAAGGCAAATCTGTCATTGATCATCACTCTGAAACATTGCATGCTCTCGATCAACAAAATCAAAATCTTAAAGCAATAAATGCCATGCTCAATGAGCAATTGGCAGCATGCGAAGAGGGCCTTGTTGAATCTAAACAGCGCATTTCTTCACTTGAAAATGAAATTCAAGGTTTGAATGATTTCCTGTCAATATTTGCCCAAATCCAAGATTCTAGCTCACCGGAAGCCACCACTTCCTGTGGTCACCAAAAAGGGCATACTGCTCGAAAGAAAAGTAAAACTCAGCATGCTCATCCAAACATGCACCATAACATGTTCAATGCTAAATATCATGCTTTCCACAAAACGAATGTCCATTGTTATTATTGTGGTAAACATGGTCACACTGTGCATGATTATTTTATCTTGAGAAATGATGAGCTTAGAGCAGGAGAGCAAGTGAAAGAGCAAGGAAAGAATCATGTCAATACTGGCAGAGGACCTACTCAGTAGATATCTGCACATAACTGCATGGGGAGTCAGAAGAGTCGACACTCCCATACAAGCAGATCGACACTCTCCATGGCTTTAAACAAAAATTTTCCTCCTTGCTGCTCTCATTGTGGTAAGTCTTGCCATACTATCCAAGAGTGCTGGCACTTGAAGGGAAAGCATCACATTCATGCCATGAAAGGTAAATCCCATGCTCATCCACAAAAATAAAATGCATATGCACATGCACATGAACATAAAAAGAATGCTCAATCTTTTATGCGCTGTTTTTACTGTTGGAAAAATGGTCATGACATGTATGATTGTCATACAATGAGGAAGGATGATCTGATTTCCCTGAAACAGATGAGCCACATTAGTGAATATAACAAAGCTGCTAACCCACAAGGACCCAAGCAATCTTGGGTACCTAAAAATTCCAAATGAGAATTTTGGGTGCAGGATGCCTTGGAGCTGAACAAAGGATCATAAGGTAAATAAAAGCTTAAGGCACAGGTATGTACATAAACCTTTTAAATTCAGTCATCTTGCATGCTTAGTCTTGACATGTAGATAGTGCATCATACGTCTACCCAATGTCATTAGATTCTGGAAACTGAATTGCTCTTTGAAATGCAAAACCCCCATGGTGTGAGATGAACTCTTGATCTAGATAACTTGCTCACACCATGCTTGATATCAGCTGTTTAATTCATGAAAAACTTGTTATGCTGATGAAGTTGATGTGTTGATGAGTTGCTTAAGTCTTGCTTCAGCTACATGAAATTCTTGGATTTTGGTTTTGATGATGCATACCATGGCTGTATTTTCAACTCGTTATTCATGTTAGCATTGTTCAAAGGGGGAGTCTAGCGATTAGCATCATCATCAAGTTGCATTCATGTGTGTTTGCATCATCTTGTGATCACACATACCTTAATGCACATCATGTTTAGAAGACACAAAAATGCACAATCATTTTGCAGCATATTCATTGTATTGTGTATTCACATAAGTCTTAGGCTGCATAGTTCATTGCCAACCCATGCATGTACTCAGGGGGAGTCAACATCAATCTAGTGGTGGCGTCGCCCGGATGTCTTAGGCTGCGTAGTTCTAGCTTGAATCATTTCACATCATTTCACTCTTGCACGGCCATGGTATATCAAATGTTGATGTATGGAAAGACAGGTTATGCTTTCCAAGAAGCACTCAATATGCGTGAGGTTTTACCTCCGCCACGTACCATGCGTCAATGTCGCATACAGGCCATAGAGTAAGGGGGAGTTGTTTCTTTGCAACATTCATGCATTTATTTCATCTTCATTCTGTTGACATCATGGCATAGAATGCATCTTCTCAGGGGGAGCTTGTTCATCATGAAAATCCAGTCAAAATTCTACCTTGCAGTTCAACAAGTCGACCTAAGTCCTTTGACAGGTCGACCCCACGTTTCTTTCTGCCTGAAAATTACTTTTGTCTGAGCTCCGTGCATAACCTCAGGGAGAGTGTTCTTCATCTATTCTTGCCTACCAGTTATGCAACACTCTCTTCTTAAACCAAGCCACTGCATGATATTGCTTATATCCTTTTGTGGTTCAACTTGGATTCAAATTGCCTTGAACTTCTTGGAGGATTCCCTATCTTTTATTGAGGTTGTTTATCAGAGTAAATCTTCAAGAAGAATTTTCTTTTATAGAGTCTTGTGATTGCCTTGAACATGAATGATTTTGGTTTAACATTAATGATTTCTTGAGTCTTGAAGTTTGATGGTCTTGAAAATGTTTATGGTCGTGCTTAATAGACTTAAACTAGTTTCTCATGTTTTAACTTGTTATGCCGTCCTGAATCTGAAAGATTTTTTTTTAGTACAAAGGCATCCTTGATCGAGAAACTTCAGCTAAGTATTGTTTTTAAACATTTGTTGAATCTGTTTATTTCAAAAGGTGGCTACACTTAAAGTAAGCTCAAGGCAGAGCAATGGCACTGTTGCTGAGAAATATATCTCCTCATCAAAGAAAATGAGGTTCGATATGTCATAAGGTGACTATGCTATCTCTGTTCTAATTGAGGTAAAATCATGAGCTACACTGAGTAACTGGGGGTGCTTGCGTCTAGTAAATGTGCACACTCACGTCAAAAGGTGGTTGCTACACTTGACTGCTCGTAAAATGATAATAGTCATCTTTCAAATGATTTCAAAAGAAAAATCTGAATGTGTAGCACTCCTGAAACAAATCTAAGTCATCTAAGTGTTTAGCCTCAATACTTATTGTGGTCACTCTCAAGGGAACCAATGAAACTGAATGAGTAAGATAAGAGAAGGTTAATCTTGTTTTGACATGAATTTCTGGTTCACTGCTATTAAACATACATGCAAATGTTTTCATGTGATTCTACTGAGTAGGCCAGAATTCATTAGCATTAAATCAATCTGAATGTAAGAGCTGGCTCATTTGGGTTCTATAACTGAAAATTCTGAAAAATTCATAACGCTGATTTATGAACTTGGTTTCAGATTAAAGAACCTCCATTCTCTCTTGAGAAGTCATATCTTGATGCTCCTTGTTGTTTGCCTTCATCTGCCATATCTACATAAATCATTCAGGCTGCCATGATTACATCACCTTGGTATCAACCAACAAGTGGTATCATCTTGATGCTCCTTTCAAGTCGTATACAAAATCATTGGTGTCTTCTGTCAAGTGATATCACATTGCTTTCCCATTCATTGGCATGTGGCATATGTCCTTGCATCATTAGCATCATGCTTTCATGCAATAGGGTGGCATGCACATCTTAACTTCATACAATTGTAGCTTGCATTTATCATTTCCATGCATTGCATAGAAAATCCAAAAACAATCTGAAAACTAGAAAGACCACTAAAAATCTTGCAAAATTTGAAATAAAAAAAATGCTCCTTGGCTACTCTATCCATCTCCACTATTTTAGGAGTTGAATCATGCTGTTGTGGCTCCACCTCTCACACTTACATTGTCTTTGCCAAGCCACGGGACACCACCATGTTCGATACATCCACATCATTCATTGGTATCAGTCCTCTAACTGGCTTTCTACAAATGGTTGTTCTCTCTAGTTATCTTGTCAAACTTAATAAGTGTACAACCATTGGCATATATTTCCACATCATTTTCTAGAATGTTGCCTGCAATGACATGTTTCTCCACATTATGGTTGCTTGTATTGATGCCACATAGGAGATTCCAGAGCTTCCTGTAAGTCTTTTTGTGTGCGTCTCTCGGTCTCTTTTTTGGATCTTTTGATGTTGTCAAAGGGGGAGAAGTTTATGTGAGTCATTAATCAATAAATGTGGTAAGTTTATGTGAGTCATTAATCAAAGAATCCACTCTTCTTCTTCTTCTTAAGAATGTTTTTGACTCATAGTTTCCATGTGAATTACTAATGCATGTGAATTTATAATGACTCATAGTTCAGAATGACTCATAGTTGCCATCATCAAAAAGGGGGAGAATGTTGAACATGTGTGCAACATGTTTAATTTTATGGTTTGATGATGTCTGTCTCTGTAGTCATTAATGAACTATAGCTGCATTTGATAATGTTAATATTCATACATTTTAGGTCATCATACTTCTAGTACACATATATCAAGGCATATGACAATACATATTGGTGGTCATTATACTCCCAGTGTAAAAGATCAAGAATGGCACACAAATCTAGGCAACTGGATTCACAGATATCAAGGCATATGACAATATTGGAGGCACGAAAATCTAGCATGTTTCAAGCACAGAAATCAAGCTGAATGGCATCACACATAAGGTCATTGCATATTCCTCATATGGTCAGTGCATATCTTACCTTATGGATGGTTCAAGGTCGGTGCAACTTCTTGATAGCATGCTACAAGATAATCCAAGGAATGGAGTGGAGATGGCAAATGTGAAAGCTCAATGTTGCGCCCTCGCACGCGGATCGACCTGCGCGGTCAGGTCGCGGCGGTCAAGGGGGTAGCGCACCTTGCGGGGGTTTCCGGGGGCGGAGCCCCCAGAACAAAATTTTGATTATAAGAGCAATATAATCAATAGAAATCTTCAAGACAGTCAAGGTTGATGCCACAGATGAGAACGGGCTACTAAAGGACTCAAGCGGCGGAGCTAAAGCAGTTAACGGATCGACCCGGGAAAACTCGGGTTCTGCCCAGCTGGCGGTCGACCGCCAGCACAGGGGCGGTCAACCGCCCCAGCCAGCAGCTCACCGTCTACAGTCTTCTCATTGGCGGTCGACTGCTAGCCAGTAGCGGTCGACCGAAAATCCCAGGGAACATCCGTCTACAGCGATTCTCAGTAGCGGTCGATCGCTAGAAGCCACAGGTCGACCGCCAGCCCCGAGCCAACAAAAGTTGACTTTGTTCTCCACTTCGAGAAGAGCCATTCACCTTGTATTTGTTTAATCCTAAAGTCACCTAATCACCCACAAAACGTGGATCTGGTCTAGGGGGTGTCTATGGACCATTCAAAGTCTATAAAACACATACAAGAGGGTTAGAAACCCTAATGCTTCAAGAGGAATAAAAGAGAGAGATCAAGAGAGGCTAGAGAAGGAGGTTGGAAGAAGAGGTACTGTAGCCGTGAACAGTACTCCGTGCAGAAGTTCTTCATCTATTCCAAGGTGATTCAAGCATAGATCTGAAGCAAGCAACCTCCAAGGAAGCTAGAAGCAATCAAGATTCTCAAAGGTGATCAAAGCTGCATCCTTAAACCTCTTCATCAACTCAAGAGGATTAAAAGAAAGATCAAAGCTACATCCAACACTCTCTCCATCAACTCAAGGTGATTCAAGCTCATATCTCAATCCAGCAACCTCCAAGGAAGAGTAGAAGCAAGTAAGGCTAAGAGGGAAGATCAAAGGAGGCTGCAAGGGTGTGTTCAAGGGAGAGGAGTTTGAGTACTGTAGCTGTAAACAGTACTCCAGGAAGAAGTTCTTCATCAAATCCTCAAGTGATTCAAGCTACTTCAAGAGGAGATCAACCCCAAGCCAAGTGAAGATAAAGCTGCAACCATCATCCTCTTCATCATCTCAAGGTGATCCAAAGAAGCCCATTCTCAAGGGAGATCAAATCTGCAACCATCATCTTCTTCATCAACTCAAGGTAATCCAAGCAAGATCTTTTCACAAGGAAGAAGATACCATTGAAGCATCAGATTCAAGCTCCAGCAAACTCAGACAAGATCTTTTTACTTTGAGCATATTCTATATCTTGTTTGAGTGTTTTCATACTTGTTCTCTTTCCATTTCATTCAAACATTTGAAACTGAAGATCGTCCCTACCGGTGGTTAGTAGGAAGGCAATCGGAAGCTGTCCGATCTGCGATGTTGACATCCCTACAGGTGGTTAGTAGGAAGGTAATCGGAAGCTGTCCGATCTACGGTGTTGACGTCCCTACCGGTGGTTAGTAGGAAGGCAATCGAAAGTTCTCCGATCTGCGATGTTGACGTCCCTACCGGTGGTTAGTAGGAAGGCAATCGGAGGTCTTTCCGATTTGCGGTTCAGTGCGTTGCACTAGTGGAGCCTCACCGGATTTGGTGAGGAGTGGACGTAGGACTGGGGATTCAGTCCGAACCACCTTAAAATCTCGTGTGTTGTGGTTTGATTGTGCGATTGCTTTGTGTTAGATGTATGCTTAGGTTAATTTCTACATCACTTATTCATCTTGCTAAGCAAATCATTGTGTCCTGCGTTTAGCTAGTTATATTCCGCTGTGATTCTTTTTAACTAGCTATAAAGAGGGTTGCATTGCGAAAAGAGGGGTAGATCTATTCACCCCTCCCCTCTAGATCTGCCATCCACTACTCAACAGAAGTTGGCGGTGTTGAGGTTGGAGGTATAATGGTTTGAGTTTTGGTGGGAGGTTCGGCGGTGGCCGATGCTGTGGGGGCTAATGGTGCAGTAGTCGAAGGTGTAAAAGAAGAAGATTTGGTGCGTAGGAAGTGTCGGATGGGGCGAGAGGTATTAGGGATAGGAGAAGATGTAGGGTGCACCGGCGTGGGTGATTGGAGTATCGACCCATTACCGTAGCACCAATTCGTCTCATAAACGGGGTTAGGGACGGTGGCTTCGTCTTGAGCAGGGAGTTCATTGGGTATTGGAGGGAGTGGAAAATGAACGAAACTTGGAATAGATGCCTTCGGAACTTCATCATCTTCATATGCCAGCTCCAAATCTTTATAATCATCAAAAATATCAAGTGGACATCGTGGTGGAGGCGTAATAATAGGTAATGGAGTATAATGTAGTAGTGGAGAGTTTTGTGGAGGTAAACGTGTATGCGGAAGCGAAGGCGGAGAGTCATGATATAATGAAAAATGTTGTGGAGGTAAATGTGGAGGCCAAGGTTGCAGAGGGCCATATGTATGCGGAGGACAAGGCAGATGGCCATGCGTATGAATATGGTGAATTGGTGGAGGGCGGACGGCATCCACTTGACCATCAAAACTTGTTGAAATGTCTTGCTCATTTGGGTCCATAATGCTATTATCTCTCCTCTCAATCCAATCTTGTTCCATCTTAGTAAGGTTATTCATGAAGGCGGGAGGAGGATTGACTGGAGAAGGAGGAGGAGGAGTGGGCTGCGGGCTTGTGACCCTCTCAACTTGTTCCTCCATTGAAGCAATTTTATCAAAAAGAGTTTGTTGGAGGGGTGTAGCTTGAACATTAGAGGGTTGGCCTTTAGAGGAAGACTGTGGAGGTGTGGCGTGGCATAAAGGCCATGAAGGAGGGTTAATGGGCCGATCCACAAAAGGACCCGGACAGACCGGGTTGCAAGGTACATGTGGGCCTTGGGGCCGTGGAGAAGGAAGAGTAGAAGGAGGCGGGTGATGGATGACCCGAGAAGGAATATGTGTAGAAGGAGAAGACAGATGACAAGAGGAAGGCGGGAGATTGTGATGTGAGACGAGGTCAAGGAAGGACTTCAAACTGTCAATCACAGAACAGGAAGACGAGGTGACTAGAGAAGAACGGAGGAGATCGACCGGGGCCTCACACCCATCCCCATCTCAGGGACGACGCAGTCACGCTCTTCAATTCTTCTCTGCGGTGATAGCAGTTGCAGGCTTTGTAGTTGGCACGGTGGTGGTGGCGGTGGTGATGGACGACGACGACGTTTGAATGGTGAAGGAGGAAGATCGTGGAGCTTCGATGGGGCTTCACACCCATCCTCTTCTCTAAGACGATGCATCAGAGCTTCACAGACGACCACCATGGCAGGGCGAAGTGAGGTTGGGCCTCTCACCTGGGGTTCCAAAAATCTAGAAGAACACTCATAGCCATAGCTAAACTGGTTTTTTCTTCATTCTATGGCTTCAAATAAGGACTACAAAACTCTTTTTATAGACTTGACAAAGAAGATCAAAGGACAAACTCTAAGACTCTTTAATGTCTAAAAAAATGAAAAGACACCTATGACTCATTATAACTCTCTTAAAGACTCTAAGACTCTTTAATGCCTAGAAATATGAAAAGACACCTATGACTCATTATTACTCCCTTAAAAACTCTAAGACTCTTTGATGCCTAGAAATATGAAAAGACACCTATGATTCATTATAACTCCCTTAAAGACACTTAGGGATATCAAAAGACAAACTTCAAAGACCCTTATGTAAAATAAAAAAATTTACAAATATTTTAAGATGGAAGATCAAGTTTGATGTCGATGATGATCCCGTCAAACCCCTCCGCTTGGAGAAGGTTCGACCTCGAACCTCGAATCTTGAATCTCGAATCGCAGGACCCCGGCTTGTTGGGACAAACTGGACGACTTGCTCTGATACCATTTGATGTGAGACGAGGTCGAGGAAGGACTTCAAACTGTCAGTCGGAGAGCAGGAAGCTGAGGTGACTAGAGAAGAACGGAGAAGCTTGGCCAGGGCCTCACACCCATCCCCATCTCAGAGACGATGCAGTCGCGCTCTTCAATTCTTCTATGTGGTAATGGCGGTTCAGGCGTTGCAGTTGGCACGGTGGTGGTGGTGGTGGTGATGGACGACAACGGCAGTTGAACAGTGAAGGAGGAAGATCGTGGAGCTTTGATGGGGCTTCACACCCGTCCTCTTCTCGAAGACGATGCACCGGAGCTTCATGGACGATCTCCATGGCAACCTTCTCCAAGCGGAGGGGTTTGACAGGATCGTCATCGACATCGGACTTGATCTTCTGTCTTAAAATATTTGTAATTTTTTTTATTTTACATAAGGGTCTTTGAAGTTTGTCTTTTGATATCTCTAAGTGTCTTTATGGGAGTTATAATGAGTCATAGATGTGTTTTCTTATTTCTAGGCATCAAAGAGTCTTAGAGTTTTTTATGGAGTTATAATGAGTCATAGGTGTCTTTTCATATTTCTAGGCATTAAAGAGTCTTAGAGTTTTTAAG
The DNA here is from genome assembly GCA_022559845.1 of Amorphophallus konjac. Lineage (NCBI taxonomy): Eukaryota > Viridiplantae > Streptophyta > Magnoliopsida > Alismatales > Araceae > Amorphophallus > Amorphophallus konjac. The sequence goes on along the minus strand of CM040126.1, from coordinate 252,795,319 downwards.
AGAGTTATAATGAGTCATTGGTGTCTTTTCAAATTTTTAGGCATTAAAGAGTCTTAGAGTTTGTCCTTTGATCTACTTTGTCAAGTCTATAAAAAGAGTCTTGTAGTCCTTATTTGAAGTAATAAAATGAAGAAAAAACCACTTTAGCTATGGCTATGAGTGTTCGTCCAGATTTTTAGAACTCCGGGTGAGAGGCCCAACCCCACTTCCCCCCGCCATGGAGATCGTCCGTGAAGCTCCGGTGCATCGTCTTCGAGAAGAGGACGGGTGTGAAGCCCCATCGAAGCTCCATGATCTTCCTCCTTCACTGTTCAACCACCGTCGTCGTCCATCACCACCGCCACCACCGTTGTGCCAACTGCAACGCCTGCAAACGCCATCACCGCAGACAAGAATTGAAGAACGTGACTGCGTCGTCCCTGAAATGGGGATGGGTGTGAGGCCCCGGCCAAGCTTCTCCGTTCTTCTCTAGTCACCTCACTTCCTGCTCTCCGACTGACAGTTTGAAGTCCTTCCTCGACCTCGTCTCACATCAAATGGTATCAAAGCAAGTCGTCCAGTTTGTCCCAACAAGCCGGGGTCCTGCGATTCGAGATTCAAGATTCGAGGTTCGAGGTCGAACCTTCTCAAAGCGGAGGGGTTTGACGGGATTGTCATCGACATCAGACTTGATCTTCCATCTTAAAATATTTGTAAATTTTTTTATTTTACATAAGGGTCTTTGAAGTTTGTCTTTTGATATCCCTAAGTGTCTTTAAGGGAGTTATAATGAATCATAGGTGTCTTTTCATATTTCTAGGCATCAAAGAGTCTTAGAGTTTTTAAGGGAGTTATAATGAGTCATAGGTGTCTTTTCATATTTCTAGGCATTAAAGAGTCTTAGAGTTTTTAAGAGAGTTATAATGAGTCATAGGTGTCTTTTCATATTTCTAGGCATTAAAGAGTCTTAGAGTTTGTCCTTTGATCTTCTTTGTCAAGTCTATAAAAAGAGTCTTGTAGTCCTTATTTGAAGTAATAGAATGAATAAAAAATCAGTTTAGCTATGGCTATGAGTGTTCTTCCAGATTTTTGGAACCCCGGGTGAGAGGCCCAACCCCACTTCGCCCTGCCATGGAGGTCGTCCGTGAAACTCCGGTGCATCATCTTCGAGAAGAGGATAGGTGCGAAGCCCCATCAAAGCTCCACGATCTTCCTCCTTCATCGTTCAACCACCGTCGTCGTCCATCACCACTGCCACCACCACGATGCCAACTGCAATGCCTGCAACCGCCATCACCGCAGAGAAGAATTGAGGAGCGCGACTGCGTCGTCCCTGAGATGGGGATGGGTGTGAGGCCCTGGCCGAGCTCCTCCATTCTTCTCTAGTCACCTCGCCTTCATGTTCTGCGGCTGACAGTTTGAAGTCCTTCCTCAACCTCGTCTCACATCAGATTGGCCACCCGGGTATGAATGGAAGGAGGTGGGTGATGGACCACCCGAATGAGATTGGAAGGTTGAGATGGAGATGCACCCTCAACAATAGCCTTAAGGGCTTGAATTTGTTGAGGGGTAACATGATCTAATGCATTTAAAATTTGGGAGACCTTATCATCATGTGGAGGAGATGGTTTACGGGGAGAAATAGTGGCTCGCGATTGATGTAAAGGACCATGAGATCGGCCATTGCCCATGGGTGGGGTAATACCATAAGAATAAGGATGTGGTCCCTTAGAAAAACTTTGGTGAGAATTACAACATTGAGGATCATATGATGTGCTAGGTTTATCATCCTCATTAATATATGATTGATTAAACATGTTGGTTTTATTATCAAGGTGAAACATCATGCAAATAACAATGGTTCAATCAAAACAATTTGCAAAGATCACACAAGTTGGATGCTTACGCTTGATTTCTTAAGTTAAACCTTGATAAATTAGATGTTTTTTTAACAAAATTCGATGTTATTCACACAAGGTAAGAACCTACTTTTCAATGTGATTTTCTTCAATGCCAACTAGGTACACTCTCTCACCATGCATAGGCCAACTAAACCCGTGGTGCTTCAAGGGTAGAACCTGTCCAAGCTTCCGTGAGGGATTTCACGGGTGCGGGGACTTATGGAGGCTTGGTTTAAGAATTTCTAATCTAAAGAGACGGAATGCTCAATGGATGATCCTTCCTTAACCAAGGGGGAGGGTATGGTATCCTAAAAGTGTGGAGAGAGGAGGTCTCCCAAGCCAAATGCAATATGAATGCAGAACCAATGTAAAACAATGAATAGACAATGTATATATGACAATATCCAAGAGGTATGCACAAAAAATAAAAAAGGAATGAAAGATATGTGAAAACACAGGGAAATGGCGCCCTCTGCCCAGCCACCAATTCCTGGAAGGGCCCCCCTATGTGTGGGCACTAATTCTTGTGATTTTTTTTTAAGAATATTGTAAATGGTGCCCTCCTCACTACCCTTATTTCATTAAAGGGCGCCCATCTGATGGGCGCCAATTAAAAAAAAATTAGTGGGGGCAGGGAATTGGCAACCACACAGTGGCCACCAATTGATGAATTGGCGCCCCTGTGTTGGGCGCTATTCCCCGCTGTCCCAGGAATAGTGCAATGGCTAGAGGGCTAAAATTGTGAGAAAAAACCAATGGAAGGAGAAGAAGAAAAAACTCACAATCACACAATATATCATGGCAATCAATAAGATCATAAAATAAAGTATGGCATGCTCAAATTTTTTTTAGAGATGGATAAAAAAATAGAATTTATAAAAATCTATCAAACTAACAATCACTTAGGGAGAGTGCTACGTGGAGCACAAGATGAGGTGCACCATGGGTGCAAAGGGAGATGGCACAGGTGGGTGCCCAAGGGAGGGGTAATCAAAAGAAAAATAAAAGGGGTCTCACCGTGATCGCCAATTTGTAGATCTAAGAAAAATCTACTTAAGAATATAATAGCATAATAAGATAGAAAAAGAGGGGAAAAGAGATAGAAATAGAGAGCATGCGTAGGATGCTAAAGGGAAAGGTGATCGCCAGAGACGCGAGGGCCTCAAATGATATAAACAATAATAATATGGAGGGATCGCGAAATAAATATCTTAAAGAGGAGCGGGGGATTGTGAGTGTTACCTTTCTCTTCCTATGGGCCGGCCGATGAAGGGCGTTCTTCTTATAGCTTGATTACCCTTGCAAAGACAAAGAAAACACCAACAAGAAAAGATATGGATTAGAAAACAATACTGTGTAGCATCAAGTTCTTAATGGAAATAAGCTTGAAAGCATGGTTATGAACACACCTTGTTGGGTGTTTGCCCTTAAACCCCTATGTAAAAGGGTGGGTAAAAGATGATGAATATGAAAATAGAAGTGTGCAAGTGTTGCACAAAGGGAGATATCTCAATGTTGATATGAAAGAAGTAAAAGAAGAATACGATATGATGCATGAACATGAACTAAATGCATAAAAGAAGAGAAAATATAAGCTTATGGGTTTTCTCCATGGCTTTAGATCTTCAAAAGGGAAGAAGCCTCCAAAGGATGTAGCTTTGACATGGGGGAAGACTTCTTCCTTGAGCCTTTAAACCAGCAGCACCTCCCCTTGGATTAATATTGATGTCTTTAACACAAGGGAGAGAGGGGTCCTATTTATAGGGCCAAAATTCGGAGTTAATTCCAAAAAAAATTAGAAATCATGTTTTAGTTGGATTTAGAAGGTGATAAACCTTAGGCGAGTGTCCCTTCAACATTAGAAAGCCTTAGGAGTCCTTTCCCAAGTGAAAGAGGGCTCAAAACGGGGAAAGAATGAGGCTCGGTCGGAGTTCGGATAATAGAAAGAAATTGCGACCACTCAAATTGTCGCTATTCGAAAGAGTGCCCACGCAAAGTATCGCCATTCCGGAAGCATTCCGAGACAGATTCGGACTTAAAATATGGCAAGGAAAATGTCGACTTCCCACACGGGTGCTATTTAATGAATAAGCGACCTTCTAGAAGTCGTGGAATGATAAATAATCCGAGTTTGCGTCAAAATATGAAGAAAAGAATTGGCGACCTTCCGCACGGTCACTATTTAAAGAAATAGCGACTTCCCGGGGTGTCTCTATTTCAAATAATCTGAAGAAAACTTTTAAAAAGAAATAGCACCCTTCCGGACATCCATTATTTAGTTAAATAGAGTCGGCTAGGGTGCCACTATTTAGAAAATTAGCTTAAATCTGTTTAAAAGAAATAGCGGCCTTCCGAGCAGCCACTATTTAGTTAAATAGAGTCAGCCAGGCTGCCACTATTTAAAGAAATAGAGTCAGGGTGGACGCCATAATTTAAAAAAGCCCAGGGAAAAATGGTGAAAAACCTCAAAAAATCTGGAAAAATAAGAAAACATGTGGGAAAGCCAGGGGAAGTTGAATATTCAAGAAAAGAGAGGAAAACCACTGAAATAAGTCGATTTGAGGGTCAAATGGGGCATCACTGCGTGATAGGAGATATGCTCAAAATGATGTCAATTTTAGCGTGTCTACACTAACGTGAATACCGTGTTTTCTCTCGACAGTAACTGTTCGCTGATCGGGGAGGGGGAACATTCCCCATCAAACACTCCTGCTACTTCTTTGAATCACCCCAAGGCTATAGGATCTCGTCCTCATGTGGCGTGGATCCCTACTGATGCGGGACGGACACGCGAACCAGGGACTCTAGCTCGCGATCGTCCCTATGTGAGGGATGCGTGGGACCGTGCGCGGTTGAGAAACCGACAATGAGTCTCGGGTATCGACTTTCCGCATGTACTCGGATTGAGTCACGGGACGGATCACACTCACTCTCTCGCAGCGGTGATAAAAATAGATATCGAGCTAGTTACCTATCACATGCAGCGTCATATACGAATAAATACGAGTAAAGCAAACGCCGAGTAAGAGAGCGAACACGATACCTCCACGCTCCGGGCGTGGGGAAGATGGTCCTGGCCAGTTACGGTAACTCCCGGTACAAAGGTAAAAACTTAATTACAACAGTGAACTTTATTACCCAGTCCACGCAGGGAGGTAAAGGGCTACAAGTGGGCCCGGGAGGACCAACCGTGGGTTGACGGGCAGCAAACTGGAAGCGCTCTTGGGGCGAACTCGGCCTACTGGTCCGACTCGGTACTGCGCCGACTCGGTGCTGCGCCGACTCGGTTCTGACTCGCTGGACAGCAAGCCTTGGCCTCCAAAGGAACGTCACCTTCCTGAGATCTTCTGGAGGCACCGCTACGCTTGAATGTTGGCAGGACGTCCCTGATCGACTCCTGGGAGTGGCGGCTCCTGAAGTTGATTTTTGATATTTGTTTGTGAATTTCTCCCGGACTGTAATTTCAGACCTGCACAGGGAACAGATCTGCACACCTCGGCAGCACGAATTAATTCTCTTAGATCTGAAATTAGATCGAGGCAAAACCAGTGGCGTTGAAAAGAGGACTCCCAGATCTAAAACATATATTGTTTTTAACTCGATCCAACAAAAGGATGATAATTGGGAGGCTCTGTAAGACTGTGGTTTTTCTATGGATCTGTTTATAGACACTCAGGACAGAAGGGATCTACCTGAAACTGACCTTTGACCGAGGGCTAAATGATTTTTCCAGGGGTTGAAAAAATTATGGGAGGTAGGGGGGAACGTGAGGAACACTGAGGAATTTTTGTGGATGTTTTGGAAATTTCTAAGAGGGGGGGGGGAATATGAATAGGTGACACTATCCCGTGGATCTACAGAATGGCAGATTACAGGGGGGAGAACAAGAAATATGGGAAAAATACTAAATGAAAGCCAAATGGCACGAAATTTAAACTGGAGACTAGGGGAGACAGGTAGAACAAGACCTCAAAGTTTGGACTCGATCAGACAATAAGAACAAAAGATAAAATTCTGGAGTTGAGGTTCTGTCCTGATTTGGATAGAACTCCGACGATGGTGGCGGCGGCGCGATGGCGGCGGCGACAGAATAAGAATTCAGAGGATGAGAGGGAGAGATAGAATGGGACTCACCCCCTGGAATGGCAAAATTCCATCTGCAAGGGGGGGGGGGAGAGGAGGAGGGCAAACCCTTCTTTGGCTCCAACCAAATTCACAAGTTTTCTCTTCATTAATTCTTACAAAACACTATACATGGGCTTATATAGAAGGGGAGGAAGGGGGAGGGGGTTGGGATTTCATGGGAGAGAGGGGAGGGGTAGCATTTTCTTCCACCATGTGGTCAATTGGCCTAAAAAAATAAAATAAAAAATGTCATTTTAATAGGGGGGGCACCCCCTTGACTATGAAGGAGTCATTTTGGACTTTTTAGTCCATTTGTCCCCAATGTGTCTAATTGAATGTCAAACCATCTAGAAGCCACCTAGGATGGTTGACTAGCCCCACATGGCTTAGGTGGGCCAATGGGGAAGGAGTAAGGGCCCCCTTGCTGGACCTACTGACATTTTACAAATAAATCAAAGATCCTTAGAGAATGACACATTGGCTTATAAAGCCTTATAATTGTAAACATACTTTCCCAAGGATATAAAAGTAAACAAAAAATGTAAAATAAAATGTTAGTGCTCTTGCTCTGATGTCCCCATCACCTACAAGCCCTCGAAGGTGAATAGAAGTGGGTCTTCTGACCCGACATTAAATCCACACTCCCCTAGGGAGCGATGGTGGCCATGGGTAAGGAACCTCTTGTAGGCTAGCCCTCGAGTTCTCCTCCCATTCTGGCCATCCCTTTGAACAATGTCTTCGGCCGATGGAAGATGGGTGCCCCTTGTAGGCTAGTCCTCAGGGTTTCCATCCATCTGGGTTTGCCGATCGCCGTCTTGGTCTCCCGACTTTAAGGAGCTTACCCTAGTTTCTATGGGAATGCCTCCACTTTCCCCCCAGCAACCCTCTGGGTATAGGGAGGTGCTGCCAAATTTTTATCTGAACGCTTAGACTGAATTCTGATAGAATTTTTATCTCTATGCTTCCTCGCGTCGGACTAGAAGATATCAACCCCTGTGCCGTTTTAACACTCCACTCACACTTCTATTAACCCATTTATCCCCCATCTCTCTATCTCACTTAATTTGTAAATGTTGCATAATTAATTAACAAAAAGAATCATTTACTGGCTCCAGCCGTAAGCTATTTCGGGTTTGGTTCTGCTATGCATCTATACATACATGAATGTCTGCTTGTTAATGTTGCATATCCATCTTTTCTAGACTTCTGATGATTTGCTCCAGCTTATGTCTATATTTATTCAGCCCTAGGGGCCTACTATCTTGGAAATTAATCAAGGGTTTTCCTCCTTTTCAGGGGGGTGTAATTAACGTCATAGCCTTTATGGTATGACGGACTGTCAGTCCCGACACGGACTTCACTTTCGTCTAACCAAATCAGATTGAGCGCACAATAAATCTGTCACCTGGTGACTGGCACGCCTACGTAATAAACCCATAAAACAAACAAACCTAACCATATATAAAAAAAATCTAGTCCCCACAAGCTGGCATGCCCGGTGGGAATCAGTCTCCCATCATCTCTTTGCCAAGATAAATGGGCCCCGCGGCCCTCCCAATGAATGCTGATCGATTCTTTGTTTCTATCCTCACAGGAAGTAGCAATGGATGTTGGATTTGCTGCGTTGACTTTTGGCCCCGCGATCGTGGCGAACCATGCTGCCTCTGGGTACCTGGCGGTACCAACCATTTTTGACACTTTTCCACCGGTGGTTGGCTTCTGCAATTTCTTGGGGGTAGTCTTTGCTGACGTGCTGATGGTCGAAGCTCCGGAGGTGGCCAAGGAAAGCATCAACAAGAAGCCTCGGGTTGTTGATACCTGAACCTGCAGAGGCCTGTCAGCAGGCCGAATCCAAGTAGCAAGCTACATGGTGCACTATGTAGCTCACGAGGCCCGCCCCACCTACCACAACAAGCCCGGCGGTTGCCACCAGGGGAACTCCTAAACGAGAGCTGCTACTTCCATCATCGGATGGTTGTCGGGGTCCAGCAAATCTATTCTGATCGATGGTGTCCACATTTTCTTGGATAGACGTGACGCACAAGTGATCTCGGATCGGGCGGTCCCTACTGTGCCAACCCGCAACTCCTTCTAGGCCCTGTCCGGAAGAAGAGCTGAGAAAGAAGAAGCCAGCTGACAAGGCTGAAGGAAGCTGGCCCTAGGGCCAAAAGTATTCAAGCAAGTATGGGTCCCTAAGAAGACCCAACCTGCCCGCCAAAATGTGCCTGTTCGCCACTACCCCAAGTTTGTTGGGGCAGAGAGGAGGAATGAGAGGGGCTTGGCCCCAAGAAGAGAAGAGATGGTCGTGGACCCTCTGCGCCGTGCTTCCCCAAGGGCCTGCGCCCAACAAGCCAATATCCCTTCAATAGGAAGAAGATTTGATCAACTTTCCTAGAGATCCCGACTACCTTATATCCCCCCAGTAGGAGGTCGACCATTGTCCCAGGTCCTCCACCGAGGACGGGGTCAAGAAGAGATGACCAATATGGTCAGAAACTATGTCAGCTGTCTAGGCAACCCCTCATTAGGCCAGCAACGACTGCTCCAAGTAGCCGCGACCAAAGAAGAGGATTGCTTGCCAATGGCAGTCGAAGAAGAAAGAGAGAAAAGAATGACGTCGTCTGTTGATGACAATGGATATGAAGACGGCTCGGATTACGAGGCCGATGAAGCCCCTCCCCAGTAGGAGGACAAAAGAAGAATTTTTCTATTTGAAAGACTGACCCTCTGTAGCCATATAAGGAGGAGGGTCTACAAACAAAGAAGAGAAATGTGAGTCTTCACTTGCAATATGGCCAGGATGGCCAGCAGATACGGGTGTCTGCCTGAGGAGCCCCAAGAATTGGTCCGATTAGCCGAGAGGCCAGGGCCAAACACCAGGAGAACTAAAGCCGTGAGGGAAATGCTGAGGGCGGCAAAGGGAAAGCAAATGCTATCTGAAGAAGTCACTACCCTCACTGCAAATGTGATAACAACTGAAGAGGAAGAGGTTTTGCTGAACACCTCGCTTAAAGATGCTTCAGGGGAAGTAGTGGAAACCACTTCCAGCACAGCAACTATAGACCCATCAATGATGATGCTATTACAACAATATCGGCAGGAGATAGAACTTCTGAAGAAACAGTTGCACGAGATGACAGAGCAAACCTCGGCCTCCAAACAACCCGAGATGCAGGGTGAATCGTCGTAGGGAGTTGTCAACCCATGCGACTTTCCACCACTATATACTATGCACCAGTCGGTAGAGCACAGCCAAGCGGCCACCCAGCAGCGCCCAGTTCAGTCGATGATGCCACCGATACTGTCACAGGTACACCATGCACCCCATTGCTGCGTCCTCCACCGCAGGCGACCATCCTGGTCACCCCATACTTACAGCCAGCGCACTTCTACCCGAAGCTAGTCGATCCAACCGCTGTAAACATGCTGATGGTGGAGAGGATAATTGAATTAAAGCTCTCCGAGCGAAACGAATGTGACTATGTCACGTTTGATGCTTATCGAGTACCATACCCACCTCATCATGCAGCTAAGCGACTCCCCCCGGGGATCAGCAAGCTGCCCAAATTTGACAAGTTCAATGGAAAGGGGTCCCCGGAAGAGCATATTGCATACTACATGACCGTCATGGGCAACCTAGCCGTAGACGAGTCATATCTGCTGAAATTTTTTGGGTCCTCATTAACCGGGCTCGCATTTGAATGGTACTCCAGCCTTTCAGCCAGGTCGATCAGCGACTGGCCAGACATGCAGAAGAAATTCAGAGAAAAATTTCATGTCACCGAGAGGGAGGTCACAGTGGCTGAACATTACTCAACAAGGCAAAGGGCGGATGAAACGGCCCTTGAATATATTAAGAGGTGGAAGAACCTCGGAATGAGATGCAAGCAGCCCCTGCATCAGGAGGACGTTGTACAAATTTGCGAGCAGAACCTCAGGAGGGAGGTGCTGAAAAAGATGATTGGTATGGAAATCCAGTCATTTGCCTGACTGAATAATGTGGTGGCTGAAGTTGAAGCTTTTCTGGCAAGGCCCGCCTCTACATCAACTACTGCCACCACGCAGAAGGCAAAGACAGTAGATCGGTGGTCTGCCCCTAAGGAAGTAAACACCGTTGATATCAAGGCATTTGAATAGTAGAGAGATAAAGGCAAGAAGGCAGCTGAGCCCCAGCACGACAAGATAGAAGAAAAGAAGGAGGGTCCCTCACTCAGGATAAAATGAAAAAAGCCTACTCTTTCCAAAAGGAGAAGACCAAAGTTCTCTTTGACTGGGCCACCCAGTGCGACAATGTCACCTGCCTGAGCCCAGAAGGCCGGGTGACCTAAAAAGAAGGGACAGTCCAAGATTCTGCCATAACTATCAGATGTTGGGGCATCTAATTGAAGACTTTTATATATTCAAAGATGTCATTGAAGGCGTGATAAGAAAAGAAGAAATAGAATTGGGGGAGTACAAAGTCCTCCGTAACCCCGTGCAGCGCCTCCAAGGAGGGCTATAGCCAACATGATCTCCTTATATTAGGCATTGCCCGAGGAAGTGGCGGAGGCCAGCACTCAGCACGCTTATGAAGCATGCTTCCTGACGCCGATAAAAGAAGAACAGAGATGGCAATAGGTCCTTGCAAAGATCAAGAAGAAGGCTCTACCTCTCCTGAAGGTGGGGGCACCTATCCGCGGCATCACGCCTCGGCCTACCCCTCCGGTGCCAGCATTAATCTGGACTAGCCCGCCTGCAGTAATTCGAATACCCACCCACAACCGGAGGAGACAAACTCCTTTGCCGGTGGTCAAAGAAATAAGCCACGTGGCTCAGCGACTTCAAGACTACATAAATGGGCTAGATGAATATGAACAGCCCAAATTGAAGCCCTTGCTGATAAGGGACTATGTCCCATGCCAAGAGTTGGAACAGCTATCACTGGAGCAAAAAGAAGAGACCAATAAAGCATCAGAAGAGGATGATAGTCTATTTTGGGGGCAGGTGCCAGCCAGAGACAAGAAAAAACAAAAGAAGAAAAGAAAGGCCTACAAGGCCAAGATGGAGACAGTGCTCTCCTGCAACACCCTGTCTACCCTCTTCAACCTACCCAGTGAGGAAGATGAGGAAGAAATATGCTTTACACCTATAGTTGAGGCAGGCCAGGCTGAAGCAATGACCACTACCCATGCAACTCGATCAGGCTGAAAATGGGGGCGCCAGCCACCCGCTAACCACAACATTATTTTCAGAGGGGAGCAGCCATATAAAATACCACCTCCAGAGGTCAATGGAGTCCAAATCCCTCCTCCGAGAGGGCTATACAATCAGAGTGGGGGTGACAACGATGTCCCTTCCTTCCTCGATTTTCTGAAGATGTCCAAGGGCAAGCAGCCATTTTAGGATGCCAGCCCTGCAGCTGGGGGCACTCTCCCACAACTTCAGCAACCCTTTGGTACTCCAGATGAAGATAGGACTGGCCCGACTACGAGCAATAGTGGACAACAAGAGGATGACACACAGCAGATTGGTGCAGACTCAGAGTCCGATGAAGCAGGTCCATCGGGGTTGCAGTACAAGGCTCTTCCAAGCCAAGATGGGCAGAAGAAATGAAGCTATCCAATGTCCGAGTAGGAAGCCGGGTAGTTAAATTGCTGAAGAAGCTCCCGACAAGATTCACTGTTTGGGAAATCCTCTCCCTGAGTGAAGAGACCCGGTAGGCGATTATTACTGCCTTGCAAACACCAGCCCAATACGAGGCTTATCTGGCAGAAACACTACCAGGGACGAATGTAGCCTTCACTAAAGAAGATATGTTGTTGCCTACCACCAACCATAACAGACCCTTATATATGAGGGGGCAACTAAATAGCCAACAGCTGAACAGAATCCTAATAGACCCGGTGCAGCTGTTAACATACTTCCCTACAGGGTATACCAGAAGTACTACTTCAATGTCCACCTTGATAAGGTCGGAGATATCCGTATCGCCGGCTTCAATAAGAAATGGGAAGTCCCGCTCGGGGTGGAAAAATTCACCCTCACCATGGCAGACCTTAATACTAGGGTTCAATTCCATGTTATCAACTCCAACACCTCATACAAGGCATTCCTTGGACGCCTTTGGCTACATGAAAACTTAGTGGTGCCATCTACATTGCATCAGTGTATTAAGTACAATCATGATGGAAAGGAGGAGAGGATATTTGCTGACCTCCACCCATTTGAGATATTTGAGTGCTAGCTGTTGGATGCCCCCTGTTATGTTAGATGGACGCAGTCTATTACCACAGAGAGTGGATCTAGAGGGGGGTGAATAGATCTAATGTCTAATTTTAAAACACAGTTGAACTCTAGTGCGGAATTAAAACAAGCAACTGTTGAACGATAGAAGGAACACTATGAAATCACACAAACCACAGGCAATCACACAGTAGACACTGATCTTTAAGGTTGTTCGATCTCAATCCAGAGATCTATGTCCACCCCACACTCCAACTGGAATGTGGATCCTGCTGACTCACAGCTTGAACAGCTGGGCTTCACAGCTTGCCAACAAACCGCTGATACACAGCTTCGCTGGGCTTTACAGCTTGCCGACCAGAGGAACAAATCCTCTACAACCGCTGGGCGATACAGCTTAGCCGTTCGAGACCTGGTCTCGCCTGCTAAGGATTACAGCTTCACCTGTCCAGTGGAAACCTCCACTGTAATTGATGGCTCACAGCTTGATAACATCGAAAGCAGTAAAGACAGAAACAAACAAAATGGAAAACCAAACGAATGTAGCTCAATTAAGTAGTATCCGCTCTGGCATCTGAACCAAGAGACTGATTTACAAGACTTCGAAAAGACTATCTCAACTCAACTCTCTCAATCTTCTCTTCTCTCTTTCTCTTCTTCTCTCTGAATCTTCTTCTCTCTTTTTCTTCTTCTCTGTGGATCGTGCAGGCGCTCACTCTCTGTTCTTTTCTCTTAGCTCTGGCTGCTTCTATTCGATCTGCTTCTTCTGAAGGAAGAAACTCCATATATATACCAGCAGCAGATTGGATAGGGCGTGTGGCTTCCACATTTCCCGCCCAGAGAATTCGCCAGATCCGAGGAATTTTGACCACATGGCAGCATCCTGGCTGGGCTGCTTCCACGTGTCATAATCTGGGCACCTCATCCTTCCTTGGATCACGAGCCAATCCTTCATCTTTGCACTTTAGTCCCTGTCAGTCAATCGAAAGGAACTTATCAGTTTAATGTCGACACTTTGTACAGACTTCATAGTATGCAATGCAGACATTGTATAGACTTGCTGAAGTGTAATGCAATGTGCAGACTTTGATCGTAGTTAAAGACAGTAATGTGCAGACTTTGTGCAATGTATGGACTTGCGTTCAGCAGCAATGTGTAGACTTGAACACATGCATGCTATACGATGTACAAACTTCCTATATGAAGGCAACTGCTGGAGCATGTATAGACTTCATATATGCAGTGCTATGGCATGTGCAGATTTCATATATTCAAGACTGAGGTGTATACAGGCTTAGTGAATGCAACACTGAAGCATGTACAAACTTCACGTATGCAAGACTATGAACATTACACATGGATGTACTGACTTGCTACTATCGAATGTACAGACTTGAGTAGCATTCAGCAGCCAATGTATAGACATGCAGACTTGTGCAGACTACGTGCAATGCATGAAACAGTGTATAGACTTGGATATATATGCAGGGTGAGGCAAGGCAAACTCTGTACAGACTTGAAACACAAAGAAGCACAGGAATGTACAGACATAGTCTTGCGACAACGGGCTGTACAGATATGGTCAAGACGATGCATAAGACGCTGCCAGACTCTGTACAGACTTGCTAAGACGATGCATGAGCTGTTGAACAATGTATAGGCTTGGTGGCGAGTGACTTACACAAAGACGCTAAGTGAGACAGTCCAGTGTATAGACTTCAAGTCCACTTGAGACGTTGAGTGAGACGGACCTCACAGGCTGTACAGACTTAAGAATGCACGATGTATAGACTTTCCAAAGGAAGGGCTATACAGACTTGAGTAAAGCAAGGTCTGTATAGACTTGAGAGTTCATGATGTATAAACTTGCCAGAGGAACTGGATGATGTACAGACTTGAGCAAAGCAAGGTCTATATAGACTTGAGAGTTCATGATGTATAAACTTGCCAGAGGAACTGGACGATGTACAGACTTGAGCAAAGCAAGGTCTGTATAGACTTGAGAGAGAGTTCACGATGTATAGACTTAGCCAAGACATGATGTATAGACTTTGGCAAAGCAAGGGCTGTACAGACTTCAACTCAGCTGCAATGTATAGACTTGCAGGTGCAACGTAGGTAAAATATACCAATGTATAGACTTGTGAGTTGCAACGTAGGTAAAGATACCTAATGTACAGACTTGCTAGTGTGCATGCCACAATGCAGTGTATGGACTTTGAGTGTGCGTGCAGTGCTGCAACCGATGTATGGACTTGTGTTGACGCTGCAGGACAACAGCCAATGTATAGACTTTGCAAATGCAAGCAATGCAGCAATGTATAGACTTTGGGCTTTGCCATGCAATGTATAGACTTGCCATATGATGTACAGACTTGATGGTCAGACAGACAAGAACTTTGTACAGACTTAAGCGTGCAGACAGGCCATGTGAATGTATAGACTTATGTTCTAAACGATGCACAAACACAACAATGCAATGTATGGACTTTGAGTGTGTAGAATTGTGTGTGTGCAATGTGTAGACTTGTGTGTGTGTGCATGACGATGTATAGACTCTTACTACATAGAACACATAGACAATCTGACAGTGATAGTTTCATCAAAACATAAACAGTTGCCAATCAATCAAAACAAGCTGTTGCCAATGAAATAAAGCTATTGTCAACATCATCAACACAGAGGAGTCACAACAATCTCCCCCTTTTTGACGATGACAACACCCTATCATATGGAATAGCAACATCTTGTCATACAGATGTAATTTTGATGAAAGACATGAATTATTCATCAGATTTCTCATGCAGATGCTATGGATGCATGCTGAGAAATGAAAACAGCTCCCTGCCAACAAGATCTCCCCCTATGCCATAATATGGTATGCATGCTGAGAACTGAAAACAGCTCCCTGCCAACAAGATCTC
Source organism: Amorphophallus konjac (assembly GCA_022559845.1). Lineage (NCBI taxonomy): Eukaryota > Viridiplantae > Streptophyta > Magnoliopsida > Alismatales > Araceae > Amorphophallus > Amorphophallus konjac. The sequence continues at coordinate 252,780,168 of CM040126.1, read as the reverse complement.
CCCCTATGCCATAATATGATGCATACACTCCCCCCTGGAATTCACCAAACACACAATAAATTCTCCCCCTTTGTCATCAACAAAGAGGAGGGAAAGAAAGTACAAGGGAAGGAACAAGAGAAATCATCTGACTGGCATTCTAAACAAGTAGTTCCGGAATAAGCATTCTAAAGCACAGAGTCTTCAATCATATGAATTTAGAAACTGCTTTCAGATATAGTTCTGGTTTAAAGACTATAAAATTTAGAGTTCATGCACTACAATTAATGGATAAGTTTGCTGTGCATGATAAAATAATAAACAAGAATCACATTTGCATGAGAGATTCAGTTTCAAAATATCTTACTTTTATAAACTCAGTAAAAAGATGGTTAAGAGATACCAGGTCATGTATTGAAATTAAACAAATTGACATCCTTGAAATTTCTTTTGAAGGAACAGCATTTTTAATATTATTTCATTAAGGGCATTCAGGTACCATTTGTCTTTTTGCGTAAGGGTATACGTTTATCTGACGCCAATACCCCTAGATACTCAACATGATGGACCATTCTGCCTATGATCAAACTCAATAAAACTGATTTACACCTTTTTGTGTGAGGGTACACGTTTATCAGAAGCCAGTTACCCCCAGGTACTTAGTGAAACCACCCTACTATTTTGATCATTTTATATAGAGATAACTGATACACCTCATGACTTAAGTATTGTCCATTTCTTTGATGGATCACTTAGTTTCTCAGTATTTTACCAGTCATTACTCTGCCAATGTTATTTTTCAATTAATTTTCAATATTTTTCAATATCTTTCTTAGCTGTCCTTTATTTATTTCAGAATGACTTGTTTAAGGACAATACACATACTTAACCTTCTCTAACATGATTTTAGATGAGTTTTTAGATTTCAGATATAATTGGCTTTGTCTGACATGAAATAAGATAGGGGTTGAGAGCTTTATCAATTTTCAGCTTTCTCATTTACTGATTGCAATCTTTAAACTTTAAAGTTTATAAAATTTAAACCATTAAGTCAGTCTTCAAGCAATTAAAGATCTTATAATGAAGAAGTCTGTTTTCTATTGCTTAGGAATCAGAACTAACTAACAGATTGCCATATTGTCAGACTCAACTCATTCAGGGTCAAAGAATTTGGATTTCAATAAAGTTGATGACCACTCTGAATTTCTAACAATACTCCCCCTATCTATATGCATGTGGTTTTAGATGAGAGAGAGCTTAGACACAGTCATGACTAAATGATATGCAATGATGATCATGAGTGTGATGCCAAAAAAAATATGAATGTCATGCATGATCATGAGTCTGTTGCAACATTCAACATTCACAAGGTTTATTCAAGCCATCAGAGAGTTTATTCATTATGTTGAAATTTACACAAGCCAAGTTCTCTTCTAAGAAATTTAAACCTTTCATTCCCAAGAGGCTTAGTAAAAATATCAGCAATTTATTTTTCAGTTTCAATGAAGTTCATTTCAATTTCCTTTTTATTTACAACATCTCTATAAAAATGGTGTTTTATCTCTATATGCTTAGTCCTAGAATGATGAACATGATTTTTAGCTAAACATATAGCACTAGTATTATCACACAAAATTAGAATACATTCCAGTTTTATTTGATAATCAACCAGTTGGTGCTTGATCCAAAGTACTTGGGCTGCACAGTTACCAGCTGTAACATATTCAGCTTCAGCTGTGGACAAAGCAACTGTGTGTTGCTTCTTGGATGCCCAAGATACTAGACAGCCACCAAGGAATTGATAGTAGCCACTAGTACTTTTTCTCTCTACTCGACACCAAGCATAGTCTGCATCAGTGTAGGCTAGAAGTTCTAACTCACACCTAACAGGATACCATAGACCAAGCTCTTGAGTGCCTAATAGATACCTAAAAATCCTTTTCACAGATTTAAGGTGTGATTCTTTAGGACTAGCATGAAATCAAGAGCATAAACACACTGCAAACTGAATATCAGGCCTAGATGGTGTAAGATATAAAAGGGATCTGATCATACCACTATATAGCTTTTGATCCACTGGTTTACCTTGAGGATCTTCATCTAAGCTGGTCGAGGTACCCATTGGAGTAGCTATTTCTTTGAGGTTATCCATCTTGTACTTCTTCAATAAATCTCTTATGTACTTGGACTGAGAGATGAAAGTTCCATCTTTTGATTGTGTCACCTGCAGTCCAAGAAATAATTTGAGCTCACCCATTGAGCTCATTTCAAACTCATTAGTCATTATCTGAGAGAATTCCTCACACAATTTGGGGTTAGTTGACCCAAAGACAATGTCATCCACATAAATTTGAATGATAAGAATATCTGAATGACTTACCTTAGTAAACAGGGTTTGATCAACTACACCTCTTGTGAAGTTCTTATCAGTGAGGAATTTGCTCAACATGTCATACCAAGCTCTAGGAGCTTGCTTAAGATCATAGAGAGCTTTTCGAAGTTTATACACATGATTGGGGAAGTCTAAACATTCAAAGCCAGGAGGCTGCCTCACATAGACATCCTCACTGATTTCTCCATTCAGAAAAGCAGATTTTACATCCATCTGCAGAAGATTTATTCCTAGGGAACATGCATAAGCCAATAAGATTCTGATAGCTTCTAACCAGGCTACAGGGGAAAAAGACTCTTCAAAGTCAATTCCAAATTCCTGGTTATACCTCTGAGCTACAAGTCTGGCCTTATTTTTAATGACATTCCCTGATTCATCAGTTTTATTTCTGAATACCCATTTAGTCCCTATGACTGTTACATGATCAGGAGGTGGAACCAAGTGCCACACCTTATTCCTGTCAAATTGATTGAGCTCTTCATGCATGGCATTAATCCAATGCACATCCTTAAGAGCACAGTCAATGGACTTGGGTTCTACATTTGATACAAAGGCATATGCATTCAATTCATTTTGAATTCTTAAGTGGCCTCTAGTCCTAGGAGGGTCATGTAAATTGCCAATCACATTATCTACAGGATGATCTTTTAGATATCTAATGTTGACAATTTCATTATCATGATTTTCATTTACCTCCCCCTGAACTGTAGGCTCTTCTTTATTAAGCTCTTCATTTCCTTCCTCATCTTTGGATTTGTCTGTAGGATTCCCTTCTTTCAGAATATCACCATTGTCTTCATTCCTGCATTGACCAATATTAGACTTTACCAAAGATTCATCAAAAACAATATGTCGAGATTCTTCAACAGTTTTGGAATTCAGATTATACACTCTATATGCTCGGGTGTTTTCAGAGTAACCAAGAAAAATTCCTGGTTCACCTTTAGGTTCAAATTTATCAAGGTCTTTTTTATCATTTATATGAATAAAACATTTACAACCAAAAACCTTGAAATGAGCAATAGAAGATTTCTTACCCTTTATGATCTCATAGGGTGTTTTCTGGGTAGAAGGTCTTTCCATGACTCTGTTAATTACATAACAGGCAGTATTTACTGCTTCAACCCAGAACTTCCTTGGCAGACCACCTTCAACCAAGAGTGTACGACCCATCTCCACCAAGGTTCTGTTCCTCCTCTCTACATCTCCATTCTGCTCGGGTGTCCTTGGTGAGGAGTACTTGTGATGAATTCCATTTGACCTGCAGAATTCATCAAACTGTGAGTTTTCAAACTCACCTCCATGATCAGTTAAAATATTTTCAATTTTATGATTTGTCTTAAGATAGAACTCCTGAAATTCTGAGAATGCATCACTTTTATGTGATAAGAAATATACCCAAGTATACCTAGAGAAGTCATCTACCATGACAAACCCATACTTCCTCCCTGATAAGCTGACAGACCTGGTTGGCCCAAAAAGGTTCATGTGTATCAGCTCATAGGGTTTAGAAGACATATTTTCTGTTCTAGATTTAAATGACTTTCTAGTTAACTTTGACTGAGTGCATGCATCACAGATTTTATTTTCTTTCTTAAAGAAAACTTCAGGAAGTCCTCTAACCATGTTGTGCTTATTCAGTTTATGCAATACGGTGTAACTAGCATGGCCTAACCTATGATGCCATAAAAATGCTAAGTCCTCTCTGCTAGCAGTAAGGCATAGGTTAGAATGTTGTATATCATCTAAGTCTATCATGTAAGTGTTATTTATCCTTTTACCCGAAAATTTAACAGTTTCATAATCAGGTTCAAAAACTTTACAACATTGAGAATCTAAAAGAACTTTGCATCCTTTATCACATAGTTGGCTGATGCTAAGTAAATTATATGCTAAACCTTCTACCAACATGACATCTTCAATGCAACAGGTAGTACACTTACCTACCTTACCTGTCCCAACAATCTTACCCTTTGTGTTGCTACCAAAGGTGACAAGGCCTCCTTATTTCTCTATCAGTATGCAGAACTTGGCCTTATCTCCTGTCATATGCCTGGAGCAGCCACTATCCAAGTACCATAAATTGTTCTTGGCTGCCAGGCATACTTGCACACACAATTAGGTAGAGAAGTTTGGAACCCAAGACTGATTGGGCTCCAGAGAAGATGAAAAGTAATTAAAACAAGAGAGCAGACTTTTAGGAATCCACATTTGTTCGAAACAGTTCTGTTCAGTGGATTTTCTAGATTTCTTTTTGTTATGCTTTTTCTTGTTGACACTAGCATGATTATTTACATATTGATTATTTCTGTGCCAGTGCCTTGGCCAGGGTGTATTCACGAATTTTTGGCCATAGTAATCATTGGGCTGGCTGTGGAAATGTTGGTTCCTAGGTGTCCAAGAGCCATACCCATTAACCCAATTTCTAGTGTAAGGTTTATAGGACTATGTAGCCTGATGTCCATAACCTGTAAACCTTCCTTGAGTCCTAGTCCATCCTGACCTATTTGGATAGGTTGACTGTGCAAAGAAGTGGGACTGGGCTTTAGGTTGGTAGAAATGTTTGGGTTGAGCTCTAAAAGCATTCTGCCTCCCCCGCACCTTGGACCCTGCTGACCTATTCATAGGTGTGTATTGGGTCTTCTTCAGAGGTGGTGGTGATAGTGGAGACTTGGTGACCTTGACATGGGGTTTATAAGACTGTGTAGGTTGACCCCTAACCTGAGACTGAGCTTTGAGATTTTACTTGGATGTGCTATCTCTACTAGGCTCACTCAGCTTTTGTTTGCCCTTCTCCTCAGGACTGGGCTTTTTCAGATTTACAGCTTTGTTCACTGAAATGTTTGACTTCATGTTGATTAGAGGTCCTTTCTCTTTTTGTGCAACAAATGAAATAGTTTTCATTCCAAAGCTTTTTGTTGCACTAGAATTAAATCTAAGGCCCTCTTTTCTGAAGTTGACTTTTGACCCTAACAAAGCATTTAGGTTATCTGAACCTTGGGTCATTTTCTTAATAGTTTTAAGCTTGTCCTCATTATCCTTTTGAATGTCTTCAATGGATTTTTTTAGTTCTGTATTCACACTTAGGACAACTTGATATTTTTCATTCACAATTTTTATCTCACTTTCATATTTCTGAATTTTCAACTTCCATTCATCAGCTTCTTTTTCTAACCTCTCATTATCTTCTTTAGAGGCTTTTCACTCATTCTTGATTTCTTCTAATTCAGAACATTTGAGTTTGAGTTTATTATTCTCAGATTCAAGACATGCAATTTTGTCAGTTAGAGTTGTATCATTTTGCATGGAGTTAATATTTCTTCTTAGATGCATGTTTTCCCTTCTAATGTCATCTGCTTTATCAGCTATTTCATGATAGGCATCTACACAATCAGCAATAGTAAAATTATCGAATCGAGAAGTTACCTCATCTGAATCCTCCTCTCTGTCTTCAGAGCTTGTTGCCATAAGGCAAATGGGCTTTTCAGATTCGGCTTCACTGTCAGAGGTATTGCTTAAGGAGCCTTCATCTTCATCACTCCAGGTACTCACCATAGCTTTCCCTTTCGTGTTCCTCTTCTTTGACTTGTCCTTGTATTTCTGATTCTCTGGACAGTCAGCTTTCCGATGGCCTGTCTTCCTGCATTGATAACAAGTATTAGTTTCAATTTTTTTTGCAGGGTTATGTTTATACCTTTTATCCCTTCAGCCGCCACTATACTTCTTTTGGCTGAATCGTCCTCCTTCTTTCCTGAGGAACCGCCTGAACTCTCTGGTCATCATTGCCATCTCAGTACGAGTTATATCTTGTTCATTCAGGCTCTCCTCGGATGATGATCCACTAGAGCTGGATCTACTGGACTTGCTGGATTTGCTGGATTTGCTAGCACCAGCTTTCAGAGCGATTGGCTTCTTCTTCTTTTCAGCTTCCTCTGTCGTTGGTAGATTAATCTCATATGCCATCAGCGAGCCAATTAGCTCATCTGCCCTTGTATTTCGCAAATCCCTTGACTCCTCCATTACTGTAGCTTTAGTATGCCAAGCATGAGTCAGGGAACGCAATATCTTCCTCACTACATCGTATTCTGTCTGAGCCATCCCGAGACCTCTAAGACCATTTGTGATGATAGTTAATCGAGAGTACATCTCCTTGATGGTCTCATTTGGCTTCATCTTGAAGGCTTCATATTCTGACACAAGGAAATTAGCCTTCGTCTCTCTAACCTGAGAAGTCCCTTCATGAATAACTTCCAGTGCATCCCACATCTCCTTAGCTGAGCTGCAAGCTGATACTCGAGAAAATTCCGTGGGGTGCAGAGAGCATTGAATAGCGTTTATGGCGCTCCAGTTTAGAGTAAACCTTCTGATCTCCTCCTTGGTCCAGACTTCCTCATTAGGGGACAGCTCATAAGGTCCCTTGCTGACTACCTTCCAGATCTCATAATCCTTCGCCCTCAAAAATACTTGCATACGGTTCTTCCAGTATGCATAGTTAGATCCATCGAAGAAAGGGGGCTTGGTGGTTGAGTGTCCTTCAGCGATCATCCCTTGAGCATCCATCTGTACCTTCCTCTTCGGGCTGTAAGTCCCTGTAGAAGAGTTAGGCTCTGATACCAACTGTTATGTTAGATGGACGCATTCTATTACCACAGAGAGTGGATCTAGAGGAGGTTGAATAGATCTAATGTCTAATTTTAAAACACAGTTGAACTCTAGTGCGGAATTAAAACAAGCAACTGTTGAACGACAGAAGGAACACTATGAAATCACACAAACCATAGGCAATCACACAGTAGACATCGATCTTTAAGGTGGTTCGATCTCAATCCAGAGATCTACGTCCACCCCACACTCCAACTGGAATGTGGATCCTGCTGACTCACAGCTTGAACAGCTGGGCTTCACAGCTTGCCAACAAACCGCTGATACACAGCTTCGCTGGGCTTTACAGCTTCCCGACCAGAGGAACAAATCCTCTGCAACCGCTGGGCGATACAGCTTAGCCGTCTGAGACCTGGTCTCGCCTGATGAGGATTACAGCTTCACCTGTCCAGTGGAAACCTCCACTGCAATTGCTGGCTCACAGCTTGATAACAAAAGAGTTTCGAAAGCAGTAAAAATAGAAACAAACAAAATGGAAAACCAAAATGAATGTAGCTCAATTGAGCAGTATCAGCTCTCGTATCTGAACCAAGAGACTGATTTACAAGACATCGAAAAGACTCTCTCAACTCAACTCTCTCAATCTTCTCTTCTCTCTTTCTCTTCTTCTCTCTGAATCTTCTTCTCTCTTTTTCTTCTTCTCTGTGGATCGTGTAGGTGCTCACTCTCTGTTCTTTTCTCTTAGCTCTGGCTGCTTCTATTCGATCTACTTCTTCTGAAGGAAGAAACTCCATATATATACCAGCAGCAGGTTGGATAGGGCGTCTGGCTTCCACATTTCCCGCCCAGAGAATTCGCCAGATCGAGGAATTTCAACCACTTGGTAGCATCCTGGCTAGGCTGCTTCCACGTGTCATAATCTGGGCACCTCGTCCTTCCTTGGATCACGAGCCAATCCTTCATCTTTGCACTTTAGTCCCTGTCAGTCAGTCGAAAGGAACTTATCAGTTTAATGTCGACACTTTGTACAGACTTCATAGTATGCAATGCAAACATTGTATAGACTTGCTGAAGTGTAATGCAATGTGCAGACTTTGATCGTAGTTAAAGATAGCAATGTGTAGACTTTGTGCAATGTATGGACTTGCGTTCAGCAGCAATGTGTAGACTTGAACACATGCATGCTATACGATGTACAGACTTCCTATATGAAGGCAACCGCTGGAGCATGTATAGACTTCATATATGCAGTGCTATGGCATGTGCATATTTCATATATTCAAGACTGAGGTGTGTACAGGCTTAGTGAATGCAACACTGAAGCATGTACAGACTTCACGTATGCAAGACTATGAACATTAGACATGGATGTACTGACTTGCTACTATCGAATGTGCAGACTTGAGTAGCATTCAGCAGCCAATGTATAGACATGCAGACTTGTGCAGACTACGTGCAATGCATGAAACAGTGTATAGACTTGGATATGTATGCAGGGCGAGGCAAGGCCAACTCTGTACAGACTTGAAACACAAAGAAGCAGAGGGAGTGTATAGACTTAGTCTTGCGACATCGGGTTGTACAGACTTGGTCGAGACGATGCATAAGACGCTGCCAGACTCTGTACAGACTTGCTAAGACGATGCATGAGACGCTGAACAATGTATAGACTTGGTGGCGAGTGACGACGGTCTAGTGTATAGACTTCAAGTCCACTTGAGACGCTGAGTGAGACGGACCTCACAGGCTGTACAGACTTAAGAATGCACGATGTATAGACTTGCCAAAGGAAGGGCTATACAGACTTGAGCAAAGCATGGTCTGTATAGACTTGAGAGTTCATGATGTATAAACTTGCTAGAGGAACTGGACGATGTACAGACTTGAGCAAAGCAAGGTCTGTATAGACTTGAGAGTTCATGATGTATAAACTTGCCATAGGAACTGGACGATGTACAGACTTGAGCAAAGCAAGGTCTGTATAGACTTGAGAGAGAGTTCACAATGTATAGACTTAGCCAATACATGATGTATAGACTTTGGCAAAGCAAGGGCTGTACAGACTTCAACTCAGCTGTAATGTATAGACTTGCAGGTGCAACGTAGGTAAAATATACCAATGTATAGACTTGCGAGTTGCAACGTAGGTAAAGATACCTAATGTACAGACTTGCTAGTGTGCATGCCACAATGCAGTGTATGGACTTTGAGTGTGCGTACAGTGCTGCAACCGATGTATGGACTTGTGTTGACGCTACAGGACAATAGCCAATGTATAGACTTTGCAAATGCAAGCAATGCAGCAATGTATAGACTTTGGGCTTTGCCATGCAATGTATAGACTTGCCATATGATGTACAGACTTGATGGTCAGACATACAAGAATTCTGTACAGACTTGAGCGTGCAGACAGGCCATGTGAATGTATAGACTTATGTTCTAAACGATGCACAAACACAACAATGCAATGTATGGACTTTGAGTGTGTAGACTTGTGTGTGTGCAATGTGTAGACCTGTGTGTGTGTGCATGACGATGTATAGACTCTTACTGCATAGAACACATAGACAATCTGACAGAGATAGTTTCATCAAAACATAAACAATTGTCAATCAATCAAAACAAGCTGTTGCCAATGAAATAAAGCTATTGTCAACACCATCAACATAGAGGAGTCACAACACCCCCTTATATGTGGATCAACCACGAAAAACTTCCAAGATAAAGGCTCCCGTCAAGCCAATAAAAGGAACCTCTGGTGATGACTGGTTCCCGCCGCCACCGCCAGGATACATGAGTCCCCGGGCAATGTGACACATTGCTATCATGGGGGACATGGGCAGAATTGCACCTCCTACCATTTACTCAGAAGGAAATGAGGCCATGGTTGATAAGCATTATGGCCACGTCAAAGTCCTTGAGGGTCTCATCAAACCAATAGCCGGCCTCGACCACCTCACTGTTGAACCTCTCAAGACATTGGAGGTGGCACAAGCCGAAGGTCCCAGCATCTTATTCTATAGAGCTGAAGAACACCCTACACAGGAGGATATCTATTGTCATCTCCCTGAAGACATTGAGAACCCGTTAGTCCCCATTCAAGGGCTAACATTCACAATGGATTGAGTGGCTAAGATGTTATGGAAGCAACACATTCCCTTTGGCCAGCCTCGCAAAGAGAAAGAAGCATTCAAAAGGTTCTGGCATCTTGCTAGTCAAGACAAAGAATTAAGACATGTCTCCCAGCACCCGGGGTTAGTCTTCACACTTGAAGAATATTATTACAGTGGGCGCTATGAGGTGGATACCATTTCTGCTTTCTTCCTAACAAAAGATAGTCCACCGGGGGCAACTTATGATGAATACCCGGCAGAGACTGAACACCCTGGGTTGACTCAATTGAGAGACCTAGAATCAGAAGCCATAGCTCCCTGCAGGTGCTGAGAGCAGGTTTACCCTGAAGAAATGGCCTTTCAAGCCAGATTTGACACGGCCAGCAGCAGCGAAGTCGAAGACACTGAAGAAACAAGACTTTCCTTCTCCTGTAACCCTCCTTTGGTGACAACATTAGCACCCCTTGGGCTGATCAGGGAAGTTGTTGTTGATACCGATCGGGAAATACTCGCCAGAAGAGAACAAGCCACCTCTACTGAGGGTACGACGATTCAAAGCAATATGAGGATGGAATCATCCTTACCCATTGTAAGGCCGGAACACCATTCCTCTGAGCCAACAATGAACAAATGTCAGCCTCTCTAGACTGCTAACTCACCAGCTGAAGCTAGAACTACAAAAAGCCCGCTAGCAGAACAATTCACGCAGCCGCCACCGGTTGAACTAGAAGCTCCCAACAGGGTCCAGGGGCAACACAATGAAGAGGTTGAAGCTTTCGAACATGAGGATGATGTTCCAAACTTCATCGACCTCCAGTCGGCTCCCTCGAAAATAGAAGACAGAGGCCAAGAAGTCAATTTGGGAAGTGAGGATGACCCCATGCCAACCTTCGTCAGTGCTCAACTGTCTTCTGAAGAGCAAAAGTTGTACATCCAGTTGCTGCAAGAATATCAGGATTACTTCGCCTAGAGTTACAAAGAAATGCAAGGACTTAGCCCCGCAGTTTCACAACATAAGCTGGCCATCAATCCTGAAGCAGAGCCAGTAAAGCAGTCGCCACGGCGCATGAGACCCGAGCTCATCACTCAAATTTGTAATGAAGTAGACAAGCTCATTGATGTGGGTTTTGTCGAAGAGAATTAATATACGTACCACGTGTCTGGCCAATATTGTGCCCGTGAAAAAGAACAATGGGTAGATCCAGGAATATGTAGACTTTCGAGATCTGAATAAGGCACGTCCTAAGGATGACTTTCCGGTGCCAATAACGGAGGTTATGATCGATGCTACAACCGATCATGAAGCTCTGTCATTCATGGACAGATCATATGGTTATAATCAAATATGGATCACGGAGCATGACCGAGTACACACTGCCTTCCGAACCCCCAAGGGCATTTACAAGTACAAAAGAATGCCATTCGGTTTAAAGAACGCTGGTTTAACTTACTAGCGAGTAATGACCCAAATTTTTGATCAGCTGCTCTACCACAAGATCGAGTGCTACATAGACGACCTGGTAGTCAAGACCAGAAGAAAAGAAGACCATCTGCAGGACTTCCGAGTCATATTTCAGAGGCTCAGGCAATATGAATTAAAAATGAACCCCATGAAGTGTGCCTTCGGAGTGTCAAGTGGCAAGTTCTTGGGCTTTATTGTCAGATATTATGGGATTGAAATAGACCCCGTAAAGATGAAGGCAATCCAGGGGTTACCTCCATCGAGGAATATCTCCGAGCTGAGATCTCTTCAAGGCCGTATGGGTTATATCCGGTGGTTCATATCTAATTTATCGGTGCGGTGCCACCCTTTTCACAAATTAATGATGAAAGATGTTCCCTTCTACTGGGATGAAGAATGTCAGATAGCTCTGGACAAGCTGAAAGATTACCTCAAAGCTCCTCCAGTGCTTTACGCACCGGTGACATGACGGTCGCTGATTCTATATATAGCAGCCGCCTACTACTCTCTAGGGGCAATACTGCCCAGAATAATGAAGAAGGAAAAAAACAAGCCCTTTACTATCTCAGTCGAAGGCTGGTTAGAACTGAAGAAAAATATACTTTCATTGAGAAGGTCTGCTTGGCGTTGGTCTTCACAGTCAAGAAACTCCGGCACTATATGCTGTCGCATGAGATGAGGCTGATATCCAAGGTGGATCCGCTGAAGTATATCCTATCCCAACCGGTGCTCAAAGGCTGCTTAAACAAATGGGTGGTAATTCTCATAGAGTTTGACATCTCCTATGTACCGCAGAAACCTTTTAAAGGCTAGGCCATCACAGATTTCTTTGCTGCACACCCAACACCTGAAGACTATCCGTTGGAGATAGAACTCTCTGAAGATGAGACCTTGGAGGCAGACCAAGTGCAATACACTCCGTGGCAGTTGTATTTTGACAGTGCATCCAGAATTGATACTGTGGTAACTGGATCAGCTAGAGTCAGAACCGACGCAGGCATAGTCCTGAAGTCTCCTGAAGGGGAAGTCATATATACCTCCTGCTCAATAAACAAGCCCTGCACAAACAACGAAGCGGAGTACGAAGCCTTGGTTGTCGGGTTGCAAATTGCTCTGTCTATAGAGATTCGAATGCTTGAGGCGTTCGGGGATTCCATGCTAGTTGTAAAACATGTGGGAGGGGAGTTCGATGTGTGGAAGCATGAACTTCTCCCTTATCACCAACTGGCGCTACCCCTGATTGTGAAATTCTACTTCATTAAAGTGGCACATATCAATCGAGGACAAAATGCTCAGGCAGATGCGCTCGTAAAGCTGGCCAGTTCCCTGGCAGTCCCGCCCAAAATAAGCCTGAATATAAACATCATCAACAAACGTTAGGTCCCCAGCATGATAGAGGTCTTGTCCAATGAAGAAAAAAATGAAGTGGCGGCTATAGAAGAAATCCAACGTCCCGATTGGCGAGAGCACCTCCTACACTAGTTCCAACACCAGCAGCTCCCGAAAGAGAAAGAGCAGAGAACGAAATTACTCAAAATCAAAGACTGTTATGAGTTAAGGAACTGAACTTTGTTTCGAATAATGGTAGACGCCCAAAAGAAGATTGTACTCCGTTGTCTATCTATAGAAGAAGCATGGCAGGCCACGAGAGAAGTTCATGCTGGGTCAGCCGGGGCTGACCAGACTGGTCCAAAAATGAAGATCAAAATAAAGAAATTGGGCTACTATTGGCCCACTATATTTGATGACTACTGCAAGTTTGCTAAGTTATGTCAAAAATGCCAAGAGCACGGCACCGTGCCAAGGAGGACCCCAGTGCCTTTACACCCCACTATCCCAAGTTGGTCGTTTGCCCAACGGGGCACGGATGTAGTGGGACCTTTACCAGCATCTTCATCAGGGTGCAAGTATATTTTAGTAGACACAGACTACTTTTCCAGATGGGCGGAGGCGATGGCATTAAGAGAACTGACAGGGGAGCTGGTCGCCAGGTTCTTCCGTCAGAACAAAATATTCCGGTTAGGGGTCCCTAGCCGAATTATTTTCGACAACGGCAGTCACTTCAGAAATCAGAAGATATACAAGTTAGCTGATAAGTATAAAATTGATTGGAGGACATCAACCCCCTATAATGCACAGGCCAACGGACTTGCGGAGGCATTTAATAAAACTCTCTGCACCCTGCTCACCAAGACCGTCAACTCTAGCAAGAGAGACTGGGAAGAGAAGATGTACGAAACACTGTGGACTTATCGTACATTCTATAAAACTCCATCTGGTTGTTCACCATTCTGCCTAGTATACGGGTCAGAGGTAGTGGTACCAATAGAGCTAGAAGTGCCGTCACTGCGATTCGCTATATAGCATGGCTTGACAAACGGCGAACAAGCAAATATCTAGAGAAGACTAGAGGAGCTCGCTGAGCTCGAAGGAAGATGCCTCCAAGCGCAACAGAACATCCAGTTGTATCGAGCTTGCATAGCCCGTGCTTTCAACAAGTTGGTCAAAGCGCGAGAATTCAAGAAAGGCGACCTAGTGATGGTCAAAAGAAGAGAAGTAATGGCCTCTAACCCCAAAGGGAAGTTGGTTGAAAATTGGGTTGGACCATATATTGTCCACCAAGTCTACGAAGGTGGTGCCTACATTCTCGTAGACCATAAGGGGATAGTGCAATTCTCCCCGCTCAATGGGAACCACCTGAAGCTGTACCACTCAGTCCTGCCGTCGTTCGAAGAATGACAGAAATCTACCTTGGTCTAATGGCACCCCGCCCTGGCCGAGCTCTCCAAAATACCCACCCAGCTCAGATCAAATCCGAGGCCGTTGGCTCACAATTGTAGAAGCCCCCTTAGTGCGCACTAATCCCAGGGCCGCTTGAGAACCCCACTTAGTCCCACTGGACTACCACTATACACATCATCACCATGTTGGAAATTACGTCCGCGTTGGTGCATAAACCATTTCCTTTACGCTGGCGTTATCCCCATGCATGCGAATACACAGTTTTGGCGCAAGGCTTTATGCCCTAGCCGATATCCACACATCATCACCACGTTGGACCTTACGTCTACATCGGTGCATAAACCATTTCCTTTCCGCTGGTGTTATCCCCATGCCTGTGAATACACAATTTCGGCACAAGGCTTTATGCCCTAGCCGATATCCATACATCATCACCATGTTGGACCTTACGTCCGCATCGATGCATAAACCATTTCCTTTGCCCTGACGTTATCCACACGCCTGCGAATACACAATTTCAGTGCAAGGCTTTATGCCCTAGCCGATATCCACACATCATCACCATGTTGGACCTTACGTCCGCATCGGTGCATAAACCATTTCCTTTGCACTGGTGTTATCCCCAGGCCTGCGAATACATAGATTCTGCGCAAGGCTTTATGCCCTAGCCGATATCCACACATCATCACCATGTTGGACCTTACGTCTGCATCGATGCATAAACCATTTCTGTTGCGTTGGCATTATCTTCTTGCCGACGAATAAACCTTCTTCCGGTGCAAGGCTTCATGCCCTAGCCAATAGCTAAATGTTCTTACTATATAAATGGACCAAACAATCAAGATCGAGCCCCATACACCGGCCCGATATTTCCATTAAAAAAAGAGAAAAGAAAGGGGCTTAAAATAGAGGTGCCCCGCCAGTCCTGTTCAAACATTGTGAATAGGAGCAAAAATGCCTATAACCCGGCTGCGGTGAAAACCCGAAAGGGCACATACAAAATTGGGTACCTCGCCACGTGAAAACCCGAAAGGGTGCGTGGGCAGAAGCAAGAGGGGGCTGGCCCCGGTGAAAACCCGAAAGGGCACTTGGGTCAGTAATGTGGTAATCAAAAGTTTCTCTTCGCCTTCATCCCTATGAAACTCCGGATAGGACGTTCATCACTAGTCCCACCAGAGATCTACTGTAATGCCCGAGAATTTTTCTAAGGGTTTTTCAAATTTTAAAAAATAATTATTAGGCATTTAATGGGCTATAAATGAATTTTGTTTAATTAAATCCAATTATTTAAATCCAAAAGGATTAGGCCCTTATAATAAACCCAACATGCCCAAAAAAAAGATTGTTTTAGATTTTAGCCCATATTCTAGAACCTTAAAACTAGTGTAGTCACAGAATTAAAGGAGATAATTACTCCTTGGTAGTCAAATAAAGGGATAATGATAGGGATAATATCAAAAGAGTTTGATGTATTTTAAATTCGGAGCCCAATAGTGAAAATAGTCTATCGCGAGACCGCTAAGGGATGGTTGGCGGTTGTTGTACCCGGACAATTTCCCCCGTAAAATACCTAGGAATAAAGGTTCGAGAATTTCCTCAACCACCTTCAAGGCGTGGGCAACCCAGCCTCTCCGACAACCCAGTGGGCCCTACTAACGGCCCAGACCTGCTAGCCGAGGGGCACGGCGGCATTAGCAATCAATTGGGACCACTCCCGACTCATAAATTGCCGACTTTGCCAGCATCCTACAGGACCACCCGGGCCATCCCGGGGACGCTCCGACTACAAGCCATGCCACATGGCATCTAGTGGAAAGGCCAGGGGCCTACTCTGAGACACTTCTTTCAACCCTCCAAGGTCATAGGAAGACCCAAATAGGTCAACCACAGGCTTTGCAGGCCCGCAACACGTGCATACGGCTCACACACGTGTGTTCGGCATTATGCCGAACACCTTGTGGGCGTGCACGTTTCAACCCTTCTACACCAACCCACGGGCCACCCCGTGGTTCCAGTACACCAATTGGGTCCTACAACGACCCCCAGCAAGTCGGGGCCACCCCCGACCCTCAAACATGTGGCAACATATCACTCGACTTTAGCTCTCGGGCCAACCCGAGGCTACCCTGTCAACCCGCCGTACAATATGGCATGTAGCACGAGGCAAGGCCCATGGGCCCAAGGTTCGTCCTCCCAGCCCCTACGAACTTCTACCCTTGGCCTTACGCCAAATCCAAGGCCCATCGGCCACCTACGCGGCTCGTTCGGCAACCCGGGGTGTGTCGGGCATTCGCCCGAACACCTTGTGAGCGGCCATTACAACTCGAAGAACAACGGCTCCCATGGGCCATCTCAATACCCCGTGATAACGCGAAAGTTCATCGTTTAAAACACGCGTATCAATCTTAAAAATTCCAACTCGCACTAGATGAAAGAGAGACGTAATATGGTGGCGAGAAGGGTCGAATCCACAAGGAAGAAGAGATTTTTAAAGTTAAAAACCTTGTAACCTTTTAGAAAAAACACTTGTGATTTTACTTTGCTTAAAGAAAATAGTGAAATGAAGAATAATCCAAATACTTAATTAAAAACACATATGATTATGCACCTATACTATAGAAATTAATTGCATGAAGTGAAAAGAAGAGATAGAAGAAGGGGGGTAGAGATGGAAGAAGATCAAGAACTAGATCAAAATAACAACTCTCTTCATTAACTTAAAAGAAAGAGTACATGAAGTACAAGACAAGCTTACAATAAAGAGGTGACAAGATTAAAATGAAGTAACATAACACAAAAGTAATAACAAAAAGAGGGGCCTGAGATGTGAAGATAGTAGTAGCAATGGTGATGACGCCGTCGTCTCCTCCTCGCCGAGCCTTGGAGAGGATCGCTCCACCTTGAAAGAGATCGTCGTGGAAAGAGATGGATGAAAAAGCCGTCGTTGTCCATGTCACGAGCCTTGGAACGTCGTCCGTCTTGAAGTGCACACCGCCATGAAAGGAGAGTTGTGGAGGATAAACTTTGGAGAGAAATATAGAGAGGAATGTGGAAGGGTTTGTGTGGAGATGAAGGAAGAAGATGAGAGAGTGAAACAGTGGAAAAATAAAAATAACTCGTAAACTAAGAAAAATTAGAGGAAGTGATAGAAGAAGAAAATCTAGATCTATAAGAGAGAAAGAACTTTAATGAAGAACTCAGAGAGAAATAAAGAGGGTAAGGGCTTCAAAACTGAGGAATAACAGAAGCTAGAACCTCGCAAGAACAGTAAAATCACAGGACAGCAAGTTGAAAAACGGGAGATAACTTTCAAACCAGAAAGAATTAGAAGATGATTTAAAAGAGTTGTATAAAACTTAAAACCAAAGAACTTTCATGAAGATAGTAAGAGACGAAAATGACTAGAAAGGGGAGAAATAAGGGCAAGAACAGAGAGAAACATTGGTTCGCAGATGAACAAGATAGCACAGTGAAAAACATAAAATACCTTGAAAACCAGAAGGAATTAGAAGATGATGCGGAAGAAGAAGTTGTAGAGAACGCAAAAAAAAAAAAACTTTCATGAAGATAGTAATAGGAGAAGAGGGACAGAAAAGGGCAAACTCGGCGAACTAAAAGATATGAGAGGGAGAGAAAGAGTGAAAAATTACCAAAAGAAGAACTCCCTTTCTCCTCCTTGTCATGGGCTATTTATAGGGAAAGTTGGGTAGATGAAGGGTAGAGATTGTATCAAAAAGAGATGGATGTCTGAGATTTAAGTGGAATATGATGCATGGGGAAGAGAAAAAGTAGGTGGGCACCCCCTTTATTGGACTTTGGGCACCCTCTTTCCCAAGGCTCATCATGTCTCTCCTTTATTTCAAACTTTGAATTCAATTTTCCCTCCAACCGAAATATGTGTTTCTTTTCCTCAATTTCAAACTTTTAAAATTTCTTTTCCCTCCAATCAAAATATGTGCTTTTGACTTGGTCAAAGTAGTGGTGACAGTTTTGCCCCCGGCTTCTTTTGTAATTGCCTTCGGTGTCCTACACACACATAATTGCACTTTAGTCCATAAAAATTACCATAATGTGCACATAAATCTCAAATGCTCATGATTATGCAATAGAGAATTAATGCACATGGCCCTCAACTTTAATTTATTATTAAATAAGATAATCGAATTAATCAATTTACGTGAAAGCTCCAATTTAAATGCGGAGTTGAGGTTAACTATGAAATATGCATAATTACCTAATTATATGCACATAAGATGGTGTACATGCAATGAATTGTCATAAGAAATGGACACTTATCACACCCCCCAACTTACTCATTGCTAGTTCTTTAGCAATGCCAATAAATTGAATTTTAGGACTAACAAGAGTTTGCAAAATTCATGCTCTCATATCCAATTATTCCTTCATAGAATCAACCAAAGATTAGGAATCTGGAATCATTAATACACAATAGCCTTATGTAGGAACTTAATAGTACATGATTAAGAATTCAAATTAAAGCTCAATAGCAATTATGCATGTGTAACTACCAAATCCACAGCTTAGACAATTGCATCCCCCATTCGCTATTCCAAGCAAATACCTTTCAACCCTGCACCTCTTAGATCAGAGTATTACGTATATTATCTTTTTGTCTGCCTTATTATTTTATCCCTTTGGGATCTTTTATACAACACATGATGTTGCACTATCCTTCACTGCTCAACGTGAACCTCGACTCTTGCCTTTGGAGAAGCAGGCCTAATTTTGCAGATCCAGGTTCCCTTTTCCGTTTTACGTGAATCTCAACACGTCTTAGGTGAAGTAGGCCCGGTTACTAAGATTAGGGGCATTTTTCATGGTGTTTTTTTCTTTTTCTTTTTCATATTGCCATTGCACTTATTTGATGGATAATTTGGCAGAAAACTTTGTAAAAAGTTCTCTTTTCTTAAGAAGTGCATAATATCAGACATCATACCTAAAACGGCAGGGGGCTTGTCTTGCTTGTTTCATTAGTGTGCAATGTGAATATTTTTTTCTTAAAGTGCACATGAACTTTAAAGGGATTCTTATATCAGTTTTTCATTGCTACATTGACTAAATTTCCCATCATCCTGTTCCCTAATCTTTTCTATTCCAGAATTACTTTTAATTTAAGCATGAGTCATGAAACTCAAAATGGGGTTTACATCTTTCTACGATGACATGCAAGACAGAACTCCTATCAGGTTGTACAATATGCATCATGAAAATATTTCTCCCCCCCAACTTGAATGACATTGTCCTCAATGGCATGTAGAATATATGAGCATGACAATGCATACATGAATGTTTGGGAAGGAAAGGTACAACCTGGGATGCGCAGACGTGACTATTTTGGCAGGCAGTTTTGCGAACGACTTCTTCCAGCTCCTACAAACACAAATGAAAATAACTCACTAGATTTTTGAAGAGAAATGGTTGGGTTGCCTCCCAACAAGCGCTAAGTTTAACGTCTTCAGCCAGACGCCATTCTTGTATTTATCATGGGTCACTCAGTGGGATTGATTCCTTTGATGGAAGTTGTGTGTTTTCCATGTAGAGTTCGAGACGCTGACGATTGACAGTGAAAATTTGACCATTTTTAGGATCTAGAATTTTAACAGCACCATGATCAAAGACTTTGAGCACAACAAATGGTCCATCCCATCTAGACTTTAATTTTCTGGGGAATAAGCGCAACCTTGAATTAAAGAGCCAAACTTTTTTATCAGGTTGAAATGATTTTCTCACAATGTGTTTATCATGGAAAGCTTTGCTCTTGGCTTTGTAAATCTTGACATTTTCATAGGCTTCATTCCTAAACTCCTCCAACTCATTTAGTTGTAGGGCCCTATGATATCTGGCTTGGGCCAAGTCAAAATTGAACTATTTAATAGCCCAATAGGCCCTATGCTCAAGCTCAACGGGTAAGTGACAAGCTTTTCAAAAGATTAACCTATATGGAGACATTCCAATGGGGGTTTTGTATGCTGTCCGATAGGCCCAAAGACCGTCACCCAATCTTTCGGAACAATCCTTCCTATCGGGCCTAATAGATTTCTGTAGGATATTTTTCATCTCCCTATTGGATGTCTCCACTTGGCCACTTGTCTGGGGGTGATAGGGGGTGGCAATCTTATGAGTGATCCCATATTTCCTGAGAAGAGCTCGGAATTGGGCATGAGTGAAATGAGAACCTCCATCACTAATGATCGCCCTCGGACACCCGAACCTTGAAAATATATTATTTCGGATAAACTTCATGACAACTTTGTGATCATTAGTCTGGGTGGCAATGGCTTCAATCCATTTAGAAACATAGTCGACTGCCACAAGAATGTACTCATGTCCGAATGATGGCGGAAAGGGCCCCATAAAATCAATTCCCCAAACATCAAAGATTTCGACCACTAGAATGGGATTGAGTGGCATCATATCACGTTTGCTCATGTTTCCAATGGATTGACACCTAAGACAAGTCTTGCTAAATTCATAGGCGTCTTTGAAGAGAGTGGGCCAGAAGAATCCACTTTGCAACACTTTGGCGGCTGTTTTCTTTCCCGCGAAGTGTCCCCCACAAGCTAGAGTGTGACAAAAATTCAGGACGCTTTGTTGTTCTTCCTCAGGGACACATCTCCTAATTATTTGATCTGGACCTACGTGGAACAATTCAGGATCTTCCTAGAAATAGTGTTTGATTTTGGCAAAGAAATGTTCTTTTTCATGTTTAGACCACCCATTAGGAATTTGTCCCACAGCTAAGTAGTTGACAATGTCTGCGAACCATGGGAGTTGACTATGGGTGATGGACAAGAGATGTTCATCTGGAAATGAATCTTGCAAAGGAGCATTATCAGTTGTGAGAATCCGAGAAAGATGATCGGCAACTTTATTCTCAGAACCTTTTTTGTCTCGGATCTCAAGATCAAATTCTTGGAGTAGGAGGATCCACCTAATGAGTCTAGGTTTGGCATCATTCTTAGAGAACAAATAATTGAGAGCTGAGTGATCAAAGTACACAATGACTTTTGCCCCTAAGAGATATGATCGAAACTTTTCAAGGGTAAAGACAATAGCTAACAACTCCTTTTCTGTGGTGGTGTAGTTAAGTTGAGCATCGGCGAGGGTGCGACTCGCATAATATATCACCACCGGATACTTGTCAATTCATTGGCCTAAAACTGCCCCGATAGCATAGTCGGAGGCATCACACATGATTTCAAAAGGTAAAGACCAATCAGGAGATTGAAGAATGGGTGCCTTGGTCAAATCCTTTTTAAGGGTATTGAAAGCCTCAAGGCAGGCAACATCTAAATGGAATGGAGTGTCTTTGGCTAAGAGAAGAGTTAACGAGCGGGTAATCTTAGAAAAGTTACTTATGAATCGGGGGTAAAAATCGGCATGGCCGAGGAATGAACGAATTGGCATCACAGAGGTCGGAGGAGGGAGATTAGAAATAAGGTCGATCTTGGCTTTATCCACCTCTATACCCTGTTCGGACACAATATGGCCCAAAACTATGCCCTCTTGAACCATGAAGTGACTCTTTTCCCAACTAGGTTGGCTTCAATACATCTCGCAAGCACTTTCTTCAAATTTTCCAAGCAGTTTTCAAATGACTCCTCAAACACAGAAAAATCATCAATAAAGATCTCCAAGAATTCTCCTACCATATCAGAGAAAATGGCCATCATGCACCTTTGAAAAGTGGCCGGTGCGTTGCAAAGACCGAATGGCATTCTCTGAAAGGCAAATGTTCCATATGGGCAAGTGAATGTGGTCTTCTCTTGGTCTTTCGGATAAATGGCCACTTGATTGTACCCAGAATATCCATCTAGGAAATAAAAATATCTTTGGCCCGCCAATTTCTCTAGAATTTAGTCAATAAAGGGGAGTGGAAAATGGTTCTTTTTGGTCATGGCATTGAGTTTCCTATAATCGATGCACACTCTCCATCCCGTGGTGGGCCTAGTGGGCACATCTTCTCCTTGTTCATTTTGGACCACGGTGAGTCCCGATTTCTTAGGAACCACTTGAGTGGGACTCACCCATTGGCTATCCGATATGGGATAAATAATTCCCGCATCGAGCCATTTGACAACCTCCTTCTTCACCACCTCCTTCATGTTCGGGTTCAACCTCCTTTGCATTTCCCGACTAGGTTTGGCATTGTTCTCTATGTAAATGTGATGCATGCAAATAGACGGACTTATCCCCTTAAGATCGGCCACTGTCCAACCTATGGCACCCTTGTGAGTCCTAAGGACTTCTAGGAGAAGTGTTTCTTGGGTAGGGGTAAGATTGGAAGCTAAGATAACAGGAAGGGTTTGATCAGGGCCTAGGAATACATATTTGAGGGAGTCCGGAAGGGGCTTAAGCTCAAGTTTAGGAGGACTTTCAAGTGATGGAAGGGCTGGTTCATCTTGCAGAGCTGGAAGTGGTTCAACCTTATGCCAAATGCTACTATGATGAGGGGAATCTTGAAGAGCATTGACCTCCCTTATTTGACCCACGTCCAGATCATTCTCAATAAGTTCATCGTAGATGTCTATAAAGTGGCATTCTTCATCTAGGTCTAAATAATGGGAGGCTTTGAACACATTGAGAGAAACTTTTTGTCCTCCGAATGAGATGTCCATCATCCCCGTAGCACAATTGATGTTAGCTTTCGCAGTAGCAAGGAATGGGCTGCCTAGGATGATTGGGGTGTGACTTAGCTCCGAGGAGGAGGCCATGTCAATAATGAGGAAATCAACGGGGAAGTAGCAATCATGGACTTTCACAATCACATCCTCTATCAAATCTCGAGGGGTCTTGACTGAGCGATCGGCTAGTTGGAGAATGACGGGGGTTGGCTTGAGTTCCCCTATATCAAATTGTTCATAAACAGAGGTGGGTAAAAGGTTGACACTAGCTCCTAAGTCGAGGAGGGCACGGTCAAAGGTTACACCACCTATATCACGTGAGATGAGGGGAGCACCGGGATCCTTCAACTTTCTAGGGAGATTGTTCATCAAGACCGCACTAACATCCTCGGAGAGCCAAATTTTCTTAGGGGTCAACTTGGGCCCTCTTCTTGAGTGCAAAGCTCTTTGAAAAATTTGGCGTAGGCCGGAACATGTTTTATGGCATCTAGGAGTGGAATATTGATGTGAACTTGTGAAAAGAGCTCCATGAATTCCTCATTTTGGGCCGGCCTAGTCTTAGTGGGCATGGGTTCTAGGGCATTAGGAAAGGGGACCTTGGGTTGATAAAAATTTGGATCTTCATGGGCCTTTCCTTTCCCTTTAGGATCTCCCCCCAACTTATCTTGAGTGCAATCCTCCTTGCTTGCATCCTCATTATCTTGATTCTTTTCTATGAAATCTTGCAGCTCCTTACCATCCTTGTATGGGTCATCTAACACCTTCCCACTCCACAAAGTTGAAATAGCCTTGACATTTTCAAATTGTGGGCCTTTAGGTTGGGCTTGTGAAATGGGTTGAGGTAGGAGGCCCGGTTGTGGAGGAAAACCCAGGGGTTGGTTTCTTGGGTTGGCCACGGGTTGACTTGGAAGTTGACACACTTCTCTTCTCATTGTAGCTTCCGCCAATTGTCCTATTTGACTTTCTAACTTGGAAATGGATTATTGTTGATTCAAGATAATTTGTTGGAGTTGATTGAATTTATCTTCAAAGTTGGATTAAGGCGGAGGTTGGTAAGTGGGTTGGCCTTGATTAGATTGAAAATGTGAATAGCCCATAGGAAGGAATTGAGCTTGTGGACCTCTACCAAATGGATTGAAGGTGTTGGGTTGGATTTGAAATTGACTTTGCATGGGTTACTTTTGGGCTTGATGAATAGAGGGGTTGGTTGCTTGAGGTAGAGCTTGTTGGGATTTCCAAGAAAAGTTCGGGTGATTCCTCCAGCCTGGATTGTATGTGTTTGAAAATTGGTCATTATTGGGCTAAGAGAATCATTGGGCTGTAAATACTTTCTCCTGGATGGCAGGGGGTAATTGAGCCGCAGTTAGACACTCTGTGATGTGATGGGATGGGCTTGCACATAGAGTGCATGCCTCATGTGGAGTGACAGATTGACCCGAGTAGGAATGTGATGATGGTTGGCAAGAAGGGTCTTTCAAAGTCAAGAGTTGGTCTAACTTTTGAGTCAGACTCTCTACTTTATCCAACTTTTGAGTGATGAGACTTATGTCTAATCTTGGTTCAAAATCACCCCGGGCCTTGATCTCATATAATCCGGCCCGCTTGGAGGGCCCAATGGATCTCTCATAGGATGATAAAGAAGCATGATTGATAGAATTCTCACTAAGCATTTCAATCAAATCATACGCCTCATCCTCACTTTTGCTCATGAATGCCCCTCCGCATGATGCATCTACCATTTGTCTAAATTGATCGGATAGACCCTCATAAAAAGCTTGGACTATTTGCCATTTGGATAACCCATGGTGAGGACACTTCCTAAGCAATTCTTTGAGTCTTTCCCATGACTCATGCATTTGTTCCCCTGGAGTTTGGGTAAAACATGTGATTACCCTTCTCATGGTATTGGTGCGGCCTATAGGGTAGAACTTCTTCAAAAATCCTTGTTGCATCTCAGCCCAAGTTCTCATTGGCTTCCCTATAGTGCCTAACCAATATTTAGCCTTATCCTTAAGAGAGAATGGAAAGAGAGTCAATCTAAGGGCATCATCCGAGAAATTTTGAATTTTTACCGTGGAACAAATTTCTAAAAATTCATCAATGTGCTTGTAGGGGTCCTCATTGGTATTTCCATAAAATGAGGGGAGCATTTGAATTGTGCTTGACTTGATCTCATAATGGATGGCTTGATTTTGAGGAATGTAAATGCAAGATGGTGGTTGATATTGGTTGGGAATGAAATAATCCTTCATTTGCTTTGGAGGATTGGGATTTTTGGCCATGAGATTTTGGCGGTGAGATCCTTGATTTTCGGCCATAAGAACTTCTTGGAGATCGTCTGTTGGATACAAGACTCTCTCTATTTCTTGAATGGGTCCTAGTTGGTTTGGATGTTGTGATCTTCTTCCTTCCATAAACTAGGACGAAGAGAGATGAGAGAGATTTTTTTTTATGATGATTTATATATATATATTTTTGGTTTTGACACAAACTAGGACAAAGAGAGAGAAAATGAGGATATTTTTGTTTTTATTTTTATTTTTATTTTTTTCTATTTTTTATGCAAACACAAACAAGTTGTCACATAAATTACCTAATGACCTAGATGTGACTTAGACCTACAAATTGGGTTTCACAAAATGGCTAAAGTGCAACTTCAATTCACCCTCAATATTTTCACCGGTCAGGTAAGGGGTGGGGTAGTGGGAGGCTCCCCCTACTTTCGTAGGGACCTAATTACAAACCACTAGCCCTTTGCCATCCGGTCGTCTTGCCTTAGGCACCGATTTTCACAAGAGGGCAAACCCAAATAACACAAGAACCACAGTGTGAACCTAGGGCCAATGTCTATTAAATTTTATGTAGGGTCTAGGTGATGCAAAGATGAAGGAAATTGTGGTTTGTGGGTTAAGGAAGGGTGATGAAATCCCCACCTTATCTTGCTTATGGGTGTTGCCCTTAGAATATTTTAGAATGATATGCAACAAACCAAGTTCAAACAAGGGGTTCTATGCAAGTATGCATGATCATGTGATTTAGAAAAGAACTCACCTTGCCCCTCGTAATCTCCAAAATACAATGACCAAAGTTAAATAACAAGGAAAAAAAACTTCTATCCTAAATGATGCATGACTTAGAGCATGAAAGTGTGATTTCTACTCTTGGAATGAAGATTTTTTATTGAGTTCAAGTGAAGAGTTTTTTTTATTTAATGCATCTATCTAGCCACAATATGCAAAAACATTAAGGAAATAACACAAAATGAGAGGAGTTAGGACACTTACTTGAAGCGCAATCCCTCGTTCTTTTTTTTTTAAATGAATGATAAAATCAAAATATGAAAGAAAGAAATGCAAACTTACCTCTGATTATTTTTGATTTTTTTTATCCTGTAAAAAAAAAGAAAAGAGATCTTTATTAGTATACTATATACACAAGGAAAATAAAGTTCGTAAATCAAAAATCATTATTCTTCCCCGGCAACGGCGCCAAAAATTGATAACACGAAAGTTCATCGTTTAAAACACGCGTATCAATCTTAAAAATTCCAACTCGCACTAGATGAAAGAGAGACGTAATATGGTGGCGAGAAGGGTCGAATCCACAAGGAAGAAGAGATTTTTAAAGTTAAAAACCTTATAACCTTTTAGAAAAAACACTTGTGATTTTACTTTGCTTAAAGAAAAGAGTGAAATGAAGAACAAACCAAACACTTAATTAAAAACACCTATGATTATGCGCCTATGCTATAGAAATTAATTACATGAAGTGAAAAGAAGCGATAGAAGAAGGGGGTAAAGATTGAAGAAGATCAAGAACTAGATCAAAAGAACAACTCTCTTCATTAACTTAAAAGAAAGAGTACATGAAGTACAAGACAAGCTTACAACAAAGAGGTGACAATATTACAATGAAGTAACATAACACAAAAGTAATAACAAAAAGAGGGGCCTGAGATGTGAAGATAGTAGTACCAATGGTGATGACGCCGTCGTCTCCTCCTCGCCGAGCCTTGGAGAGGATCTTTCCGCCTTGAAAGAGATCGCCGTGGAAAGAGATGGATGAAAAAGGCGTCGTCGTCCACGTCACGAGCCTTGGAATGTCACCCATCTTGATGTGCACACCGCTATGAAAGGAGAGTTGTGGAGGATAAACTTTGGAGAGAAATATAGAGAGGAATGTGGAAGGGTTTGTGTGGAGATGAAGAAGGAAGAAGATGAGAGAGTGAAACAGTGCAAAAATAAAAATAACTCATAAACTAAGAAGAATTGGAGGAAGTGATAGAATAAGAAAATCTAGATCTATAAGAGAGAAAGAACTTTAATGAAGAACTCAAAGAGAAATAAAGAAGGGAAGGGCTTCAAAACTTAGGAATAACAGAAGCTAGAACCTCGGATGAACAGTGAAATCACATGATAGTAAGTTGAAAAACGGGAGATAACTTTCAAACCAGAAAGACTTAGTAGATGATGTAGAAGAAGAAGTTGTCGAAAACTTAAAACTAAGGAACTTTCATAAAGTTAGTAAGAGACGAAAATGACTAGAAGGGGAAGAAATAAGGGGAAGAACAGAGAGAAACACTGGTTCGTAAACAGGACAGCACAGTGAAAAACATAAAATACCTTGCAAACTAGAAGGAATTAGAAGATGATACAGACGAAGAAGTTGTAGAGAACGTAAAAATAAAGAACTTTTATGAAGACAGTAAGAGGAGAAGAGGGACGGAAAAGGGCAAACTCAGCGAACTAAAAGGTATGAGAGGGAGAGAAAGAGTGAAAAATTGCCAAAAGAAGAACTCCCTTTCTCCACCTTATCATGGGCTATTTATAGGAAAAGTTGGGTAGATGAAGGGTGGAGATTGTATCAAAAGGAGATGGATGGCTGAGATTTAAGTGGAATATGATGCATGGGAAAGAGGAAAAGTAGGTGGGCACCCCCTTTCTTGGACTTTGGGCACCCCCTTCCCAAGGCTCATCATGTCTCTCCTTTATTTCAAACTTTGAATTTAATTTTCCCTCCAACCGAAATATGTGTTTCTTTTCCTCAATTTCAAACTTTTAAAATTTCTTTTCCCTCCAATCAAAATATGTGCTTTTGACTTGGTCAAAGTAGTGGTGATAGTTTTGCCCCCAGCTTCTTTTGTAATTGTCTTCGGTGTCCTACACACACATAATTACACTTTAGTCCATAAAAATTACCACAATGTGTACATAAATCTCAAATGCTCATGATTATGCAATGGAGAATTAATGCTCATGGCCCTCAACTTTAATTTATTATTAAATAAGATAATCGAATTAATCAATTTACGTGAAAGCTTCAATGTAAATGCGGAGTTGAGGTTAACTATGAAATATGCATAATTACCTAATTATATGTACATAAAATGGTGTACATGCAAAGAATTGTCATAAGAAATGGACACTTATCACCCCGCAACTTCGTATCCTCCAAGGGATATCCTCAGACGACAAAGGAAGACCCCCGGGGGCCATCCCTCGGGGTTATGGCTTTGCCCGGGGCCCGTGTGCCCCAGGGCGTGGCCGCGCCCCCGGGGAGGGCGAACTCCTCGGGGGGCCGCGCCCTCTCCTTAGCCCGGAGGCCCGACAGCCTTCCCCAGTCCCAGTTCGTGCAAACTCTCAATCCCGTGGTTCGAGGTTCGTGCGAGATTCGTTCACCATACCCGCACGTGGAAGGAGCTACAACGAACGTCCACGATGAATCACACGCACAAGCATCTCGATCTACGCACACAAGTGTATCCTCCCAGTATCCTTTATCCTCTTTCTTGTTAGCCAATTTAGGAAGAAAATAACACAAAAAATTAGATTTTTATAGAGGTGGGACCACTCCCTCTATCTCTTTCATCCGGTCCGCCCAAACCCCCCTTGGGGAGGGGTTTAGGCGGACTAGCCTGGACCCCCAGCCTGGTCTGCCTAAACCCCTGGGTAATAAAAAAAAAGACAAAAAGAGAGAAGATTTTTAAAATTAAAAAAATGGACCTGTTCGGTCCGCCCAAACCCCCCCTGGGAGGGGTTTAGGTGGACCAGCATGGACCCCCAGGCTGGTTCGCCTAAACGCCCTGGGGAAGGGGGTTTAGGGTGACCAGCCTGGCCCCCCAGGCTGGTCCGCCTAAACCCCTAAAAAAAAAGGAATTTTTCCCTCCGAAGAGGGGTTTAGGCGGGCCAGACCAGCCCTTGGGGCTGGTCCGTCTAAACTGCCCCTGGAGGAGGGGTTTAGGCAGACCAGACTAGCCCCTTAGGCTGGTCCGCCTAAACCCCATCCCCTCCACTCCGATACATACATAAAAGACACATAAAAAATACAAATAAAATAAAAATAAAAATACTATTTGGCGGGTTTACCGGGACCAAGTTGAACCCTCAACTTGGTCCACCTAAACCCCACCCCCCACCCCTTCAACTTCCTATAAATTGCCCCCCTTACCAACAAGCTAAAGGATGAATGCATGAAGCAATACACGGACACACAGACGGATGAGCAATCTCCCCCGGCCTAATTATCGCATCCTCGGACCCCCGAAGCTTTCGGCAAGGGTCGGGAACGTAAGAAGACAAGTGCGTGCGCGATTGGCTTGCTAGTCGGCTCACACACGCCGACGGTATGTCTGACGTACTCCCCTCACGTGGTGTTTAGCCATCTCACACCAAGTCCATCCTTGCCGCATGTAAGATGACACCAAGTCCATCCTCGCCGCATGTAAGATGACTACGCCAACGGCAACTACGCCCGCATCTCGGGTCCGCGCGTGTACGTCAACTTACGACACTTATGACGGTGACGAAGGGCACTTCATAATACCGCGTTGGGCCCTGACATAGAACCGCGTGCCCACCGTTCACCTCCCAGTCGGTCGTCGGCCCCTCAGATTGACAAATCAAGTCTAGTCGGACCTCTGGCTCGGGAATCATGGTCCCGGGGCAGACATCGACTCTCCATCATGACTACACTCGCCGCCCAAGACCCAGACTCGACCGCTCACCTCGAGCCGCGTCTGACCTCCACCAGGCGCCAGCCCACGCCGGCTCTGGCCACCGAGGCAGTCGGACTCACACCCACTCCTCTGTAAAGCACGCGGATATCCGCGTTGTCACGCATTGACCCGGGGACCGACCCAAGTGTCAGACGTATCCCGCGGCTTGCACCAGTTGTACTTTGGCCACTTAGGCCCGGTTGTAAAGCCCATGCGGCTCGTCATAAAACCAATAAAATACATGTGCCCGCATTCGGGCCCCCAGCTTCCTATCCACACCACTTGGCATCCGTGCCCGACACCCTAACCCCAGTAAACACCCCTCGGTCTAACGTGCACCCATAGCTGCTGGATGTCCCCAGCCCTCTACCTACGGCTTCAGACATATATACAGACTTTTCTTCAGCTTAGAACGAAGGTATTCAGATTCTATCCGATGTAAATAAACACCGGTTGCTTGCGGCCGGTGGAGAAAGACGTCCAGTACATGATTCCCGGAATCACCGACGCACTCGCACCCATGGAACCCCCTTTCCCCACATGTCGCCCGATCACCCGAGCCCACGTGCCGCACCCTGGTGGCGCTTCCCCGGTCAACCCTTGGTTTATTGAGTGATTGTCGAGAAATAGACTGGCACGCCCATACCCTGTCCGATTAACCCTTATCTCGACATTTCTGTGCCATTCGACCCTTTTTGACTTTCTGTAAAAAGGAGAGTGCCCGATACCACCGTGAAAGGCATGCAACCGTAAGGAGGATACCCGAGATATATCAAACTCCCGTATTTTCCTTTCCCGCTGTATCCCTTCCTTCACCCTGGTAATCGGCATAAAAACCCGCGCAATAGAGAGGATGGCACGCCTGGTGGGACGTCTCCCGCCTTCCTTTTTTTTGCTGAAGAAAAGTCTGTGCCAGCCCTGAAGCCTGGTGCCCTTTCCCTGTCCTTGTAGGAGAGGCAGAGGAGGGTATTCGTGTGCGCTTTCTCTAGCAGCTTCCGATTCACGTTCTGATCGTCGGGCCGCTCTCGGCGACTGTCAGCAACCGACACCTCCGCCGCACTCAGATCTCCAGCAACCATGGCGGCCGTCACCTACGGCCCCAATGTCATTTCCACCCACGCCTTGGTGGGCTACTTGGCGACGCCGCTCGCTTGCGGCAGCTTCGCCCTGGTAGTCGGATCGCCCTACTTCTTGGGTGTGATCCCTGTGGCTGCTTCTCAGCCAACGCCAGTTTCTCCATTGGCCCTTGCGGCCAACGCGCCATGCGCACCTCCAGCACCAGTGTCCCGCCTGAGTGTCGGGCACCTGACTGCCGCAACGGGCCCCTGCACGGTCCCCAGATCAACGTCGGCCATGGTGAGTGTTAACTTTCGAGGCCAACCTCGTCCGATCTCCAACACGGGCCCCACACTCTAGACTTCGGTCATCTTCTCAGCATCCTCCTCGGTTTCTCAACCCCGAGCCGCAGCCAAGCCAGCACCTAACACGGGCTCCCTACCCCGGGTCCACGGCTTCCCAGCATCTTCCTCGGGTTCTCAACCCTGAGCCGCAGCCAAGCCAGCACCCAACACGGGCTCCTTGCCCCGGGTCCATGGCTTCCCAGCATCCTCCTCGGGTTCCCAACCCCGAGCCCCGTTTAGGCCGGCACCTAACACGGGCTCCCTGCCCCTGGTCCATGGCTTCTCAGCATCTTCCTCGGGTCCCCAACCCCGAGACGCAGCCAAGCTGTCACCCAACACGGGCCCCCAGCCCCGTGTCCACGGCGTCCCGGCATCTACCTCGGGTCCTCAACCCTGAGCTCCAACCAAGTCGATACCCAATACGGGCTTTCAGCCCCGGGCCTATGGCTTCCTCAGCATTCGCATCAGGTTTCCAACCCCGAATCTTGACAAAGCCGGCTCTCGACGCGGGCTCCCAGCCGCGAGTTCGCGGCTCCCCGGCATTGCACTCGGGACCCCGGTCCCGAGCTCCAGTTGAGTCAGCTCTCCCCGTGCGTCTCGTACCCATGGGGCGACGTTCCTCAGCACCTTCCTCGGGTCCTCCGACCCGAGCCCAGAGGACCCCGGCACCTACCATGGGTCTTCGACCCAGGGGAGTCGGCACCCCAGCACTTCCAACGGCGTCGGCTTCCGGTGCAAGAGTGCCATCTCGAGCATCGGTGACACTCCTATCGGCACAGGCAAACGCTTACACCCGAGTCACCCAGTCATCGACTCCCGACGTGGGTTACTTACCCCGGGGCCGATCCCAGCACTTCAGACTGACGGCTTCATGCTGTCGGTCGTTCCAAGCCAGGTCTTCTCGGTCTACCATCTTGGGGCGAAGTCTTCCTTAGCTCCTCGGAAGAAGCGTCGCCATGGCCATGGCGGCAGGCGACTCGCTGCTGCAACCAGCAACTCCTGCAAGATGGTTCTTGTCGGTGACTTGCGAATCCGTCTCGACGGCGGTGAACCAATCATACCCCAGGAACAGACCGTTCCCACCATCCCCACCTCCAATCGTTTTAACCTCTTGCATAAAACACGAGAGCACGGGGTAAAACTAAAAGGAGAAGGTTCCTCGGTGGCAGCCCGGGGGCACCCACCGCAGCTAGACACACGGCCTCCCAAGATAACTCGTCAGAAAAATGGCGACAAGGGAGACCAGCAACCTGACCTAAGAAGAATCTGGGTCACCCCAGAAGAAGCTCAAGCTATTCAAAGGGCGCGTATCACCAACCCCCTGCGAGCACTCAGACGCGGCATCAGACGGGATGCGGCTGGCCTTACAGTTGCATCGTCTGATGATGCCCAATCATCCAATGTCCCCCGCGCAAGCAAGCGGAGGCAAAGGCGAGCCCGTCCTCGGGCCCTCCAGCAACCTGTCCAGGACTCTCCTCCGACTGATGTCAGGAGTGAGCCCCCTCTGCAACGCATCTCGGTCTTTGACAGACTACGGACTCTTGTTCGCCCCTAGCAACGCCTGCGGGGGAAGCAGACGGCCCGGTTCATCAATGATGCAGTTCAAGTGTTCGCGTGCTACACCACCAGACACCAGCCAGACACCCAGTCTGACGACTTGAACCAGCCTCTATCCCACTTCAGGAGGCCATACCACCAGGCTCCGCCACCTCCTCCAACAGGTCACATCGGCACTTCTGTTGGACCGCAGGCGTCAGAATGGGCGGAAGAGGTCCTGGTGGAAGACCATGACCCTCCTATCAACGCAGAGCTGGTCAACAACGACCCTCCTGCGAATGAGGCTCAAGAAGCGACCCTCGACACTCTCATGAAGGAGAACCAGCATCTGAAGGCCCTCCTACAGGATCTCCTCCAGGAACGGGGCCTTCATCCTTAGCAACCTGTCAGGCCCCAGGCCGAGGCGCAGGTACCCCCGGCGGCCCGCGATGCTGCCAACAACTCAGTGGAGATTGCCCGAACCACATTGGCAACTGGGTTTGGCACGCCCCCGGTTGAGACTCAACCACGAGCCTCCAACACGCCAGCGCTAGAGAATCTCTTGGCGCAACGCCATATGATCGAGCGCATTATTGAGACGAAGCTCGCCCAGTGTGGTGAAGGGGCTATCACGGTAGATCTCTACAGTGTGCCCTACCCGCTTCATCACCAGCTGAAAAAGCTTCCCCCATAGTACTCCAAGTCCCCGAAGCTGCAAAAGTTCGATGGGTAGGGGTTGCCACAAGAACACTTGGCCTACTATGTTACGGCCATGGGCGAGTTAGAATTGGATGAATCATATCTTCTCCGCTACTTCGCCACGTCACTCACGGGAACAGCCT
Organism: Amorphophallus konjac; assembly: GCA_022559845.1. NCBI lineage: Eukaryota > Viridiplantae > Streptophyta > Magnoliopsida > Alismatales > Araceae > Amorphophallus > Amorphophallus konjac. The sequence goes on along the minus strand of CM040126.1, from coordinate 252,746,461 downwards.
TTCAATGGTATTTCCATCTAAAGCCCAACTCAGTAATCGACTGGGCCTGTCTCCAAAAAAAATTCCTTGACCACTTTCGAACGATCGAGCGAAAAGTGTCCCTAGCCGAACTCTGTTCTCTTCGACAGAAAAAGGGTGAGGGTGCCCTCGACTTCATTAAAAAATGGCGAGACCTCAGCATGAGATGTATGAATCCGCCCATTCAAGAGGACGCCATCACCATATGTCATCGAGGTCTGGCGGCCGAGGTCAGCGAAAAGCTTCTCAGCACCAATATCAAAGGCTTCGACCAACTCAATTCGATGGTCGTCGAAATAGAGATGTTCTTCGCTGATAACCCGGGCTATACTGTAGCCAAGGGTAAGCATGCGCGAGAACGCCAATCCATTAAGGAGGTGAATATCATAGAGTTCACCCCTGCCGCCAAGGCCAGTATGGGGGCCGAATCCAGTGGCTCTGACAAAAAGCCAGCGGATAAACCGGTCGCTGCTTCCTTCTTGGAGCGTATGAAGACACCCTTCTCCTTCAAGAAGGAACATACGAAGATGCCTTTGACCTCTGCATGGCTCAGAAGATCATCGAGCTACTAGAAATCTGCAAGCCGGATGAGGCCCTGAAGACCGACGATCCCAGTTATCGCCTATATCATCGCATGCTCGGCCACTCAATTGAAGATTGTTACATCTTCAAGACCCAGGCACAGAAGCTGATCCGAGATGATCTTGTCAAAATGAAGAGCGGCCTCGTCTATCCCCCGCAACCACACACGTGGGCCAGGCCAGCTAAGGCAGCCCGCGTGGCTCACCCCTCAGCCAATGTCATCTACATGATGGCCGCATTCTCTCTTTCTGATGATGAGTCAGAGGAGCCCAGTGCCAATCGAAGGGGACGTTCCATCTGGTATCCAAGGTGGAGGCCTTGGCATGATCAGAGACCACTCTCCTTCCCCAGGGAGAGAACTCTGCGACTCTTCGATATCCTCGTCGAGACTGGGCAAATCATGCCCCGCGACTCGCCTGCTGACTACACCCATTGGGATCGTAGTCACCCCTAGTACTGCCCCTTCCACGCCAGAATTTTCCACCCATATCGAGTCCTGTGAAGAAGTTCAACACCTCATCCAGGAACTAATCCAATGGGAGCAGATCGACGCGGAAGGAAACTCAATGTCACTTGTCAGGCCTCGGCAAGCTATCTAAGAGACACTGAGCACCTCTAGGAGTGCGCCAGAGCGGCCAGACTCTTCTCAAGAAAATGGGTAGGGGCTGCCTTACCAGCATCTTCCAGAATGGCTCGAGTTTCGGACTGACAACCGAGAGGCGCTCGAGCGATTATTGAGGCGTAGGGTGTAGGATGCCAGTCAAGAGACGGAGCCAACCAACTTCTCGGTCAACGTCATCCATCCTCCTACTACTCCGGCCCCCTCAGGCTCACAAACATCAGCAACTAGCCAGCCAACCCCAGTCACTTTGGCCACGCGGTGGCTGTCCTGACGGGAGCTGAAGTCTCTTCCTTTCCCTGAAGAAGACACTGCCAGGCTCCTCCGGGTCCTTCTCGGCAGAGAGGATATTCTGGTGGGTGAGATGACGACGAGCTCTTCAGCTCTCTCTCGTCATCCTCCCGTCCTATCTCCACCTCTGGTAGCCGTGGATAGGAAGGGAAAGTAAAAGCAAGGTGAGGCCCCGCCTCAACCTCGTCATACCTCCTCAGTGGATGGGCCTTCGGGCCCTCTCCACCTACCTTGATGGGTCCAGTGCGATGGATTCAGAGGGGGGTGAATGAATCCCTCTTTAAAACTTCCATCAATTGACACTTAAAACAATCAGAGTTGACGAATAGAAGTCAATTGAGATCTTCCAACTAAGAGATTCGAAGAAGCACTTGATCAATCAGTTGGGCTACTAAACTGTTGACACCTAGTCAAGCCTGATCCGTATACGAAGTCAACTAAGAACAGCGTGTGCCTAAAAGTATCCTGATAGAATACTCAATTGAAACGCTCCTAGCCATTCTTCTATCGACAATCGGATAAGAAATCAAACCACGGAGACAATAGATTTTTTGGTGGTTCGGTCCACAGACCTACGTCCACCCCACACTCCAACTAGAGTGTGGATTCTACTGATACACAGCTTAACAGCTGGGCCTCACAGCTTGCCAACATCAGCTGAGCATCACTGCTTACTTCCGCTGGACAATACAACTTAGCCATCCGCTGACTCACAGCTTGACTGCTAGGCGTTACAGCTTAGCCGACTAGAGGAATCCTCGTCTGTAACCGCTGGGGCTTACAGCTTAACCCGTCCATAGGAGTCCACCTCTGCTACTGCTGGCAAACAGCTTGAAACAAAGATAAGAGAAAACAAAGACAAAAGTAACAGCGCCAGAAAGTTGCAAAACTCTACAAACCAAAGTTGCTCTCGCAGGAGCTAATTGGCCTTGATTTGATCCACGGTCCAGTAGAACCAGATATTCAGTGAAGTCTTCTGTCTTCTTCTCCACGAACTCTCTCTCTCTCTTCTTCTTCTTTTACTATTGATCTCTCTCTTTCTCTTTTTCTTCTTCTGCTCTCGATCTCTCTCTTTCTCTTTTTCTTTTTCTTCTGTTCTCTGGAGTGGGCTCGCTGCTAATCTTTTTACCTTCTCTCTGCAACCTCGTATTCTCTCAGTTCTCTCTCAATTGTTCATTCACACCCCTACTGCTTCTCTGAGGCTCTCTTCTTCTGCTGCTCTCCCTCTCTTTTTTTCTCTACTTCTTTCTTCGCATCAGATATATATATATATATATCTTCTATCTCTGAATCCCGTGCTCACGCCCTGGGCGTTTGGAGGGTGAACTCCCGCCCAAACGGCTTCCAGAAGGCTCTCAGCCACGTGTCACCATCTAAGCATTGTAGCCTTCTTCGTGGCACTCTTTCGGAGGTCGATCTGCTTTGGATCACGTGCCCCTCCTCGGAGAGAAACTCTGTCAGAAAACGTAAGGCACCTAGTCAAGCACTTAGCATAGTTTGCACTAAGGTAATGAGAGAGTAAACATAGCATGCACTGAGTTGATAAAACCAGACGTGGGAAATGTATTGACTTACAAATATGCATGACACCATATGCACAAATCTTAGTGACCACCCATGCACCTGATGTGCACGGACATGAATCCAAGAGGCACAAGAACAAGACTATGCACCGAGTCAAAGACAAAAGAAAACGACCAAAGATATGCAATGACTCCAGAGATGTCTAGGGCGAATAGTGCACTGACTCTCTTAAAAAAATGCGTAACACAGTAGATGCACCGAGTTGGATTTGCGGTCCAGACACGAGTTGCACCGAGATGATGGAGAAGAAAGCACTGACACTAAATGATAAGACTAAACAGTGCGTGCTGTGCAAGTATTGCACGGACCTAAAGACTTGCACCGACCTTGAAAGATGAGATGCAAAGACAAGGAATGCATGAGCCTAAACGTGCATGCTGCATTGAAATACACTGACCCCTTATGTGTATGAGACAGCCAAGGGAATGCACCGACTTGGGTGCGTGCAAAGGATGCTTTGCACCGACCTATCCAGCGTGCACCAACAAAGGTTGCACCGACCTAAGTATGCTGTGTTCATGACCAACATTGCACCGAGTGCACATATCCATCGAAGTAAAACATGCACTGACTATGCTATATAAGTATGCAAAGTTTGCACCGAGATAGAAAATGCACTGACCTTCTTCAGTGTGATGCATGCACAAGCATACCCATGAAATGCTCATCAAACTCGTGATGCATACAGCAATTATACTCGTGATGCATACAACAATTATTCACCAGCACTGACTTAAAAATGCATAGCAAGCAAGAGCTGATGCATAAACATTCAATCTTTCATTCAATCTTTCATGCAAACACATGGCGACTTATAGTGTTTGCTATCATCAAAATCACAGAGGCACAACTATCTCCCCCTTTTTAATGATGGCAACACTATGAGTCAACATTGACTCTCATGACAAATTATTCTCCCCCTTTGACGTCAGCAAAAAGAAAATAGTTTGAGAGAGAAATACAAGCATGCAGGAAATGATTGAAGTAAAAACTCCCCCTTTGACTAAGTCATGAAGGCATGGAAAAGCTATTCTGCCCCTTAATGACACAACTTGATTTGTGGACTGTAAAAGAGTGTAGAAGATAAGCACAATGAGTTTCAAGTGAGCAGAATCTGAGCAAGAGTGATCTCCAAGCCAAAGTACATGAGAAGAAAAGATTTTCAGTGGGGTACCCAATTCATATATCCATGTTTATTGTTTCAAAATCTTCTATTATAAAAGCTTATGAAATGGCTTTGATTGACAAGCATGGTTTAAGAATGATGTACACAAGGTTTGTCAATAAAATATAATACTCATATCTGAAGCAACTTTTTAATAAAGATGAACCAATTTCTCATATAACATTCTAGTTCAAACTCCTTTCATCTTACACAATTAATTCCATTGACTTCTTTAGGAAAAATAGTCAAGAGTATTGAGGTTAAACAAAGTAACACTCAGTGAATTTTGAATAGCAAGGGTTACAACAAGTCTTTTTCACTTTTGCTTTTAACATTGAGCTTAGTGACCAGATAGGTGTCATTTATACCTTTGACATTAAGGGTACAGGTGGGTTAGATGCCAGTACCCCCAGTTACTAAGCATAAACTACCATATCTGTCTCGGATCAAAAACTACACAGATGATTTACACCTTTGACATTAAGGATACACATTTTTCAGACGCCAGTACCCCTAGTTACTAAGTGAAACCAGCCCTATAGATTTGACCATATGAACAGAGGTAACATGAAGCACTTCATGACATAAATTCCTCTTCATTTCTTTGATTGAGGGTTCAGTTTCTCAGTGTAATTCAGTCATTCCTGTTGTGCATCCCTTGTTTTGATGATGACAAGTTGTATCTCATTGTCTTTACCATAAGCATATGCCAAATGTTTAATATCTAAATGATCAATGCAAGTATATTGATGATTAAAATAGGCCAGCCAAAGGTCAAGGATGAACCAAACTCAATTCAGAAGCTCAGCCCTTCAAGATCTCCAAAACAGGTTCTGGACTGGTTCAGAAGTCGACACCTGAGGGCTCCGAAGCCGACACTTGAAGGCAGATAGAAACCAGGGAATTCTAGTTCTGTTCAGAAGTCGACACCTGAGGGCTCCGAAGCCGACACTTGAAGGCAGACAGAAACCAGGGAATTCTGGTTCTGTTCAGAAGCCGACCACGGAGGTTTGGAAGCCGAGCACGGGCGGAGATGCGAATTGTAAGCCCTAAAATGGACCCGTTTCATGTGAGATCCGATACCCAAGGCTTGGATCCATTATGGCACGCACCTAGAGGGTCCAGATAAGCCAGGAAACATGGGTCTTTGCCAGATTGTGGTTCTTTTCATGGATTTGACTTGGTCTTCAACTTCCTCGCTGAAAAATAGGAGCTTTTCCCACCGATTCTCCAACTGAACCAGCAGATATCGTGGAGTTATTCAAAAACAAGAAAAGCGATGGCGGGAAGGCAAAGAAAGGAGAGGAGCCACGAACTAAAAAGAGGAGGCTGCTGGAAAAAGAGCTGCTCTGCACTTCGAGAGAAAAAGTCTGCATCTTCTGGGCAGAAAGAAAAAAAAAGGGGGCTACATCTGGAGAGGCTGCTGAAAGAAGAGAAGCACTGCATCTAGAGAGAAGGGGGCTGCAACTCCTGGAAAGAAGAGAGAAAAAGGGGCTGTGTGACCTAGATCAAGAAGTAGAAAAAAAAAGAAAACTAGAAAAAGCCCCAGGAGATCAGAGTGCAGCACAACCTCTGCAAGCAGAAGAGCAACATCAAAAGGGCAGCAGGAGAAGAACAGTAGCAGGAGAAGCACCGGTAGTGACACAAGATCAGCCGAGATTTGAAATCAGAGAAGAAGCACGGTGAACTCCATCTGCAGATCGAGATACCCAATCATCAGGAGCATTCTACACTCGATCTTTATTTATGTTGTCTATTCAATATTTCATTTTCTCTTTTGTTCTGTTAACCAAGCTGTGAGTCAGCGGAAGGAAGCCTCTCCGGGTTTGGTGAGGGGTGGATGTAAGCAGACTGGATGTCTGGCCGAACCACCTAAAAATCTCTATCTCCTTTGTGTGATTGTTTGTGATCTCCACTAGATGCATGCCTAGGTTCGTCTTTGTTATGCATAGAGCATACGCTTTAATTTCCGCTTAAGCCGCATAGTTTAAATTTTTTACATAAGTCTGCAATAGTTTTTGAATTTGGGGGCGGATCTATTCACCCCCCCCCCTCTAGACCGCCATTCCACCTGCACAACACGTGGTATCAGAGCGGGTTATCCATTCAAGAGGTCCAACGACCCAGATAGATTAGTGGAATGGACGCCAAAGGATTATTGGCAGAGGGTCATTCGGTGACTAGGCCACCATATTTTGATGGTACTAACTACCCGTATTGGAAAAACCGAATGCAGGTCTTTCTCAGAGCGCAGGACCATGAAACATGGAGAGTTGTAAGCCGAGGGCCACATCAACTTCCTGAAGATGAAGACACCTGGACACAAGAGCAGATAAAGAAGTCAAATCAGAACTGGGGAGCAATGAATATTATGCAATGCTCGCTTCACCTAACATAATTTTCAAGGGTTTCCTCATGTGCCACTGCCAAGGAAATGTGGGACCGGTTAGAGGCAATATATGAAGGCACTTCTGAGGTAAGAGAAATTAAAGCCAATATGCTTATCTCCGATTATGAAATGTTTAAAATGGAACCACATGAATCCATTTCTGAAATGTATGCTAGACTAACTCAGTTAACTAATAGCTTAAAAGGTCTAGGGAAAAACTACACTAATAATGAACTTGTGAGGAAAGTCCTTAGATCTTTAACTTCTACTTGGCATACCAAAGCAACAGTGATTGAGGATTCTAAAAACTTATGTACTATGACTGTTGATGAGTTGATAGGCTCATTGATGACTTATGAGCTTAACCTGAAGAGAAATGAGGAAGAAACATCAAAGAAGAAGCCGTTAGCACTAAAGGCTAAAGAGCTTAGCGAGGCGTCCTCAGATGATAGTGAGTCATCCAGCACCAAGGAGGATTTGGGTGAGTTTGCCAAGTTAACCAAAAAATTCAAAAAGTTCTTGAAGATGGAAGGTAAGAACTTCAAGAATCCAAAGGGTAAGGTAAGAATGCCATCCAAGTTCAAATCTGAATCACTTGAGAAAAAATCTAACAATCTTATTTGTTACAATTGCAGCAAGCCCGGACACATCGAGATTGAATGTCTACACAATGAGAAGTAAACACACTCCAAGAGGAAAGACAAGAAGAAAGCCATGATAGGCACATGGAGTGATGAAGGGGAAAGTGAAGGGAAGAGTTCATCTAATGAAACCAATGAAGACTTAGGTCTTATGGCAATAGGTCAGTATGAGGTAAATGAAAACTCTTCGTCATTTGAGCATTTCACTATAGATGATTGGCAAGAAGCATATGGCGAATTGGTTGATACATGTGATATTTTTAGAAAGGAAAACAAAGCCTTGAAAAAGAAAATGAATGCCATGATTCATGATACAACTTCAAGTGATAAAAATGCATGCTTGCAAATTGAAGTTTCAAATCCGAAGAGACAAGTTAATGACTTAGAGATCTACAAATCTGAATTAAGACAATTGGAAGATGAGAATGAAAATCTGAGAGATGAAATTGATGATCTGAAAATGAAGATGCAAGAAGGTGAATCAAAGGGACTAAAAGAAGAGAATGATGGCTTAATAAAGTTGATTGATGAACTAAAATTAAAAGTGCAAAGCTGTGAACAAGAGACAAAATTGACTCATGAAAAGGCTAACACGATTAAGCAAGAAAATAACAAGCTTTTGGAAGAAATCAAAAGAATTCAAAAAGCATTGGAAGATAAACAAGAGAGTCTAGAGAAAATGGTAAGAGGAGAAGAAAATTTGAATGCCATGCTCGGAACAAAAGTCAATTATCAAAAGGAAGGTTTGGGATATAATCCTAATGCCAAAAAGGAATTCCAAATGAAAACCATTACCTTTGTGGCCGGTACAGATCCAAAAGGAAAGAAACCTCTCATAAATATGTATGAAATTGAAGAGTCAAGTGACACAAATGCAAGAGAAAAAGGCTCTAACAAAAATGAGTTGGAAAACTCAAGAATAAAAGACCAAAACTTTCAAAAGTTCTTCTTGAAACAAGGCCAATCATCTAATAAGGAAACAAACTCAATCAAGTCGTTCAAAGCAAGAAATAAAAAATTCTGGAATCAGGAAAGTCGGCTCAGAAACCCCCCAGAGTCGACCACATGCACTGCTAGATAAAATGCAGGATTCTGGCAGAATCGAAGTCGACCACGACCCCCTCAAGTGTCGACCACAGCCAGAAACAGAAACTGGTTGAATTTCTGGGAAGTTAGAAGTCGACTTAGACTCCCTCCAAAGTCGACTTTTGGCTACAGCAGAACATATAAAGCCCCTCAAAGTCGATGCTTGCCCTTCCATGGGTCAACACATGGGCATCATGGATCATACTATCATCATAAATGTCAATGGGCAGGTAAATCCATAGTTAATGGTAAGTCTCAATCACCCTCTACTTATTGGAAGGATGGAAATATGAATCTTGTAAGGAAGCAAAAAATTGCGAACCTCTCTAATGTCTTTACTGATGTGGTGAAAAATTCTTCATGCAGACCAAATGGACATCCAAAGCAAGTAAGGCAACTATGGATACCAAAAGACATACCGTCATGTCTTAAAAAGTCAAATACTCAAAAGGGAACCAAAGCTACTTGGGTTCCCACATTGGCAGTTTAACTTGCTTGCATCTAAGCCTTGCAGCCATACATATCAAATGGCATCATGATAATGGCTGTCCAAGGCATGTCAAAGGAGGAACAAATGCAAATTGTTGTTTGATTGAAAAGTAAGTTTTTGTTTACCTTCTTAACTGGCCTGGCCTGCACGGAATCAGGTAATCCTTCAAATTGAAACTTATACTCTGCTATGTTTGATTGATTGGAAACTTGTAATGCTGCTGCCAAACACTGCATGGTTGGATGAAATACTGAAATCTACTGCATTGGTCCATTGATAAATATTATGGTGGTGCTGCAATAGTTTTTGAACTCAATCACTAATTGCATATCATAGTGAGGGGGAGTTGCACATGTGGTATAGGTCCTTTGCATGACTCAAACATCCATTTTCATATCTAAGTCTGATTGTGTAGTAGTCATGCATTCACACCATGGACACTTGTGGTATATCAAATGGTGATTGGTGGAAGGGCAGGTTAAGCTTGTCTAAAATCCACACTATGCGTAGAGGACTTACCTTCGCCAAGTACCAAAGGTCCAAAATTCATGTAAGCAAGAGCTTTGGAAAGGTCAATAAGTGCATTACATGTCATGCATGCATATTGAGCCACCCGATTTGACTGAGGGGGAGCTCAATACATTTATGTCTTTCTGTCCCCACTACTCTAAACGTTGTTCATCCATTTGCCCCCATCTTATCAAGAACCCTTGCAAAATTCCTCAATTCACTGTCGTCAATTTATATCATCATTCTTACATCCTTATTGCAATAATTCCAACCCATTTGAATTCAACACAGGTTCATGATTTCAGGGGGAGTAATGGGCAAATACTCTTCTAATTTCTTAGAGAGCTATTGAAATTGACCCATGGAAATAAGTCAATGGTTTGGGGTCTATAAACCTCTGAAATTTGAAATTAAATGCCTATGAAAATTTCAGCCTGTGTTCATATAATTGTTTTGAATCAGCCTAAGGGAACTATGTCCTCACCTTCTCTTAAGATTGAATTTTTGATAGTAGTGAGGCAACTCTAGTTGAATGGTTTTAACTTAGTATTGTTTTTAAACGTGTATCTTGAAAAAGCCAAATGGGAATACGCCATTAAATTTCTACAAGATATTCTGAATGAAAAAAAAGGGAAATGCAGAGCAATGGCATATTTCATTGAGAAACTAAGTCCCTACACCAATGAAGTGCTGAGGATAGCGTCATGATATGAAATGCTAACTCTGTCCAAAAGGAAGCAAAATGGTCAGTTGTGCGAAGTAATCAGGGACTCTGGTGTCTGATAAACATGTTTCCTCGCACTGAAAAGCCATGCTGAACTTGATTGCTCATTACAAAAAAAGGAGAGGAGCAAATTGTAAAAATGGTTGACCCAAGCAAATATCAAAACTTATACAAGTTTAACCATAATACTAGTGAAAACCCTTCCGAGAGGTCACTAATGAAATCATCTTGACGATCAAAAGAGCTTGGACGGGAACTGGTTTGAAGAGGTTGCTTTAACACTGTTATATGTGCTAGAATGAAATTGCTCTTGGTTTTTTAACTTCAGATTTGAGGCTTATATGTCTTGAACCATTGGCAACAATAAGGCCAGTTACCTTAGCCTTTAAGAAAATTCACGAGTGTTTCTCAATTTTAACCCTCAGGTGAAATCTCTCATGTGAACCACGTTGAACAGCTTTGCTCATGCCATTACTTCCTCTCATCCCTAACAACTTAGTCCACATCTTTCCTTAATCTCTGATACTAGTTTTATCTCTCATCCTCTAAACTCCCAAATCTTGTTTTGATGATGTCAAAGGGGGAGAGAGTGTCATTGTGAGAATGTCAATGTATTGCATATAGGGGGAGAGATTGTTGTAAGAGGGAGATGTAGAGAGAGATATGAAGAGGGAGAGAGTGTCAAGTCTGTCTTGTCTGTCCATTCATCATATTGACTCATTCATAATAATGACTTATCTATCATGAATACTTTTCATGCATAGTTCACAATGATCTACAGTTGCCATCATCAAAAAGGGGGAGAATGTTGTGCATCCCTTGTTTTGATGATGACAAGTTGTATCTCATTGTCTTTACCATAAGCATATGCCAAATGTTTAATATCTAAATGATCAATGCAGGTATATTGATGATTAAAATAGGCCAGCCAAAGGTCAAGGATGAACCAAACTCAATTCAGAAGCTCAACCCTTCAAGATCTCCAAAACAGGTTCTGGACTGGTTCAGAAGTCGACACCTGAGGGCTCCGAAGTCGACACTTGAAGGCAGACAGAAACCAGGGAATTTTGGTTCTGTTCAGAAGTCGACACCTGAGGGCTCCGAAGCCGACACTTGAAGGCAGACAGAAACCAGGGAATTCTGGTTCTGTTCAGAAGCCGACCACGGAGGCCCTGGAAGCCGACCACGGGCGGAGATGCGAATTGTAAGCCCTAAAATGGACCCGTTTCATGTGAGATCCGATACCCAAGGCTTGGATCCATTACGGCACTCACCTAGAGGGTCCAGATAAGCCAGGAAACATGGGTCTTTGCCAGATTGTGGTTCTTTTCATGGATTTGACTTGGTCTTCAACTTCCTCGCTGAAAAATAGGAGCTTTTCCCACCGATTCTCCAACTGAACCAGCAGATATCGTGGAGTTATTCAAAAATAAGAAAAGCGATGGCGGGAAGGCAAAGAAAGGAGAGGAGCCACGAACTAAAAAGAGGAGGCTGCTGGAAAAAGAGCTGCTCTGCACTTCGAGAGAAAAAGTCTGCATCTTCTGGGCAAAAAGAAAAAAAAAGGGGGCTACATCTAGAGAGGCTGCTGAAAGAAGAGAAGCACTGCATCTAGAGAGAAGGGGGCTGCAACTCCTGGAAAGAAGAGAGAAAAAGGGGCTGTGTGACCTAGATCAAGAAGTAGAAAGAAAAGAAGAAAACTAGAAAAAGCCCCAGGAGATCAGAGTGCAGCACAACCACTGCAAGCAGAAGAGCAACATCAAAAGGGCAGCAGGAGAAGAACAGAGCAGGAGAAGCACCGGTAGTGACACAAGATCAACCGAGATTTGAAATCAGAGAAGAAGCACGGTGAACTCCATCTGCAGATCGAGATACCCAATCATCAGGAGCATTCTACACTCGATCTGTATTTATGTTGTCTATTCAATATTTCATTTTCTCTTTTGTTCTGTTAACCAAGCTGTGAGTCAGCGTGTCAAGCTGTGAGTCAGCGGAGTCTTCAAGCTGTGAGTCAGCGGAAGGAAGCCTCACCGGGTTTAGTGAGGGGTGGATGTAAGCAGACTGGATGTCTGGCCGAACCACCTAAAAATCCCTATCTCCTTTGTGTGATTGTTTGTGATCTCCGCTAGATGCATGCCTAGGTTCATCTTTGTTATGCATAGAGCATACGCTTTAATTTCTGCTTAAGCCGCATAGTTTAAATTGTTTACATAAGTCTGCAATAGTTTTTGAATTTGGGGGCGGATCTATTCACCCCCCCCTCTAGACCGCCATTCCACCTGCACAACAATTCCTCTGCCACAATATTCATTTCTTTTACAATGATTTTGTTGTTGCTGCCCTTTTAATTTTCAAAGTGACTTGTTTGAAAATAATACAGGTTACATGCATTTTAACCAAAGTGAATCAAGGTTTCAATTTTTAGATGTCGGAAGATCTTACATGAACTTACATGAGACAATCAGTTAAGGTTTATTAAAAAAAAACTGATTCAGAAATTTTCAGGTCCTTCATATTCAAACTTAGGAATACATAAGACTTAAACGAATTCAAATCAACAAACACTCTTAAACCTGTATAATAGAAGATTCTTTATTAAGGATGATTTCAGATTTGTGAAAGGGTACACAAACTGATATTACTTCACTTCTCTGTACGTTTAACATGGACAAAGCATTCAGCAGCAAGAGACATTTGACAAACATGCATAGAGAGTAAGACAAACGGAACTCATGCTTGCAATAGGTATGATCAATATGCATCAGATAGATTTACAAGAAACCAATATCTGAGTCTGGAGTACAGACACATCAACTTGACAACAATAAAGTCTAGTTCAACTCGAGAAAGATTTGAGTGACTAGATATGGAAGGGTTTAGATCATGAAAGACTAATGAGTCTCAAATACTCCCCCTGTCTAGATACAATGAGTCATTTCTTTTTAGATTTTTCAAATTTGATGATATGCAATACACTGCTCTACATGCATGCATATGCAATGACACTCCTAGAGATATTTCATGCACATGAATGTTATGAACATTATGCAGAGATAACCAAACTCCCCCTGACTATATGCAATGTATGAAGATTTTAAATGCAACAAGTGCAGTGATAGAATGCAGGGAGTTTTGACAAAATATGCATCATGAATGTGCAGACTATGCTCATGAGTTTCTAACCTTCTCTATGTGCACAAACAGATGTCAAAACATTAATGCATGCAGATGAGAAATGAATTTAACATATCTTCAATGAACATGTATGCATGAAACCTTTGACTAATCAGATTTAACATGATATGCAGTTTCAACTGCACAGCATGAAAGATGCAAATGTTACCTGAACACTACAAGAATGGGGTTTTACCATTTTAGGTGCCTTGGTTTATTTACCCCTCTTTATTTTTCAGCTCCAAGGCACTCCTGCAAACACAGATCCTCAATTTGCAAATTGAGGTACCCATGAGTTCTTGGGTCCTCTATTGTCAGTAGCACCTCTGAATGGTGCTCTCCACAATTTTTGAACATAAGAGTCATCAAATTTCATCATGAAACAATTATCCATAGAATGCCCAAAATTTCCACAATAATGACACACAATAACAGATGTTAAGTTCTTTTTGTGCACATTATTATGAACATTAAATCTATGTGCATGAGCATTAAAATTTCTGTTATTAACATGAAAATTTTATTTTCTGAAACCTGCCACAGATTTTCCATAGTTAAAGCATGCAATAGTTTTCTTCTTAAAACCTGATTTATTTTTATCAAAGGTCTTTTTATTTGCAGGGAATTTAAAAAAATTCAGATTTAAATTCTTTTCCTGGAACATGCCAACATTCCTTGAATGCATGGCCATGCTTCTCACAATTGAAACACTTCATATGCAGGCCTCTTGAAACAGCTTTATTCTTGTTAACACCATGATAGTTTGCATGAAATTTAGCATGATATGAATGTGAATTTTTCTTATCCCTTGCAAACCAGCATTGAGCTGCAATGTGGCCAACTTTTCCACAATGAAGACAATTGATTTTCTTCCTATAAGCAGCATGATTTCTACTAGGAATTTTCTGTGCAGTAGTAGCAGCTAGATCATCTAATTTAAACAATTTGCAATCATGCATTAAATGACTATTTTATTACAATAAAAGCAATGTACATTCTTTTTCTGATCAGCATGAATTTTCTTAACATGAAGAGGTTTTTCATAGCAATTATTCTTTTTCTTATGTTCAAACCTGTGCTTGTGAGTATTCTGAGACTTCTGAGGTGAAACAGACTTTGAGGTACTCGCACATTCTGAATTCTTCACAAAAATAATTTTTTCATTTCCTTTTATACTTCTCTGATTATCTGGATTATAACCTAATGCTTCTTTATGAACGTTCACTTTATTTCCCAGTAATTTATCCAGATTCTCTTTCTCTTTTACAAATCTTGACAATGAATCATTCAATTTATTGACCTCAGATTGAAGTGCAGAAACTTGAAGCTCAGAACTAGCTAAGTCTTCCTCACATGAAATTATTTGTTTATGCATGGCATCATTCAAATTTTTCACTATTTCTAATTCCTGTTTCAATTTTAGCTCATCTTCACCTTGAATTTTGGTAGAAGCAAAATTTTCTCTTTCAACTACCAGAAGCCTCTTGGATATTACAGTGTTTAAGGCTGTTGGGTCCCGTAGTGCAGGAGCACGGTTCTAGAGGGGGGGGGGTGAATAGAACCCTCTACTAAAATTATGTCCAATTAAAACTAATTACTAGCTCACAGTGGAATTAGAAAGATTAGCAAGAGCGAGGAATTTAAACTAATTGGAATAGACTTGATTCTCTCAATCTCACCGTACTCACTCGAACGGATAATTAGATATGAACAATAAAGCAAACCACCACAACACAAACCACAATGCAAGCCACAATGCACGAGGATTTTTAAGGTGGTTCGAGACCACGATGGGCTCCCTACGTCCACCCCTCACCAAACCGGAGAGGCTTCACTGCTGTATAAAATAGCCCGGGGATAAATCCCCACACACACACGGAGCCAAACTCCAACACACACATGTAGGGCGAAGCCTACACAATCACACAGGAGTAAACTCCCAACCACACACGGGGAACACACCCCAAGATATATCCAAGCACATACGCGGATATGCTCCGCACAAAACGACGCACACGCGTCAACATAAACACTCGGAGAACCCTTTCTCCGAACACCCACACACAATATTCCTTCAGAAATGTATGAAGCCTAGACAAATAGATAAAATGAATCCCAAACAAAGTCTAAAGATTGAAATGAAGAAGATATAGCATGTAGAGAGCTCCCCCTTCTTCGATTCTTTCGGTTCCTCTTGGTTCGTTGTCGGATGATGGCGATTTTGGCATCCTCTTGTTCCTCTCTTCGAGACGCTTCTTTTCTTCTTCTACCACGAGCTCCAAATCTTCATGGATGTAGATGATAACCCTTCCTCAAGAGCTCCTTGGTTGCTTTGCCCCTTTTCTCCACCTACAAGATAGAACAAAATGTATTAGGGCTTCTCATCTCACAAATCCGGAGTTCACATTCATATATATAGAGAATTGGACAAAAGACACATAAAACCCTCTCAATACATGTTAGAAACCCCCTAATAACATTAGAAAATATTGGGGGGTAGTTTGATAAAGTTTAGACATGATTTCATTGGGTTCGGATGCTCCCGAGAATCCCGTGCCGGAATGGGTCGACCCTCGGGCATCCAGAGGGCGGCCAGACCACAGAAATAGCCCAGAAACCCAGGGGTCGACCCATGGGGTCGACCCATGCAGTGTGGGTCGACCCCATGGATCGACCCCTGCACACAGGGTCATAAACAAGTGTTCTGTCCGGTCCAGAACACTTAGGGGTCGACCCTATGGGTCGACCCATGCTAGAAAGGGCTATAAAAATACTTTAAACCACCATGAATCTAAGGGAATAAAAGTGATTAGATGTTACCATAATCCCATGTAGATTAACCATGTATTTTCATCCTGAAAACATGAAAAAGCAAGTGGTTAGTTGAGAATCCAAATCTTTGCATCAAGCATTAACTCTTTGAACTAGTTCACATAAAAATACATCATTGAACACATTCAAACATGTATTTGACTTCTCAATTCAAACATCAAAAACACATTCACCATATGACACAGTTTTAATAGGATGAACATGAATCTCTCACTTAATCAAATAAAATGACATGGGAGCTCAACCATTCAATCACGATATACACATGTTGCTCAATGAAACACATACACACACAAACACAATCGTTTTGATATCATTGAAACCAAACATCAGCTAGGGGATGCAACAATCTCCCCCTTTTTGATGATGACAAAATGATGTGTGTGATAGAACAGATATGCAAGCATCTTTATGAAAGACCAAGCATAGAGCATGAACAATGAGCACATAGATCAATTCTCCAATTCTCCCCTAAACAACAATATACATAAGACATTGAGCACACACACAAACATTCTCCCCCTTTTTGTCATCTACAAAAAGACATGGGATTATGTGACATGATATGGACGTGTTAGACCAAAAGATATGATACCAATGCGCCTAGTATGACATCATAATCCTTGAAGACGGGATTATAATACCAAGTGATGCTAATCAAGGGCCCGAAAAAAAAAATGATACCAAATGTTGTTCAATTAAAGGCCCAAAGATTTGTAATCTCAATTCTTGAAGAGTTGGCCTCAAAGATATGATACCAAAGGTTAGAAGAACTCATTTAAGCATTTATGCAACATGATGTGTTTAAAATGATGCATTTCAAAATGAACTATATCAATTGTTGAAAAGTATGAATTTCTCAAGATGATATTATGTGTGAACTATATGCATGCTGAAAATGCCATACATGAAAATATGCACATGATGAGCTTCATTTTTCAAATGCAATGAACATGCACTATGTGAATGCTAATCATGCAAGATATGAAGCTATGCACATGATGACTTCTTTCCTTCAAATGTAAGGTTTAGGCTCAGAATTAGACCAAAGGGGAATGCATGAATATACAAGCACACAAGCACAATCGTCATGCACACATATAGTACATATAGTGACTCCCCCTATATGAGGCACGGGTTAAGAAAGGAGCATATGATTCAAATTCAAGAATGTAGGACAATAAGGATAACTAAAAGTTTTACGCATACACAACTAGAAGTACTACATAAACCATGAATGTAGGTAAATTCATAAAATACATACATCACAAAAATGTCCATGTGAAATGTGAGGTAATGACTAATGAGCTTCAAAACATATGGATTTTAAGAATTTCTAAAGAACACTAGAAGGTAATCTCCTCTCTACATTTTCACTTTAGATTCTCGACTATCGGTAGCTTCGCACAACCCCTATTTTATTTCTTTTAAAAGACTTCACCTTTCGGCGTGAGTTTCCTCATGTGTCGCAATGGTGATTCCCGGCTACTTGGATTTGTCACACATATGGATTTGTTTTTCCTTTCGACACGAGTTTCCTCTTTTGTTTCAGGGGGGATTCCCGGTTACTAGGATCCACGTTCCACGTATTGAATTTTTGTGGGGTAGGCAGCTTTTTCCTCACGATTACTCTTTAATGTCCATGTAGAGATTCAAGTTCCCGTTAAAGTGTTGGAAGGAATTTCTTAAATCCTTATCAATGAAAGTCATTAAATTCATTATGTGCAAGAGTGTGGGGGTAAATTTTTGTTTTGCATGTATAAAATAAATCTAACAAGACACGTCTATGACTCCCCCTAAATGTATGCACGGTCGGAATCAAATCCTCCCCCTTAATATATGACATGTATCACATATGATTAAAGTCACTGCATTATTTTTTAGCAAGGAGGTGAAGTCTTAGAATTTTCCAAGAAAGGTTTTATAAAATAAATACATACACGCATGCAAAGATTTATGGAAGCATTCATGCAAGCATTCATGAATCAAGGTATGCATGAGACTCATATTCACAATGATATGCAAGGATCTATGAATGATATGCAAAAATGCCAATGCATTATTTTTATGCAAGTTTTTAGATTTTCTAATGACTTGACAATTTAAGTAAAGCATGAAGCAAGTGAATGTATGAGATGAGTTTTCAATGAATTTACCATAGAACCATGAGCAATTCATTTCAGAGTTCTTTATGATGAACCATTTTCCTTAGAACCCAAACATTCAACCATGTTGATTCAAAACAGTATTGCATGAAATGAATTTTCAATTTGAACAGATCAAGCAAATTGTCATTTATGCAAAGCAACCACACATGGTCAATGAGCCTTAAACTGAGCCATGGTCAACATTCAATATCAAATGTTGCATTTGATCAAGCAAGTCTATAGTTCAGAAAATTTTACCTTTTGAAACAAGAAGGATTTCAGATTGAATTTAAAAGCTATACAAATCAAAGGCAAATTGATTTCATTCAAAACACATGGTTCCTCATAAACCAAACAATTCAATTTCAGAATTTTGGTACAAGATGGAGAGCATTGATTCTGAGATCACCTCATGCACAGTGATGGGTTCCTAACATGCTTAACCTGTCATTTCACACATTACTATTTGATATACCAAATATTCATTCAATGAAGACATGTATGGCTTGTGAAGAAATTAGAGCATAACATGAGAGCACATCAAAATCTCATTCCAAAACATCAAAACCATCAAGTTTGATAATGAAGGAGCAAAGTTGGGATTTTACCATATGTGTGTGCCTTGTTCCATTTTACTGAAACCCTTTCATTCTTTATTTACCTCAAGACACACCTTCACCACAACCGACTCATTTGTCGGATTTTGGCACCCAAGCCTTCTTGGCTCCCTTGGAGTTAGTGGCATTACCACCCATCGAATTCTTCCACACTTTCATTGCTTCCATGTCGTCATTTCTCATGATCTTGCAGTCCTCAATCACATGACCATGATTTCCACAATAAAAACATTGAGGAGAAGAATTTCTAACAAAAGATGTTCTTTCATTTTCAAAAGCATTTTCAAAAGTATTCCATCTCCTATTTCCAAAAGATCTAGGTCTAACAAAATCAAACCTAGCATTCGTTCTAGAAGCATAGAAATTATCACTTTTCAAAAACAAACAATTTTTCATTACATGACCGTATTTCCCACAATGAAGACAACATAGAGATGTGAGTTTACGGAAAGTTTTTTCATTATTTGCATGAGTTTTTGGAAAGAAGTTTCTCTTGTAAGATGAAAACTTTTGAGTATGAATTGCATGGTTATCATTGAATTTTCTTTGAACATTGAACTTTGCATTGTTAGCATGAAGTTCATCTTTTTGCTTCACAAAGCAAATTTTCATCACATGGCCAAGTTTATGACAATAAAAGCATGAAACATTCCCTTGTCTTTTGAAAGCAAATTTTTCTTTGCATGCATGTTGGTCATCTTTTTTCATGATATCACAATCATCCATAACATGACCATGCATGCCACAGTAAAAACAACTCAACTTTGAACTTTTAGGAACATGAGAATGCTTTTCATGATTTTGGTGAGAATCAAATTTTCTATTATGACTCTTAGGACCATTTTGGCAGTTGGGTGATGGAGCAAATTTCTTGGTCCTAGGTTGGGCATGAGTTTTAATCTGGGGTTTCTCAACAAAAGATGCATTAGAAGAACATGAAGCATGAATGAATGACGTTTGGGTTTTCAGACCAAAAGCTTTCTTTTTAGTGGGTTCATACCCAAGACCTTCCCTTTGAAAATTCACCTTGGTCCCCAAGATTTTATCTAGGTTGTCTTTCCCCTTGACAAATTTGGACAAAGATGCATTCAAATCAATGATTTCATTTTCAAGGGATGCAATGTGCAACTCATAGCTAGCAATTTCTTGTTCACTGCAAACATTACATTCACTTAACACTTTATTTATAGTTTTATAGCTTTCAAGTACTTGTTCCAGCACATGCAGTTTTTCACATTCATTAACAACCACAGATTTTCCTTTTTCAAAAGTAAGCAATTTTTCAGACATGGTTGTATTCAAATATTTTAGTTTTTCAATTTCATCTTTCATACAAGAAATGATTTCTTCATGCTTTTTGACATCTATCAATAAGGACTCATTTTCAGATTTTAACAACGCATCTTCTTTTTCAAAGTTTTCAAAACATTTTAAACAACCTTCAAGTAAAAACATTTGAATTAGCAAGGCACTGTTTTTCTTTTTAAGATCCTCATTTTCATCCATGATGCTTTTGCTATCAATTTCAGAATCAAGAAGTTTTTCAAACATTTTATCATCGTCCGATAAAGAAGCTAACTTATTTCTCAAACATTCTTCACTTTTCTCAAGCATGAAGATTTTGGACAACAAAGATTTATTTTCCTCACGTAACTCATGGCATTCATTTTCAGATTCAAGAGCAGTATTAGATTTTGTATACATTTTAAGCTCTTCATTCAAACAAGACATCTCATCTGAAAATAATTCAACTTTAGATTCTAAAAGTTCATTTTGATATTGTAGGTTCTCAATCTTTGACTCCAAATCAATGCATTTCTCACAAGAAGGTTTATCGTGCACATTTTTATAAAGTTTCTTTTTCAATATTTTATTTTCAGACTTGATTTTCTTATTTTACTTTTCTAGTTCATTATAAGCGTCAATGAGTTCTTCAAATGAGAATTCATCTTCATCGGAATCAGAATATACCTCTTCAGCATTTTTCTCATCGTGTTGATCAGCATCGTCAGCCATGAGACCTTTTTGTCCTTCCTCCTCTTGAGCTTTGATCAAATGGTCCATAAGCTCCTTTGCCGTCCTACAAGAAGAAGCAAATGGAAACACATGAGTATCAACAGCATTTTTCAATAAAGTCAAGACAGTAACATTTTCGTGGTTCTTCAATTTATTCAGATTGGACCACTTGGTCTCATCTAGAGGCAATATGTGAGGACCATCATGAATCAACTTCCAAAGATTTGGATTAATAGAATTTATAGTCTTACATAATCTGCCTAACCACAAGGAGAAATTAGAACCATTAAAACTATGAGCGGAATTCATCAAAAATTGTTCTACCGAAAAATTCATGATTGTAAAATGCACTGGGATCACTCTGTAGATAGTGAGATCTAGGGACAACAGAGCCTCACTCTGATACGAATTGTTGGGTCCCATAGTGTAGGAGCACGGTTCTAGAGGGGGGTGAACAGAACCCTCTACTAAAATTATGTCTAATTAAAACTATTTACTAGCTCACAGCAGAATTAGCAAGATTAGCAAGAGTGAGGAATTTAAACTAATTGGAATAGACTTGATTCTCTCAATCTCACCGTACTCACTCGAACGGATAATTAGATATGAACAATAAAGTAAACCACCACAACACAAACCACAATGCAAGCCACAATGCACGAGGATTTTTTAGGTGGTTCAGGACCACGATGGGCTCCCTACGTCCACCCCTCACCAAACTGGTGAGGCTTTACTACTTTATAAAATAACCCAAGGATAAATCCCCACACACACACGGAGCCAAGCTCCAACACACACACATAGGGCGAAGCCTACACAATCACACGAAAGTAAACTCCCAACCACACACGGGGAACACACCCCAAGATATATCCAAGCACACACGCGGATATGCTCCGCACAAAATGACGCACACGCGTCAACATAAACACTCGGAGAACCCCTTTCTCCGAACACCAACACATAATATTCCTTCAGAAATGTATGAAGCCTAGACAAATAGATACAATGAATCCCAAACAAAGTCTAAAGACTGAAATGAAGAAGATATAGCATGTAGAGAGCTCCCCCTTCTTCGATTCTTTCGGTTCCTCTTGGTTCGTTGTCGGATGATGGCGATTTTGGCATCCTCTTGTTCCTCTCTTCGAGACGCTTCTTTTCTTCTTCTACCACGTGCTCCAAATCTTCATGGATGTAGATGATAACCCTTCCTCAAGAGCTCCTTGGTTGCTTTGCCCCTTTTCTCCACCTACAAGATAGAACAAAATGCATTAGGGCTTCTCATCTCATAAATTCGGAGTTCACATTCATATATATAGAGGAGTGGACAAAAGACACATAAAACCCTCTCAATACATGTTAGAAACCCCCTAATAACATTAGAAACCATTAGGGGTAGTTTGGTAAAGTTTAGACATGATTTCATTGGGTTTCGGATGCTCCCGAGAATCCCGTGCCGGAATGGGTCGACCTTCGGGCATGCAGAGGGCGGCCAGACCACAGAAATAGCCCAGAAACCCATGGGTCGACCCATGGGGTCGACCCATGCAGTGTGGGTCGACCCCATGGGCCGACCCCTGCACAGAGGGTCATAAACAAGTGTTCTGTCCGGTCCAGAACACTTAGGGGTCGACCCTATGGGTCGACCCATGCTAGAAAGGGCTATAAAAAGACTTTAAACCACCATGAATCCAAGGGAATAAAAGTGATTAGATGTTACCATAATCCCATGTAGATTAACCATGTATTTTCATCTTGAAAACATGAAAAAGCAAGTGGTTAGTTGAGAATCAAAATCTTTGCATCAAGTATTAACTCTTTGAACTAGTTCACATAAAAATACATCATTGAACACATTCAATTATGTATTTGACTTCTCAATTCAAACATCAAAAACACATTCACCATATGACAAGGTTTTAATATGATGAACATGAATCTCTCACTTAATCAAATAAAATGACATGGGAGCTCAACCATTCAATCACGATATACACATGTTGCTAAATGAAACACATACACACACAAACACAATCGTTTTGATATCATTGAAACCAAACACCAACTGGGGGATGCAACTAAGGCCACTAGCTTCTTGTTCTGTTCTTTCAAATTTTTGTTTTCATCAAACAAATTAGCCTCAATCATTAAGTTCAGCTTTTCATTTAGCTTGTCCTTACTCTTTTCAAGATCAACCTTCCTGTTCAGTAATTCTTCATTTTCTTCTCTTAATGAATCAATCAGCTCTTCTTGCATTTTTAGATCAGACTGAAGACTGGCATTCAGTTTACTCACATACACACATTTAACACAAGAATTTTCAATCTTCTTTATCTCAGCTTTAAGATGTTCATTCTCAGATTTCAAACAATTTACTTCAGATGACATGCTCTTTTTCAATTTTATATTTTCAGACTTAACTTTCTTGTATTTATCTAACAATCCATTATACATTTCTGTCAACTCTTTAAAAGTAAGTTCGTCGAATTCAGAGCTTACCTGTGACGATGTCTCTTTATAATTATCTCTCCGGTTGGCCATCAGACAAACTCGTTCTTGCTCCTGTTGAATGGTAGTTATTTTATCCATAGTAAGCGCTCAATGAGTAATGCACCAGAATAGGATAACAAAAACCAGTATAGCACCAAATACAACAGGATCCTCTGCAGATCGTTGGATCTAGACAATCAGAGACCTACTCTGATACCAATTGATGGGTTCGGTGCGATGGATTCAGAGGGGGGTGAATGAATCCCTCTTTAAAACTTCACACAATTGACACTTAAAGCAATCAGAGTTGACGAATAGAAGTCAATTGAGATCTTCCAACTAAGAGATTCGAAGAAGCACTTGATCAATCAGTTGGGCTGTTAAACTGTTGACACCTAGTCAAGCCTGATCCGTATACGAAGTCAACTAAGAATAGCGTGTGCCTAAAAGCATCCAGATAGAATACTCAATTGAAACGCTCCTAGCCATTCTTCTATCGATAATCGGATAAGAAATCAAACCACGGAGACAATAGATTTTTAGGTGGTTCGGTCCACAGACCTACGTCCACCCCACACTCCAACTAGAGTGTGGATTCTGCTGATACACAGCTTAACACCTGGGCCTCACAGCTTGCCAATATCAGCTGAGCATCACAGCTTGCTTCCGCTGGGCAATACAACTTAGCCATTTTCTGACTCACAGCTTGACTGTTGGGCGTTACAGCTTAGCTGACCAGAGTAATCCTCCTCTGCAACCGCTGGGGCTTACAGCTTAACTTGTCTAGAAGAGTCCACCTCTGCTACTGCTGGCAAACAGTTTGAAACAAAGATAAGAGAAAACAAAGATAAAAGTAACAGCGTCGGAAAGCTGCAAAACTCTACAAACCAAAGTTGCTCTAGTAGGAGCTAACTGGCCTGGATTTGATCCACGGTCCAGTAGAACCAGATATTTAGTGAAGTATTCTGTCTTCTTCTCGACGAACTCTCTCTCTCTCTCTTCTTCTTCGTTTGCTGTTGATCTCTATCTTTCTCTTTTTCTTCTTCTGCTCTCACTTTCTCTTTTTCATTTTCTTCTGTTCTCTGGAGTGGGCTCGCTGCTAATCTTTTTACCTTCTCTCTACAACCTCGTATTCTCTCAATTCTCTCTCAATTGTTCATTCACACCCCTACTGCTTCTCTGAGACTCTCTTCTTCTGCTGCTCTCCCTCTCTTTTTATTTCTCTACTTCTTTCTTCGCATCAGAGATATATATATATATATTCTGTCTCTGAATCCCGTGCTCATGCCCTGGGCGTGTGGAGGGTGAACTCCCGCCCAAACGGCTTCCAGAAGGCTCTCAAACACGTGTCACCATCTAAGCGTTGTAGCCTTCTTCGTGGCACTCTTTCGGAGGTCGATCTGCCTTGGATCACGTGCCCCTCCTCGGAGAGAAACTCTATCAGAAAACACAAGGCACTTAGTCAAGCACTTAGCACAGTTTGCACTGAGGTAATGAGAGAGTAAACATAGCATGCACTGAGTTGATAAAACCAGACATGGGAAATGTATTGACTTACAAATATGCATGACACCATATGCACAAATCTTAGTGACCACCCGTGCAGCTGATGTGCACGGACATGAATCCAAGAGGCACAAGAAGAAGACTATGCACCGAGTCAAAGACAAAAGAAAAGGACCAAAGATATGCAATGACTCTAGAGATGTCTAGGGCGAACAGTGCACTGACTCTCTTAAAAAAATGCGTAACACAGTAGATGCACCGAGTTGGATTTGCGGTCCAGACACGAGTTGCACCGAGATGATGGAGAAGAAAGCACTGACACTAAATGACAAGACTAAACAATGCGTGATGTGCAAGTATTGCACGGACCTAAAGACTTGCACCGACCTTGAAAGGTGAGATGCAAAGACAAGGAATGCATGAGCCTAAACGCACATGCTGCATTGAAATACACTGACTCCTTATGTGTATGAGACAGCCAAGGGAATGCACCGACTTGGGTGCGTGCAAAGGATGCCTTGCACCGACCTATCCAGCGTGCACCAACAAAGGTTGCACCGACCTAAGTATGTTGTGTTCACGACCAACATTGCACCGAGTGCACATATGCACCGAAGTAAAACATGCACTGACTATGCTATATAAGTATGCAAAGTCTGCATCGAGATAGAAAATGCACTGACCTTCTTCAGTGTGATGCATGCATAAGCATACCCATGAAATGCTCATCAAACTCGTGATGCATACAACAATTATACTGATGATGCATACAACAATTATTCACCAGCACTGACTTAAGCAATGCACAGCAAGCAAGAGCAGATAAACATTCAATCTTTCATTCAATCTTTCATGCAAACACATGGTGACTTATAGTGTTCGCTATCATCAAAATCACAGAGGCACAACATACCTGTCGACACAATTCAGAGTACGAAGAAGGCATCTTCGGAGTCTTCAGTGGCTTCGATTCAAGTGGCAGGCCCACCGCCACAAGGCTCAGCCGGTCCGTAGAGTCGGAATAATTGGGTGGAGCAACAACGTCTCGTGACGCCGCCGGTCGTTGCCAGACCCAGCCCTCGGCATGGTTACAAAGGCAAGGCTAAGGAGCAGGACGACTAGTGCACCTCTCTGTCTACTTCTCGACAAAAGCTATCGCCACCGCGGCTAAGGCATCAAACTGCGCACACGTCTTCGGACGCCAGCACCAGCATACTGGCTCCTCATAGGCTCTTGTCGCCACCGCGGCTAAGGCACCAAACCGCGCATACATCTTCGGACGCCAGTCCCAGTATTCCGACATACCAGGAATTGCCGCTCGAGGTAATCGAGTAGGCGATTAATGCCACCTTCCAGATGCAACAAGCGAAAGGTGCCTTGATCGAAATCCGGGCAAGGAAGAGTCATCGACCTTGCCCTATAAAAACATCAGCTCGGAGATATCCTCATCAGGATTTGTCAACTCTGGCTCCAGCACCTCTCACTCCCTTGGAGATGGCTATCACCAAGAGACAAGAGAAAGATAGGAGGAAGAATCTCAAAAGGCAGCACAAGAAACAAGCTGAACAAGCCGCCGCCCTGCAATATCCGGCTGAGCCAACGCCGCTCCAAAGGCTCCAACGGCTCATTAACGACCTGGAGGAATACGTTCCTCCTCGTCCTATCGGGGCTCTCCCACTCGACAACTACATCCCGTGGGAAGAAATGTAGAAACGAGCCCGCCTCAGAAATTGGGTCCAAGAGATGATCCAAAAGCTCGAGGACGGAGAAAGACTCGTGATCCCTGATGAGCTCTCCTTGTGTTATAAAGATAAGGAGATCACCACAGAGCAGCTGAAAGAAATGCTTCGGCGCTGCACCTACAACATGGTGGCCATTCCACCTCCTGACAATATCAATGCTTCTCAGCGAGGTGAGCCAGTAGCCTCCCAGACAAGACAAAGGACTATTGCCCCTCTTGGACTATAGCCAGCTCCAGAACACACCGGTCGTTGTCGAGGTCGTGGCCGAGGACGTGGCAGAGGCCGTGGGAGAATCCCCGAGCTACCCATCTCTCCATCCACCTTCGACCCGGAGTGAATTATCCTCTTTCGAGGAGAGGAATCGGCTCCTACTCCGGAAGTAGAAATTCGGAAAGGACCTGGTATCTTCAATCCTTCCAGCATTGGCGAGGCCACTACCAGCCTCCCAGCCCCTGCACCAGTATCGGCGACTGCGATAGAGCAAGCGGGACTGTCCGGCAAGGATGAGCCAGCCCGCCAGTCACCCCGAGAAGAGCCATCACTGGCATCCCTGTTCCAAGAGCCCGCTGGCGATTGAGGTCAATCTGACCCCGGTGGTAAGGGCAGGGTAGTGCAACTCCCCGATGGGGAACAGCATGGTAGTTCGTAGAAGGTTCAAACTGACATACTACCCTCTCTGGAGGATGCTCGAGCCCGAGCTGATCGAAAGGTCCTCCACTAGATGAAGCGCTTCCCCGCCAGTATTTCAATTTGGTAAGCAATCGCTTGGAGTAAGGATCTAAGGGAAACCCCTATCAAAATACTCCAGGAGCCGAAAGTTTATGAAGCACATGCCGTGGAAATGAAGGCGGCTGCCTATGGAGCCTTCTCGGCCGCCATCTCCTTCACGAAGAAAGACATGCTGCTCTCTCCTCCGTGCCACAACCGTCCTCTCTACATGAAGGGGAAGATCAACGGGCATGATGTGAACCGGATCCTGGTGGATGCTGGTGCCACTGTCAACATCATGCCGCTCAAGACATTCAAGTAGCTATATCTGACCCCATACCTCCAGAAGGTTCAAGCGGTCAAGATATCTCGCTTTAACCATAACACCGAGGACGTCCTCGGCCGGGTGGACGTCGACTTGGTGCTTGATGATTTCACCTCCAAGGCGACATTCTACATCATCGACTCCAACACGTCATATAAGATGCTACTAGGCAGACCCTGGCTACATGAAAATTGGGTCGTCCCGTCGACTCTCCACCAATGCATCAAGTATGCCAAGGACAGAGAGCAACATAAGGTCTTTGCAGACCTGTCGCCATTCACACCGATAGAATGCAACCTAGCTGACGTTGTGCTCTACTTCAAGGGGATTAGTCGCTATCCTGTAATTAAGAGCAAAAGCAACGGTTGGCTCTCAGAGGAGAATGATGATGATCTCTTCTCTGTTAATGAGGAAAAGGCCAAGCTTCATCGGCTGTGCCTCGGCTCCAAGTCAACCCCAGATCACCCCGAGAGGCACCAGATCGACTTCGAGGCTAATCTTATTAGCTGAGCTATCAGCAAGAGTATATGCTCGCCACCAGACTGCATCCAGCTCCCGTGTGCATCCGAGGAGCACAGCGTCAAGTCGCTGATGACATTCATTGTCACCTTGAAGCGATAACACTGAAACAAGAAGAAGGCTAAAAGGGACTAACCTATTGTCTTCTATATGGGAGACATGGTGCCTCAAGCCCCGCCAGATGATGACTTCGGCTGGTCTAGGTAAGCCGATGATACCCCTGAAGTAGTTCAGGTGTGGGGTGACATGTCGCCGCATATTCAAGAAATATGTTTAAAGCAACACATTCCCCTATGGCAAACCTCTACACTACAGAGATACTTCCGTCAACTGTGGACCCCTTCCCAGGTCTGGGGGCAACCCCTGTTCTTCTACAAGGACACTAGGGGACTTGGCTATGACCAAGACCCGGACTTTCATGTCCACTATACAGTCAACGTCGTAGGCTTGGCGCAACCAGCCGACGACGGGGCTAGAGTCGAAGCCAAATTCGACAGCTCCGAGGATGAGGAAGAGAAAATCCTGATCCCAATCTCCGTCAAAGCCAGAACCCCAGCTCAAGCCATTGGGGAACCTTCTTCGCCTACCTGCCAAGACAAAGGGGCAGAAAAAGCTTCTCTGGTCTCTCAGCCAGTTGAGGGACCCAGTTCAACAAACCCTCCTGAGGGGGGGGGGGGGATATCGCTGGTCCTAGCTGTGAAAGATTGTCAGCTTCACCAGGCAACCCCAGAGAGGCCTCAGCAACTCCAGTCGATGACTGCGGGCTAGTAGTCGGCAGTATGTATCAATCCTCGATGGATCCCAGTGACAACCACTCTCTAGTTCCCTTAACATCAATCGGTGGCTTCGAGAACCAAGAAATACACGAAGCCAACACTGATAATGATGATTTCATCGACTTCCAACCCACTCCTCCCGAGCTGGAGGACGGCGGCCAGGCGACCATGGATGAGCTCATTGAAATCAATCTGGGCGAAGATGAAGTCCCTTAGCCTACATTTGTCAGTGCTCTCCTCACCGAGGCAGAAAAGTAGGACTACAAGCAACTTCTGATCGAGTTCAAGGACTGCTTTGCCTGGACATACAAGGAGATGCCAGGGCTAGACCCCTCGGTAGCGGAGCACGACCTAGCCATTTCCCCCTCAGTCGCTCCGGTCAAGCTACCACAGCGGCGCATGCGCCATGAGCTAGAGCTCCAGGTTTTTGCCGAAGTCCATAAAATGGCGGAGGTCGACTTCATCGAGCCGTGCATCTACCCGATCTGGCTCACCAACATAGTTTCAGTCAAGAAGAAGAATGGTCAAGTCCGCATCTGCGTCGACTTCCAGGACCTCAACAAAGCATGTCTGAAGGATGACTTCCCAGTCCTAATTATAGAAATAATGGTTGATATGACCACCAACCATGAGGCCTTGTCTTTCATGGATGGGTCGTCCGGTTATAATCAAATCCGGATGTCCCTCAAAGACAAGAACCATACAGCCTTTAGATCCCCCGGGGGGATTTTCAACTACAAATGCATGCCCTTCTGTTTGAAGAATGCCGGTGCTACATACCAAAGGGCCATGACCAAAATATTCGACGAGATGCTACACAACACCGTCGAATGCTATGTCGACGACCTCGTCATCAAAACTAAAAGACGCGAAGACCATTTGCGTGACCTTCACCAAGTCTTCGAGCATCTCCGGTAATATGGGCTCAAGATGAACCCCATGAAATGCGCCTTCGGCGTATCCAGCGGCAAATTTCTCGGCTTCGTCGTCAGATACCGAGGAATCGAGGTGGATCCCAGCAAAATCAAAGCCATCTGGGAGCTTCCACCACCGAGCAATATCACCGAACTCCGATCATTCCAAGGGAGGCTGACCTACATTCGGAGGTTTATCTCTAACCTCTCCGGTCGATGCGCGCCTTTCAGCAAGCTGATGAAGAAAGACGCCATGTTCACCTGGGACTCAGAATGCCAGACCGCTTTCGAGCAAATTAAGGAGTACCTCCTTACTCCCCCAGTCCTGGGGGCACCAATCAAAGGTAAACCCCTCATTCTTTACATTGCTGCCATGGACGCTTCGCTGGGAGCTCTGTTGGCGCAAATCAACGAGGAAGGTAAAGAGCAGCCCCTCTATTACCTCAGCCGGAAGTTAATCGGTGCCGAGTACCGCTACTCCCCTATGGAAAAAGTTTGCTTGGCACTGGTGTTCGCAGTTAAGAAGCTGCGGCATTACCTCCTGTCTCATCAAGTCGAGCTTATATCTAAGCATGACCCTCTGAAGTATCTCCTTCGGTGACCTGTCCTCTCAAGCAGACTATGTCGGCGTATCCAGCGGCAAATTTCTCGGCTTCGTCGTCAGATACCGAGGAATCGAGGTGGATCCCAGCAAAATCAAAGCCATCCGGGAGCTTCCACCACCGAGCAATATCACCAAACTCCGGTCATTCCAAGGGAGGCTGACCTATATTCGGAGGTTTATTCTCTCCTGTTGATGGAGTATGACATTACTTATGTCCCCAGAAAAGCAATCAAGGGACAGGGTATGGCTGAATTTTTGGCAGCCCATCCAGTGCCAGACGATTCACCCTTCAACTCGGAGCTCCCGGACGAGGAGTCCCTTGCTACTTAATCACAACAACCAGCAGAACAGAGTGGAGATGTCTTGCATTATTGGCCACCGAGCACTCTCACAACCAGCGTACCTTGCTGGGAGCTCTACTTCGACGGTGCTTCCCGAGGGATCACCCGGAGCAACCAGGATCCAACCACCACGGCAGGTGCCGGCATAGTCTTCTTGACTACTCGGGGCGGAGTTTTGTACAACTCATGTGCCCTCATGAAGTCCCTGACCAACAATGAAGCTAAGTATGAAGCTCTACTCATTGGGCACCAGATGGCTCTCCATATGGGCATTGAATGTCTCAAAGCCTACAGGGACTCCCAGTTGATAGTCAGACAGGTCCTCGGCATTTATGATGTGCGGAAGCCAGAGTTGGTTCCATACCATACCTCCGTCACCAGGCTAACCCAAAAATTCTATTTCTTCGAAATAGATCACATTCCCAGAAGCAGTAACGCTTAGGCAGATGCCTTAGCAAAACTGGCCGCGGCCATCAAGCTCCCTCCCGAGGGCGAGGTCGACATCGTCATCAAACACAGGAGGTTGATGCCGAGTTCACTCAAAGGTGACGTCGGTCTCACCATCTACGAGGTCCACGACCTTGACCAGAGCACATCTCCAGAAGAGGATGATTGGCGTGCGCCTATCATCAAATTTAAGAAAGGGTCGCTCCCTCCTGACGTAGCTCAAAGGGTCCAGCTAGTACGCCGAGCAACATCCTACGAGTTTATCGGTGAGTCCCTATATCGGCTTGTCCACGAGAAGGACATGTCAATCCTCCTGAGATGTGTCTCCCTTGTCGAGGCTCGAGCCGTCTTGCAGGAAGTCCACTCCGGGTTGTGCGACGCACACCAGGCCGGAGACCGAATGAAGCACAACATCAAACTCAAAGGCTTCTACTAGCCAACAATGTACGTGGACTGCATCCAATATGCCCGTACCTGCCACCAATGCCAAGCCTTTGGTCTAGCGCCAAGAAGGCTTCCTAACCCACTTCGTCCTACAGTTCCCACCTGGCCATTCGCTGAGTGGGGCATGGACATCGCGAGGCCTTTCCCGCCATCTTCCAAGGGCCATAAATACATTTTGGCCGCCACTAACTATTTCTCTCATTGGGCAGAGGCTCTACCTTTGCGAGAGGTCACCGGGGAAATCGTTGCCAGATTCGTCCGGCACAACATCATATACTGATTTAGTAGTCCCAGTCGCATAGTGTCCGACAATGGGACACCATTCAAAAACAAGGTCGTATACCAGTTAGTGGCCAAATTCCACATCGACTGGAGAACCTCTTCGATCTACAACCCCCAGGCTAATGGTTTAGCGGAAGCCTTCAACAAAACCCTCTGCAAGCTCCTGGCTAAGATGGTTAGCCATCGGAAACGTGATTTGGGTGAAAAGGTCTTCGAAGCATTATGGGCCTATCAGACGGTCTACAAAACCCCACGGGGTGCTTGCCGTTCTCCCTTGCTTACGGGGCAGAAACAATTATCCCCATCGAAGTCTAGTTGGCCTCTTATCAGGTGGCAATCCATAGTAGCCTTGCCGGCCCTGATGAAGATGAGTACCAGAGAAGGCTATAAGAGCTCACCGATCTAGAAGGCAAGTGACTTGAAGCCTACAAGCACCTGCAAGTGCACCAGGCCCGCATGGCCCGGGCCTATGATAAGCTCGTCAAGCAGCGAGCTTTCAAACAAGGCGACCTTGTCATGATCAAGGAGAAAGAGGTCATGGCAGGGGACTCTAGTGGAAAACTACAGTCAAACTGGCGAGGTCCATACATCATTCAAAATGTCTATGAGGGTGGGGCCTATAGGGTTGTTGATCACAAAGGTCATAGACCTTTCCCGCCTCTCAACGGCAAACACATGAAGCTATATTATGCACCAGAGCATGAGTTCACGCGCCAGCCAGACTAAGGCACACGTCCCAGCTACTACCAATAAGGCTGGTCCTCCCCCGTGAAGGATCCAACCGGCCAGTCCTCCTAGTTTACAATCCCCAGTCAACCAGCCAGCTCAGCTCCTTAGAACCGCCGACGGGCATCCGCATGGACTAATCTCCTGTCCTCACTTTCGTCACCATGGGAGCACGGGCGCTTCTGCACCAGCACTAGTCTAGCCGCCAGGCTCACAGGTAAGTCAAAAAAAAGTATATTAAAAAAATGGGGTTGAAAATAGAGATACCCCGGTAGACCCAGTCATCCTCACCACAATAGGGTGGCTGGGGGCAAAAATGCCAGTAACCCGGCTGAGGTAGAAACCCGAAAGGGCACCTCAGGCAAAATCGGGGAACCCCTCGACGCGAAAACCCATAAGGGCACGTCGAAAAAAGCTAAAGGGGGTCGGCTGTAGCGAAACCCCGAAAGGGCGGTAGAGCCGATAAGGAGAAAATCTTCTTCTCCCTACCAGTCAGAACGGCCTTCCGCCTATTCCTTGGTAGGCCATTAGCCTCACCCAGAGCCAATCTCCAATACAGTTGCATTGCTACGGCATAAACGCTTCAATCCCCAGTTAACATTGCATTACTCGCGCTCAGCTTGGCCATCCTTTGGCCCTTACCTAAACATCACAGGATGCAGAATGTAAGACTAAGTTATGCATATAATGGATTATGCTAAAAAGCGCATTATTCTCCCCCAATTGTCAAGAACAAAAACCAACTGATAATGGGTTACTTAACCTGTTATTTACAAGTATAACCTATAGATGCAAATTATGAACTGAAGTATGATATGATCAAGATGGATCAAGCATTCAGGCACTCAAGCATGCATAATAAGGTATGGACTCATGCAAGTCCCTTTGGGACAGGTGTAAGGATAATGTAATCGATTATAGAATATGATGTGCATGAGCAATACTAAGAAGGTCGTGCTTACATAAATAAGGTACTGCATAAATAATGAAGAACGACTGATTGATAAGGAACATTCACACAATCAAACCCAAGGTGCATATGTGAAGATTGAGCAATGAAGTTCAAATGAATATGGAAAATCAGATTTTCTAAAGAACAATAAAAGAACTTATCATCCATACACTTTCATACACAATGCTCAAATATTGGTAACTACGTATGAACCCAATATTTTTTTTAATTACTATAAATGGAGTGACTGACCTTTTGACACGAGTCATGCCCTTTGTTTCAGGGGCAATTCCCAGTTACCCAGTTTCGTCACTTTTTATGATGTGGATGAGATACTTTTTGACGCGAGTTGTACCCTTTGTCTCAGGGGCACTTCTCGACTACTCGGTGGCAAATCACACTTATTTTAATGTGGATTAGTTTCTCCTTTCGGCGCGAGTTTCCTCCTTTATTTCAGGGGGGATTCCCGACTACTCGGATCCACGTTCCACTTATACAAACTTATAATGGGGTAAATAGCTCTTTCCTCATGAGACACGTGATTTCCATGTAGAGAATCAATAGCCCCTCAAAGTGTTAAGTAGAATAACTGTAATCCTTATTAAATTGAATCATTTATGTCAAAAAGGTGTATTTTGTGTGGGTGGTTGTATTGAATGTAAGATATAAATTAGTTTCATCATAGTAAAGTCTCCCCCTAAATGTATGCACGGTTATAAAAAGTGTTGTGACTCCTATGTGTTGATGGTGTTGACATGTAACTTTACTTCATATGGCAACATACTGTTTTTGATTGATCGGCAACACTGTTTATGTTTTGATGAAATTACTTTTATCAGATTGTCTTGTGTTATATGCATTTTATCTTGTTTTCACACTGAACACACACTCAAAGTCTCAAAGTATATACATTGCTTCAGCAACGTAAGCCTGTACACTGTCCGTGTCTATTGCAGCATCCTAGCAAGTGTGTACATTGCCTGTCGATTGCAAAGTCCATACATCCACAGTGCATTGCATAGTCTACACACTGTCCGTCTCATTTAGAGTCTAAGGCAAAGTCTGTACATTGGACGGTGTCAGGCAAAGTCTGTACAATGACCGTCTTCCTTAGCGTCTTGATCTTTCAAGTCTATACAGGCTTTTTTTTTACAAGGTCTGTACATTGGTCTCAGACTCCAAAGTCTATACATTCATTCACTGTAACTTGCACGAGGTAAAGTCTGTACATTGGCCTCCATGCCTCAAGTCCATACATTGGACTGTTTGGCCAAGTCTGTACATTGCATCCATCGGTCGTGCATTCAAGTCTTTCACAAGTCTGTACATCAGACGCACATGCTCGCCTGTCCCTCCGGATGCTCTCCTGGGACCGAGTATGCCCTTCAGTGACTGCTAATGCTTCCCTAACTTTGAGGATGCTCCCCTGGAGCAGCGATTGCTCTCCAGAGACAGCATGTGCTCCACATGCTCCCCTGACGCTGGTGATGCTGTCTAGAGGCCATAGATGCTCCCCTGAGACTTCACATGCTCCCGTGCGAGAACGCACTAGTCTCTGGGTATTTAAAAGAATTGTATTACATGCATTCCCTTGCATTGATCTTCACTAAGTCTATACAATGTAGTTCTTCTGATAAGTCTATACAGAGTTGTTACTTAATCTGATCATCCGATACTCTATCTGACAGGGATTCTCTACTGAGATTGTTGACATGGCTCGTGATCCTAGGAGGACGAGGTGACCAGATGCTGCCACGTGGATAGAAGCACCTCGAATCAGGAGAATTCCTTGGGTGGGAAAACGTGGAAGCCACGCGCCCTTATCCACCTGCTGCTATTATATATATATCAGTCTTCATCTTCTGAAATGGCTGATCGAAGTTGGCGAAGTCTATACATCCAGTCTGAAACAGCAGCCACCGAGATCCACTGTGAGAGAAGAAAAGTAGAGAAGAAGAAAAGGAGAGAAGAAGAAAGAGAGAAGAGATGAGTTGAGAGAGTTATTGTGAGAGCTTGTGAATCAGTCTCTTGGTCCAGTTACCAGAGCTGATATTGCTCAACTTCGAGCTACAGTCGTTTTGGTTTTCTTCCATTCGACTGTGTGTTTTGTTTATTTTCAGTCTTGCTATTTTCTCTTTGAAAACTCTTGTTCTATCAAGCTGTTAGTCAGCGGTTTCAAGCTGTGAGGCAGCGGGTTACAGAGGTGTTCCTCTGGTCGGCTAAGCTGTAGTGCCCAGCAGAGCAAGCTGTGATGCTCAGCTGTTGCAGAGGGTGCTCCTTTGGTCGGGATAAGCTGTAAGCCCCAGCCGTTGTTGGCAAGCTGTAGAGCCCAGCTGATTGAAGCTGTGTATCAGCAGTAATCCACATTCGAGTTGAATGTGGGGTGGACGTAGGTCGGATTGACCGAACCACCTAAAATCATTGTGCCTCTCGTCTGTTTGATTGCTTGTTCAGCAGATCTTGTGTGTTTCATTCGGTGCATTGGCTGTGTTCGTTTAGTGTTCTTCTAATTCCGCATTTGATTCTAGGCCTAATTTTTAAATAGCCAGTTGATCTATTCACCCCCCCCCTCTAGATCCACATCTTGTGGTGATAGAGCCTTCCATCTAACTTCAACACTTGGTATCAGAGCTAGACTCTTCTACAGGGACTTACCGCCCGAAGAGGATAAGCACAGATGGACGGAAGAGGGATGATAGTTGAAGGACACTCCACATCCAAGCCCCCGTACTTCGATGGAACCAACTACGCATACTAGAAGCACCGTATGCAGGTATTCTTGAGGGCTAAAGATTATAAAATTTGGAAGGTGGTCAGTAAGGGACCTTTCGAGCTGTCCCCAAATGAAGATGTATGGACCAAGGAGGAAATTAGAAGGTCCATGCTCAACTGGAGTGCAATCAATGCAATCTAGTGCTCTCTGCATCCCACCGAGTTCTCACAAATATCTACCTGCTCCTCAGCGAAGGAAATGTGGGATGCACTTGAAGTCATCTATGAGGGGGCTTCACAAGTCAGAGAGACTAAGACTAATCTACTGGTTTCAGAATACGAAGCTTTCAAGATGAAGCCTAATGAGACGATCAAAGAAATGTATGCTCGGCTGACTATTATCACAAATGGTCTCAGAGGCTTCGGGAAAAAGTATTCCGAGTATGATGTAGTCAGGAAGATCTTGCGATCCTTGACTCCAATTTGGCACACCAAGGCCACAGTTATGGAAGAGTCAAGAGATCTGCGCAATACTAAGGTAGATGAGCTGATCGGATCTCTAATGGCTTATGAGATGAATATGCCGAAGATAGAGGAGGCTGACAGAAAGAGGAAGCCTATAGCTCTGAAGGCTGGTGCTAGCAGATCCAGTCGATCCAGCCCCAACAGATCAACAACTGAAGAGAGCTTGTCTGAAGAAGAAGTGGCAAATGCTGATATTGCCATGATTACTAGGGAATTCCGGAGATTTCTCAAGAAGGAAGGAAGAAGATTCAGCCGAAGAAATCCCAACAGTGGCCGCCGAGACACAAGGTATAAATCAAACCCTGTAAAGAAAGCTGAAACTAATGTTTGCTATCAATGCAGGAAGGCGGGTCACTTTAAAGCTGAATGGCCGACAAATCAGAACCTCAAGCATAAGTCCAATAAGAAGAACACAAAAGGGAAAGCTATGGTGACTACATGGAGTGATGATGAAGAGGGATCTTTGAGCGTCACTTCGGACAGTGAAGTTGAAGCTGAGAAGCCAATCTGTCTCATGGCAACCAGCTCAGAAGATAGAGAGGAAGAATCTGATGAGGTATCATCTCGCTATGAAAATTTTACTATTACTGATCGGATGGTTGCTTATGATGAACTTACTGATAGAGTAGATGAGGTCAGAAAAGAAAACATGCATCTACGAAGAAAAATTAAAATCATGCAAAATGATACTTCATTGTCTGATAAAATTGCCTGCTTAGAAACTAAAAATAGTAAGCTGAAACTCACATGTTCTGAATTTGAAGAAATCAATAAAGAGCTGAAAATTTCTAAGGAAGAAAATATGAGATTAGACAATGAAATTGATGCATGGAAACTGAAAATTCAGAATTATGAAAATGAGATAAAAATTGTTTCTGCAAAATATGAAGTTGTCCTCAATGTGAATAATGAGTTGAAAAAATATATTGATGAAGTTCAGAAAGATAATGAGGATAAGCTAAAAACAATTAAGAAAATGACCCAAGGATCTGAAAATTTAGAAATATTATTGGGGTCAAAGGTAAATTTCAGAAGAGAGGGCCTAGGATTCAACTCTAGTGCAACTAAAAGCTTTGGAATGAAAACTATTTCCTTTGTTGCACAAAAGGAGAAAGGACCTCTGATCAACATGAATTCTAATAATGCTGTAAAAATAAATTTGAATATGAAAAGGCTAAATGCAGAGGGGAAGGGCAAACAGAAAGTAGGTGAGCCTAGTAGAATTGGCACTTCCAAACCTAGCTCTAGTGCTCAACCCAAGGTTAGGGGTCAGCCTGTTCAGGTAAACAAAACCCATGTCAATGTCAAAAAGTCTTCGCCACCATCATCACAGAAAAGGACCCAACCAAAACCTATGAATAGGTCAGCAGGGTCAAGGGTGCAGGGAAGACAAAATATTTTCAGAAGTCAGCCCAACAAATTCAATCCACCTAGAGTTCAGTCCTACTACCCCACACAGCCAATCTATCCTAATGGGTGTGGGTGGACTAGAACTCAAAGGATGTATACAGGGTATGTTCATCAACCTACACACTTTTACAGACCCTATGTCAGAAATTGGGAAAATGGGTATGGTAGTCGGATGCCTAGGAATTACCAACATTTCCACAGCCAGCCTAGGAACTACTATGGCCAAAACTTTATGAATCCAACCTGGCCGAAGCATTGGCACAATAACAACAATTCTGTAAATAACTCTGTTGGTGCATATAAGAAGAAAGTCAACATGAAAAAGCAAAACAAAAAGAAATCAGGAAAATCCACTGAACAGAACTGTTTCAAACAAATGTGGATTCCCAAAACCATGCTCTCTTTCTTTACTTGCACTTCATCTGCATTGGAGCCCAATCAGACTTGGGTTCCAAACTCTTTGCCCTAATTGTGTGTGCAGGTATGCCTGGCAGCCAAGAGCAATATGTGGTACTTGGACAGTGGCTGCTCCAGGCATATGACAGGAGATAAGGCCAAGTTTTGCATGCTAACTAAAAAGCTAGGACGCCTTGTCACCTTTGGAAGCAACACAAAGGGTAGGATCATTGGATCAGGTAAGGTAGGTAAGTGTTCTACCTGCTGCATTGATGATGTTATGCTGGTTGAAGGGTTGGCTTACAATTTACTTAGTATCAGCCAGTTGTGTGATAAGGGTCATAAGGTTTTATTTGATTCTCAATGCTGTAAGGTTTTTGAACCTGATTCAGAAATTGTAAAATTCTCTGGAAAGAGAATAAATAACTCATACATGATAGATCTAGATGATATTCATCATTCTAACCTATGTCTTACTGCCAATAGAGAAGATTTAGCATTTTTATGGCATCGTAGGTTAGGCCATGCTAGTTATACCATTTTGCATAAACTAAACAAGTATAGCATGGTGAGAGGACTTCCTGAAGTTTTCTTCAAGAAAGAAAATAAAATCTGTGATGCATGCACTCAATCAAAGATAACTAGAAAGTCATTTAAGTCTAGAACTGAAAATCTGTCTTCCAAACCTTATGAGCTGATACACATGGACCTTTTTGGGCCAACCAGATCTGTCAGCTTATCAGGGAGGAGGTATGGGTTTGTTATGGTAGATGACTTTTCTAGGTATACTTGGGTTTATTTGTTATCTAATGAGAGTGATGCATTTTTAGAATTTCAGGAGTTCTATATAAAAATAAATCAAAAAAATGAAAATATTTTGACTGACCATGGAGGTGAGTTTGAAAACTCACACTTTGAAGAATTTTGCAGGTCAAGTGGGATTCATCATAAGTTCTCCTCACCCAGGACACCTGAGCAGAATGGTGTTATCGAACGGAGGAACAGAACTCTAGTAGAAATGGGCCGAACTCTCTTAGTTGAAGGTCAACTGCCAAGAAAATTCTGGGCTGAAGCAGTCAACATAGCCTATTATGTAATTAACAGGGCAATGGTAAGACCTTCCACCCAGAAAACCCCTTATGAGATTTTGAGAGGTAAGAAACCTTCAATCGCCCACTTCAAGGTCTTTGGTTGTAAATGTTTTATACATATAAATGACAAGAGGGACCTTGATTAATTTGAGCCAAAAGGCGAACCAGGAATCTTCCTCGGTTATTCTAAAAACACCCGAGCTTATAGAGTGTTCAATTTAAACTCAAAAATTGTTGAAGAATCTCCACATATTATCTTTGATGAAACCTTGATGGAAACCAACCATGGTTATTGCAGGAACGAAGATGGGAACATTTTGAAAGATGAAAACTCTGCAGACCAGTCTGATAGTGAGGAAGATAAAGAAGAGCAAAATGAAGAAGAACCTGAAGTTAAGGGGGAGGTAAGTGAAATTCCTGAAACTCAGATTGTTAATATTAGATATCTTAAAGATCACCCTGTGAATAATGTCATTGGCAATCTGAATGATCCCCCTAGAACTAGAGGTCATTTTAGAATTCAGGATGAATTAAATGCATATGCTCTTGTCTCTCATATTGAACCCAAGTCCATTGACTGTGCCCTCAAGGATATGCATTGGATTAATGCCATGCATGAGGAGCTTAATCAGTTCGACAGGAACAAGGTGTGGCACTTGGTCCCACCTCCTGATCATGGAACAGTCATAGGGACTAGGTGGGTTTTTAGGAATAAATCTGATGAATTAGGGAATATTATTAAAAATAAAGCCAGACTTGTTGCTCAGGGATACAACCAGGAGTTTGGTATTGACTTTGAAGAGTCATTTGCCCCTGTAGCCAGATTAGAAGCTGTTAGAATTTTATTAGCTTATGCATGTTCCCTAGGTATAATTCTCCAGCAGATGGATGTAAAATCTGCATTCTTGAATGGGAAATTAATGAGGATGTCTATGTTAGACAGCCCCCTGGGTTTGAATGTTTAGATTTCCCTAATCATGTTTACAAATTAAATAAACCTCTTTATGGTCTTAAGCAAACTCCCAGAGCTTGGTACGACAAGTTGAGCAAGTTCCTCACTGATCAAAATTTCACTAGAGGAGTAGTTGATCAGACTTTGTTTACAAAGGTGAGTCATTCTGAAATTCTTATTGTACAGATTTATGTGGATGATATCATTTTTGGGTCAACTAACCCCAAATTGTGTGAGGAATTTTCTAAAACAATGACTAATGAGTTTGAAATGAGCTCAATGGGTGAGCTCAAATTGTTTCTTGGACTGCGGGTTTCACAAACAAAGGATGGAATGTTTATCACTCAGTCCAAGTACACAAGGGATCTACTCAAGAAATACAAGATGGATAACCTTAAAGAGATAGCTTCTCCAATGGTACCTCTACAAGCTTGGATGAAGACACTAAAGGTAACCCATTTGACCAGAAGTTATACAGAGGTATGATCGGATCCCTTCTCTACTTAACAGCATCTAGGCCTGATATTCAATTCGCTGTAGGATTATGTGCTAGGTTTCAGGCCAGTCCTAAAGAAAATCATTTTAAAGCAGTGAAAAGGATTTTTAGATATCTTCTAGGCACCCAAGAGCTAGTATTATGGTATCCTGCTAGGTGTGAGTTAGAGCTTCTAGCTTACACTGATGCTGATTATGCTGGGTGTCGAGTAGATAGAAAAAGCACTAGTGGCTACTGTCAATTCCTTGGTGGCTGTCTAGTATCTTGGGCATCTAAGAAGCAACACACTGTAGCCTTGTCTACAGCTGAGGCTGAATATGTTGCAGCAGGTAATTGTGCTGCCCAAGTACTTTGGATTAAGCACCAACTAGATGATTATCAGATAAAACTAGAATGTATTCCAATTCTATGTGATAATACTAGTGCCATATGCCTTGCTAAAAATCTTGTTCATCATTCTAGGACTAAGCACATAGAAATAAAACATCATTTAAATTTTTTAGAAGAGAACTTGGCTTGTGTAAATTTCAGCATAATGAATGAACTCTTTGTTGACTTGAATAAAACTTTTGAGCTACTTTGAATAAACTTCTGATTTGAATAAACATTGTGCAACAGACTTATGATAATGCACGACTCTCGTATTCTTTATTGCACGCATGATCATCATTGCATATATATGTCTAGGTGCATGATATGTCTATATTTCTGCATGGGTCATACTGCACAATAAGATAGTCTGAGTAAGCATGAACTTCAAAAATCATCTGATCTGTCATCTTTTGCAAAAATTGCATGCATATAGACAGGGGGAGTCTTGTCAGTAATTTCAAGGTGAACTGCTGCGTCGACGCTGCTATAATGTGGCGTTGACGCAGTGAACTAGATCTGTGAATATCTCTGTGAATCATGGAAATTAATCCACTTTTAAGACAAAAATTATAATAATAAAGCATGAGAAGAATAATGAAAAAGGGAGTAAAGAGCATGTGGTGCTACTAATGAGGGTGATCGCCAGAGGGGTTACCTCAATAAGAAGAAAAAGATGATCGCGAATACCTGGTGATAATAGGATGCGGGATGGATGTGAGTTCCTTCCTCCACCTTCTATCGGCCGGCCGATGAAGGGGGTTTTCCTCTTTGATTACCTTTGAACAAAGAACAAACAAGTAAAAGGAAAAGAGATCAGCCAAACGTGAGTGTAGTATCAATCCAAAGATGAAAGATGGTGATGAAAGAAGAGCATAAAGTGTGCACCTTTTTGTTTGTTTTTTTAAAACCCCTAGAGAATTAGGGAGAGGAGAGATGCAATAAAACTAATGCGAGGAAGGGCTATATGATGATGAGCAGAGATAACAAATAACAACGAAGAGAAGAAGAAGATCCCTGCTGTTCCTGTAAACAGTAGAGAGAAACACTTTGCTTCGGATGCGGCAGCAGGAGGAAGCAGAAGGAAGCAGAAGAGAAATCAGTCACTAGCACCCGTGAAACTCTGTGACAACAACAGCTCTCCTTCTTACCTCTCTGTGCACATGTTACCCTCTCCCTTCTGTGTAACCTCTGTGACAACAACAACAGCTCTCCTTCTTACCTCTCTGTGCACACGTTAACCTCTCCCTTCTGTGTAACCTCGCGCGAGATCAACCAGGGGACTCTTTTATAGGGTAGAAAACACAGATAAACACAGATTTGGGAAGATAAGAATAGGCAGTGGTCGTTAACGGCAAGGACTCTAGTTCCCAGATCGAGCAAGGTGATCAAGAAAGGCAGGGAACTCTTCAGGAAAGACGAGTTTAAGCAGGACACGAAAGGGTGAGACACGACCTACCAAAGGGCGTCAATTCAGAATTGACGACCTGCTCAAGGGCGTTAATTCAAAACATGACTAGGATCAAGGCGTCACTTCCTGGATTCAATTTTGGTAATAAAAACCTTCTTTATTTGAAAATTGCAAAGAGACGCCTGAAGCAAAGGCGTTAAACAAAACACGCCCAATGGAAGGACGTTAATCATTGATTTTCCAATTAGGATGGGACTCGTAAAACACCAGGAATTGACGCCCTTATCTGTGGTCGTCCTTTCATAAGAACACGCCCCAGATTAGGTCGCTATTTAAAACACGCCCCTCTTCAAGTCGTGAATCACCAAAAATGCAAGAATAAATCAAAAAAACTCACAAAAATAGAAAAACTTTATATTATAGAAATATTGAAGTTCACTTGGGGGCGTTAACATAGTGACATGAGATTTGATCAACAAATCGTCAATTTTGGCGTGTATACAGCTGCCCCGCCTTGGCGTCTGCTTTGGAAGGCAGTGAGACGGAATGAAGGTAAAAGTGTAATGAAGTGGAACAAACTGATAAGTAGATGCCAACGTGTGATGTGACACGCCTCAGACACTAAGCATTGGAAATCTTTCCAAGATTCAAAGTGAAACAACTCTAGGTGATTCCAAGAAAGCATCGATTTGCTAGAAAAAGGAGACTAAACTAAGAACATAAAATGTGCGCGTGGGCACGACAGGGAGGCACCATTGGAGAGCTTTTACCAGCCAATGTGGACGTGCTACAACCAAGGTGGATTTGCAGAAAAATAAAGAGAATTGAGATGAAGACCCAGCAATGGGACATTTTTCGAAGAACTAGCCTGAGCGGCTTCAGAGAGAATAAAGTACTCAATTTGGAGTGGAATATCTCATGTCAACTCAATCAAGAGCGAGTGACCTTCATTATTGCCATAATATAAAGATTTTCATCACGAAGCTCAAAGTCCTACATGATGCATGCTGGGCTAAAAGAAAAAGATAAAACAAACTAAAAATAGAAAATAATCAAGGATAATATTGCTAAGCCATCTAGATTTGGTCAAGAATCCAGATCTCTGAGCTGACACTAAGCCGAAGCCCGTTTGTCCACGCATCAACCCAGAAAGTGGAACCATCGTCCCAGACCTTTAATGACTCAATGACCTATCCGTGTGATCAAGACTCTCCTGGAATTATCACTATTTTTGATGAAGGGGAACTCAAATTCCAGGTTCATCAGAACCCCAAGGTCCTTGATATG
The DNA here is from genome assembly GCA_022559845.1 of Amorphophallus konjac. NCBI lineage: Eukaryota > Viridiplantae > Streptophyta > Magnoliopsida > Alismatales > Araceae > Amorphophallus > Amorphophallus konjac. The sequence goes on along the minus strand of CM040126.1, from coordinate 252,702,154 downwards.
CTATAATAGCGTAGAATACCATATAGTAACAATGCTTACAGGAAAGAAACACAAGAAATAAGATGATGTTACTCCGACACATGACCCATGCTCCTCGAACTCTGCAACCTTCTGCACTTGAAAACTCATTAGTTCTTCTCCAAGCAAAGCAAAATATGATCATAAGTGCTTAACCAAAAATAACTCCAATTAAAAGATAGCACTTAAGTTCATCAAAGCACATGGAGAATCAAATATGCAAGTCAACAAAATAACGACTGCGGTGCATGGCGTCAAATTCATAAGAGACGACTAACTGTTGAGTACGGACTGAATAGATCTAGAGGGGGGGTGAATAGATCTTTCCCCCTTTTTTCGATCTAATATCTATTGACTAAATGAGTTGCAGGTGATTGACGAATTACAGAACTAATGTTGATATCAATGAAGAAAACAAACACATAGAGAAGCACGCACACACATAAGCAAACCACAAGATAGGATTTTTAAGGTGGTTCAGTCTCTTCCCGAGACTTACATCCACCCCTTGCTTAACTCAAGCAAGGCTTCACTTATGAGAACCTCTGATCTCAATCCAAAACACAAGACACCGCTGTCACACAGCTTGTTCCTGCTGACACACAGCTTGTACCAGCTGACACACAACTTGAATCCGCTGCCTCACAGCTTGACACTTGGTGTAAGGATGAATAGAAATGATGAGAAGGTGGGATGATGCAACAGGACTGAATATAGACTTTTGTAACAAAGTAAAGAATTCAGCCTGGGACTTAATCACATAAATAACAAGAGTAGACTCCCTGTAGAACTTCCAATCGGATGCCTTCAGTTGCTTTGCTGCTGGAGGTCGCACAGCTTCAAGCCCAGTCTTCCTTCTGCAGCAATGAGAATGCCTTTAGTCTTCTGCAGATTTCTGATTGATGGAGAGCCACTTCGTCCTGTGATGTAGGTGTGTTTCTTAGCTTCTGTTCTATGCTCTCTCTGTGTGCTTGCCTCCGCGATCAGTTTCCTTCTACTTTTTATGCAGATACTTTTTCAAGCCTGAAGCTCTTCCCGCTCAAATTCCAGATCGAGTGTCAATCTGCTAGAAAGCAGGGAGAAGGTTAAATCCGATCACTACAATAAGTTTGACCGCTTCTAAGCAAGATTCTCTCCTTGATTCCCGTGCGGAATCTCATCATTTGAACTACCCAACAACCTGCAACAACAATCTGCAAGTTTTAAGGAACCAAAACAGAATTAGGTTAGAGTTCGGTTCTGGACGCTATAACACCCGTGGTCGACCATGACACTGTCCCTGGTCGACAACGAGCAGTGTCCTGATGGCGGTTTCATTCTGGCTGACACTCGCGTCCCGTGGTCGACCACAGCCTTGTCGCTGGTCAACAATGGGCAAATTCCAGATGGCCGTCAGTTCTGTCTGATGCTCTGTCTGTTCTGTGGTCGACCAGAAGTGGGGCTTTGGTCGATAGCCAAGGCACATGCAGAAGACGGATGACTTGAAGGTTTCTGGCTGGGTTCGTTGGTCGACCATAACCACTTCCCTGGTCGACAAGCGGCCTTTGACACTTCTTCTGATTTGTTGATTCCACTTGGATTTCAGTGGACCTGAAATTACTTAACATATCAGAAGTAACTTGAACTATCAGATTTATATTGAGTTAATCAAAAACATTGTTTGTCATCATCAAATAGTCATGAGTCCATTACTTTGAAGGAACAATCAAACCACTTGTATTTGTTATGAAACAAGATAGAACTTGATTAATCAAACATATCCTATTGTCATCATCAAAACCAAGGGATGCACAACATTCTCCCCCTTTTTGATGATGACAACCATGAGTCATTGTGACAAACAACAGATTATAGAATTCATTTGATATTGCATTCAAGGCTATCATAGCACAGATTTCATTCAGACAATTCGTTTGATGTGCCTTTCAAAAACTATAGCACTAATTACATGAGTGACTCAAAAAGGATAAAGACACTAAGGACACGTAGACAAAGTAAACTTGACATCTAGACACACATCTAGACACACAACTAGACACACAATGACACATAAAGTCCTATCTCCCCCTTTGTCAACAGCAAAAAGAAGATCATTTAAACAATCCCTCTGAGGAGGATGAGGAAGTCTCTGGCTTCACGTTCTCTTCCATGCGATCCAGCTTGTCAACAATGTGGGCATAAGAGAGTCTGAGCTTCTGGATCTCGGAGATAGTAGCATTGTGATACTTTTCATAGGGTAGGGCAGTAGGGCTGGGTCTTAAAAAAAACTAGGATAGTGAACCATCACGATGCAGAAAACGAGCGGTCAGGATTTAATCAGCATAACTCAAATTTTTGGAAGATATTAAAGTGTACTCCCTTTCTTTAATAGAACACTTATGGAACCTTTCCACCCTTATGCAAAGACCACCTTGTGACCAAATAGAGTGGGTATTGTGGTTCAATGAATTTGAAAGTATTGCACCAATAAATTGACTCCCCATATCCAAATTCTTTCACATGGCTCCTTGAACTTATAATATATTTCAAGAGATAATTTGACTAACTATGCTAGCTGAACAGTGTTTTGTACTTTTATTTGCATGCTATGCTTTAGGTCAACCATTTTCTCTGCCTTTGTGATAACTTTTTGAATCATTTGAGAGCTGTGGTCAGGTTTATCACATGCTTTTCTACACGAGGAGACACGCTTTTTACACGCCAGAAACCCCGGCTACTTAGCATGCCTAACCATTCCACTAATGACTGGGACACACCTTTTATCCGTGAGGATATACGTTTATCAGACGCCAATATCCCCAGTTACTCAGTATGCCCAATCAATATTTTTGAAAGCAGCAGAGTTAGATTGGATCTTCATGACACACTTGTCTCCCATCTATTGTTCAGCCAATTTTTTTTGCTTTGAGATGGAGAACAGTAGTTTCTCAGAACTCAATCCATTGCTCTACCAAGAAGGCATAATTATGGCGTATTCCATGTACATACATGTTATATTTGAGTTTATTTTTACTGTCCAACACAGACACAGGTAGAGAAACAGTCTCATTACTAAAAATCATAAGTCCTCAAAATCTTGTGACAGAGTCATAGTTATGGTTTGAATTTATTGCAGTAGTACAGTTCAAATTCTCATTACTACACTCAACCTCTACTCTTAATGATTACCTTGGTGATTTTATTGAAAGATATGGTTAGGTTTTTCAATGTTTTATCAAGGAATGAGTTTACACTTTTTCTCCCCCTCAATTTGTGAGTCCTTGCTGAAGATAAAAAAATGTTGGCCATGAAGAGATATAGAGACACAAGGGATAGGAAGTATGGATAAGGATGAATGAGTGAAGAATCTGAGCACAAAAGTTCACTTAGTTCAGAGGATTTCCTAGCAGAGCCAGCAGCCTTTTTAGATCCATTTTCCCTTGTTCCGATCCTCTGTCGACCATAGAGTTGCCTTTGGTCGACCTCTGTGCTGTCACAGAAGCTGCCTGATGAGTAGTCACCTGTGGTCTGCTTTCTGACAATTCTGTTGTCGACCATGGGACCGCCTGTGGTCGACAGCTGCGAAGTCACAGAACCAACTATTTCCTGTCCTGATGCCTTGGTCGACCAGCGCCTTGCCTGTGGTCGACCACAAGAGATAATCCGTAGTAGAACCAGGATTCTGCAGAACTTGCTGAAGTAGCAACCGACACTAGACCTCCAAACTCAAAACTTGACCAGTACTAGAGACCTAGTTGACATAACTTAGTACAGAAATGACAGAATCTATACAGTGAACACATGAATATGATTATTTCAAGAATTTTCAGGAGAAATTCTACAAATTCCTAACTCCCTTCTTAGAGTTGAAAATCTGTCATTGTTAAGGGGTTTTGTGAAAATGTCTGCCAGTTGTTTTTCAGTTTCTACAAAATGAAGCATGAAATTTCCTTTGGAGACCTCATCTCTTAGAAAGTGATGACGGATCTCAATGTGTTTTGTCCTAGAGTGTTGAATGGGGTTTTTAGACAAATTAATAGCACTAGTGTTGTCACAGAAAATAGGTGCACATCCAAGATCTACATTGTAGTCTTGGAGTTGATGTTTTATCCACATAACTTGTGTACCACAGCTCCCTACTACGACATACTCAGCCTCAGCAGTGGAGAGTGCCACAGAATGCTACTTTTTAGAAGCCCATGATATTAAACATCCACCTAATATTTGACAATACCCACTAGTACTCTTCCTATCAATTTTGCAACCAGCATAATCAGCATCTGAATATGAAATCAAATCTAGTTTGCAGTATGTAGGATACCATAAACCCAATTCTTGGGTGCCGGCAAGGTATCGAAGGATACGCTTGACAGCCCCTAAATGTGATTCTCTAGGGCTAGACTGATATCTAGCACACATGCATACACTAAACTGAATATCTGGCCTTGAAGCAGTTAAATATAGCAGAGACCCGATCATACCTCTGTATTTCTTGGCATCTACCATGTTACCTTTTACATCAGCTTCCAATGTTGCATTTGTACCCATGGGTGACTCGATTGGTTTGCAGCTTTCCATGCCAAACTTCTTCAACATCTCCTTTATGTACTTGGATTGATTTATGAAGTATCCTTCTCTACATTGTACGATCTGCAATCCAAAAAAAAACTGTAAATCACCCATTAAACTCATTTCAAACTCATTGGTCATTAAGTTTGCAAATTCAGTACATAAAGAAGCTTCGGTAGACCCAAACACAATATCATCAACATAGATTTGTACAACTAGTATATGCTTGCTTACCTTGGGTCTTGGAAAACAATGTTTGATCAATTTTACCTCTTATGTATCCCTTCTTGGTGAGGAAGGAGCTCAACCTTTCATACCAGGCCCGAGGAGCCTGCTTTAATCCATACAAAGCTTTATGCAATTTGAAAACATGATTAGCAAGTTCATCATTTTCAAATCCAGGGGGTTGTTCCACATAGACTTCTTCTTTTATTATTCCATTTAGAAATGCACTTTTTACATCCATTTGTTGTAGTTTGATTCCATGAGATGCTGCAAAGGCTAACAATATCCTGATGGCTTCTAATCTAGCAACTGGAGCATATGATTCTTCAAAATCAACCCCAAATTCCTGGTTGTACCCTTTAGCCACCAGCCGAGCCTTGTTTCTCATTACAACCCCTTCTTCACTTAGCTTGTTTTTATAGACCCACTTGGTTCCAATAACGGGGTGAGATGAAGGTCTAGGGACAAGACTCCACACCTGATTTCTTTCAAATTGATTTAGTTCTTCATGCATAGCATTTATCCATGAGTCATCTTTTAATGCATCCTCTACTGATTTGGGCTCTATTTGGGACACAAGTGCAAGCTGATCTAGTTCATTGATTTCTTTTAACTGAGATCTAGTCTTCCTAGGATCATGAATTCCACCAATGATGTTTTCTATGGGATGATCTCTAAGAAGTCTTAAGTTCTCAAGATTGTTACCTGAGATGCCTTCTCCTTCGGGTGGAGCATTAGTAATACCTTGATCTCTTTCCTGAGATTGTTCTTCTTCATTTGGTTCTTCGTTGTCTTCTAGAAATTCCCTATCTTCTTCTTCCTTGCTGACCTGCTCATTTTTGCCAAGATCATTAATTTCATCAAATGTAATATGAGGGGATTCTTCAACAATTTGATCTTTGGTGTTAAAAACTCTATAGGCTCTTGATCGGTCGGAATAGCCCAAGAATATTCCTGGATCACTCTTCGGTTCAAATTTGTCCAAGGCCCTTTTATCATTGTTATGAATAAAGCATTTTGACCCGAAAATTCTAAAATGAGCTAGGGATGGTTTCTTACCTTTGAACATTTCATATGGTGTATTTTCACTAGCCGGTCTTACCATTGCTCGGTTTACAATGTAGCATGCTGTGTTGACTGCCTCTGCCCAAAATCTCCTTGGAAGTTTAGCTTCAACCAGCATGGTTCTAGCCATCTCGACAAGAGTGCGGTTCCTTCTCTCCACAACTCCATTTTGTTCTGGAGTCCTTGGTGAGGAAAATCTGTGGGTTATGCCCTTGTTTCTGCAGAATAAGTCAAAGTCAGAATTTTCAAACTCCCCCCCATGGTCAGATATGATTGTACACACTTTGGACTTGCCATCCTGCTTCATTCTTTTGTAGAATTCCTGAAACTCAGAAAAAGCATCACTTTTATGAGATAGAAATATTACCCATGTGAATCTAGAGAAATCATCAACTAGTACATAACCGTATCTCTTACCACTAAGACTAGCAGTTCTTGTTGGGCCAAAAAGGTCCATGTGCACAAGTTCTAGTGGTCTAGAAGATTGACTTTCAGTTCTACCTTTGAATGATTTTCTTGTTTGCTTACCTTGGGTACATGATTCACATACTTTGACATTTTGAGCAAACGAAATTTCAGGCATACCAAGAACCATTTTATTCTTCACAAGTTTATGCAACACCCTATAGCTAACATGCCCTAGCCTTCGGTGCCACAGCCAGGTCAGGTCCTCTTTCTTGGCGGTTAGGCACAGGTTGGAGTGGGCTGGATCATCCAAGTCTATTATGTAGACATTGTTTACTCTCTGGCCCATAAACTTGACTGTATCTGAATTTGGTTCAATAATCTTGCAGATCTTGGAGTCAAATATTAATTTATGGCCCTTGTCGCAAAGCTGACTGATGCTCAGCAAGTTATATTCCAGTCCATCTACCAGCAGTACATTTTCAATACTGTTTGAGGAGTTCTTACCTATTTTACCTGTCCCGATGATCTTACCTTTGTTATTTCCTCCAAAGGTCACATAACCTCCATCTTTTGAGCTTAGTTGGGAGAACTTGGTCTTGTCTCCCGTCATGTGTCTTGAGCAACCACTATCTAAGTACCACTTATTGTGCATGGCTGCCAGACATTCCGGCATCATGAATTACACAGAAATTTTTGGACCCTAATGGTACCCGGGTCCAAGATAACTTGTAAAATTGTGAAATTGCTGTAACAATCCTTTGGGAACCCAGATTTTCTTAGAGCAGTTTAATTTTTCGTCTCTGAACTTGTTCAGATTGGGTGGCTTTTGTTCTAATGTTTCTTTAATCTGAATCCACCTTTTTGATTTCCAATTTTCATTTTGTTTCACCTGAGAAAATCTGTGGTTTCTGTTTGCGTGTCTGGTCATGGTCGACATCTGGTGTGTCTGTGGTCGACCACTGCTTCTCCAGACGCCAGCGCCTGTTCTGGCAGATCCTCTGGTCGACATAGGAGGGGTCGGTTGTCGACCAGCCTGTCTCCAGACACCTTGTTTTCCAGATTTATGTCCTTTAACTTGATTTAGTACTTGGTTTGTTTGGTTATTTCTGTGAATTTGAGTTTCTTGTCTATTATTTTTAAGCTTATGTTGATTGACTGTTTTCTCTTTAATGTTTCTCTCTTCCTTGGTGACATTATTCCTTTTGGAGGAGCATTCAGCTACATCCTCTTGTTTGTCTTGGTATAGATTGATTAGGGGCCCTTTTCCTTTTGAGTCAGCAATCCCAGTTACGGTTTTTATTTGGAATTCCTTTTTAGCCGTAGGATTGTATCCTAACCCTTCTTTTTGAAAGTTTACTTTTATTCCCAAGACAGCATTTAAGTTTTCTTGACCTTTAGTCATTTTTTCCAAGGTTTCCTGTTTGTTTTTCAGTTCACTCTGAATTCTTTCTATTTCTTCCAGAAGTTGACAGTTTTCCTCCTTGAGTGAGTTGTTTCTTTCTTGAGTTACCTTAGTTTGCTGTTCACTTTCTTGAGTCTTTAATTTTACCTCATCAATTGTGTTTTTCAGTGACTCATTTTCTTCTAACAGCCATTTGACATTTTCTTCATCTGTCTCGTATTGTTTCAGCTTATTTTTCAAGGTGGTGATTTCTAATTCTAGTTCAGTTCTGTTGGCAAATGGGTTGCTGTCATTATTGACCTGATTAAGCTTTTTCTTCAAACTCTTATTTTCCTTTCTAATTCTTTCATATGCATCAAGTAAGTCTGAGTAGACTTCTTCCCAATCTGAGCTAGAAAAATCTTGAAACGGAGGGATTACCTCAAGATCATCGCTATCTCCTTTGGCCATCAAACAGATGTTTCCTTCTTCTTCCTCGGAAGTTGTTTCCTCCTTACTGCTTTCCTCCTCCTCGCTCCATGTGCTTATCATTGCTTTTGGTTGCTTGCCTTTCCACTTGAAGCTTGATTTCTTAGGAGTCTCTGGACATTCAGCCTTTATGTGTCCTAGTTTCCTGCAGTTGTAGCAGACAAGTTTGTTAGATGAAGTTTTATTTTTATCAAACTTAAACTGAGATGACTTTCTTACCATGCCCTTAGGATTCCTGAATCCCTTACCTTCCTTCCGCAGAAACCTTTTGAATTTTCTTGTTAACATGGCTAGCTCACCAGTTTCCTCACCTGTGCTAGATGAGTTATCAGTGTCAGATAGTTCAGAGGTGCCTATTTTAGTTTTTAGGGCGAGCTGGTTCTTTTTCTTGCCCTCATCTTCTTTTCTTTTCAGATTGACCTCATAGGCCATTAGGGATCCCACTAGTTCATCCATAGTCATAGTGGTGAGGTTCTTTGAGTCCTCAATTACTGTGGCCTTGGTATGCCACATAGGAGTGAGGGATCTTAGGATCTTCCTCACTAATTCCTGTTCCTTGTAGGTTTTCCCTAGACTCTTTAAACTATTCGTTAATTGCACTAGTCTAGCATACATTTTAGAAATATTTTCGTCAGTTTTCATTCTAAACATTTCATATTCTGAAACTAGCATATTTGCTTTTAACTCCCTTACCTCTGAAGTACCTTCATAGATTACTACTAGTCGATCCCACATTTCCTTGGCCGTTGCACATTGTGAAACTCGTGAGAACTCCGTGGGGTGTAGTGCGCATTGCATTACGTTCATGGCTCCCCAGTTGATGGTTGATTTTCTGACCTGTTCTCTGGTCCAGGTATCCTCATCTTCGGGCAGCTCGTAGGGTCCTCGGCTTACTACTCTCCACATCTCATGATCTTGTGCTCTCAAGAACACCTGCATACGATTTTTCCAGTATGAGAAATCATTTCCATCGAAATATGGTGGTCTAGTTACTGAGTGTCCCTCAGCCATTAGACTTCTAGAGTTCAGTCCGGCAGGCCTCTCCTGGTTGTTAGACCACATTTTTGGAGAGTCTGGCTCTGATACCACGTGTTGAGTACGGACTGAATAGATCTAGAGGGGGGGTGAATAGATCTTTCCCCCTTTTTTCGATCTAATATCTATTGACTAAATGAGTTGCAGGTGATTGACGAATTACAGAACTAATGTTGATATCAATGAAGAAAACAAACACATAGAGAAGCACGCACACACATAAGCAAACCACAAGATAGGATTTTTAAGGTGGTTCAGTCTCTTCCCGAGACTTACATCCACCCCTTGCTTAACTCAAGCAAGGCTTCACTTATGAGAACCTCTGATCTCAATCCAAAACACAAGACACCGCTGTCACACAGCTTGTTCCTGCTGACACACAGCTTGTACCAGCTGACACACAACTTGAATCCGCTGCCTCACAGCTTGACACTTGGTGTAAGGATGAATAGAAATGATGAGAAGGTGGGATGATGCAACAGGACTGCATATAGACTTTTGTAACAAAGTAAAGAATTCAGCCTGGGACTTAATCACATAAATAACAAGAGTAGACTCCCTGTAGAACTTCCAATCGGATGCCTTCAGCTGCTTTGCTGCTGGAGGTCGCACAGCTTCAAGCCCAGTCTTCCTTCTGCAGCAATGAGAATGCCTTTAGTCTTCTGCAGATTTCTGATTGATGGAGAGCCACTTCGTCCTGTGATGTAGGTGTGTTTCTTAGCTTCTGTTCTATGCTCTCTCTGTGTGCTTGCCTCCGCGATCAGTTTCCTTCTACTTTTTATGCAGATACTTTTTCAAGCCTGAAGCTCTTCCCGCTCAAATTCCAGATCGAGCGTCAATCTGCTAGAAAGCAGGGAGAAGGTTAAATCCGATCACTACAATAAGTTTGACCGCTTCTAAGCAAGATTCTCTCCTTGATTCCCGTGCGGAATCTCATCATTTGAACTACCCAACAACCTGCAACAACAATCTGCAGGTTTTAAGGAACCAAAACAGAATTCGGTTAGAGTTCGGTTCTGGACGCTATAACACCCGTGGTCGACCATGACACTGTCCCTGGTCGACAACGAGCAGTGTCCTGATGGCGGTTTCATTCTGGCTGACACTCGCGTCCCGTGGTCGACCACAGCCTTGTCGCTGGTCGACAATGGGCAAATTCCAGATGGCCGTCAGTTCTATCTGATGCTCTGTCTGTTCTGTGGTCGACCAGAAGTGGGGCTTTGGTCGACAGCCAAGGCACATGCAGAAGACGGATGACTTGAAGGTTTCTGGCTGGGTTCGTTGGTCGACCATAACCACTTCCCTGGTCGACAAGCGGCCTTTGACACTTCTTCTGATTTGTTGATTCCACTTGGATTTCAGTGGACCTGAAATTACTTAACATATCAGAAGTAACTTGAACTATCAGATTTATATTAAGTTAATTAAAAACATTGTTTGTCATCATCAAATAGTCATGAGTCCATTACTTTGAAGGAACAATCAAACCACTTGTATTTGTTATGAAACAAGATAGAACTTGATTAATCAAACATATCCTATTGTCATCATCAAAACCAAGGGATGCACAACACTAACATCAAGGCGTCTAAAGATAAAACATGCCCTTTATCAAAGCGTTAAATGCACTGAGAGTTTAAGAAGAAGACGACCCTCCTGGAGACGCTAAATAAAACACGACCTCGGTCAAGTCGTCAATTCAACAATTGACGCCCCAAGAGAGGACGTTAATTAACAACGCACTTCCGTCTCCGAATGGGCATTAACAATCGAAAGCAAAGCCTAATCCTAACGGTAATCGACCTGTAACTCCGAATGGGCATTAAACCCCCCAAACTTCTATAAAAAGGAAGAAACTTCCTTATGATCAATCAAAGCACATTCGTGGAATTCCTGCTTCTTCTTCTTCCTCTGTTTACAGGTGCTGCGACCGCTCAAGTTCTTCCTACAGACCGAAGATGGAGAGAGCTATTAAAAGATCCAAGAGTTCCACTCTCAGACTAACCGAAATCAATGGGCATATAAGCAGTCGGATTGCCATGAAACAGGTAAAGTGGAATTGTTATTCCTGTTTCAATCTTTCATATCTTCATAGTCCTTCTGTTCTGTATTCTCATCCTCCTCTCTGTTCCTTTCTTTTAACTATAGGATTATCCAAATGTTCCAGGAGCCAGGAGATTCACAAAGATCAAGTGGCTACCTCTTCTTCTCTCCGAGTTCTCTTCAGACATGACGGTCTACTTAGCAAGATGGCACCTCTTAAGCCTAGTCACCCATGCCAAACACTATGACCAGATTCACCTTGATTGGGCTGCCATATGAGCTCTAATTGAAATATGGCACCCTTCCACTCATACCTTCCTATTCTCAACTTTTGAAGCCTCAATTTTATTAGAAGAACTAGAGATGATCTTAGGCTTAAAGAGAATGAAGCTAGGAGATGAGGAAAAATTGCCATCATGCCAAGATGAATTTCTTCACATGAACTACTAACAAGTTTAATCCCTAGCCCAAACTTAGTGAACCAAATCAAAGCTTCCAAGGGAATCAATCTCTTAAAGCTTGCTTCTTGGGTGTACAAGAGATCCGATCAAGCTAAAGAGGACGAAGAGATAGAGCGGGTGACAAAAGCTTTCGTGGTATGCTTGGCAGGAGCAATCCTATTTCCATCCACGAAAGACTTCTTGGAAGAAACCCAATTAAGCGCAATAGTGAGCCTATGGGAAGGAGAGAGAGCGGGAGCGGCAATTCTAGCCTATCTCTATAGCGGGCTTACCTCGGCGGCAATGGGAAGACCCATCTATGGATGCATGCTAGCACTCTCAAGTTGGGTAGATCTCCACTTCAAATTCGATCCATGTGAGGAGGCCCAACAACCTTCTAGAATCTTCTCAAAAAGCCCACTCTCTTACATGACCGGCTCATTGGGGATAAGCAACAGAGTGATGAACCGAATACCTCAAATCAAAAAGAGAGTGGAATGGAGAGGACATCTGAAGGTAATACCAAAGAACCTTTTTACTTGCGCCCCGGGAATACTTAAGACTCAAGAACTCCACGCACGATTCTCTTCCGGCATGGACCTTCGACTCATAGGTGCTTCAGAATTCGTTCTGTATAACTCACATCGGTGCCTTCCTCAACTTGGGCTTCCACGACAAATGCTTGAAGATCCATCTCATCGCCCTCCGATCAAGGCAAGGGATATCGGCAGCAATGAAGATGGGGAAGAATGCACCTCAATCCAAGCTCTGTGGAAAATCAACAAGGCTCATCATCCTGTGGAAAACTTAGAACAAGACAGAGAGCAGTGGAAGTCTTATGTAATAGCTTTAAGAAGCTTGAGGCCCAAAGTGGCTCACTGAATGCAATGTAATCTTTTTCTTCCAATAAATCAATGATAATATTCTGATTGAGCCATAACACAATGTTTCTGATCAATTCTTCGAATAGCCTGCGATTCTGCTGCAAATAACGACTCAACCAATGTCGTTAATTCCATGAAGGACGCCTCAGCATATGTCGTCTTCAATGATTGATCTCTCATAATTGACGCCTTCACCTGTGGGCGTTAACTGAATGACCTCCTAAGACAAGGCGTTAATTCGATTTATATTCTCAAAAGTATTCGTTGAAATTCCAAAAGTAACGCCTTCAGAAAAGCCACGTTTTATATAAATAACGCCTCAAGAATAGTCGTTACTCAAAAATAGTAATCATCACTCCCATCACATCAATCAATCTCCATTGAATGCGTCTGACGACGGTTATCATTCCCCATGCAAACAAAAATAACGCCTTAAGCAATGTCGTCAATTATCAAGAAACGCCCTGGTTTCGGTCGTTAATTCCATAAGACACGTCCTTCCTTAAGTCATTAATTCTTTTTGACCGTTCGACTTAACTTTCCCTCCTTTCTTCTTCTTGCTTCGCTCTCTTTCCCACTTTCTCTCTTCTCTCCTACTGCAACCCTAACCGAACCCAACCCCCCATCCTTCTCATTCTCTTCCTCTATCTCTCTCTCTTCTACACCCTAGCCATGGCCGGTGGACTTAAACGGCAGAGGGTGGCCGCACCGGAGGTGGTGGACTTGGGCGAAGATGCCCACGAGGATGCTCCCCCCGCGACGGCCGAGGAAGATCTGGCGGCGATGGCCGGCGACGAGGGAGAACACCGCGACGAGGCCGTGGGAAATGAAGAAGATGAAGGTGAAGGAAGAGGAAATGAGGAAGAAGAAGAAGGTGGTGAGGACGAAGACGGAGAAGACGAAGAGGAAGGAGATGAAGAAGAAGAGACAACGACGGTGGCCGTGCCTCGCCGTGGCCAACTCCGACGGCCACGGCAGCCACGGCCCGAACTCCGGGGAGAGTTGACTGGTCCTAGATGACAAAAGGTAAGCCCCTAAACCCAATCTCTATATTTTTTTTTTTGAAATTTATTTTATTTTTACCTCACTTTTCATAGCCCTCGGGCGAGAAAACCTGCAACTCAGAAAGAAGACGCCCCCAGGGGTGTCGCGGATTAAAAAGAAGACGCCCATCCTTGGGTCGTGAATTCATTTTATTTCCTGAAAAATAATTAACATTATGAAAACACGCCCTAGAGCATGTCGTCCATTTAAATTATCATTTTTCATATCAATCATGCTGTTAATTCCGTGCATTTGTTCAATTATATTATTTTCTTTTTTCCATGATTTATATCGCATGCTATTTTATTTTATTTTCAAAACCCTGGAAAACAACGCCCCCCATCGGGGCGTCAATTCAATAGATAACGACCATTGGGATGGTCGTCCATTTCATTAATTCCAGAATAAATTATTAAAACCCAAAACCCATTTTAACAGAAAACGCCCTACACACAGGGGCGTTACTTAATGAAATGACGACCCTGGGACGGGCGTCAATTAAAAAAACATTTTAGGAATTTAGAAATTAACCTCAAAACCACGCCTCCCACCGGGCGTTTCTTAGATAAACAACGACCTAGGGTAGGTCGTTAATTACATCAAACATTAACTTCTCAAACCAAGGCAATTAAGTGAATTTCAATAAGAATAATTAAACAATTAAACCAAAATCTCTTTCTTTATGCGTTCAGGGGTTGATGAGGACACGGATCTCCTGGGTCATGGTCCGGGCAGCATTTTACGGCCTCCCCGAGTTCCAGAGAGCCAGGGTAGATGCCATGGGGTTTGGGGCCTTCCTTAGCATAGAGCCAGTCAGACCCGACCTACCACTTATCCAGGTTCTGAGGGAGAGATGGGATAGGATCAGCCGGGCATTCCTGATGCCTTGTGGGCATATGGTTCCTACCTTAGAGGATGTGGCTAGGATTACTGGACTTAGGGTAGACGGGGAGGCAGTGAGCGGGATTACCTTACCAGACTATACCGGGCTTGCCCAGAGGCTGCTAGGGCTAGAGATGGTCTACGAGACACCTAGCGAGTGTAGGACTATCTTCCGCACCGACCTGACTACAGTGATGGGCTTAGGGGATGCTAGGCATAGGTCAGGGGAGTCCTTAGAGCAGTTCTCACAGAGATTGATCGATGGGGCTAGGGCAGTCTATTGCCAGGACCCAGCTGACAGGGAGAGAGCAGACCGAGACTTGAGGAGGTTCCTACTGCTGCTGCTCGGGAGGCTATTGCTCGGCACGAAGGGCGACGTCATCAACTGCTGATTCCTAGGGATCCTCGAGGATTTAGAGGGAGTCGGCAGATACGCCTGGGGAGCGGCGCTGCTGTCGTACTTACTAGCCGACCTGTCCACGGGGATAGGACGAGAGATGACCGTCAGTGGCTTCTCACCTTTTCTTCAGGTATGCACTTATATATTTTCCTTTCTTTTCTTCTTTTTTATGCATGTGAATGCCTCACTAATGCAATGCATGGATGCAGGTTTGAGCCATCTGTACATGCCCATGGGGCGCGCCGATCCACGGCCAGGAGGTGAGGGGGCTTTCCCTCTAGCACGGCGCTGGCTGCCGGTTGTGTTCGGCGCCCCACTCGGCTACGAGTTGTGGGTGCTACGGAGAGAGTTCCGAGACTTCCCTCCCTCGCTGGTATGAATGATGCAATTTTTTTTATGTTTATTTGAATTTATTATGAGTATGATGAGATGACATGCATGTTCATGGATGCAGGTGCGATGGAGGCCTTACGAGGGGATGACCGACGAGGGCCAGCCATGGGTCGTAGCAGGGCGACCTCGCTTTGAGCATGAGCTTTTGGTTCACTGCTTGAGCGAGATCGAGCCGTTACGACTTAGACTGGTGATGAGGACCCTGGGCCTACACCAGGAGTGGATAGAGGTAGGGGAACCGCGAGGGATTGGGAAGAAGACGCGCGATCGCACGAAGGCGATCGACTGGAGAGTGCGGTTCGAGGACCAGTACGCCGACTGGCGGCGAGGTGGGACCCGAGTCACCTCCCAGGCGACTGACAGCTCCGAGTACCTCCGGCACTACTGGGAGGTTTACGCCGGCCGACCCCAGATGAGGGTCTTAGGGGTATGTATGAATGCAATTATTTCTAAATTAAATGCAAATGCTTATGTATCTATCATGTGACTAATGTGTATTAAATGCAGGATGCACGGGACATAGCGGCGATGGATGCCCAGGCCCACCTACACAGCCTGGAGGACCAGCTAGCTGCCACACGGGCTGACCTCGAGACCCTGGTGAGTGTTTAAATTATTTCTATATGCAAATGAATTTTTGTTGAATTATTGATGATTAGCCACTGACGATCTTAATAAATGTAGCGTGCCCAGCAGGGAGCCGTAGGGAGAGATACGGGAGAGGCCTCTAGCTCGAGGGGACCTAGTGCAGAGGTGACTGCACTAGCAGAGCAGCTAGTGGGAGCGGTCACACGGGCCGAGGCTGCAGAGCGCGACCTCACCTCACGGGTAAATTCCAAAACTCAAACCTCATTCAAATATTGATTATATATTGCATTGTGCACTGATGAAATCCATTTCTTTTCAGACTGAGGAGCTTCGCGCCGCTCTCGCTTGCGTCTGCGAGGGACAGCAGGCTATGACTGCCCAGGTGAGTGATTTACCTTCCGTCATGCATTGCTTATTTCATGAATTATTGAACTGTGGAACTGATGATTTGTTTACCTGTTTGCAGACCAGACAGTTACAGGTGGCACGTACCCAGGCTGCCCTAGCTGGTACAGAGTTGGCTATCCGCGAGCAGCGGATTTCAGAGCTGGAGCAGTCCCTGAGGCGACGGGAGGAGCTGCCTCGGGACGTGGCAGAGCTGCGGGTTGCTCTTGAGCTGGAGCGACGAGAGCGCGCTCGAGAGCGGGAGGAGCACCTGGTGGACCGTGCCCGTCACCACGAGCTACAGCAGTCGGACCGTGCCCGGTACCAGGAGCAGGTGGCGGCACGCGAGAGTGAGCTGGCGGACCTGAGGACGCAGCTGGTCCTTTCTCAGGAGTGGCTACGAGTGTCTGAGGAGCGTCTCCAGCGAGGGCGTGAGCGAGCGCATGCTGCGGGGTACTCCTTCACCAGCTCCACCTTTGTGGCAGGTTCTTCTCTTCGAGAGAGGAGCGTGTTGTGCCCCTATGATCACTTGAGTTCATATGGTCACTTTGGTCATTCGACATCATTCTATGGTCATATGAGTTCTAATGTATTCTTGGTTTTGATAATGGCTAAGCATTATTAGTCATTGATGTTTTTCACCTTCATGTGATTGACATACGTGATGTTTTTGTTCATGACAGGTGCACCAATGAATGTACAAGGAATCAAGTGGAAATGGTGAACGTGAACGCTGAATGTTGCACCCTCGCATGCGGATCGACCTGCGCGGTCAGGTCACGGGGATCAAGGTTGATGCCACAGACATGAACGGGCGGCTAACGGACTCAAGCGACGGAGTTGGTGCGGCCAACGGACCGAACCGGGCTGACCCGGGCCCTGCCCAGCTGGCGGTCGACCCCCAGCACAGGGGCGATCGACCGCCCCAGCCAGGGACTCCCAAGTCTGCACGTCTTTCAGTGGCGGTCGATCGCCAGCCAGTGGCGGTCGACTGGATTTCCCAGGGATCGCCCGTTTGCAGGTGTTTCAGTGGCGGTCGACCGCCAGGAACCTTAGGTCGACCGCCAGCCCCGAGCCATCAATTGTTGACTTTGTTTCCAACTTCGAAAAGGGCCATTCAACATTGATTTGTTTAATCCTAAAGACACCTAATCCCCCACAAATTGTGGATCTGGTCTAGGGGGTGTCCATAGACCATTCAAGGTCTATAAAACTCTTGTAAGAGGGTTAGAAACCCTAATGCTTCAAGGGGCTTGTTGTGAGATCTAGGGTGGCTGCAAGGGAGGTTACAAGAGAGCTTGGAGACGAGCTACTGTTCACGTGAACAGTAGTTCGTGAAGGTGTTCTTCATCCAATCAAAGGGGAATCAAGCTCAAATCAAAGCCAGCAAACCTCAAGGAAGATTACATCAAAGCAAGGCTATCAAAGTGATCCAAGGAAGCCAGTTTGATTCAAGTTCTTCAAGGGAAATCATCTACATCCATTCAAGCTCTTTCAAGCTCATCCAAGGTGATCTTTCAAGTTTTCAAACTCCTAGGAGCTAAAGAAGCAATCAAGATTCAAGGTAGCTTCATCATCTCCTTCATTCATTCAAAGAAATTCAAAGAGAAGATCAAGAGAGAAGAATTGAAGGAAGAGGTACTGTTCACGTGAACAGTACTCCGTGAAGAACATTCATCCAATCAAGGGTGAATCAAGAAGATTGAGTTGAAGCCAAGAGGAGCCTTGTTGCTGATCAACATTCCATACAAGGGCCAATTCATTTTCACTCATAACTCAATCTCTTGTTTTAGTTCATTCACATTTGTTTCATTTTCATTATTGTTTAAACATTGAAAGTGTGATTCATCCCTACCGGTGGTTAGTAGGAAGGCAATTGGAGGGTGTTCTAATTTGCGATTGACGTCCCTATCAGGTGGTGAGTAGGAAGGCAATCGGTGGTTTCCGATTTGCGGTTCTGTGCGCTGCACAAGTGAAGCCTCACCGGGTTTTGGTGAGGGGTGGACGTAGGGCTGAGGATTCAGTCCGAACCACCTTAAAAATCATGTCTAGTGTGATTTGCCTGTGTGATTGATTCGTTCTATTGCATGCTTAGGATCGAATTATTATATATCTTGCTTATCTTGCTAAGTGAATCATAGCGTACTTGGAAGCTAGTTTCTATTCCGCTGCAATTCATTTTAACTAGCTATATAGAGGGCCACATTGCGAAAAGTGGGGCTGATCTATTCACCCCTCCCCTCTAGATCCGCTGTCCACCACACAACAGAGTGAGGCAGGGGGCCAGGTTCAAGTTCCAGCTTCTTCTCGGGGGCCCATGCCTCCTCCACCAGCGCCTCCTCGGGACGGCGAGGATGAGGTAGAGAGTAGGAGAGAGGAGGGTGGAGGCGAGAGCTGAGAGACTTACTTGTACTCCTCCACCCTCACACCTGTACTCGGATATTCATGATGTATATATATATGAGATTGACATTTTTTGTTACCTGAGCACTTGCATAGTTATGCACTTTGCTTCTTCTCCACGTTCTTTATTTTTCCTTACTCTACCCTGTACCTGCAGCTGTGGTTCACACTTGAATAAACATATTAATTCATCTGTTCGACTTGGCCCCTTGCTCAATAAGCAAGGGGTGCCTTTACTTTTGACCTTGATAGCGGGTCAAGGGGCCAAGCCTTTAATCAAAGAAGGCAAATGAAATAACCAATAAAGGGAGATGCAACACGCAAGCACACGTATGCAAACAATAATCAAGAGCCCTATGCAATAATGCAAGCACGCATATGAAAAATAAACCCCACTTCCTCTTTCTTTTCTTTTTCTTTTATATTTAATTTTTTTTCTTTTATTTTTCAAAAGACGCGCCTTAGATTAGGTCGTTATTCAAACAAGAGACGCCCTAGGCGACGGCGTGAATTTGAAAATGTTTTTTTGAATTTTGTTGAAAAGACGGCCCACACAAGGGCGTTATTTAAAAAAAGATGACCTTCTCCACAGGCGTTAATTTCATAAAAGGCACCTTATCTAAAGGTGTTAATTTTTCTACTTTCAGCAGGTTGACAAAGCTACTAGGGCACTGGGTCCTACACGGTCATTATTGAGGATTCACCGACCTTTCTTGATTAATCAAAAGGGAGTCGACGTGCCAGTGGTTAAACTTATACGTAAGGACTCGCCCGGTGCAATCTCCTAGGTCAGTCTCGACCATTCTGCTGGTTTATGACTTACCACAAAGAAAGAGATGGAAGAAAATATAAGAAGCCCACAGGAGATTATGAAAAGCTCAAGATAAAACTATCTCCCCTACCCTATGCCTATTGGGGTTCGGTCTTGGGTATAGGGAAATTTTATTGCCTTTTGCCTCTTTTGTATTGCATGCATACGCCCAAGGTTTTCCTTGCGGGGACTTTGCCCTCTTGACATGCTTTTCTTTTCATGATTTGACTTCCACTTTGGGACTGATTTGCATTGATAAAAAGAAAAACCTAATTGTACTTGGGCTTTAGTGGCATTTTGTTCCCTTTTGGGCCCTGACGTCCACCTACTACGGCGACGGATAGGCTTGGCGGGTCTACCCCGAGACCTTCCTTCCTCCCTCATGGGCCGAAGAGGAAAAGAATGGGCATTGTCTTCACCTTTAGTCAGGTTTTGACTTTCCATCAGATTTTGCACCGCTTGAGTTCAAGGGTAAGCGTGTAGTGTGTGTGGGTGTCGACCCCATTTTGAGTTAACAAGACTGATGAATGAATACTGAATTTTAACCTTTCGGACCTTGCGTCCTTGCAACGATGGCAACCATCTTGAAAGATTCATTTTTTTGGAGAATTTCTATTTTTTTTGGATTTTGGAATGTTTCTATTTTTTTGGATTTTGAGTTAGGGATAGTATTTCTTAAGGTACAGACCATTCCAAGGATGAGTTAATTCTTGTCCTTCAGCATTAATCAATTTATAAGCATTGCCAGGATAAACATCTTTTATGACGAATGGTCCTTCCCAGTTTGGTTAAAATTTTGAACGGGGCCCACCAGGTTTTACGAAGATTCTCTTGATTACCATCTCACCAACTTTGAATTTTCTCTCAATTACTTTCTTTTGATAAAAATGTGACAGCATGTTTTGATAAACGCGTGCATGCTCAGCGGCGACCAGACGCTTCTCATCCAGGAGTTCCAACTGGGCAAGGAGTGAATCACGACGCTCATCAATAGAGAGTTCCTTGTCCAATTGTACTCGCAAAGATGGAATGAGAATCTCATAAGGACTATCGCCTCCATTCCATAAGTAAGGGCGAAAGGGGTTTGCCCAGTAGGGGTACGAAAGGAGGTGCGATAGGCCCAGAGAGGTTCAATTAGCTTGTCCGGTCAATCTGAAAATTTATTAGCCTCACACGTCTTTTTAACGATTTTGATTAAAGTTTTATTAGTGGCTTCTGCCTGGCCATTGCCCTGCGGATAATAGGGAGAAGAATGATGCAATGCAATGTTATACCTGTTGCAGAGATCCTTGAGCTCTTGAGAGATGAACTGAGGTCCATTGTCGGTGACGATGGTATTCGGGATGCCGAACCTTGCGATGATGTTCTTCATTATGAACTTGCAGACAGTTGATGTTTTGATCTCCACGAATGTTTCTGCTTCCGTCCACTTGGTGAAGTATTCCGTTGCCGTCAGGATGAACGACTTTTGCTTGGTCAGGAGGTTCGAATCACCGAGAGGTCCAATGATATCAAAAGCCCACATGGAGAAAGGCCATGGGGAGGACATAGGATGGAGTGAAGAAGCAGGAGAATGAATTTTGTCGGCGTGCAGTTGGCACTTAACACACATTCAAACATAAATGGAGCAATCCTCTTCTAGAGTTGGCCAATAGAAACCTAGCCTAAGGATCTTCTTAGCTAGCATCTGGCTGTTCACATGACCACCACACACTCCTGAATGCGCCTCTTCCACAACTTTCCAAGATTCATCGTCGTCGAGGCATCTTAATAACACACCTATGAGCCCTCTTCTATAGAGCACACCTTCAACCAAAACATAACGTTGAGCCACTCTTCTAATTGCTTTCCTTTCTTCTGTTGTGGCCTCCTCGGGATAGGATTGATCATTGCAATATCTGGCAATCTCATAATACCAAGGTTTCTCTTCGTCAGCCAACTCTTCTTGCCAATCCAATAGCATGACCTCTTTGCCTTTAAGAGCTTCACTCCGCCTGACCTTTTCGAGCACCTTATCCCTAATATCGAGGAATGCACGATCCTTAATAGCTGGAGTGTCACGCTGATGAATGAGAGGAACATGAAAATCACGCTCAGGAGGGAAGACTGGAGAAGAGGCCAAAGATGCAAGAGCATCGGCTAGGATGTTCTGGCTTCGAGGAACATGGACGAAGATCAACTTGGTGAAGAGTTTGGCATAAGCTGAAGCAAGCTCCTGGTAGGGCTTGAGTTTAGGATTGATAGTGCGGCACTTGACAAGCACCTGGCGCAGAATGAGCTGACTATCATCAACAATTCGTAATTGGGTAACATCATATCTATGAGCGGTTTGAAGGCCGGCCAAAAGAGCCTCATACTCAGCTATGTTGTTTGTGACAGGGAAAGTGAGCTGAGCAGCAAATGGGATGGTGACCCCTTCTGGCGTCAAAAGAACCATGCCGATCCCCCTTCCTTGGGAATTTAGAGCTCCATCAAAATGTAATGTCCACATAGGATCGTGGGGTTGATTAATGGACATTAGTTCTTCGTCTGGAAACAATGAATTGACAGGATCAAATCGAGGGAGAGGGTGGTGAGCAAGATGTTCGGCAATGGTGTAGCCTTTGATTGCTTTCTGCTGAATGTAAGTGATGTCGAACTGTGAAAGGAAACTTTGCCAGTGTGCTAATCGATCAGTAAGAACAGATTTTTCAAGAAGGAATTTAATCAGATTCATGTGAGCAATGAGGTGAACCTCGTGAGCTAAGAAATAATGTTTTAATTTCTGAACTACCCAGACTAAAGCGGCGCAAGTCTTCTCCATGGCTGAGTACCTCTGCTCACAAGGGTTGAGAAGTTTAGACAAGTAGTATGCTGCCCTCTCTTTACCTTCTTCATCCACTTGAGCTAAGACAGCACCTACGAGTCATCCAGGACAGAAACATAGAGGATAAGCGGTTTGCCTGGAATTGGTGGCCTCAGGACAGGAGGATTGGCCAGATAATCCTTCAATCCGTCAAAGGCTGCCTGACACTTGTCATCCCAATTGAACTTGACCCCCGGCTTAGTAAGCTCGTAAAATGGCCTACATCTTTGTGAATGCTGGGAGATGAAGCGGGGGATAGATTGCAACCTCCCGATTAATCCTCGAACTTCCTTCAAATTCTTGGGAGGAGGCATATCTCTAATGGCCTTTGCCTTATTGGGATCAACTTCAATTCCCCTTTTGCTAACAATAAATCCAAGCAATTTCCCTGATGAAACGCCAAATACACACTTCTTGGGGTTCATTTTCAATTGATACTCTCGTGATCTTTGCAAGACTTTAGCTAGAACCCCAGGATGCTCAATCCTTGTCCTTGATTTCACTACCAGGTCATCTACATACACCTCAATATAAATATGGATCATATCATGAAAAATTGCCATCATTGCCCTCTGATAGGTGGCTCCAGCATTCTTGAGTCCAAAAGGCATGACTACATAGCAATATGTACCCCATGGTGTAGTGAATGATGTCTTCTCTTGGTCTTCTTCAGCCAGGCGAATTTGATTATAACACGAAAAATCATCCATAAAGGAGAGAGTCTCAAATCCTGCCGTATTATCAATCAAAACATCGATATGAGGGAGGGGGGAGTCATCTTTAGGACACGCACGGTTGAGGTCCCGAAAGTCTATACAAATCCGAACCTTTCCATCTTTCTTCATGACTGGGACGATGTTAGCCACCCAGTTAGGATAGTGGACAACTCTAACAAATCTAGCCTTATGAAGCTTGTCGACCTCTTCTTTCATCTTTAGAGCCATGTTAGGGTGGAAACGCCTCAACCGTTGCTTGACCGGGACAGACCCCGGCTTAAGTGTAAGCCGGTGTTCAACGAGCGCAGGGTCTAATCCAGGCATATCCTCATAACTCCACGCAAACGTGTCCTTGTATTCTTGAAGTACCAAAATAAGCGCCTCCTCTTCGGGGGGTGGCAAATTCTTGCTGATGAGGACGATCCTAGGGTCTTCCTTGGTACCCAAATTAATTTCCTTGGTAGGCTCTTCTACGGAGGTTGATGGTTCATCAAATCTTCTCATGCCACTGGCAAAAGCATCAGCCTCGTCCTCATATTCTTCATAACTTTCATCCCCCTCTTCAATAGGGTCTTCATCATTCATAATTTCATAGTCACCGAAACCCTCATAAGAAACATTAGTATCCTCATATTCCAACTCTGGCAGGATGACCGGATTTTTCAAAAATTCGGGAAGAGCTAAACAAGCCTGGCATCTTCTAGCTAACTCCAACAGAAACCTACGCGGAATCTGCTTACCCTTGGATTTCTTATGAAAATCTACCCCATGAATTTTATTAGAAGAAGAAGAACAACTAGCTTGATTGAAGGAAGGAGGTGAAAAAGTGGATACAGGAGGTGATACAGATGGAGACCCCTCACCAGAGGGGGAGAAAAGATTTATCAATGAGTCATGGAAGAGTGGCCCCTAGGTCGGGACACACTCGGAAAAGAGATAAGAAGTCTCCTCAACGGAGATGGAGGACTGAAGAGTTGGAATTTTAACGTTTTATTTTCATTTTTATCTTTAACTTCATTTTTATTTTCCTTTTCTAAAATAAACCAATGTGAAGGGAGAATAGCAGGAGGAGTGGAGATTGAAAGTTTGGAAAAAGATTGAATCAGAGATGACCCGCGCGGGGGTGTGATAGAGAGTTTGGAGAATTGCTCGAGGAGCAAGGGAGGAATCGGGAGAGAAATTTGCAGTGAATCTGGAGAAAAGCTGATCATAATTGGCGGCGATCTCGGCACGCGAGAGAATAATTGAGAATGTAGAGAAGCTAGAAGAGGCGGATGCATGGAAGTGAGAGAGAAAAGGCCGGCCCACAGCCTGTCTATTGTAAATCCTTCTTCATATGGAACATCTGGCTCTCCAGTGTCCGTAAAATCACTCAGTAACTGCCTCTTATCTGTAATCACAGCCGGCTTTTCAATCAATTCATGTATTAGTGACGGCCATTCCGGATCAGTCGGCATAAAAAGACGGCTCAAGACAATAGTAATATCATACATATCGAACCATCTGTACCAATCACACTCTGGATCATCCATCTTTCTTCTTTTATCAGGCCTTAGAGATTCCAGGGCTTTATAAGTGGCCAATGGTGCAATATGGCGAGCAAACTATCTTGCATGAACATCTTGACAGTCTAGAATGGAGGTGATTATTGTAGTCTGCTCATAATTCTGAACGCCACCCGTGACAAAATGTGTCTTCAATGTCCAAGTAAGCGGCTGACGATCTGTCTTCAAGGTGGATGTCATAACTGCCCATGGTTCATCTTCATTTTTGCCTGGCCCTTTGTAGCCCAGGCCGCCTCGTGTAATCAATTTCTGAGGCTTAATAGGCCTAGTCCTGCCCTGACAACTGGTACCCAGTCCTTTGCCGTTTTGATACCCCATTTTCATTACAATTTTCCAGCCAGGGGTGTTTATCATGCTTTTCTTCTTCCTCCCCTTGGAAGGCAAGGGTGTCATAGCAATTGTCGTGACAGTCTCGGGTGACATTGGCCGTGGGTGAGGGAGGTCTAGCATTGATAGCAACGGCTTGTTGGCAGGCCAAATAGAAGGAACCGACGAAGCCAAGTGTATATCTTCCTCTGGCAGAATTGGCATACTGGTAACTTTGATAATGCGGCCCTTGTGTGGAAACTTAAGGCACTGATGGTTTGTAGAAGGCACTGCATCGAGTTGTTGAATGTAGGGGCGGCCCAGAATGCCATTGAACGTTGGATCCATGTCTAAAATGTGGAAATCGACCGTGATTGCGGCCGGACCCAAACTGACTTTTAATGTGATCATGCCTAGAGGAGGCTTCTTGGTATTGTCATATGCTGTGACTGTTATAGTAGATGGCCGAATCATATTCTCAGGAATGCCGCACATCTTCAAAGTGCTTGGCGGCAATACATTGATAGATGCCCCAGTGTCCACTAGACATTGCTTCACTGCCACCTTATTAATATCAACCGTGATACACAGAGCATATTTCCTTGCTGAGAGTGGTGCCAGTTCGTGCTCATGAAAAGTAATCGCCGGCTGACTGCTAGCGGGCGTTAATACTGTGGTTATCTGCTCGACCGGAATGTCCTCATTGACCATAACTTTCTGCAGATAATCTTTCAGGGCCATCTGATGAGTGGTTGACCTTTTGATCAGTTCTAAAATGGAAATTCTTGCTGGAGTTCGGTCAAGATGCTTTAACAAATCATACTGAGTGCCGGGTACGGACTCTTGCTCCTGTTCTTGTTCATTGGGCCCCTACATGGGCTCTTGCTCTCTTTGGGGAAAGATGGGCTGGAACATCCGTCCACTGCGGAGCGGTGCCATGTTTTGCCGCGCCTCTGTCGGGGCAAGTAAAGGAGGAGGGTTGGAAGAAGAAGAGGGTGTATTGGTGTTAAGAAGTGGTGAAGGGGTGTTTGAAGAAGGAGCTCCCGTAAGAGGTGTTGGCGAGGAGTTCAAGGAAGAAGCCCCCGCAGGAGGCGTAGGAGTAGGAAGGGGTGCCCAAGTGTGAGAAGAGTTAGTGGGCGGAATGGGGAGAGGTCTGGGTATAAAAGATGGGTGAGCCGATGGTGAGGGGATCCTTGCCGGTGAAGGAGTAGTGGTGGTGGGTGTAGCGTGCGTTGGCGACGGGCGGACAAGGAGTGGTCTAGACGGCGAAGGTGAAGGGTTAGTAGTGGATGGCGGGGTTTGCTGCGTGGTAGGCCGCGGAGGCGGTAAGCGGGTAAGGAGAGATCGGGTTGGCAAGGATGGAGAATTGGCGGGAGCAGATGGATTAACGGGGCGTAGGAGAGCTCGGCTCAATTGGGGAGTAGAAGAAGAAGGAAGCGTGCGCAAGAGGCGCGGAGGTTGATTTGGATTATGATTAAATGCCCCGACAGAGGCGTTTTCTTCATGCCATCCCTGTCCTCTCTCCACCTCATGGAGAGATGTGACCGGGTTCACATGCTGATTTGGCGGGTGCTCCGGTAATGGGTTGTGGACAATCCCCATATCTTGCTGAGGTGCTGGAGCTTGCTGTTGTGGCTGTGGAGTCGGTTGCTGTGGCTGCTGAGCCTGCTGTTGCCGAGGAGGCCTTCTTTCTTTCATAGTGGCGATAAACTGCCTCATCTCATCCCAATTAATGCCACCCTGGTCATTTAAATCATAAATGTAATCCTTGAAGTGGAAGCAACGATCAATGTTATGACCAGGGGAGCGGTGGAAGACACAGTAGCGGGATGTGTCAACATTAGCGGGCCACGCTGCCCTTTCCTTTGGTAGCATGAGCAAGTTGGCGGCCATTAAGGCATTGAAAACATCCAGGAGACTTTCTGGCAGTGGAGGATAATGGGCCCTTTTGGGGCCAAGTGGTCTCCTTTGCTGTTGTTGTTGCGGTCCATAATTAGTGGGCGGTGGTACTTGGTGGTATTGTTGCGGAGCTGGAGGGTCAGCGCGGGGCGCTTGGTTTTGTGGTGGAGCGAAGGAAGGTTGAGGAGTAAATTGGTGTTGCGGGGGTGAATTAAAGAGGGTGCCTTGTGATGGAGGTGGCGGAGGTCGTGGGTTAGATTGGCGAAAAGGCGTGGGGTTGCCGACCGCGCCAACCTGCTCATTGATGACGGTGCCCTCAGTCGTGGGCCCGCTGCTGTTCACATTCGTATTCTTTTTAACCAACCTTGGTTTTGGCTCAAACATGCCCATGATGGGCGAATCTTTCATTTGGGTCTGAATATAACGAGCTCTTTCATAGAGCTCCTCCATGGTGGTCAACCTGTTCATAGCCAGTATATGCCGGAACTGAGGGGTTGCATTGGATATAATCATCTTAACCTGTTTCGGTTCTGATAAGGTATCTTTCAACTTCTCGGCCATTGACCGCCATCTATCAGCAAATATGATGAAGTCCTCCTCGGGCTTCATTTTCTCTGCAACCAAATCTGTAACTGAAAGGGAGGGTCCAACCCGGTCCCTATATTTCTGCAAGAATTTCCTTTGAACCACATCGAAATCACTAGCATCTGTCGGATCTAGGAAATATAACCACTCGAGGGCTGACCCCTCTAAAGATCTTCTAAACAAATAAGCCAATGAGCCTTTGTTGCCCTGCCAAAAGGACGTTTCATACATAAAATCCTTCAAATGAATAAAAGGATTGCCAGTTCCATTGTATCGCCGAAAATTCGGCATCTCAGAAGGCGGCAGATGGAAAACTGGCAGTGTAGGCAGAGAGATTTCTAAGGCATTCTTGGCAGCAGTAACCTTGTTGAGTTTTTCTTCCATGCTAGCCAATTTCTGAAGGAGCAAAGTATTTGTGTCTGACTCGACCGGGGCCGAATTTGGAATGAAGGCATTTGGCATAGGCGTCCTTAAAATTTGGGGAGGTTGAAAGAATTGGGGCCTAGCCGCTGAGTAGCTCGCCTGTTGGGCCGGCATGGCCGCTCCAGGCGTTGGTGGACAAGAGGGGGGTTTGTGCAAGACCGCCTGGTCTGTAACGCCCGGTAATTTTGGAATAGGAATAAAATATATACATAAGTATATAATGTTCAATGATTAAAGTTTATTCAAATAAATACTTGGTCAAGTGATATTCCTAAGGGGTTGCTCAGATCGAACCTGCCTCTGATACCTAGGACAAGGACTAATAAAAGTTAAAGAACTTATGAGCAATAAAATCTCTAAATGGAAGATTACTAAGATCTCAATGTATGTGCGAACTAGCCACACCAAATCAATGAGGTATAGAACCTTAGAGGGAAAATTATGATAGTCTTAAGAACCTTATTTATGCATATACGGAAATACATGCAAATTATTAAAAGATATAAGTCGTATGTGTAAGGTTTTAACAAATAAGCAAATAAGACTTCCAAACAAAGTAAACTTGTGTAAAAAGGACCAAATAGAAATAACTAGTTATAAATAAAATTATTAGGCCTTGATAAAGGATTAACAATTAACCTTAAAAACATTTAAGTTAATGCTAAGCTCCATTGGCCCAAACTCAACCCAAGCAATTAATGGGCTTTTTAACACGTTTTATTATCTTCTCCCATATAGGCAATATATATATATATATATATATATATATATATATATATATATATATAAGTACATAACATAAACTTGTATATATGTATATATACCTAGAAATAGAAGGAAAGTATATATTATATACGAATGAACAAATAAAAGAGTGAAATGGAAATAACGCCTCGGATAAAGGCGCTATTTAAATTATAAACGCCTCTAGTTAAGGCGTGACTCAAGAAGTGACACCCTCACCACACGGCGTCAAATTCCAACGTCAAAAAGGGTAAGGCCAAGAAACGCCCCTATCTTGGGCGTGTTTTAAAACAAAGAACGCCTTCATACCAAGCGCTTCTTAAGAAACGACCTGCACCAGGTCGTCAATTCAAGAATCGACGACCTGACCAAAGTCGTTAATTCAGTTCGTGAACCGTTCGACCCAGAAACTTATCCAGGGTAATGGATAAGTGTTAGAAAGAGTTAAAAGGTGGTAATGACTCTATCATAGAAGTATTACTTCCACACAATCACTAACCCTAATAGGATTTCCCAAAATCCCATAAAGACTCTTGACAGCCGAACCCTAAACCTATTTGGACGATCGAACTGCACAGGTACGTGAAGAACTTATGTTCTTCTCCTTATTCCCTTTTTATTTTTCTGCTTCAGGTTACATGAAGAACTAATGGTTCTTCATCTTTCCTTCCAGGTCGAGGAAGCCTTGACGTCGTGAAGAACAACCGTAAGTTCTTCTTTCCTCTGCCTTCAGTCAAAAAACTATGAAGAAAGTATTAATGCCTTGAATATATGTTCTTCTGTAGGGAGTTGACAAACATGAAGAACAAAGGTTCTTCATCATCAAACAAGATCTTCATCTTATCTTCATCATTGTCAGCAGCTTAATCTTACTTTTCTTCAAAAGCCTCTGTTGTCTACAGAGCATCATCTTCATCAAAGCCATCATCCGATAGCAACGCGTTCCGAGTCCATGTTCTAAACAGAGGGTAGATCCTTCTCACAAACCCCTTCACGGTTATCTCCACGTCCATTATAAAGGTAGGTTTTCTCAAGTTATGGTAGCCCAAACAAAATTAATGCAAGATATACATATATATAAGCATGACATGCATATGGTTTATTATAGTTTTAATACGTTTCTGTAATATTTTGAAAGAGACGCCCCTGTCAAGGGCGCTAATTCACATGAAACGACCCTTCCCAGGTCGTCAATTTAATATTTGACGCCCTGTACCCAGGCGTTAATTTCAGTTAATCATTAATTAACCCTGTTAAGAACTGATTCTATATGAAATCATGATTCACATTAATGCATGATCCCATATCTCCCAATCCATTGATTTTACTGTCATGACTGTTCGTTCATGGTATATTCTCCCCCATGAAATTCCTGCATGCTGAAATTATTACTGCCCTTAAAATTCCCTGCAGAAACTTTAAGTAACGACCTGGACCAAGTCGTTTTCCACACGTTAACGCCCAATTGAAAAGAAACGCCCCTTCCTAGGGCGCGTATATGTTAAAAATTCTGAAAATGTATATTCTGTAAAAATTGAATTAATGAGTAACGCCCCTGCCCAGTGCGTGTTTTGGATAAATCCTGAAAATTATTTATATTCTGTCAAATATGTAAATAATAAGACGCCTGCTTCTGCAGTCGTCAAATCTTGAACAAACGACCCTGACCAGGGCGCGTTTTAGATAAATTAATGAAATATTGAAATTCTGCAAAATGGAAACATGTGTAAACGCCCTTCTGTTAGGCGTTAATTACTTGAGAAATGACTTTACCTAAGCCATTATTTTCTGTAAACTGATTTTTTATCCTGATTCTGTTAACTGATGGTTCCAATTATTTATATAATATATATCGGCACTATTCTCCACTCCGTGAGTATAGTCCCACGTTTCACGATTGTTTTATCGATCACACTCAACTCTCATTGACATACAAGCTCTCCATTGGACATTCCGTTCCTTTGGACTAGCGAGTTAGTCATAGAGACCTCCGTAAGACTCCTCGAGCCTTGGATTCCCTCAAGGCCGACTGAGCTGGTTGTACCCTAAAACCCATTACACAATTAATGCCATGTCAATCTAAAGAAACATGGTATACTGGCCCTTATGATTATACAAAGAGTATATCATGAGAATTTCTTAATGGAATGATGATATCATGCCATATCATGTTGTCCTTGTAAAAACCTCAATTCTATGATAAGAATGAGGGTATCTTACCTTTGATATACTGTTCATGTGGACCTCAATTCTATATATAGAATGTCCATATCGATTTGTCATGGTACCTAAGTTAAGGGAACCTAATTCCACCCAGTTTATCGACATGTCATGATTTATATGCTTTGCGTGGATTTTATCGCCAGTATGTCCTTACTCAAGGGTCTTGCCCTTGAATTCCATGAAAATCTTATCTTATCATCCTAATTAAAGCTTGTTCTTGGAACTCCTTATTGGCTATAAACTATCGTGGATGTCTAGATCTATCGTGAATGCTGTGCATATAGGGCCCGATCTGGTCCTGGGAGGAGCGCCCGAAAGTACTAGTGCCCATGGGAGTTTTAATGATAACGGTGTCTAGCATTACACCGGAGTACTCTTTATCTTGATCTTTGGCATTCCACGATCTCTCTTTTCTTGCGTGCGTGACTTGACTTGCGTGACTTTACTAGTGTGACCCGACACGGGCAATGTACTTGCGTGAAATAGCCAATAATCTATAAAGTCTCTCATGAATACTTCTTGATTAATACTCGCTTGGATGCTTTGCACGATGTGTTATTCTATTGATCAGTTTATTTCACTTGCTCAGTTATTTATACATGCATAGCCCTATTGCATAAACATGTGAAAACTTGTAATTACTTAAACCCATTGCTAGTGCTTGAGATATAATTTCCTACTGAGCGTTCGCTCACTCCGTTTTATTCCAACATTTTCAGGTAATCAGGTGGCTAGCAAGACCGAGACTCACACGGGCGGGGCAAGTGTGCAAGCGAGCTTCGGAAACTAGTGAACCCGAGTCTGTTATTTTTCTTGAGTCTAGATAGTATTGTCTAGCTAAGTTAGCTTATCGTCTCTTATTCAGTTATCTTGTCTAAGTCTGTTAGTATGTCGTTATCTTCCTTTCCATTGTGTTGAAGTCTCCAAGATGGACAACAAGTTCTTGTAAGAGATTCATATTAGAAATAAAATATCTATTGTTGTTCAAAATTATCTTGGTCTTATGCGATTGCTCTTGATCATTCACGACTGTTTAACTGCCACGTTCCGAGCAAACGACACGTTCCGCTGCTATCGACCCGGGGCGTGACATGGTCATTGGTGAGGTGATGGCCACTCTCGGCCGGAGGGGGATTGGAGGATGAAGAGGGAACGAACTTCCCTTTCAAAGCGGCCTGAACTGCCTGCCGCTGGGAGTCATCTAATTGAGATAGAGCATTAATCAAATCGATAACATTGAAAGATGGGGAGGGGTTCCCCGAAGTGTTGGAGGGTAAAGCCTGAGAGGGCACAACCTCTTGAGTAGTGGTATCAACCACATGAACTTGAGGATAATGAGAATGAGGAGGAGGGTAATTTCCCTCATGATAGATAGAATCTTGGGGGACCTGATATGATTGACCAAAAACGTTCTCCTCCACGTCATCATAGGAATATCCGTAGCTTGCCATGTTGATAATCTTACCTGAACGGAGTTGCATGCTTAAAAAGAGATAAAGCTTTATGAAGGAATTATCACACAATCAATCACCCAATCGAAATAAGCTTAAGCAAATCAACCCAACCAAGTTTATGCAAACAAGTTGAAATGAACGCAAGATTTTAGTGTTATGTTTGAGATTAGAGTGAGTTAAATTGTAGAATAATTCACTCCTCTTTACAAAGTGAAACCTAGTTTGGGTCCAAGTGTAATCTCCGGGTCAACTAGGTTCTCTCTCTTCTTACCAACGATAGGTTCTCTAAACTCCGGGTACTTCAAAGGTACAACCAGCCCAGCGTCCGTGAGGGAATCCACGGGTGCGGGGACTTACGAAGGTCTTGGAAAAGGGGTTTCCGGTCCAAAGAGATGGAGTGCTCAATGGAGGGTTGTCCCGATTCCAAGAAAGGTGTGTGGAATCCTAGTGTAGAGAGAGGAGGTCTGTCAACCAAATGCCACAAAATGTAGTATAAGATAAGCCAATCACAGCAATATAATCAAATAATCAATGTAAGTATGAATCCAGCATGAATAGACAGAAACAGTAAGGCTCTGTAAACACACAGGAAAGAGGCAACCTGGAGGCAGTCGCTACCAATGAAAGAGACGACAGCATAGCTGTCGTGAATCACCGGGAGAGGCTCACAGACAATGAACAAAACGCGCCTTGATGTGGGGCGCTAAATATGATAAAGACGCCTCTGTCAGAGGGCGTCAAATGTGAGTGGTGCGCACGATCGACGAAAAACGCGCCTTTGTGCGAGGCGCTACCACATAAAAAGACGCCCGAGAGGAGGGCGCCAACTCACAGAAGCAGCAGATATGATGAAAGACGCCTTCGTGGAAGACGTTAAACAGAAAACAGACGCCCTAGATAAAGGTGTTAAATAGAAAGGTGCCTTTGTGAAAGGCGTTAATTAAACAACAGCAATAGATTAATCACAAGCTGGCTGATCCCGGGGAGTGTGCAGTGTGCACAGTGGAGGGTGCCCGTAGGGCACAAAGGAGGGGTACCGTGGTACCAAAGGGAAAGGGCACGCGTGAGTGCCGAAGGGGAAAGGGCACACGTGGGTGCCAAAAGGAGATGGTAATCAAAAGAAAAATAGTGGAAGTCCCACCGTGATCGCCAATTTATGAATCATGGAAATTAATCCACTTTTAAGACAAAAATTATAATAATAAAGCATGAGAAGAATAATGAAAAAGGGAGTAAAGAGCACGTGGTGCTACTAAGGAGGGTGATCGCCAGAGGGGTTACCTTAATAAGAAGAAAAAGATGATCGCGAATACCTGGTGATAATAGGATGCGGGATGGATGTGAGTTCCTTCCTCCACCTTCTATCGGCCGGCCGATGAAGGGGGTTTTCCTCTTTGATTACCTTTGAACAAAGAACAAACAAGTAAAAGGAAAAGAGATCAGCCAAACGTGAGTGTAGTATCAATCCAAAGATGAAAGATGGTGATGAAAGAAGAGCATAAAGTGTGCACCTTTTTGTTTATTTTTTTAAAACCCCTAGAGAATTAGGGAGAGGAGAGATGCAATAAAACGAATGCGAGGAAGGGCTATACGATGATGAGCAGAGATAACAAATAACAACGAAGAGAAGAAGAAGATCCCTGCTGTTCCTGTAAACAGTAGAGGGAAACACTTTGCTTCGGATGCGGCAGCAGGAGGAAGCAGAAGGAAGCAGAAGAGAAATCAGTCACCAGCACCCGTGAAATGCTGTGACAACAACAGCTCTCCTTCTTACTTCTCTGTGCACACGTTAACCTCTCCCTTCTGTGTAACCTCTGTGACAACAACAACAGCTCTCCTTCTTACCTCTCTGTGCACACGTTAACCTCTCCCTTCTGTGTAACCTCGCGCGAGATCAAGCAGGGGACTCTTTTATAGGGTAGAAAACACAGATAAACACAGATTTGGGAAGATAAGAATAGGCAGTGGTCGTTAACGGCAAGGACTCTAGTTCCCAGATCGAGCAAGGTGATCAAGAAAGGCAGGGAACTCTTCAGGAAAGACGAGTTTAAGCATGACACGAAAGGGTGAGACACGACCTACCAAATGGCGTCAATTCAGAATGGACTAATAACTCAAGGGCGTTAATTCAAAACACGACCAGGATCAAGGCGTCACTTCCTGGATTCAATTTTGGTAATAAAAACCTTCTTTATTTGAAAATTGCAAAGAGACGCCTGAAGCAAAGGCGTTAAACAAAACACGCCCTATGGAAGGATGTTAATCATTGATTTTCCAATTAGGATGGGACTCGTAAAACACCAGGAATTGACGCCCTTATCTGTGGTCATCCTTTCTTAAGAACACGCCCCAGATTAGGTCGCTATTTAAAACACGCCCCTCTGCAAGTCGTGAATCACCAAAAATGCAAGAATAAATAAAAAAAACTCACAAAAATAGAAAAACTTTATATTATAGAAATATTGAAGTTCACTTGGGGGCGTTAACATAGTGACATGAGATTTGATCAACAAATCGTCAATTTTGGCGTGTCTACAATCTCTGTCTCTTTATTCTGATGAGTTGACGCTGCAATAGCATGGAGTCAACGCACTGACACTATCTCAGTGTCTTATAATGTTGCCTCTTCAACTGATGCATAGACGCCTTGAACTCCCAGCGTCGACGCTGTCTATTCAATTCTTGACTCTGAATGATTGAGTCTGACAGTATGGCAATCTTTTAGTCAGTTCTAATATTAAGCAATAGAAAATAGATTTCTTCTTTCATAAGAACTTTAAATGCTTAAAGACTGAGTTAATGGTTTAAAATCTATAATCTTTAGAGTTGAAAGACTACAATCAGTAAATAAGGATGCTGAAAATTGATAAAGCTCTCAACCTTATCTTATTTCATGTCAGACAAAGCTAATTATATCTGAAATATGAAAACTCATCTGAAATCATGTTAGAGAAGCTAGGTATGTGTATTGTCCTTAAACAAGTCAGTCTGAAACAAATAACGGACAGCTAAGAAAGATATTGAAAAACATTGAAAATCATTTGAAAAATAGCATTGACAGAGCAATGACTGGTAAATCACTGAGAAACTGAGTGATCCATCAAACAAATGGACATCACTCATGTCATGAGGTGTATCAGCTATCTCTGTATAAAATGATCAAAACAGTAGGTTGTTTTCACTGAGTACCTGGGGGTAACTGGCGTCTAATAAACGTGTACCCTCACACAAAAAAGGTGTCAATCAATTCTATTGAATTTGATCATAGGCAAGATGGTCCATCATGTTGAGTATCTAGGGGTATTGGCGTCTGATAAACGTATACCCTTACGCAAAAAGACTTTTGGTACCTGAATGCCCTAAATGAAATAATACTGAAAAATGCTGTTCCTTCAAAGAAATTTCATGGATGTCAATTGTTTAATTTCAATACATGACCTGGTTTCTCTTAACACATTTTACTGAGTCTATGAAAGTAAGATATTCTGAAACTGAATCCCTCATGTAAATATGACTCTGGTTTATTGTTTTATCATGCACATCTACCTTATCCAATGAATGTAGTGCATGAACTCTCATTTTTATAACCTTTAAACCAGAATTTCACTTTCTAAGCCGTTTCTCAGTTCATATGACTGAAGGTTCTGTGCTTTAGTTGCTTAATTTCTGAACTACTTACTAAGAATGCCAGCCAGCTGAACTTTCTTTTTCCTTCCATTACACTCACTTTCCCTCCTATTGTTGATGGCAAAGGGGGAGAATATTGTCTGAATTCATTCCTTCTGTTCAGGGGGAGAATTCTGAATTGAGAATTCTGCATTCAGGGGGAGTGTATGCATCTGCATCATGGTATGGCAAAAGGGGAAAATTTTGTTAGCAGGGAGTTGCTTACATTTTGTAGCATGCAGCATGTCATTCATAGCATCTACATGCATCTGCATAACAATCTGAATAACAAATCATGTCCTTCATCAAAAATACATCTATATGACAGGATGTTGCTACTCTATATGATAGGGGGTTGCCATCATCAAAAAGGGGGAGATTGTTGTGACTCCTATGTGTTGATGGTGTTGACATGTAACTTTACTTCATATGGCTGGACTTAGCTTGCCTTGAATGCCAAACCTTTGAATCCCTCTCGTGGGAGAAACCTTCCGAAACACATGCTCACCGACCTGAAATTCCAAGGCTCTTCTTCTATTGTCAGCATAGCTCTTCTGCCTTGATTGTGCTACTTACAACGAATCTCTGATAATACGGATATTCTTGGATGATTCTGAAATGAGATCTGGTCCCAGCCATTGCTTCTCTCCTATCTCATCCCAACATAATGGGGACCGACAGCTTCTTCCATACAAGGCTTCAAACGGAGCCATCTGAATGATGGACTGATAACTATTATTGTAGGCAAATTCAGTCAAAGCCATGTGATCACTCCAACCACCTCCAAAATCAATCATGCAGGCTCTAAGCATATCTTCCACTATCTGGTTGGTTCTTTCAGTCTGTCCGTCTATCTGTGGATGAAAAGCAGTACTGAAATTCAGACGGGTTCCCAACGATTCTTGCAATCCTTTCCAAAAATGTGAAGTGAATCTGGGGTCTCTATCAGACACGATGCTGACTGGAATACCATGGAGTCTTACAACTTCTTTCATATATAAAGTAGCTAGGACATCAACTGTCCACTTCGACTTAATAGATAAGAAATGAGCAGACTTTGTCAATCTGTCGACAATAACCCATAATGCATCAAATCCACTACGAGTCCTGGGTAGACCCATAATAAAATCCATGCCAATGCTCTCCCACTTCCATTGAGGTATATCAAGTGGTTTCAATTTCCCTACAGATCTAAAATGCTCAGCCTTAACTTGCTGACATACCAAACATCTACTCACAAATTCTATAATTTCCTTTTTCATATTCGGCCACCAAAAGGATCTTTTCAAATCCTTAAACATCTTAGTACCTCTAGGATGAATAGTGTATCTGGATCTATGAGCTTCTTTGAGAATCTTGTTCTCTATTTTAGCTTCATCAGGTACACAGGTCCTTCCCTGAAACAACAATCGGCCATCGTCAGCTGCCATGAAATCAGGTCTGTTACTCAAACCCTCCTTAATCTCTACCAACTCTGGGTCATTGTCTTGCAAGGACTTGATTTCCATTAATAATTCTGGTTTAAGTTGAATCTGAGTGATCGTAACCCGGTCCTTGTCAACATTAAGATCCAACTAGCTAACTGCTCCAACAGTCTCCATTCTTGCAACATGAGGTGCGACAACTTAGCTATTGGCTTGCGGCTCAAGGCATCCGCCACTACATTCCCTTTTCCAGGATGATATTCTATGGAGAAGTCAAAGTCCTTTAAATACTCAAGCCATCTTCTCTGCCTCATATTGAGTTTCTTCTGAGAAAATAAATACGTCAGACTCTTATGATCTAAGAACACCGTAAATGTCTCTCCATACAAGTAGTGCCTCCATATCTTCAAGGCAAAAACCATAGCTGCAAGTTCCAAATCATGAACAAGATAGTTCTCTTCATGCTTCCTCAACTGCCTAGAAGAATAGGCTATCACTTTCCCGTGCCGCATGAGCACACAACCTAGACCAATGCCTGAAGCATCAGTATATACCACAAAACCTCCTTCTCCAAATGGTAAAGCCAAAACAGGGGCAGTAGTTAAACACTCCTTCAAGGTCTGAAAGCTTCTCTCGCAATCCTCGGACTAATCAAATTTGTTCTCCTTGCATGTTAATCTTGTTAAAGACACCGCAATCTTGGAGAAATCCTTAATAAACCTTCGGTAATAACCTGCCAGGCCTAGGAAACTTCTAACTTCAGTTACATTAATAGGTCTATCCCAATTCTTCACTGCCTCTACCTTCGAAGGGTCAACAGAAATACCTTCCTTTGAAATAATATGCCCTAGAAAGGACACCTCTTGCAGTCAGAATTCACACTTATTAAACTTGGCGTATAGCTGATGGTCTCTCAATAATTGCAACGCCATCCTCAAATGTTCAACATGCTCCTACTTACTCTTAGAATTAATCAAGATGTCATCAATAAACACAACGACCCATTGGTCAACATAGGGTCGGAACACATTGTTCATCAACTGCATGAAAGCTGCAGGCGCATTCGTTAGTCTAAAAGGCATTACTACAAATTTAAAATACTCCTACCTGCTACGGAAGGCCGTCTTATAGATATCCTCATCCTTGATCCGCAACTGATGGTATCCTGATCGAAGATCAATCTTAGAAAAATACTGAGCTCCTGCTATCTGGTCAAATAATTCGTCAATCCTCGGCAATGGGTATTTGTTCTTGACAGTCAAGTGGTTCAATTGCCGATAATCGATGCACAACCTCATCGAACCATCCTTCTTCTGGACGAACAATACTAGGGCTCCCCACGGGGATGTACTTGGACGAATAAACCCCTTCTCCAGTAATTCCATTAACTACTGCTTCAATTCCCTCAGCTCCGCGCGAGACATACGATAAGGAGCTTTAGAAATAGGGGTCGCGCCAGGAACTAAATCAATAGAAAAGATAACCTCCCTCTCTGGCGGAAGTCCTGGCAATTCCTCAGGAAAGACATCCGAAAAATCTCGAACGATAGGAATATCCTTAATCTCGATCTTCATCTCAGAGGTCACATAAACAAAGGCTAGAAAAGCCTGATATCCTTTCCTCATCAACTTATCAGCTCGAAGGGCCGAAATAAGTGGCACAGACTTATGGTGCCTAACCCCTATAAAAGAAAGTCCAGGGTGTCTAGAAAAAGACACAGAACTAGAACTGCAATGAACATTGACCTCAGACTTAGCCAACCAATCTGCTCCTAAAATTACATCATACTCTTTCATATTCATGCAAACTAAATCAGCTGGCAAGTTCTGTTCATTAATCATAACCTTACTAGAAGGATAGAAATACTTAATTGCTGAATTGGAACCAATAGGGGTTGAAATCTCCAATGGAGAATTCATCAAGATTGGCTTCTCAGCAAACGAGTCCACCCTCCTCGGTAGTTCCGTCATCATCTTCCTGTAGGGCTTGGAGCTTGCCCTGCTGCTTCTTGTTCCCTTGC
Organism: Amorphophallus konjac; assembly: GCA_022559845.1. Taxonomy (NCBI): domain Eukaryota; kingdom Viridiplantae; phylum Streptophyta; class Magnoliopsida; order Alismatales; family Araceae; genus Amorphophallus; species Amorphophallus konjac. Next base: position 252,662,843 of record CM040126.1, on the reverse strand, counting down.
GGCTTAGTCAGGGTAGCTTGATCTGACAAGAGGGGACACTCAAGAATACGATGGTCCCTACTACCACAACGTAAACAGGCGCCCAGCTTGCGTCAGCACTCTTCCATCTTGTGACATGGACGGTCACAATACTTGCACACGCCCTTGAATGGCACAATCGGGCCAGGCTTCTTGTCATCATTCTTCGATACCTTGCTCTTCCACGATCCAGACCCGCCATTGGGCCTCTTCTTGCCATTACCGGGTTTGATACTCCTGGAACTAGTAGGTTGTTCCTTCTTAACATTATTCCCATGGATTCTCTCCATCATCTCCAAAGTGTCTTCCAAGACTTGAGCTTTCCTTACCATCTCCGCATAAGTTTGAATTTCCATCGGTGCCAATTGGTTAATATATTGTAACTTTAGCCGGTTGAGAAAACGCTTAGCCTTCTTCTTTTCCGTAGATATCAAGTGAGTGGCATAAAGAGATAACCGAGAGAACTGAGCTTCATACTCAGCTACAGATAGATTCCGCTGCTTTAATGCAGCAAACTCAGCCTCTTTCTTTTCTTGCACTCAATCAAAAAAATACTTGCTACTAAAGAGTTCCTCGAACTCCTTCCATGAAACTTGTCTATCTCCAAGGGTAGCCTTCACTGCATCCCACCATGTTCGTGCATCACGTTCTAGTTGGAAGGTCGTTAAAAGGACACGCTCCTGTTCACTACACTACATCACTTCAAAGATCCTTTCCATCTCTTTTAGCCAGTGTTCGGCTTCATCGGGATCGGTCGAGCCTCCAAAATGTGGGGGATTCATCCCACGGATGTTTCGGTGAAGATCGCCAGCTCCGTGGTTCGCCCCTCCTCCTTGGGCCACTTGCTGCAATGCCCGAGTAAGTCCTTGAATCGTTCGTTGCATGTCTCGCCATTGCACACGTTCGACGGCCATTAGAACATCCTACACGTAGAATTAATTATTTTAGGATCATTTAGAAGGAATAGTTTTAGAATTATACTATTAACTCAACCCAAGTCTCTACCCAAATCTCACTAGGTTGGGTTCTTAGACTTATAACAAGGTTATAGGTTCTACGATATCACTTAGGATCCTAGAACTTAGAAATCCTAGGAATATTAGAAACCTAGGCTCTAATACCACCAAACTGTCACGTCCCGACGCGGAATATCGGGACTGGTAGTAGAAACAATTAATAATAATATGTTGATTTCCAGACATGCTATGTTAAAGCAAAATGGGGCAACACAGCACCATGAAACATAAAATAACTCCATAACTAAATAACACTTAAATGATCCATATTCCAATCACATAACCCACTTAAACATACTTCCGACATAACATCCACTTGACAATATTGCATTTGCTAATCTCATAATTACAACTCTTTCAAACCACGCAATCTAAACATAATTAGAAACAACAACTAGGACTAGCTCCACATAGCTTCTAACAGGTTTGCTCCATGGCCATCACTCTTGCCCGTCCCCATCAGTCTGCGAAATCTCACCAGAGCTACCTGAAAAGGGGGAACAACTGGGTGGGCGAACGCTCAGTAGGTAATAACAGGCAAGTTTAAATCATTAACCAATTAATTACATTTTTAAGTGCGAAAATAAAGAACGAAATGAACTGACGATGTGACAAAGTAATATAATAAAAAGAAGGTGATACCGTGATGTAACTGGAAATTGGCCAACAAGCAAGAACTAACCAAGTCAAGAAAAATTCAAGTAATAGATTATTATCGTAGATAACACGCTAGTCATGCACTCGGTGTAATGCCTCACCATGTCATTCAAACTCCCCGAGACGCAAGTACTTTTTGGGCGCTCCTCCCAGGACCAGAAAGGGCCCTTATGATGCGTTGGGATTGATTTAAAGGATCCTAAGTTATGTCTAGACATTAATCAAGTTAAATGGCCAATAATTTCAACTGTAGAACTTACCTCAGAGAATTCCAAGGGTAAGTGAAGAGATACCTACGTTGACACCCGTTTTAGCCCACAAGTTGAGTCATTTCTCTTATTCATCATTTTTGATGTCCCGAATTAGCCATTATTTTGGAGCTTTCTCGGATGGATTTCAAGCCCATTTTTACCATTTCATATCCTTTGATTCTTGGAGATCATGATTTCCTAGAGCCATGGAGCTTATCTTATCAAATTCCGGCTTCCAAGTCAACTTACGGCCCATTTAGGCCGGCTTCCATCAAGTAATCGGCTCTCTCTCACTGCGCAATCCTGAAAGTGGCCCTTTTTAATCTCCTTCTGTTCCTCTTTTCAAATAAATGTCTTTATAAAAGTTGTTCATCATTCAAATATCTATAATTTCTTCTTCTATGCCGTTGGCCAGTTCTGTCCCTACTGTGAGCTATTCATATTTTTTCGGCGTGCTGTGCTATTCACCTATGTCCCAGAATTTTCCTCTCTATTCTAGCCCTATTTTCTCCCCCTTATAATGATTTTCTCAACTTGTTTTCCTCATAAACGTTGTTCCTCTCTCAATTGTCTACAATTTCTTCTTCTACTACTTTTGCTAGTTCTGCCCCGTTTGAGAGATACGCTTCAATTTCCAAAGTCACGCGCAGTCTGCCCAAAATCTTCCTCCATCAGTGTGACGGCCCTACCCTAGACCGCCAGGGCAGTGTGAGGGTCTTACGATACACCGTCGCACCGAAACTTGCCCGAAATCGCCCTGTTCGACCCCTAGAGCGTGGTGGTCCTACCTTAGACCGTCAGACTCCATGTGATGGTCTAGTATGGGTGCGTTACACCAAAACTTGCTCGAAATCGTCCCGTTTGACCCCCAGAGTGTGACGGACCTACCCTAGTCCGTTACATAACTCTGACGGTTGTACAATAGACCATTACACACACCTGAGAGTCCAATTCGTGCGGGACTCTGCTCCATTTCTGTGCGTCGTGGCCCTCTTGCAGAGTCCATAACTTCTTGAATTCTACTCCGAATTGAGCGCCGTTCGTTCCTATGGTTTCTCCTTGGTATTATCTTGAATTCAGTCCAAAGAACTCCAAATTTCAATGGCCATCTTGCTCAAAATCACGCTCAAAAGTTGAGGGTTTAGGTGTCCTGGTTCAACTCAAACTCTACAGATTAAGCTACGGGGCTCGCTTCCAGAAGCCATATCTTCCAGATCCTTCATCCAAATAGAGTCCCATTTTCTCCTATGACTTATCTTGACTATTATCTCGAGATTGATCCATAGATCTCGAGATTTGATGGACTCTATCTCTTAAACTCAAGGAGGAAAGTTGGGGGTTTCATGACTTTTCTATAAAAACTACCCAGTTCGCAGTCGCGACGGGGGGGGGGGGGGGGGGGGGGCTCTTTCTTGGTTCGGGGTGACGCCATGCTGCAACTCCAACTCACAACTTCGACCCTGGCTTGAAGAGGGAAGTATTAGCTTTCAATTCCACCCTTTTGAGCTTGATTTCATGATCTATATTCTTAGTTCTCTTCCTCTCAAAATCATAAATCATCACAATTTTCTGCACTTTTCTGCTGCACATGCACTTTTCCCCGTTTTGCATCAATGATTTCTCTCTATTCTCTCAATCAAATCTCATGATTTCAAATCTCATGCATGCACAATATACACACCTATTATTTCCACCCTTCCACAGGGGTTAAAAACCTCCTCCCGGTGAGTTTGCCCTCAATTTCTACCCCTACTTTATCACTGCGGGATTGATGCTACCCATGCATGTTCTAATGGGTTTTTAATCCTTGTTTTGGCTTTGTTTTGCAGGAGAGCATGAATACAACGTGAGGCCCTCTTCCTCTAGCCGACTGGAAGGAGAGGAGGTTTGAATCCATAAGTTCCCCGCACCCCGTTTCAAGCGCGATCAAGTCTTTAAGTTCCAAGGTACACGACGCCGTTCCTCTCCTTTCTTCATCCTTTGGCATTGTTAACCCTTGGTGGCGATCACGGTTAATATCTCTCATCGCTCTTTATTCATAATCATCCATGCCTTTTCATGCTATTATGTTATTAGCATTGTTAGGGGCGGGGTGAAGGGAAAGAGAGATAAAATTATCAACAACCTTATTTTTTGGCGATCACGGTGGGACAATAATGCCCATCACGCTTATTTTCATGCTCTTTTGTAGGTTGGGTGGGTGCATGTTCATGATTAGGTGATATTACCTCCATTCTCGCACTATTTTTGGTTTTTTACGGGCTCTGGTTGTGTGACGGTCTTAGGGTAGACCGTCATGATGATGTAACGGTCATTTGGTAGACCGTTACAGATTCTGGCAGTCCTGCGCGTATGCTCACAGGGCCATGTTCGTCGGGGCATAACTTTTGATCCCGATGTCCGATTGCGCTGATTTTTCTTCCGTTGGATAGCCATTTATATTGTCTTTCCATCCATATATCATTTACATCATTTGGTTAACATTTGAATACTCTAATATTGTCCAACTTTTTGAGTTTTGTGCATAAGTTCTACAAGCAGACTCAGGGACAGGTTCACAGGTACATCTTTACTCAGTGATTTAACTGCCTTCCCGGTGTCTGATTGCACTGATTTTTTTTCCATTGGATATTCCTTTGTATTGTCTTTCCATCCATAGCCTATTTGCATCATTTGGGTCTCATTTTCGTAGTTAAAAATTATCATCATTTTAGCATTTTGTCCATAAAATCTGCATGTGGTCTGCGCACAGGTTCACAGGGGCAACTTTGCTCAGTGATTTGATTGACCTCCCGGGGTCAGATTGATCTGTTCTTGGGCCCGTTGTGCAGACCTTTGTATTGTCTTTCCATCCATATACTATTTGTCTTAGTTAGAACAAGTTTACATAGTTTAATCTAGTCTTGATTTTCTAGTTTTAAGCTAGAATTTGCATGCACTCCGGTGCACATAGGGCCATACATTGCATATCATAGTTACATTTCCTACCTTGGTAAGTGATCCTCTCGCCTCCATATTCCTTGGAGTCGACTAGGTGATCTTATCCGGGACCTCCATAAGTCCCCGTGAGCCGTGGATTCTCACACGGACACCGGGTCGGTTGTACCTTTCTACCCCTTAGGCTTGCATTTGCATAAGTGTGAGGGAGTTAACCTTAGTCAACCCAAAGTTTGGACCTTATTCCCATAGGATTCCTATCTTGAGGGAATTATTATTAATTCAAATCATTAAAAGGTCTATTAAAATCCCTAAAATATTTTCCATCATATCGACTTGTTTGAATTGGGTGAAAACTCTCACATTGCATTGTTTGTTTTGTTTGGGCTTGTCCAAGCCCATTAGTGGTGTTTTGTATTTCATCCACATGTTTCGTCGTTGTTAGGCCCACTTAGGATACCCCATTTTGTATGTCTATTATCTAGTCCATTGTCCCTTGGTCCGTTGTCCATTCATCTTTGCATTAGTGGGTCAGCCCCCCTTGTTCTCAAGCTCATTAAGCCCTTGCTTCCCCACTAGTATTGTCCTTGATATCCTTGTATTAAGTCTCCATTTGCCCTCATGAAGCATCATTTCAATCCCTTGTATCATCCTTTTTCCCAATCTTCTTCCTATTCCTGCGTAGAATCCTCTTCCCACGTGGGCCCATCTTCCCATGGTCCTTCTGACCCATCTGAAGAGCAAGCTAATCTCATGGCCCACCTTTCAAACCTTGTTTGACAAATGGATCCGGCCAAGGCCCAAAGTCTTACTGCATCTCATCTTCATGGGCCTCCTTCTCTTAATGGGTCTTCTTCTCTCTGTAATGGGCCTCATCATCTTAATGGGCCCCATTCTCCTAATGGGCCTTATTTTTGTAATGGGACTCATTCATCTTCTCCTCGTGCTGCCAGCCTAATGGGTCCTTATGCTCATGCTTCTTCCATGCCCACATATCGTTCCATTCTCGGAATGGGCCCTTCTTCTTCTCAACCTGGATCCTCTTATCCGGCCCATTATCATAATACTGGTCTAAATTCACATCCTCTTGCTCAAGCTGGCCCATATTCTTCTCGATCTCTCCCTACCCAAGAGATGATTGTTCAAACCCAACACCAACTTGATGAGCTTCAATGTCAGATCGATCCTCAATCCTCTTTAAGTGTTCCGTTCACTTTCCAAGGTCTTCGGCTTCCGCCATCTTCACAAATTCCCGCATATCATTGTTATAGTGGAGTCGGTGACGGGTATGTGCACTTGAAGGAGTTTGTTTATGAGTCGACCCAATTTCGACATGACCAACACTTGATGGCTTATCTGTTTGGTCTGTCATTGGAAGGCCCGGCTCGGGATTGGTTCTTCTCTCTTCCGCAAGAGCAAGTTATGAATTTTCAAGCCGTTCAAGAAAAATTTATACAACAGTTTCAAGACCAAGTTAGGCCCAAGTATTCTAGGGCGGATCTGGCCCATGAGATGATGAAGCCCGAAGAGGAGTTTTCTACCTTTGCCGATCGTTGGCGTCGCCTTGCCGCGCAGGTCCAAGGGCACATTCCAGAAGGAGAGCAAATCAAGATATTGATATCCAATGCCGCGCCCGAGTATCGATTTATCTTAGACCTCAACAACATCACCTCCTGGCAACAATTATATAGCCGAGCCCGCTTCATCCGCCAACAAATCCAAGATTCTCTTGACCCTGAGTCTCCACCATCCACCTCCACATATCAACCTTCACCCCCCACGTTCCAACCCCACGCTCCCATGATTCAGCCTGCCATGAATCAACCTTCCGCTACATATCCCTCCATGAGTCTACCCCCCGCCTCTACATACCTATACGCCTCTGCATATCAACCTTCCATGAGTCAGCCTCCTGCGTCCGCATACCCATCTCCGTCTCCACCCCCAGTCCAGGTCACACCACATCCCGAGCAGGTGGATGCCGTCTACATACCTCCCAACTCCGTTCCACATATGCCTTCACGAAATCCCTCCTCCGCTGGCCAAGCACTATTGCCTACGCAACATTCACTTCCGTCTCCACAACCTTCTCCACCACCTCATACCCCTCGACATCCGCCTTGCCCGAAGTAGGCTCCTTGTCCTCAGTTGCCGGAGTGCTTTACCGACATTTTTAGGGCTTTGATGGCCGCTCACGCGTTGCCGCCCTCTCCGGCTGTGCCTTGCCGACCCGCAGTCGGGAATATGCTTCAATATTGTGATTTTCACAGCCAGCAGGGGCATTTGGTTGAGGATTGTCCCGAGTTCCGAGAGTATGTTTATGACCTGGACGATAATAAAAGAATTGATTGGGCCGCCATGCGTAAAGTTGTTTTAGATCTCCGCAGCAAGCAGCATCAACAAAAAGCACCGCCCAAGCAACCGTCTCCATCTCTACAAGACCGGGGGCACCCCAGTGATTCTTCGTCTAGCGTTAAACCCGCTCCATCACCTACTACCTCGCCTACTCTGTTACCTTTGCTATCTCCTATCCAATCTCCGCAACCTCCACAAATCCAAGCCTCCGCTTAGGCTAGTGCCACCTCCCCTTCTTCTACTTCTTCCACCACTACTTCCACCCCCAATGTCGTTCGGCGCGTTGTGTCGATACGTCGACGATGGGTGCCACAACCCCCTCTTTCACCCTTGCCATGTCCACTACCTCCATCGACCACATCACCATCTCCACCATCCTCTCAATCGCCTACACCATCTCCACCACCCTCACCATTGCCTAAACCTCCATCACCCACGCCATCACATTTGACCGAGCCTGAGCAAATTTTGCCTTTGCCGCCCTCGCCCGAGCAAGTCATACCTTCACCCTTACCTTTGCATCCACCTAAACACACCATACCCGTTGAAACCCCCGCGTCTTCTGAACCTACTCCTATCCCCATTCTTCCACCTATTTCCACCCCACGGAGAGGGTGTGCATTACCCATGGTGCCCCTTGGGTCTAATCCCCAGGGAGACAATAAGCCAAGTCAAGATGATTCGGTGCCGGCCGTGCATTTCAAGATCCAAGACTTCATTTCCTGAATGTCGATCCGCATCCTGGTCCCTGGTTATTTTGGGGATGTTGAGCCTACACTCCTAGTGAAGATGGTTGACAAGAAGAGTTCCCTTGAGTTGATGCCAGTTTCTTCCCGAGCAAGGCCGGTGGCAATCTCTTTGCTCGTCGGAGAGTTCACCGTTGATGCTATTATTTCTCCTCGCTCTATTGCCATTCAGATGACAAGCCAAGAAGGGTTCTCTACCCGTGTTGTGCTAACGTATACGGCCGCCAAGCAGATTATGGGTTCTATGTTCATAGGGCAATTGGCCGTATCTTCTACACTTTCCGGGGATATTCTGCACTTGTTACACAATCTTCCTCGATTTATTAGCAAGCCGGCCATGTCAACACCGTGTATTACTCTCCTCATCTTCACTCGTCTCTTCTAGCAAGGGAGTTACGCTTCAAGTCTGATTGCCGAGTGGAGCTACCAAATGTCATACTATTTGTGCCAAGTAACAAGACTCCATGGTTTTATGATATTCAACATTATGAGGAGTTAGTTCTTCAAGAATGTCCGTCTACTATTGCTAGCATCGGGTGTCTAGGGGCAACCGCCCTGATGAAGCTGCATATTCATAGCCGGGTCAGGTCCTCTGCCAGATGGACCCGTTATTTAAGGAGACACTGCAAAATAAGAGGCCTGAAGGTCCTACCCCGCACTAGGCAGGTCCATTTCAAGCCAATTTCAGCTAAGAAGAGGTGGCGGCACAGGTGCAAGAGCCGCCAATTGTGCATTCAGGGTCCACCTCTTCCTCCCCTTCTTTTCATTCATCCTTCCTTATACTCAGTTCCCACCCTTGATGGTGTATCTTCCCACTTCAGATCCTGCTACTATCATCTTCTCCTCTCTTCCCGGGTCCGCAAACCCCCATTCCTCTTCTTCCCATCTAGAGTCTCTGGATTTTCCCTCCTCTCACAATCCTGGGCCTCGGCCTATGCCCTCTTATCATCCCGATCTCGGGACATCTCCCAGTTCTTCTCCTCCGGTATCCCGGGGTTCTCCTTCTTATTCCCCGACCTTGTCGGGTGTCTATGATTCTCCTTCCCTGACTCTATCGGGTGGTCCTCATTCTTCTTCTCTGACCCTGTCGGATGTCTACCATTCTCTTTCTCCGATCATGTCAGATGATTCTCTTTCTCATCTTTCTACTCATTCTTCTTCACCCTTTCAGGGTTCTTGCCCTTTTTCATGTTATTTTCGAGGCTTTAGTCCGCCTTGATCTCAGCTAATCTGGTTTATTCTGTATCTGGTTCCTTGTTATCAGGGCCCCAGTGCCTTAATGAGAGAGTCCTAGCCCTCGTCTCTCTTCCTTTTTATCCCTTCTTTGTCCAGTATGATGTCTGCCACTCCCCTGTGTCGAGGAATCCAATCGTTTGCTCTCATTTCATCTTTTATCCTTACAAGCAAGGAATACAAAGCTACTCGAGCTCCTCAAAGCTCCATGATCGAGATCGCTTCGGGATGCCGATTTCCACGCCATGGATTTACAAAGGTATCTTTATTTTGAGCAAAGAAACATGCTTTCATTTCCATTATTTCTATTGTTTTTTCACACGCTTATAATGTTATTCCTCAACATGGTTAAGTCACTTTTAGAAATTTTCTTAGTTCATTTAGGTCATTTAAAATGAGTTCGCTTCTACAACATCCTTAGGCTGGTGATAGCTCCGCTCTGGGAGTCTGAGTTCTTTCCCTGATCGTTGAGGGTGACCTTTGAGCATGGGTTTTTCACACACTTCACGGCGAGCCATAGCGGATTCCTTTGAGTAACACCGTTACTGCTTTGGCCATACTTTGGGTATGCACAAAGGTCATTTTCTCTTCTCTGCTCGGCCAAGTGCAGGGGCAAGAGATTGATAGATAAGATGACCAACCTAGGCGCTCCCTAATACGAGAGAGGTCTCAAATAGGGGCAGTCTTGACCCTTGAAAAATGAGCTTTCATGCTTTATCTGGCCAATAAGGGCTGTCAAATGAAAATCATATATGAAAATCAATGTAAAATTATGAATCAAAGGCATGGCAAGAGTGGCAGTACAGTTCCCCGCGGGACGCCATGAGCCCGGTCGCATGCATGCCTGAGAAATATGGGTCTCAAAATCAAAGACACAAAGCCCCGGCACAACAGACCTACTCTTTGAGGGGTGGTGCCCTGGAAGGAATTCAAATCTTGATATCTCCCATCCTGCATAAAGCTTGTCTCTAATTTTTTTTCTGTTTATCCCTCTTAGGCTGGGTTGTATCCCGGGTATGGCCTTAGTAGGGGCACAGTTCTTTGGAGGCGGTTGGTTGTGGTAAGCCACCCTCACATGCACACCCTGCTCAAGGGAAGTCTTTAATGAGAGGGGAGGGACGGCGATCCCTGGCCAGTAGTTCGAGTTTATCTTTGGGTGCTGCGGATTACTATTCAAAAATCCAAAAAAAAATGAGATATTGTCAAAAATCTAAAAAAATGAGATATTGTCAAAAATCTAGAAAACATGATGAGATATTGTCAAAAATCAAAAAAATGAAATATTATTCAAATCCAAAAAAAATCAAATATTTTTAAAATCTTAAAAAATCAAGAAAATTGAAAAATCTATAAATAATTATCTTTTACATTTTATTTTGAGAATAGATACGTAATCTATTTACTAAGTGTGCAGGTTGCAGGTACTCAAGCATTCCTTGCTACATCTTTGTGCTCTGTCTCCTGTCCACATCTTTGATCTGTTCTTTTCTTCTTCAATCATGTCTCTCGATCTATTCTGAAGCTTGTGTCCTTCTCAATTTTTGTTTGCAATGATTATATCTATATGAGAGGACTTTACCTCACGATTATGAACCTGGTGGTTCTACTTCATTCTGATCTTGGGTTTTGATTGAAGGGCGTATTTGTTTATATCCTTTGTCCCGTCGTGTCCTTGTCTCGCCGTGTCTATGTCCCACCGTGTTGTCCCACACATGTTGTTTTATCCCTCACTGCATGTTAGTTGTCTTACATATGTTGATAGTCGTCCCTCTATGTTCCATGTGTTGTCTCAACCGTGTGGTCATCCCTCATGTTCTTGTCCCAACCGTGTGTTGTCTCACTGCATTGTTGTCTTGTCCCCCACATTCATCTTGCATACGTGTGGTTTGTTCATGCCATTGCATATGTGCTTGTTCGTCTTGTTGCGTTATTTTCCATTCGTTTGATTGTTATGTGTCGTTCAGTTGAGTGTTATCTTATCGTCGTTATGTTCATGCTTGTTTATCATATTCATTCATATTGTTGTTGTCTTATTTGAAAACTCATAAAAATCTTGAAAATCATAAAATCTAAAAAAGATGCCGTTTCGCTTGGCAGGTAAGTCAGGTATGGCTCTCGATCCCTTCTCATTATTGCATTACTATATGGTATCTGCGTTATTATAACCTCTCAAGGACCGACTGGTTGTCTGTGTGTTCTGGGATATGATGTTCCCCTTTACAAAAATGATGATGATATAGGAGCATATGGTTAATCGTTGGATAGGCCGCTTAGTTGAGTCAGGTGGGGGACGATAGACTTTGTCTCGCACGCCGTGGTTGCAAGAAGACTCTTGACCCCGTCTTGGCTCAGTCTAGCAATATTATCCTTGAGTACTTTCTATTTTATCTTTCTTTGCATTCGTTTTAATGATTTCTTTATTTTAGCCTAGCATGCATCATGTCATTTTGAGCATTCATGCCTCGTGGTCCATTCAACGATTTCTCCTCAGCAATGGTTGATTGCACTTAAGCTCTCTTAGATAAGAGATTCTTCATTCCACTCTGAATTCAAACCATTTCTCTGATCTTGCCGCTTGGTCTGGTTGGCCAGCGTGATTCCTGTCTGGATTTTATCTCAGTCTTATCTCTCCTTTTCCAGCTCTTATGCTGTGTTCCTACCGACCCACTCATTATCCGTGGATTGTGTCCCCAATGAGGCTGGTCGTGTTTCCTTTCCTTAGTTAGTTCTCCAGACTTGTCTCATCCTTATCATCCATTCCAGGTGATTAGTTCGGCATTTTCGGGAGAATTCATGTCGCTTGTTGGTTATGACGGGTGTCTTTTTGCCTTGATGCCCGCCTATCAGTTCTCTCCGCTTCATCTCCATTTCACGTCGCTGTCGCTTTCACTCCATCTCTTTTCCATTTCATCTCCGCGCCACTTTCGCTCGTTCCCTTGCAAAGCGGACATCAAGGAGGGGCATCTGTTGACACCCGTTTTAGCCCACAAGTTGAGTCATTTCTCTTATTCATCATTTTTGATGTCCCGAATTAGCCATTGTTTTGGAGCTTTCTCGGATAGATTTCAATCCCATTTTTACCATTTCATATCCTTTGAGTCTTGGAGATCATGATTTCCTAGAGCACTGGAGCTTATCTTATCAAATTCCGGCTTCCAAGTCAACTTACGGCCCATTTAGGCCAGCTTCCCTCAAGTAATCGGCTCTCTCTCACTGCGCAGTCCTGAAAGTGGTCCTTTTTCATCTCCTTCTGTTCCTCTTTTCAAATAGTTGTCTTCATCAAAGTTGTTTATCTTTCAAAGATCTACAATTTCTTATTCTATGCCATTAGCCATTTCTACCCCTATTGTGAGCTATTCACATTTTCCCAGCGTGCTGTGCTGTTCACCTATGTCCCAGAATTTTCCTCTCTATTTTAGCCCTATTTTCTCCCTCTTATAATCATTTTCTCAACTTGCTTTTTTCATAAAAGTTGTTCCTCTCTCAGTTATCTACAATTTCTTCTTCTACCACTTTCGCTAGTTCTGCCCCGTTTGAGAGATATGCTTCAATTTCCAATGTTACGCGTAGTCTGCCCAAAATCTTCCTCCATCAGTGTGACGGCCCTACCCTAGACCGCCAGGGCAGTGTGATGGTCCTACGATAGATCGTCACACCGAAACTTGCCCGAAATCGCCCTTTTCGACCCCTAGAGCGTTGCGGTCCTAACTTAGATCGTCAGAGTCCATGTGACGGTCTAGTATCGGTGTGTTACACCGAAACTTGTCCGAAATCGTCCCGTTTGACCCCCAGAGTGTGACGGACCTACCCTAGTCTGTTACATAACTCTGACGGTCGTACGATAGACCGTTACACACACCTGAGAGTCCAATTCGTGCTGGACTCTGCTCTATTTCTGTGCGTCGTGGCCCTCTTGTAAAGTCCATAACTTCTTGAATTCTACTCTGAATTGAGCGCCGTTTGTTCCTATGGTTTCTCCTTGGTATTATCTTGAATTCAGTCCAAATAACTCCAAATTTCATTGACTATCTTTTTCAGAATCACACTCAAAAGTTGAGGGTTTAGGTGTCCTGGTTCAACTCAAACTCTGCAGATTAAGCTCCGGGGCTCCCTTCCAGAAGCCATATCTTCCAGATCCTTCATCCAAATAGAGTCCCATTTTCTCCTATGACTTATATTGACCATTATCTCGAGATTGATCCATAGATCTCGAGATTTGATAGACTCTATCTCTTAAACTCGTGGAGGAAAGTCGGGGGTTTCACCACTTTTCTATAAAAAATGCCCAGTTCGCAGTCGCGACGGGGGGGCTCTTTCTTTGTTCGGGGCGAAGCCATGCTGCAATTACAACTCACAACTTCAACCCTGACTTGAAGAGGGAAGTATTAGCTTTCTATTGCATCCTTCTGGGCTTGGTTTCATGATCTATATTCTTAGTTCTCTTCATCTCAAATTCACAAATCATCACAGTTTTCTGCACTTTTCTGCTACACATGCACTTTTGCACGTTTTGCATCATTGATTTCTCTCTATTCTCTCAACCAAATCTCATGATTTCAACTCTCATGCATGCACAACACACCCACCTATTATTTCCACTATTCCACAGGGGTTAAAAACCTCCCCCCGGTGAGTTTGCCCTCAATTTCTACCCCTATTTTATCACTACGGGATTGATGCTACACATGCATGTTCTAATGGGTTTTTTGTCCTTGTTTTGGCTTTGTTTTGCAGGAGAGCATGAATACAACGTGAGGCCCTCTTCTTCTAGCCGGCAGGAAGGAGAGGAGGTTTGAATCCACAAGTTCCCCGCACCTCATTTTTCAAGCGCGATCAAGTCTTTAAGTTCCAAGGTACACGGCGCCGTTCTTTACACTTCTTCATCCTTTGGCGTTGTTGGAACCTTGGTGGCGATCACGGTTAGTATTTCTCATCCTTTCATCCCCCTTATCTTTGATTGACATGTTTATGCACGTATGTATTTAAAGGGGGCGGGATAGGAATCCAGTTAAAACAAATCAATAACCTTGACCAGAAAGTTCAAGTTATCAAGAACCAACAGGTCCTTGGGTTCAATATCATAAAACACGGAAATAAATTTGGGGTATACACGGTCTAGACTGGGCCGCTCAAGATATGTGTGGTCTCATCTGGGCCGTTCAGGAAGAACTGGGCTGAAGGTCAGCCTTAACGAAGTCGAGGATAAACGGACCAGTATGGGCCGCTCTTGAACAAGAACGATCACAAACGGGCCATTCAACTAGTATGGACGGTCAAGAATGGGCCGCACATGGCCATAAGAACTTGAGCCAAAGAACAAGACAAACGGGCCTGATAGGGCCACTCGGAGGATGAACGGTCCAATAGGATCCGCTCGTCAACATGGACGGCCTAAACAGTCCGTTCAAACTGGGCCTAACTAGAAGGCTAGAACTCCACCCAAAAATGGGCTCCGGGGCTGCCATAAGTGGGGCAGAACTGAACCAGGGTCCAGCCCATTATCCACTGGTCAGCCTAGGGCTTATTGGGTCGATCCAAACATGATTTGGTCGAAGATAAAATAAGGTTAATCGACCAATGTAAGTGGCACTTGGCCAGAGATGCACGGTTATTAATGGTCCGCCCACTAGGATAAACGGTCTCTTCCGGTCCGTGCAAGCCTCAGTGGGTCCAAGTTTGAGCCGTGACTCACAACACAGAAATCCAAGCAGTTTGATCACATGAACAGGTTCAGGTCTTGATGGTACAATCTGCCCGGCGTCCTAGTGAGAATCCAAGGCTCGCAGGGGCTTATGGAGGTCCTGTAATGAAGGACTTAGTCCGACGGAAGGAATATCCGATGGAGAGTTCCAACCATTACAAGGAAATGAGGCTATCAAATCATCGGAAACCAGTATAGCGGTCAGTCAATCCTACCTGAGTAGAATGACTGTCAAACCATCCTAGTAACATGGTTCATGTATTCATAATTGAAATTAAGTTAATTGAAATAATAAACCAAGGTCATGATGAAAATAAACCAGAAATTATAAAAATTAAATCTTTTATATGTTCCATTTACATGTTGGTTGCTAGCCTACCATGATGATTAATTAACTAGAGATAAAACATGCTAAATTCAAAATTAACACAATTCTGTGGGGAAGAACGGTTCGTCCAGAACCTTTCAAGAGCCTCTGCGGTCGTCTACAAGCCGTTCACTCTCTGCAGGCAGGGGCCCGATAGGGGATGAGCGATCTATAGATGGCAGCATGACTTGTTGAGCGGTTCTATCCTAGCCGTTTGTCTCCAGAAAACTCAATAATGCAAATAACACAGGCGGTTTCAGTCTAGCCGTTCATATAGATGTGCGGTCTATCGAGTGGCTGCTCATATTAGAACAGATCACTGCCCCTTCGCCTAGCCTGTTTCCGTCGGGGTTGGCTTGGGTTGGGAACAAAAGATAAATACACACTATATAGAGCAGAAAAATTGGGGCTTTTATGATCAATAGAATGAGCACAACAAGTTATACAAGATAGCATGATCAATTGAATGTTTAGTGCCTGAAATCCCTACTTAAATTGAAGTGGGACATTGCTAACCCTAATTCTAACATGCTTCCACTAAAACTCAAAATTCTAGCAGGATACTAGGTGAAAATTAGGGATTTTTATACCAAAAGAAAGAGGACACGATTATGCTTCCAAACATATATTACACTTAGGGTTTGGCTTGCTATCACCTATCTTAATCGAAGGATGAAGGAAGAAGAGGGAAGCCGATCGCGCTAGGTACACACCGTCGGTAATTACCGGAATACTCTCCCGTCTGAGGTCCTCGCCGGCCGCCACAGCATCTAAACGATTCTAGGGTTGCCAAGGTTCATTTTAATAGGTCCTATGGGGTCTAGAGAGTTCTAATCGTGGAGATAGAGTCCACGCACCGCGGACGAGTGCGAATCGTGTAGGATAGGGTTAATCCGCCACTCTGCCGCCAAATATTCCTCCTAGGGTTACGGTTTTGAAGATTAACCAGAGGGGAAATGATGAGTTGATCCTAGCTGTTCATTTGAATCTGGTTTGAGCTTAAATGATCGGGTATTGGGCTCGAATTTCTTTTAAGGTCCGATTAGGCCAAGTGCTGATTTGGGCCTTAATCTGCTAATTCGGCTTATTTAGGGATTTTATTTGGGCTGGTCCTAGAAGACAATTTTACTAAAAATTTTATCCTCTACAAGATTCTAATTTTTTCAGATTTTTATAAAATAGTCAAAATTTTACTTATCCTATTTCTTAAGGAATTTCTTATTAATTTTCTCAAATTTTTTATTCCTTAATAAATCGGGGTGGTATACACAAAGGCGAGCGTTACCGATCCATCGACAAAGTACTAGCTCCATAGCTGAAGCCTATCGAAACAGTAAAAGCTCTATTAAAAGACCTACACAGTCAAAGACACGAACATACACAACTAGATCGTCGTGTACGTTACACAAGACTAGACCATGAGTGAAGCCATGCACAGGCTCTAGGAACTCAATGACGAAAAGACATGTCACGAGACACGAGAATCACTAGAGTCATGCGTCAAGTGACAGGAGCACCTCCTCACTAGAAGAACAGCCACATGCGTCCACTGACATCTTACACTGTGCCACAAGTATCCCCCACACACCTGGAATGGCGGTAACTGAGACACTAACAGAACCGAGTACAAGGAGCAACAGTAACGAGTAACTAGTCACGGTCACACCCGTCGGTGCTCATCCAAATGCCCCTGACCACGTGTGCACACACAAGCTCAATGCCTTGAGCTAGGCCTCTAGCTAGCTTTCCCCCCAATAGGACACTACTGCAAGGCAAGGGGGCCCACGGAAACTAGCTTACAAACCGTATATCGGGAACTGCCCCGCCACCACTCCGAGGTGGGCCAACACACTGGAACACATGTGTCGTCAGGCTACGACTAGTGGAAGCTCATTGGACACAGAGACTGCAAACCATCAGTGTAGAAGTACGGACAGGCTAAGCACACACTATCGCACGTACTACGAGGTACCAAGACATGGGGTAGCATACCAGACTGCCACTGGACTCAAGACAGACAACTAGACCTGCTAACACAACGATCCTTGAGTCTCACGACTCGGGGTCAAGATCATCGTACAAAGCAGTAACAAGCCGCCAATCGCTCTAATCCGAAGCCAAATCATGAGAAAACACCGATAAAGGAAACGGCATAGGGTCACCTGATCCACAGCTCCGCATAACACAAATCATGGAGACCTGAGAATCACTAAGACCCTCAAAACACATGGACACGTAAACTGAGGTAAGGCAATATCTCACGGCGTCCAACATCATCTCTTGATCTCTACAGGACCATCGAGACAACTATAAAGTCATATGTCAACCACTGGATCACACCGGGTTGACCAGACACCAATAATGATTCTAAAACAGTATGGAACACTACGGAATACAATTGCACTCTCAGCTACCTCACCACATGGTCATCGCCCTCATAGGATATCCAAGATATCCACGGGACTACGAGCAAGCCACAAGGTAAGGTCAAGGCAAATGGAGGCCAATTATCCGGAAAACAAAGCTCTGGGAAGTAAACGGTCATATGTCAGGCCGCTAGGTAAACCAAGCAGTCAACTCATGAGTCACTACCCTCACATAGACAATATAGACACTGGGCGGTCAAGAAAAGAGCCGCACCAACACAACCGGCCTATAAACAAGCCGTCTCACTGAGCTAAGCGATCTAGGACATGGCCGCTTCGCTCAGAGACTCAAACGAATAAATTCCACATCCACAGGGGTAGACGGTCTATCGTAGGACCTCGAAGGAGACAGTAGCGGTCATTCATAGGACCGCTATACCCGGTCAACCCCGAACCGACATAAGCCAGTCAAACTTGTTGGTTGTCTCTCATAGGATCGCCAAGGATAAATAGCGGTCAAGGCTAGGACCGCTAGCCCAACCAACTTAAACTATTAAACTGACATAAAACAACCGTTAGCGGTTGTCTCTCAGATCGCCACTGCCAGATTAGTAGTCTATCGCACGATCGCGAATCTGAACCGACATACACCTCCCCCTTTAGCGGTCAATCGTACGACTGCTGACAGGGATTAGTGGTCATCCACTGAACCGCTAGCCAGAAGAAACGGTCACCTGAGGACCGCTACAGAGGTGAAAACGGTCTCTGAAAGGACCGCTACTACGCTACGGCGGGTAAAATAGGGGATTAGCCGAATCCGGCCGTTCCACGCCCCGTTCACTTCTAAACGAAAGGGAAACAATCCTAAACACCATATAAGCCTTCCATAGACCGGAATGGGTTCTAACGACATCAAAATCACAAAGAACAGGCGATTCTACCGAATCGACGTAAAATGAGCCACATGGGTTCCCTGACTCACACCGGTCCCAAATGATAACCAATCACAACGAAACCAGTGAAAATGGAATGTAGACATGCCGGGGATTGAAATAAAACTAATTAGGCTAGAAACCGTCGTCGAAAGAGGTGAACTCGTCTCACACCCCCCAAAGCACGCATCGCCCAAATCGAAGCCAAACTCGCTCATACGCGCACCATTCGGCTCCAAACTGTGAGGAAACGTAAAAGAAGAGTAGGGTGTCCATCTCCCTACCTCCACCGAAGTTCTAGCGCACCGAAGTGACTAAACCATGCCGAAAACCATCTCACGAGCTCAACCGTCAGCTTTGAATTTACCAAATGGGATGACGCCAACCACGCTCCGATCCTCGCACCAGCACGCTCTGGACCACCTCCTCTGCGTCTCCACAGCATTCCCAAGCCTCCTCCATCTGCAGCCGGAGTAGAGGGGGAAAGAGGAGAGAGAACAAGAGGGGAAGAGAGTGACGGCGAGAGAGGAGAGAGGAAGGAGAGAAAGGAATAAAAAGAAAAGAAATTATGAATTTCCTAATTTTCATAAAATCTGATTTTTTGCCCGAAAAATGCACTATTTCAGAAAAATACGGAAAAATAGTCTAAACGATCCTCAGAAAAAATGCAACGCAACTGTAGCGTCCTCGAGTCGATGAAATGAATAATAAACTCTCCACTGGGTTCCGTAACTTGTACGAGAGAAAAACCCACGCGGATCGTAAAACACAACTCAGGGCCCACAAAAGCGATCTGAAACTCTCCGATAAAGATCCTAAAGACTCAGGGTCTTACAATCCTCCGCCCCTTATAGGAATTTCATCTTCGAAATTAAAGGAACTAACAAGGAAGAAGCAGGGAAGAACAAACCAAAACGCTGGCTATGCTCTCCAAGCATCGGCCAACACCAACACATAGAACACGGCAACATAATTCTCAAAAAACACACTTCAGAGGAACACTGCCAGACCACAATCACATGCACACGCTCTAGATCTCAAGATAAATTGATTCAAAGTCTGACACCTCCAAAATAAAGCAACATCACTTCCGTCTCATAGGGAAAGGATACACGACTCATGCCACGAAAGTAGTTACCGACAAAACACGGCAAACACCACAATCATCAGCTTAAACAAGCAAACATAGTCCTCAACTGACAGCTCAACAGCATCGGCTTCTGCACCAAGAACAACAAGACTGGCACGCAGAACGCCAACGACAGCACTGGACCACGACCACGATCAAGTCAGTCCTCACTCAGATTTTACATCTGATTCGAGTCGCATGCTAACTCTACGATGATAGAAGAGTGCAGCAAAACCAACTGACAAGACCTCGGTCCATACCACGCCAAATCAGACTCACAGGGAACTCCTCCCAAGCTGAACACGACCACCAATGAACAACAACAACGACGACAATAACAGCACTCACAGAATCCTGGCTCCGTTCTCGACACAGAACCACAGGACACAACTACAAGCTGGGTCACATCAAGGTATAATTACTGCTGAACGCATGACTAACATGCACAAGCCAGGCAACGAGCAGCTCACCAATAAGGACCCACAACAACAACGACAAGAATATCGGGAAATGCATCTCAAGGACCACAATCACATGCTGAGAACACAACATCCAAGAAAATATAGAGGGGGAAGGGTACTCAACCAACATATACACCGACATATTCCCCTAATCCTCACACATGCCCATGCTAACAACCATAATGGCTCCAGCAACGGCACGAAAACCAACAACATCAAGGCACACACATGGCCAAGACGACAATCACACCGAGGAAAACAACCTCTAGGCGATTGCATGGCTATTCAATTGTGGGAAGCGTGGGAGTGGATGTGGTGGACGTAGCAGCCCACCGCAGCAACATTGGTTGGGGGCTTTGTTTGGGTAAACCCTGGTAAACCCTAAGGTCACTTCTTCCCGTCGGCCATGGCTGGGGAGGGGGAACCCCTCCCCCCCTCCGGTATCCACTGGGGAGAAAACCTCTTCTCCTCCTTGTCGCTCTTATGCTCAAATGTTAATGGCATCAAATCTTATACCACAACCCTCCTTTCCAATAAAGAAACCGGCATTCATAGATCATGGAGAACCTGTGGTGTTCTTCTCACGGGCGGAGATCAAAGCTTCATTACAGCCATTTCAACATGCTGTGATTGCTAAATGTGCGTATGGTCGTCCTTCTATAATGGAGATCAAAGCGTGTATGGCTCAGCGGCTGGGACTATCTTCTGATTTCATTATAAGTCGTCTCTCCCGCAGACACATTCTCATTCGCCTTGGCAGTGAAGAGGACTTTGTAAAGGTGCTCATCCGGAAGAATTTGTATATCAAGGGTTATCTGTTCAGATTCATCAGATGGACCCATAACTTTGATTTTGAAGCAGATCCCAATTCGGCACCGGTATAGATTGGATTTCCTTCTTTACCTGCAATTTTTTTCAATGAACCTATGCTACAGTCAATAGCAGGTAATATAGGGGAGGTTCTACGCATTCATGACAACACTCTGGCTCTGACAGAATCTTCAGAAGCTCTGGTTTGTGTGGAATTGAATCTCACATCCACACGAGAGAGAGACTATGGATTGATATGGCAGGGGAAGGTTATTGGCAGCCTATTCGATATCATAACATTCCGCCCCTTTGTTCTTTCTACCACAAACTCGGTCACTCTGAAGCTCAATGCAAGAAGAAAGAAAATACAACTATCCTAGGGAACAAGAATATCTCATCTAGAAGTGATCCAAAATTTAATGATGGAAAGCAGCTTAAGGTTTTTAGGCCTCGCCATGCACCTACCAAATTCATTGAATAAAATGTCAATAGATTCAATGCTCTGTTGCAGGATTCAGAAGAAATGACTACCCAGAATTTGTCAATAGAACCAACTAAGGTAATAGATGAAACTACGGGAATGGAAATGCAGATTATTCAATTGGAGGAAAGATTGAACAATGGACCTGATACACATTCGAAACAGGTTGATACAGATAATGTCAGCGATACTTCACAACATCAACTGGTCCATTCCGGTGATCTGACTACTATTATTTTGGAAGAAACTGTTGATTCATCTAATGTTCAGAGACCAATAACTTTGACGAATGCCCATGGCACAGAGCTCCCTTCTATCCAAAACAGGCCTCTTTCAGATCCCAGCTCATCAAAA
This sequence comes from Amorphophallus konjac, assembly GCA_022559845.1. Taxonomy (NCBI): domain Eukaryota; kingdom Viridiplantae; phylum Streptophyta; class Magnoliopsida; order Alismatales; family Araceae; genus Amorphophallus; species Amorphophallus konjac. The sequence goes on along the minus strand of CM040126.1, from coordinate 252,641,029 downwards.
AATGAGGGCTATAATGCAAGTTTTACCATTGATAACACTCATTCTTTGAAGCCGGAGAAACATACTTTCATTACATCCAATGCTCAAGAGGATTTGCAAGCATGCCAAATGGAAATTGCTCTTCAAGCAGAGGTTCATAATGTTAGTGCCATTCATGCTGCTAGGCCGGGAGTCCTAACCAGAGGAATGAAGAGGACTGGATCAGAAGGTAAGATCCATTCCCAAACCCAGCTCTAATTACTTTTATCATATGGAATATTAGGGTCATTAGAAACGATCTATCAGTGGGTCGTGCTAAATTATTGATTAAAGAACACAAAATCGACTGTATTGTCATTCTCGAACCTAAAATAAATGTTAGCAACATGGAGAAGATTTGTAAGAAGTTAGGTGTGGAGAAATTTATAGCTAATCATGATGAGCATGCTCATATATGGATTATGTGGAAAGGCCAGATGGATTTTGATATTATTTCTTCAGCATGAGCAACAAACTACTATCAAACAGTCTCACCAACACCAGCCAGAATTCTATGCTTCTTTTGTTTATACTAAGTGTACACCTGCTGAAAGAATCCAACTATGGGCTTATCTTATTCATGTCAACTCTATGATTAGTGGTCTGTGATTGTGGCTGGAGATTTTAACAGCATTATGGAAATTGATGAAAAGCTGGGGGGAAACAAGCCTTGTTTAAAATCAATGACTGATTATAAGGATTGTATGAATGACTGTGGTTTTATAGATGCTGGTTTTATGGGTTCCAAATACACTTGGCACAATCAACAAACTATTACCAAAGGCATATGGGCTAGACTAGATAGGGTTCTCACCAATAATTCATGGATGAACTCTTTTCCAATTACTGTGGAACACATGTCTAGAGAAGCTTCGGATCATGCTCGATCCATCCTAGTAAAATTGGCTCTACAAAGTACCTTAAAAAGCAAATTTTACTTCCAGCAAATGTGGACAAAGCATGAACTCTTTCTTCAAGCTGTGGATCAATGTTGGAGAATCAGCCCATTAGCTTCCTCAACGATTACTACTTTGTGCATTAAACTTAAATCATTGAGGTTTATGCTCCGGGTTTGGAACAAGAATGTTTTTGGAAATGTTCATAAAAGTTTGATGGAAGCTGAAGATCTAGTGCTAAAGGCTGAATACAGCTATGACCAGCAACCCTCTCCTAGTACCTTTTCAACTCTTGAAAATGCTAAAAACATCCTCACAGAGAGAATTCCTCAGCAAGAAATTTTTTGGAAACAAAAGTCTAGGATCCGTTGGCTGGTAGAAGGAGACAGGAACACAAATTTTTTTCATTTGACTGCTACGGCTAATAGAAGGAATAACAGCATCCCCCATCTCAAGACCTCCACTGGTGACCTTACCTCTAACAGACAGAAGATGAAGGACATTGCTGTTAGCCACTTTTAAGCTACTTTCACCTCCCAATCTCACTATATTGACAATGACAGTATTAACTGCATTCCTCATATGGTGACCTAGGATGATAACAACTTCTTGAATGCTATTCCTATTGATATGGAAATAAAGGATGTCCTTTTCTCTATGTCCCCAGATAGTGCCCCTGGCCCAGATGGCTTCACTGGGAGTTTCTTTCACAAGGCTTGGCCTATTATTGTTGATACTGTCATCAAGGCTATTCAGGAATTCTTCATTGAAAGGAAACCTCTTCCTAGGTGTTTCACTACTACTATTATAGCCCTTATTCCTAAGAACAAGAATGCAAGTGATATTTCGGAGTACAAGCCTATCAGTTTATGTAACTTTTCTCACAAGATCATTTCCAAAATTCTGAGCAACAGGTTGTGTAGATTTCTGCCATCTCTCATCTCTATGGAGCAAACAGCTTTTATCAAAGGAAGGCACATTATTAAGAATATTACTTTAGCACAGAAATGGTTCAAGAACTGGGTAGAAAAACCAGAGGCAGTAATGTCATCCTTAAGTTGGATATGGCAAAGGCATATGATTGAATTGAATGGGACTTTCTATTTGCTGTATTGAAGAGGTTTGGTTTTGATAACCATTTCATCATTCTGATTGAAAATCTGATTACTATTTGTTGGTTTTCTATAGCATTAAATGGTGAGTCTGCTGGATTTTTTAAATCTTCCAGAGGCATCCGACAAGGTGACCCTATTGCCCCCTATCTTTTTATTCTGGCTCAAGAGACACTAAGCAGATTACTCAAGGATAATTTTGGGAAAGGGAAAGTGGGATGGTTTTCTGGCCCGAGAAGGTGCCCTCTCATCTCTCACCTTCTTTTTATTGATGACACTTTAATATTTGCAAAAGCCAATGCTGATTCTATCAGGAACCTCATGAACACATTAAAAGCTTATGAGCAAGCTTCGGGGCAACTAGTAAGTGTGAACAAGAGTGGTTATCTCATCCACCTTAATAGCAACCTAGCTCTTCAAAGAAGACTTGAGCATATTACTGGTTTTTCTAGACAAGCATTTCCACACAAATATTTGGGCTATCTTATGGTCTTGGGCAGAGTTTAAAAAGTTTTCTTTGCTGGTATTATCACTACCATTCAGAAGCGTATAGAGGGCTGGCAAGCTAGATTACTTTCACAGGGTGCCCAGCTGATCTTAATAAAGCATGTTCTGTCATCCATTCCCATCTATATCTTAGCATCCACCCCTCTTCATGCTGGCATTCATCAACTTCTTGATATATCTTTTGCCAACTTCTTTTGGGGTTCCTCCAATTATGGTAACAGAAAACACTGGAGATCTTGGAAACCTATCTGCAAACCTATTGCACAAGGTGGTCTTGGGATAATGCCTCTAAGACATATGGACCTTGCTCTACGGGTAAAAATGCTTCGGAATGGTCTGCATTCTAACTCACTCTGGGCAGAATTTTTCAGGGCAAAATACATTCAAAAGAGACATCTCACTCAGGTAAATTTCAAAGCCATGAAAGGTGTGAACAGAGGTAGCTGGATTAAAGCAAAATCAGTGATCCTGCAAAACAAGAGGACAATCCTGGGTGATGGGGCTTTAACCAACTTTTGGAAGGATATTTGGCTGGGAAACAAGGAATTAGAAACTTATGTTTCCAGTGATAGTATACCTAATACAAATGTGACTGTCAAGGATATTATATTGAATCCTAGTCAGGAGGATATTCAGGCTATGGAAACTTTTCTGCCAGCTGATATCAGAAAAGCTATATCCCCGACCTTCCTGACTCCATATCCAGATCAGATTATATGGACTCTATCAGGTAATGGGAACTACTCGGTTTCATCCACATATAGGAACATGATGCATTCTCAACCCTCACAGCTGATGGAGATGAATCCAAATTGGAATCGCATATGGTCTAAATGGATTCCAACAAAAATATCAATCCATATATGGAAGGTATTCTTCAACTGTCTGCCCACTGATCAGAATATTCAAGCTTGTGGTATCCCTATTTGCTCTAAATGCAGATGTTGTCAGAACCATTTTAAAGAGAATAGTGACCATTTATTTAAAAAGAGTGATTGGGTTGTGGCCATTTGGTCTTTCTTTCAGTCTAAAGGATTGGAGATTGAGGGTAGAACAATCAAAGATTTAATTTCAACATCTATACATATTGCCTCAGGTAAATCTCTATTTGACCTTTTCACTACTGCTGTCATGGGATACAGCTTATGGGAGATATGGACTACTAGAAATTCTATAACTCATGAGGGTAAAGTCTCAATGCCACAAAACATGATACATAAAATTCTATCATAGGTTAAGCAAAATCTCATCCTTTCCAAGCTCCAGGAAAACAAATATGAACGAAAGACAATTTTGTCAGCATGTAGTATTTAGTGTTCTACCAGAAATGGCCCAAGGGTTAAGCTCATTAAGTGGCAATTCCCACCATGGCCTTATCTAAAATTGAACATGGATGGTGCATCAAAGCATTTTGCAGTTTCAGGTGGTGGTGGAGTAATAAGGGATTTTCATGGTTCATTCATATTTGCTTATTCTCATTTCTATGATCAAGCTAGTAGTATGATGGCTGAAGCTAGAGCTCTCATGGATGGTCTAAAATATTTGAGAACTATCACATTTCATCCAAGCCAAATTGAGTGTGACTCACATGTGATGGTCCAAGTAATCAACAAGAAGATTCCATGCCCCTGGGAGATTCTCATATATGTTAGGCAAATTCGGATCCTTCTTTCAGCTAATGATTCAATTATTCATATCTTTCGTGAGGTGAATAAGGTGGCCGATTCTTTGGCTAATCTAGCTTGTAATACAAAATGTAATCTTTTTTTCTCTTCTCAGCAGCAACTTCCTAGCTATATCAAAGGTGTTGCCCGGTTGGACAAGCTAGGAATGCCTAGCATCCGATTGATGTAATTCATTATATCTTCCATTATAAATAAAAGGCACCTCCTAGATGTGCATTGGACCTCCCAATGTACCTAGGTAAGGTGTTTTATAAAAAAAACAACCTCTAGGCCAATCAGAATCTGCCAACTTCACGATCCTGAACCGTGGGTTATCAGCCCAGACGCTTCCGCTGCATGCTCACCACACGCACATAGGCATCAAGGATAACTCCGCATCCGCATCTCAGCACATACTCGAAGTCATCGTAATTTACACAACTGCAACGTACCATGCCTCGAGTACTGACCTTGCTAACAACCGATCACAAGTCGCCAAAGTGCATACCATGAAGAGCACTAGCTTCAGCACAAAGCACAAAGAACGCTAATCTCAGCTTATCCTTATGTCCTGGAACGGTTATTAAACTTTTATGGCACAACAGCCGCCAAACACGGCACATCGAACACGGTGCACAACGGCTCCCAAACACAAAATCTGGGCCAAAGCCAAGCAACCGTCAAACAAGAGCAACTCATGTTCAGAATTAACACAGTCCACACTTAAGCAGACACAAGACAAAGGCTTCACCAAGACAGCACTTCTAGGCTTACCTCAAAAAGACACCACTAAACAGGGTGAGAAGAATCAAGCTCGATTAACAGTAGCATACCAGAAAGGAAAATCCTTGGTTCGCTCCTGAATTTTCTCGGGCATTCTTCCAAACAAGGCATCTAATCGAACATATCGATACAAGCTTAATACCTCAGTGCTGAACAAAGCTCAAGCTGGGACGACTAAAGCAACATAGGAATGTGCACGGTCATCACACCAACGAGAAAGTCACCAGCCACCTGAATAAATTACAGAAAAATCTCGAACACCACACCACACATTCACGCTTGTCGGTGAAATCTGCCAAGTACAGCATAACCGAGACAAACACCATAACAAAAGAAAAGCACTCCGTCACATCCTGATGAGAGCAAAACCATCTCACATAGTGCCAACACAGCACGCACAAGACCACACGCGGAAACAAAACGACAAATACTTACAAAACTGTTGCCAACGCTAATGCCGATAGCTGGCTGTACTGGACCTTAAGGACTCTGAATACTGCAGTATCTCGAATTTCCATGTACCTCACACACAACAGAGCTCTGATACCACCTGTGATGGCCCAGGGTCCGGATACCGGGTAAACCCAATAACACTTGGATCTTGGGAGGCCTCCCAAGAGTGGGAAAGCTCCGAAGAGATAAAAGGAGTGTGTGTAGTACATTGAAGTCTCAGATAAGGCAGTAAGCAATTAATATTTCATTGATCAGGTTTGCTAAAGTAGCAGAAATAAAATTACTTTTTTAATTAACAGTTTAAATTAACAGAGTCCAGCCAAAATAAAGACAAGTACAACCCAACAGAAAGGAAAACGTACACAGAAGTCGAGGGAAACCCGACGCAGAGGACGCTAGCAAAGTAGGCAACTACAACAGGTGCTCCGCGCCACGAACCACAAGGAAGAACAAGTCCACATCTGAAAAGTAGGGGTGAGCCTCGTGTCACAGGCTCAATAGGGGTCACGCAGATCCCCACTGGAAACAACGCAGTAACACGCTAAATAACAACGCTAAACAGTAAAGTAGGAAAAGTAGGAGAAACAGTAGTAACTACAACAGCAAAGCTGTAAAATCAGGAGTAAGCTAGAGTAAGAACAAATAAAGAAAGAGTAAAGCCGTACTAACCAGAAACAAGGCCGCCGACCAAACCACGACTCCCTAAGCTACTCCAAACGGCAACAGAAAGGCTAACCCCGATCTCATAAAGTTGGGCGTTACCGATCCGTCGATAAAGTACAAGCTCCATAGCTGAAGCCTACCGAAACAGGTAAAAGCTCTATTAAAAGACCTACACAGTCAAAGACACGAACATACACAACTAAATCATCGTGTATGTTACATAAGACTAGATCGTGAGTGAAGCCACGCACAGGCTACTCGGAACTCAATGACGAAAAGACACGTCACGAGACACGAGAATCACTAGAGTCATGCGTCAAGTGATAGGAGCACCTCCTCCCTAGAAGAACAGTCAGATGCGTCCACTAACGTCTTACACTACGCCACAAGTATCTCCCACGCACCTGGAAAGGTGGTAACTAAGACACTAACAGAACTGAGTACAAGGAACAACAGTAACGAGTAACTAGTTAGGGTCACGCCCGTCGGTGCTTGTCCAAACGCCCCTGACCACATGTGCACACACAAGCTCAATACCTTGAGCTAAGCCTCTAGCTAGCTTTCCCCCCCAGTAGGACGCTACCGCAAGGCAAGGGGGCCCACGGAAACTTGCTTACAAACCGTATATCGGGAACTGCCCTGCCACCACTCCGAGGTGGGTCAACACACTGGAACTCGTGTGTCGTCAGGCTACGACTAGTGGAGGCTCACTAGACACAGAGACTCCAAAACATCAGTGTAGAAGTACAGACAGGCTAAGCACGCACTGTCACACGTACTACGAAGACCAAGACAGAGGGTAGCATACCAGACTACCATTGGACTCAGGACAGACAACTAGACCTGCTAACACAATGATCCTTGAGTCTCAAGACTCAGGGTCAAGATAGTCATACAAAGTGGTAATAAGCCCCCAATCGGTCTAATCCTAAGCCAAATCACGAGAAAACACCGATAAAGGAAACAGCATAGGATCACCTGATCCACACCTCCGCATAACATAAACCATGGAGACCTGAGGAATCACTAAGACTCTCAAAACATATTGACATGCAAACCGAGGTAAGATAATACCTAACAGCGTCCAACATCATCTCTCGATCTCTACAGGACCATCGAGACAACTACAAAGTCATAGGTCAACCACTGGATCACACCAGGTTGACCAGACACCAATAATGATTCTGAAATAGTACGTGATACTATGGAATACAATGGCACTCCCGGCTACCTCACAACATGGTCATCGCCCTCATATGATATCCAAGATATCCATGGGACTACGGGCAAGCCACAAGGTAAGGTCAAGACAAATGGAGGCCAATTATTAGGAAAACAAAGCTCTAAGAAGTAAACGTTCATATGCCAGGCCGCTAGGTAAACCAAGCAGTCAACTAATGAGCCGTTGCCCTCACACAGAGAATATAGAAACTGGGCGGTCAAGAAAAGAGCTGCACCAACACAACCGGCCTATAAACAAGCGGTCTCACTGAGCTAAGTGGCCCAGGACATGGCCGCTTCACTCAGAGACTCAAACGAATAAATTCCACATCCACAGGGGTAGGCGGTCTATCGTAGGACCGCGAAGGAGATAGTAGCGGTCGTTCATAAGACCGCTATAACCGGCCGACCCCCAACCGACATAAGCCAATCAAACCTGCTGGTGATCTCTCATAGGATCGCCAAGGACAAATAGCGATCAAGGCTACGACCGCTAGCCCAACCAACTTAAACTATTAAATCGACATAAAACAACTGTTAGCGATCGTCTCTCAGACCGCCACTGCCAGAATAGCAGTCTATCACATGACCGCGAATCTGAACCGACATACACCTTCCCCTTTAGCGGTCTATCGTACGACCGCTGATAGGGATTAGTGGTCATTCACTGAACCGCTAGCCAGAAGAAACGGTCTATCGCATGACTGCGAAGACCTGAAATAACCTACTATTCAAAAAGCATAAACGGTCACTTGAGGATCACTATAGAGGTGAACACGGTCTCTGAAAGGACCGCTACTATGCTACGGCGGTTAAATAGGGGATCGGCCGAATCTGGCCGTTCCACGCCCCGTTCGCTTCTAAACGAAGGGGAAAGAACCCTAAATGCCATATAAGCCTTCCACAGATCGGAATGGGTTCAAGCGACATCAAAATCACAAAGAACAGGCGATTCTACCGAGTCGACCCAAAATGAGCCACATGGGTTCCTAGGCTCACATCGGTCCCAAATGATAACCAATCACAACGAAACCAGCGGAAATGGAATGCAGACATGCCAGGGATTGAAATAAAACTAATTAGGCTAGAAACCATCACCTAAAGAGGTGAACTCGTCTCACACCCCCCAAAGCATGCATCACCCAAACCGAAGCCAAACTCGCTCATACGTGCACCGTTCGGCTCCAAACTGTGAAGAAACATAAAAGAAGAGTAGGGCATCCATCTCCCTACCTCCACCGAAGTTCTAGCGCACCAAAGTGACTAAATCATGCGGAAAACCATATCACGGGCTCAACCATCGGCTTTGAATATACCGAACGGGATCGTGCAAACCACGCTCCGATCCTCGCACCAGCACACTCCGGACCACCTCTTCGGCGTCTCCACTGCATTCCTGAGCCTCCTCCATCTGCAGCCGGAGCAGAGGGGGAAAGAGGAGAGAGAACGAGAGGGGAAGAGAGTGACGACGAGAGAGGAGAGTGGAAGGAGAGAAAGGAAAAAAAGAAAGGAAATTAGGAATTTCTTAATTTTCGTAAAATCTAATTTTTGGCCCGAAAAATGCACTAATTCAAAAAAATATGAAAAAGTAGTCTAAACGATCCTCGGAAAGAACGCAACGCAACTGTAGCATCCTCGAGTCGATGAATTGAATAATAAACTCTCCACTGGGTTCCGTAACTTGTAAGAGAGAAAAATCCACGCAGATCATAAAACACAACTCAGGACCCACAAAAGCGATCTGAAACTCTCCGATAAAGATCCGAAAGACTCAGGGTCTTACAGCGGTATTATCCTGAGATGAACTTTTTTTTTATAAACGAGACCAAGAGATACATATTGAGGAATGCACGATGTGTGCTAATTCCACCAATAGTATCCGGCCCTAATTTTATTGATACCAACGCAAACAATTACAAATTATAGCACGGGGCATACCCCTGAGTAAGAACCAAAAAGAAGAGAATGAAAGAAACAATGATCTATAAGTGTCTCATCTCATCCAGCTAGGAAGACCAACTGCATCCACTGTGGCACATCCACGAGCTCTGCTTGGAAGGTCTTTCTAGCTTCTATAATCCTTATTGGTTCTGTTGAAGCAAGCTAGAGATGCTAACACATCCGCTACCAAATTACCCTCTCTATATATGTGATGGATATTCCATCCATACCTTGTAATGGTATCTCTTATTTCATCCCACCATTTACAAATCCTCCACGGAGGCTTGTCACTGGATTGAATCAATGAGATAAGGGCCTTGGAGTCAGAATATATCACGGCTACAGGAAGCCCACTCTTAACCAGAATTCTAAGGCCATCTAGTAATGCTCTAGCCTCAGCCACCATATTGCTTCCCACACCATAATAATAAGAAAAACCATATAGAAATTCACCTCTACTCCCCTTGATGCATCCTCCTCCGCCAGCATGTCCTGGGTTTCCTTTTGCAGCCCCATCAACATTTAGAGCAACACATGTACTAGGGCAGAACCATTTGATAGTTTTTGGAGGCTTCTCTGCAAAACTAAAATCAAAGTTATACTATTTCATCACTGATCTTTCACTAGCTGAAGGAGCCCTGCTGAAGGTGGCCTGTTTCATAGCAAACTCCACTTGCCCCATAATTTGTTGCTGTATGACTCTAGTAGATGGCCCCTTATCTTCATATTTAAACTTGCACCGAGCCTTCCAAATCTCCCATAGAATGTGCATCATGATGAAGATGGCTACAAAGCCATATGGAGATTTATTATCAGCTATACAAATAACATCCCAACAGAACCCAGTGACAGAATTTGAACTTTTGCAGCGGGAATCAAAGAGAGTCATGAAGAACCTCGATAGAGGTTTAGCAAGTTGGCTCTCCAGAAATAAATGGTTCATAGTTTCTTCCTGATTGTTGGACTTACAGCAAACACATTTAGATTGGAGGCTAATACCACTGTTCTTCACCATGCTGTCAACCGGGACTGCAATATGCATAATCCTCCAGCAGAACATGGAAATCCTCGGAGGGATATTTGCTCCCCATATCTTCTTAAGAGGATGTCTTATATTCCCTTGTTGTCTTACAGCATTGTTTGTAGATTTACTAGTAAATGTTCCATCTATGTTAGGGGCCCAGACACACCTATCCGCCTTCTGTTCCAACTATATTGTTCCAACTTTTTATGCTATACTGTATGGGATATGAGACCAAACCAAGTGGTTTGGGTTTAAAATTGCTTCCCTGAGGGTAACCTTTGAGAAATTAACATGAGGTGCCAGCACAATACCACACCAATTATCCTTCAACACATCAATAATGTTACCATCCATCGGGATCCACCGAGTAATGGATAGCACAGTTTGCTTAGCCATACTATACACATCTTTCCGAACACCAGCAAGAAATGGCTTCACAATAGTGCTCAAATGACCTTTAATATATCTCGAAGTTGCATATTGAGACCACAGAGAATTGCCATTTAAGATTCTCCATAACTGTTTTGCCACCATAGTGACTTGGATGTAGTGCATGCTTTTTATCCCAAGACCACTTTCCTCAATAGGTATGGTAATGTTAGACCAGGAGACCCAGTGGCGCTTCGGACCTTCATTGCCACTCCAGAAAAAGTTTGCACAGATCTTGTTTATGGTGCCAATAATTGTAGCTGGAAGACAAGAAGCATTGGCAGTATATATGGGGATGGATTGAAGCACTGAATTAATAAGGCACCTTCTTCCTGCCTGGGACAGATACTTAGATTGCCAACTGTCTAACCTGATACATATTTTATCCAGCAGGTATTTATAATGTGAAACTCTTTTTCTTCCATCAAAGAGTGGGACACCAAGATATGATTGAAGGCCCGTTTTATGTTGGAACCCAGTGTTATCAGAAACTCTTTTAATGACTGCAGGGGCTGCTTTATGTGACACAATGAAGCTACTCTTACTATTATTCACTTTCTGACTAGAAGATTCTTCATACTCCTTGATGAAGTGCAAGAGCCTTTTAATGTTTTTAGCCATACCATTTAGGAACACCAGAGTGTCATCATCATATAATAAATGGGTGATCTGCTTACAGCCTCAAGGCACCTGATAGAACTGAACCTGCCCACAGGTGAACAGCTTGGAAATCCCCCTACTTAAGTCTTCTTCAACAATGATAAAGAGGGCCGGAGCCAAAGGATCACCTTGTCTAACACCTCTAGAAGATTTGAAGAATCCGGTAGGGGATCCATTAAATAAGACTGAAAACCAGCAATTGCTAAGCATCATAGAAATCAAGGAGCAAAATCTTCTAGAGAACCCCAAATCTTTCATAACTGCAATCAAGGAATCCCACTCAATTCTGTCATAAGCTTTAGTCATATCTATTTTAAGAATGATGTTATTGCCTCTGGTTTTCCTTCCCAATTCTTTCATCATTTCGGTAGCTAATTATATAGTGTCCACTATATTTCTCCCTTTAACAAAAGCTCCTTCATTTTCAGAAATAATATTTGGAAGGATATCAACCATCATGTTGCTAATAATTCTAGATATAATTTTGTAGGTCAAGTTGCAAAGACTAATTGGCCTCATCTCTGCAAAGGAGCTTGGAGAAGCCACTTTTGGAATCATAGCAATTAGAGAAGGAGTAGTACCTGTCTGTAATGGCATGACTCTGAAGAAACCCTGGACAGCTTGAATGACATCATCTGAAATCATATCCCAACAATACGTAAAAAACCTCCCTGTGTAGCCATCAGGCCTAGGGGCACTGTCAGGGGACAAGGAATGAACAACTGATTTAATCTCCTCCTCATCAGGAACACCAATCTGAGCTTTATTTTCCTCTTCTGAAATCGGGCATGGAATGTGCTCCAGTACTTGAGGCTTGATTTGATGCTCAGCAGTAGTGAACTGCTATTCAAAAAACTCCACCGCTTTGACCTTTAACACAGCTTCATCCTCACACCATTCTCCACTATCAAGTTTTAATCAGTGTATTATCATTCTTGCTCTCCTTTGCTTCACATGCAAATGATAAAACTTAGAGTTTCGATCCCCCAACTGCAACCAATTGGTTCTGGCCTTCTAACCCCAGAATATTTCCTCCAGATGTAGACTTCTCCTAAGGTTAGCTTGGGTAGCTTGTAAAGATACTCTATTGACCCCAGAATATTCTTGTAGGTCTAGGCCAGAATAGGCCAAATAAATAAATAAAATGAATAAAGCTTTATATATATAATAAAAGCGCGTCACCAAGTTGGCACGCCCGGTGGGACTGAGTCTCCCTTCATCTTTTCGCAAAAATAGAGGAACCATGGGGCCCCCACCCAACTATTTCAAATGCTAATTTTTCATTCGTCTTGTTTCCCTCCTTGCAGGTCAAAGCAATGGCGAGTGGATTGTCTGGAGTTATTTTCGGTCCCCAAATCGTGGCCGACCATGCTACATACAGCTACCTTGCCGTACCCACTCCCTTCGGCAACTTTCCCCTGATCGTTCACATCCCCAACTTCCTGGGAGTTGCATTCGCGGGTCTCCTGGACGTGGAGAGTTCTGAACCCACGAAGCTGAAGAACAACAAAACTATAGCCCGCCGAAGTGATGGCCAAATTAAGAAGACTTTACTGAAGAGCCCGGTGGTCGTGAGATGCCATGTCCTCCAAACTATTTTCCCGACTACGGCACATAAGAAGAAGCCCACTGGGGGCAACAACAAGAGCTCCAGAGGAAGAGTTTCTGCTACTCCCCGAAGCCGACTCTCGGCATCTGGGAAGTTCTTATTGATCGGAGGTGTCAGGATCTACTTCAATGGCCGCGGCGCCAAAGTTCTGCCAGATCGGATCATCCCGACCGTGCCCACTCACAACACCTTCCAAGTGCTAGCAAGCCGGAGGGTGAATTTTAATGACAACAAGCAAGGGAGGCTGACCCCAAACTTGCCAAAGTTTAAGCAAATCTAGGTTCCCAAGAGGATCTGAGGCCCTGCACTAGATTCGCAAGGCTTCAGAAATTATGCTAAGATCCCGAAGAGATCGGGCAAAAGGGCTATCCATGCAGAAGAAACCATGGTTGCAATGCCTCTACCTGCCATCAGGGTCTCCGCAAGACAAGCCAACATCTCAATTATCTAGGAATTCCATTCTAGCTGCCAAATTGATACGGCTTTCACATACGCCGTCTGTCCGAGTCCAAGTGTTGTCTCTTGCCATTTCCCCATAGTGTAGCCAAGAAGACATGGCAAACATGGTCCAGAAATATTTCCGTAATCTTGGGAACCCCTCCTTAAGTCAGCAAGGGCCATTCCGTGTCATCAGGGTCGAAGAAAAAGAAAAGGATAAAGTGTTACCCGCACGGTTGAATTTGGAGAAGAATCAAGCTGGACCTAGAAGCCATGAAAATCCTCCACAAAATGAAAGGATGAGAAGAGTTTCAATATATGAAGGGCCGACTTCGCCTAGTCAGGCCCGAAGGGGAATCAGAAAGCATAAAAGAGGAGTGCAAATCCTCACCTGCAACATGACGGGGGTAAAGGGCACACTCAACACCCTGCCAAATGAACAAGAAGAGCCGGCCGAGATTGCTGGAAGAAAAGACCCGATGACAAGATGGGACAAAGCTGAGGCTGAGCTACTGCAAGTCGCAAAGGGCAAGCAGGTTGCTGATGGAGACATCGCTACCGCCGCGACCACGGCGGTGGCATCTGAAGAAGAAGGAGTACTTCCATCTTCTCTAATTGAGTGTGCATCCAATAATACACTCGAAGATATCAGTAATAAAACAACCATGGACCCCACCACCCTGGTGTTGCAGCAAGGATACCAGCAGGAGATAAAACTGCTGAAGAAAAAATTAAACGAAAAGGCTGAACATGCTGTAGCACCCGAGCAACCGGGGGCACAAGATGGGCGGTCACAAAAAGGTTTCAACCCCACAGGTGCTCCTTCACCAGCTGTTCTACAAACTGCTGATTGGAACTGGGCCACTCCCCAGCATTATTCCCAATGGCTCCAGCCAGCACAGCTAACGCCTCCTCAAATGCAGCAGCAGGCGCCCTTGTCAGAGCCCTTGCCACCTCATGTTGCAGTTTCGGCTACACAATTAGTGCAGCCCGCCCACCTCTACCCTCAACTAGCAGAGCCAGTTATGGTGAACAAGCTAATGGTGGAGCAGATGGTTGAAGCAAGGCTGGCAAAGAGGGGTGGTGATGACTATGCCTCCTTCGACATATATGAAGTGCCATATCCAGCCCACCATGCTACCAAAAGATTGCCACCCGGCTTCAATAAACTCCCAAAATTTTACAAATACAACAGGCAAGGCTCCTCGAAAGATCATGTTGCACAATATATAGCAGTCATGGGCGACTTCGCTGCGGACGAGTCATACCTACTGAAGTTCTTCGGGTCTTCACTGACAGGACCTGCCTTCGAATGGTATTCCAACTTATCGATCGGGTCTATCCACGACTGGCCAGATATGCAGTAGAAATTCAGTGAAAGATTCCACTTCATCAAGGCAGAGGTGACCGTGGCTGACCTGTTGGCAGCCAAGCAAAAAGATGATGAAACAGCAGTAGAATATATCAAGAGATGGGAGGATCTCAGCATGAGGTGTCGGCGTCCTCCGCATCCATAAAACGCAATACAAATATGTAAACAAAATCTGAGAAAGAGATTCTGGAATAGATGATTGGACTAGAAATCCAGTCTTTTGACCGATTAAGTGATATTGCCACGGAGGTTGAAGATTTCTTCACAAGATATCCCTATATTTCTGCTGACTCAAGTCATGAAGCCAAGCAGGTTAATAAACGGCCGATACTGAAAGTGGTTCATGCTGTCAGACTCACGGCGAAAAGACACAAATTGGTGCACAATCCTCCTTCCAATGAACCTATTGAATGTCAAGAAAGGCCTCACTGGCAGAATAAAGAAAAGAAGCTCTATGCTTTCCCACGGGACAAGACACGAGCACTGTTCTAGTGGGCAGTGAAATATAACAAGATTACTCTTCCGAAGCCAAAAAGGCCTGATGATCTCAGGAGAAGAGATGACCCTTGCTTCTGCCATTATCATCAAATCCTCGGACATTCTATTGAGGACTGTCAGATATTCAAGGACATCGTCCAAGGCTTAATCAAAAGGGGGGAGCTACAAATGGGGGAGTACAATGTCTATCCCCCATGCCCTGATGAAATGTCTACTCTAGGGGCATCAATTAATATGATATCCATATATCGGCAACTGCCCAAGGAAGTGCCAGAGGCTCGCAGCCAGCACACCAATGAAGACTGCGCCATAGCGCCTGAAGAAAAGCAAAGAAATTGGCAAGCATCGTCAACAAAAAAAAGAACAAGATCAGCATCCCTTCCAACTTCGAGAGTCCAGGTTAGTGGAGCCATGGTCCGGCCTACTCTGCCTCTTGTAGTCTCTGCCGGCCTTCAGACAGCCTCTCCAATGGCTATCAAAAGGTCAATCAATAGTAAAAAGAAGAAACAAACCTCGTCGCGGGAACATGAAGAAGCTAGCTCAGCCATGGAGCGGCGACAAGCTATTATAGGTGGACTTGATAAGCATGAGCAGCTCAAGAGTCGACCTATGCAGCTCAAAAAGCATGCCCCTCAAGGACACAATAAGTCTCACAGGCTAACAAAAAGAATTAAAGAAAAGGCATGGGTGTTCAATGCACCGAACGACCCACTGCGGGGGCAGATGCCAGCCATATGGGAGAAGGAAAATGAGAATACAAAAGATAAAATAAGATATGTTGCTCTCTCTTGCAACATGCTATCAGCACCTTCCAGTGTGGCTAAAGCTGATGATGAAGAAGATGAAGAAATTTGCTTTATGCCAAAAGGAGCAAATAAGGCTAAAGCTTCTGCCTCCCACCACGCTGCCGGATCCGGGAGAATACCAAAACACCCACCAGCCAACAAGGGGACACAATACCGTGTTCCTCCTAGGCTTGAAGGCATAAAACCCAAGGAGTTCATCTCGAAGAAATCGGGCACGTCCAGCAACAATTACGAGATACCACTCACCCTAGTCAAACCGGAGGTGCAAGATGGCACTCCCAGCCCCTCTTGGCAAGGCCCCGCTGTGATGGCACTGCTATACCAGAAGCAGCAGGAAATTGAAATGCTGCAAAGGCAGCTGAATGAAATGAATCAAAGTCCACCTATGTCGCAACTGGCAGGACATCTACATGAGGCGACACAAGGTAGTGCTAGCTCACCTGAAACATCAGCACGGACAATCATACCCCGAATAGCACATTATCTTTCAAGGGGTATCCTCCCTCAACCACTTAAACATACAGTCTCCCATGCACATCAGGGGGCAACTAAAGCATCTCCGAAGATGGTGCCAATGAGATCGCGCATGCAGTTAGACGAGCTGAGGGCGAAACAAATAATGAATACGAAGACGGCCGAAGAGGAAGTCACCGAGGCTGAATTACAAACAGCCAAATAAAAAGATAATGAGTCTGTCATGGACTACATAAGAAGGTGGAGGGATCTCCGTGAAAGATACAGACATCCGCCGAGCTACGGGGACTCTGTTCAAATCTGCAAAGAAAATTTGATAATAGAAATTCTATGATAGGTCATTGACATTGAAGTCACGACCTTTGAACAGCTGAGTGATGTCGCAGCCAATGCCAAAGTAGTTCTGGCAAGGCTTTGCTCGGCCTCTACGGCCTGAGCCAAAAGAATAAACCAACCAATAAACCTCCGACACAAGAAGGAGTTTGCGCCTCAAATTTTGAAGCCTTCGAGCAACAGAAGAAGAAAATGAAAGGGGCATCTTCCGCCGATCCGGTAAAACAAGGGCCCTCATTAAGGGGAAAAATGATGAAACTATATTCCTCTCCAAAGGAGAGGACTAGTGCACTTTTTGAGTAGTCCCGTGAATACGGCAAAGTAGCGCTTCCAGGGCCGAAGAAGCCAGGTGATGCCGAAAGAAAAGATGATCCACGATTCTGTCCTTATCACCAAATTTTGGGGCATCCCATTGAGGATTGCTATGTGTTCAAGGACATTATTGAAGGCCTGATCAAGAAAGGCAAACTACAGATGGGCGAGTATAAGGTGGACCCACCGTGCCCTCATCAAATATCTATCCTTAAAAGAGCAGCCCCACGCGGCGTTATCGCCTCAACTACTCTTCACAAATATGGCTGAAGCCGATGTCTAGTAGGCCCGCATAGCTTGAATGCGGATGTTTACCAACAAAAAGAAGAATGGCAAATGAAGCAAAAAAAAGAAAGAAAAAAAAATAAAGGAAAGGTCCTGTTCTGGGGGTAGGCACCAAAAAAAATGAGCAAAAAATGAGAGCAAATGAAATTTGCATATATAGACATAAGGCTCAACCTATTGAATCTGAAATGTCGTCTCTCAGAAGGTCGAGTCTTCCAAACAAAAAGAAAAAAAATCCTTTTGAAGGAGGCCTTGATGGCTGCATCTGTCAAGGGAGATATCACTCCCCCCTTGTCTTGGTCCGTGCCAAATAAGAAACTACCATTGTGGGGTTGGCGTGGTAGAGCGAACCACTTATCCCCTCTCTGAGGGGGTGAGCGCTCTCCTATGCACCCACCTTGGTATGTTTAAAAATAAATGGATGAAGGGTAGTGGCTTTGCACTACACTGCACTATCAGTGTCATCCGAGCTGTCCGTTCAAAAAAAAAATCACGGATGCAAAAAGTAGGGGGGAAAGGAACGTATAAGGTCAGCAAGGCCTCCCCATCCTCCCCATGGGCAGAAGACTCCTTAGTAGCATTACATGGTGAATGCCCAAAGAATAATGAAACGACCACATCATCTGCGGAGGTAGGAGGACCCTACAACTGTAGCTTCTAAGAATAAGCGTCAAGAGGAGGGCACTTGGCGTAAGCGCCAGAGGCCCGAACCGAAGCTATTTGGAACATCTCTTAAGAAATCAATGACAAAAGAAGATAGCTATACATCTGATGTATAGCTGTCACTGAATACTCCCAGGGGATCATGTTAATCAACAGTCCCACAACGTTAAAGAACCTTCATTGGCCACTAGGCCTCCCGTTTCAAATACGGGTCCAAACCCTGTTGGGGAATGAAAAGAACAAGTCCTGCCGAGGTGTCTGAACCCTCGACTCCTTTCTCCTCATCAAGCCAACAAATAAGCACCTTTCAGCTCTTAGTGGCCTATTTCAGCACCCCTGGTCCCACCAGAATTCATGGTGCCTTGTCGCCCCCTATCCTATGGGGATACTCCCCACTCGTCCCACCGAGACTAACCCTCCACCCTTGATCTGGGACCTATGCTCCCAGTCAACACACTCTCATGGCCTTTCGGCATTCATCCACGACAATGCCATATTTGTCCCATGGGACTCTCCTATCACTGTCGGTTTGGATTCCTTGCCCAATGTCGGCCCAATAAAATCTCCTTTTCCTTGGCGTAAGGCACTCTCGTTAATATTGGTGTGCTACATGCCAATTTTGGGTCGGGTAGGTCCGATAGATGTACGATCTTGTTCATTATTAATAAAGTGATATTTGAGCGTAAATATGTGATTGTATATTACTTTACGATGTCCCTATGATATGTGATTGTAAAGTCAACTAGAGATGGGATCTCGATCATGAGACTAATTTTACATGGACACATACCTTAAACTGTTCCTAGTTGGAGGGTAATCACTCCGGGACTTTGATTACCTATTAAACCAGTACACATGATGTGTGACTGACCAGTCTCATGGTCATTGGTGCGGGGCACCAACACATTTGTGTAGGTGTATGTCCTTAGAGGATGTACACTGAACTAATCCACTATTGGATCTTCAGATGGTTGATTATACCTAATGTCAACTGAAGATCCAACTGTCTCAGTAGTATCGTTGGTCCTTCGACCTGAGACATTGATCCGATCTCACACGAGGACTGGAATGGTTTAATTACTTGGCTAAGTGACTTTAACCATAAGTCATGAGTTGCCGAGTCATTAACCACTCCAGGATACATGTGAAGATCATCAATGGTCAAGAGGGGATCGCTCATTGTCGGGTATATATCAGACAGTTAATGGGTCATGACATTAACGCTCCGTTAAATCCCTGGCCAGGGTCGTGTCAGTTCGTTTAGAACGGACACCATACACTTTAAAGAGGTCATGGTCAAATGGCACGATCATGGGGTTTGACATAAACCATACCCTTGATCGTACCAGACTCATAGAAGGAGCGAGGGATTATATCGATGCGGTAACTGTGCACTTACAGGTACCAGACATACTGGTTTAAACCCGGCATCTTCTAGGATCACGCGAATTTGCTTGACCCAACGTGATCAAAGGTTCAAAATAAATTAAACTATTATTTGGCTATAGTAGAAGCAAATAGTAAGTTTAATTTACTTCTAATTGGAAATTAGAAGTTAATGGGCGTTAAACTAGAGTGACTATGGGCCTAGAGGATCACACACAATGGATTCTTGGGTGACAGATTATTATTGTACAAATGTATATATTAATTCCCTTTAATTCCTTTTAGAAAGGCATATAAAAGGAGCTTAATATATATGTACAATAATGGGAAGGAAATATATATAATATCGGTTAACAGGGGCTCTTTTATAATTGGCCAAATCCTATATATATGGGCCTTACGAGAATTCTCTTCCCTCTTGGCTAATCAAGCATTAAGGCAAGGGAAGATGAGATTAACTCTTCCCCCCCTTCCTCCCTCTTGGTCTCTCTCTCTCTCCAGAAGGTGAAAGGGTTGGGGAAGGTCGTGCTGGGGGGTACCGTCGCCGTGCAAGGATCCGTGTGGATCTGCTCTAGAGGCCGTGCATCTACGCGGCTCGGTATTCACGGTATTCTGCATCGGGCACTACGGACAGCGTCGTTCCGCACAAGGTATAAATACGCAACCTGTAGTTAGGGGTTGGGTGATTAAAACGTTGATTAGAGCATGAATCTGGGATTCCATTAAGCCGAGTTCGGGCAAATAAAATTTTTGTTATCCGCTGCGTTGCCCAATGGTGCTGTGTGGAACCTTACAGTTGTATTAAAGCCAGGTTCGCGCTCTGGTCGGTGTTTTATCGCCGTTTAGAACCATGTTTTAGGGGATAATTAAATCTTCAATTCTTATTCGTAGAAGGGGATGATGGGCATCTCTGTTCTTCCAAGATGCTGGGCATCGCTGGAGCAATGTTTTTTTAAAAAAAAAATTGGTGCATTTGGGTGCACTACGCCCTATGGCGCAGTGCGCCCGCCCGCGTGCGCCGCCCTCGCGGCGCACGCAGCCGGCCATGCGATTCAGCGCCCGCGGGCGGGTCATCGCCGGGAGGTGGGCGCCGAACACGTGCGCTGGCGCCGTCCGTGCACGCGGGGCGGGCGCCGCCGCGGGAAGTAATTTTTTTTATTAAAAATGCTTTATTAATTTGATTGTGTTATCTTAATATATATATTTGATATATATATATAAATGCATAATAAATTAATCTAATTTTTATCTCAATTATTAATGGTGTTATCTCAATAGTAAAATTCAAATGGTAAATTGTATTTAACCTTTTTGAATTTACTGAGGTGAGATAATTACTATTTACCTTGAGATAAAATGGTAATAATTGAAGTTACTTTAGTAAAATTCAATTTTTGAATTTTTAATTATTAGATGTTGGCCCGGTTAGGAGGCAATTGAGAGGGGGGTGAATTTATTGCCCACCCTTCTTTGCAAATTGAAAACAACCCACACATGCCACAGATATGAGGAGAAAATCTAGGACAGAGGCTTGATTAAAACAATTTAAATTAAATCGAGCAAGCTCTCACAACTCCCCAGCGCACAGATATACACACTCGGACAACAATATTTGGACGGACAGTTGAGAACACTCACGCCTCACCGACTCACACTCGTATAGCAAACAAAAAAATAGATATCATCAACCACAAGACAAGCAAACCACGGCACAGTATTTTTAGGTGGTTCGGACGCACCAAGTGCCATCCTACGTCCACCCCTCTCACCTCGAGAGGATTTCACTATAAACGCTACTCGACGGCAGCAACCACACACACACAGGCTCGACGGCCCACACACGCGGGTTCTCGTACGACGACGAGACAACACACACAAACTCGGAGCAAGCTCTGAAAATGTCTAGATAGAGAAATAGTATGAAAGGAAATACAAGTCTAAATATGAGATGAACGTTCTAAGCACAAGATGACTAAGAAGATTATGAACCAATATGAATCTTCCCATATATCCTTCAACCAAAATCGGAGATATATGAAGTGTGGCTTAGAATGATGAAACCGAGAGAAGAGGGAGCCGATATTTGATGCTTCAGGCACCCGAAGCAAGGATGAAGAGGATGCAGCCGCTGCCTCTCGATCTCTCAGCTCGGGCTCGTGAGGGGACGTATCTGGCGTTCCTTCCCTTCTCCTCCAGCAGAGCACACACCGTTCCTCTCCTTCTTCCTGCAAGATGAACACGTTAGAGGCTCAAAAGATTGTTCGATCGGAAGAGAGGGGCGGCTATATAAACCAAGGGGATTGAAGCCCCAAGGGACTTAAAAGCCCTTCCCAACCTCCTTTATAACACATACTAGATGTAAAGGTCACCCTAAGGCCTTTAGGGTCAAAAGCCATTCCATTTGGATCCACCTTATCAGGGTTTGAAAAAGATCTAGAAAACCACGTTCGAACGTTCAGAAAAAGTGTCGACCCATGGGGTCGACTCTTTTTCTTGAAGGTTCTGCCAGAACATATATAAAAGCAAAACCGTGACACGAGTGTCGACTCATGGGGTCGACACTTCTTACGAAGTGTTCTGGCCTGGAAAAGAACAAAACATTCATGATGAAAAGTGTCGACACACGAGGTCGACACTTTTTCACGAACATTCTATTTTCACAGAAATGAACATACTTACCTGAAAGTGTCGACATTCAGGGTCGACACTTTTTCACGAGAGTTCTGCCTTAGCAAAACAGCAGACTCCTGGTGAAAGTGTCAACCCCTGAGGTCGACACAATCTGCTAGCGTCCTATATTTCAACGAAGGCAGAGACTCCACAAATAAGTGTCGACCCCTGAGGTCGACACTTTTACTGACAGCAGTAAAACTTCAGTAAAAGGAATTGAAACCTTCATGAATGAAAAACATGAATCAAAGTAGATCAAAAGAGTTCATACAACTCAGATAAACGTTGATAAGCGTGAATTTTTACCCGGATCATTCCATTCAAACTCAGATCCAATTAGTACAAACATTCTCACCATTGGCCTTCAAATTGTGAGTGTAGTCTCACAATAAACCAAGTAAACCTGTATTCTTCAGATTTAACCAACGCTCTTTCATCTACCTTGTGACCAACCTTCAAAAATGTTCTTACCATTATTTGCAAGTCAAATCCATGTCGAACCTGCACAGCACAGATTACCATTAAACTCAATCTCAACCCAAGCAATGAAATTCTCATATCAATCCAGATGATGTAGATTAATCAAACCATCCATTCAATCTTTAACCAAAGCAACTCACTCAAACAAATTAGTCCAAGTCAGACTTTAGCGATATTGAGCTTTTTGTTTGGTATTGCCAAATCAATCAAACACAGACTGAAATTCATCAACCTCATCATTCATCAAATATGTATTCCAATGTAAATCAACCACAATGAGAACTCATGACAGTTCATACAAGATCTCCGTCAAAACAGTCCGGGGCATAACATTAGATAATTAGTAAATTCAGAATTTGAATTTCATTGAAGTTGAATGTATAAAATTCAAATATTTGAATTTTTAATTATTAGATAATTGTTAAATTCAAATTTTGAATTTTAGAATATTGATAATTGAGGATAATTGCATTATTTAAATTTATTTTCAAACAAAGTTATTGGATAATTAGTTTGAATTTAAATTTAAATGATTGTCATATTCAAATTTTTAATTTAAATTTGATTATTGGATAATTAAATTTAAATTTAAATTTAAATAATTATTTCAATTATCTGACTTATTTGAATCAGATTCAAATATGCATGCCCCTGTTATAAATGATGGTTCTTTGCGTGATTTGCTTTATTTACCTTGCATTGTCTTGCTTATGTGTTTAAGTTTAGTGAATCCTGCTTGGATTTTTAAAATTAAACAAAGCTAGCTTATTTTTGTTTGCACATCCTACTTTTAAATCCAAAAGTAGGGATTATTTTCAGAAATAACCCTTGATTGATTTTACATCAATGAGTTGGCAAGTGATCATGGACTTGGTTAATGTAATTATTTGGGGTCTACGAACCTACTTTCTCTCTCTGTTAAAATTCATATGTACTTCTATCTCCCTTTACAATTGTACTCGCCCTAAAGGCTGCTGGAATTTTAGTGACATGTAATTTATATTTTGTCGGCCTGCGTGCCGTGTAAAAGTTGTAATTAATGCGGCATGGGGGTTTGAAAGCACGGAGCATACCCGATGATGATGATCCAGCTGCTTCAGAAGTGGACCGGATGTCTTAGTTACATTAGGAATAAAGTCCATGATCACTTGCGATTTAATTTTGCATTGGATGCATTTACTTTGTGCAAACTACTAGGTACGGTAAATATATTGGATATATTTATATTACCACTTAGGGTGAGATCAAGATAAAATCAAATTCCCTCATGATTAAATTTTAGATCTGGTAAGCGTGGCTCTAGGAGTCATCGTGACCCGCCATCATTATGGAGTGAATGAACGTCTTCATTTCATAGATTTGTTGTGCTTTCCACAAGGTCCATGAGTTTGGGGGCGGGATAAACCTCTAAGGCTCGGCCTCAATGGGGTGAGGAATTGAACTCGGCCTTGTTGTGCTTTCCACAAGGGTCGGGTCATGAACTCATTGCTATGTAGTAATGATGGTTAGATCTAACCGAGAATATCCTTTGTTATGCTTTCCTGAAGGGGATGATTTCTCGGGGGTAGAATATCGGATATTGCATTAGATGCAAGTACCTGTTGACTACCCTTGAGATGGTGTATGGCTTGTTGTGCTTTCTACAAGGTCGTACCTCAGTCTTGTTGGGATTCTGACCCACTAGGATGATATCGCTGATCTCCCGTTCTATATATTGAGGGTTATATAGTTCGATCAAAAAATAGTAGGACTAATTAAGATAGAAAACCACATCTAAGTTAGAATTTGAACACATGCTAAGTTATCTTTTATTTCTTATCCAGATTACAATGTCGTCATCCAATCCCCTCCATGGCATCTTGGATGCCAACAGACTGACTGGACCGAACTACTCGGATTGGCTGCATATTCTACGCATAGTCCTCACCGCCAAAAAAATAGCCTATGTGTTGGACACGGTTCATTCTGAGCTAGCTCCCGATGCCGACGAGGGTGAGTTAATGACTTATGCCAAATGGTCTGAAGACTCTTCCCTTACCCAATGTTACATGTTGACTTCTATGACTCCCGAGCTGCAGAGGCAATTCGAAAAGACTGATTGTAGAAGCATACTTCTTAATCTACGCCAGCTCTTCGGGGAGCAAGGTACGATTGAGAGGTATGACATCTCCAAGAAGCTTTTCAGGACACGAATGTTAGAGGGTGCTTCAGTACAGGCTCATGTACTACAAATGATAGAGTGGATTAAGAGACTCAATGCACTGGGGTTCAAGTTAGATCTTGAACTATGCATTGATCTTATACTCCAGTCATTGCCCGATTCCTTTTCTTCCTTCATCATAAACTTTAACATGAATAGAATTGATGCAACTCTCCCGGAGCTGCTCAACATGTTAAAGTGCGCTGAAGGAACTATGCAGAAAGATAAACCATCTTCTTCTGTAATGATTGTTAGCCGGGCCACCCAGATATCCACCAAAGGTGACAAAGGGAAGGGAAATAAGAAGGCCATGGGTAAGCAACTCGCCAAAGTTGACAAAGGGAAGGGCAAGAAGAATGAAAAAGAAGACAAGTGTTTTCGATGCGGGGAAATAGGGCATTGGAAAAGGAATTGCAAGGCAATTCTAAATGAAGGTATGTTTATCATAGACCTTAATTTGTCATATATGGAATCCACATCATGGGTATTGGATACTGGATGTGCATCTCATATCTACAATTCTGTGTAGGTGCTGGCAAATAGAAGGCGGCTAGGCAAACAGGAGATTGAACTGAGGATGGGCAATGGAGCTTTAGTTTCTGCCAAAGCTGTCGGGACTACACGCCTTAGTTTACCTTCAGGAGTCATTCTAGAGCTCAAAGACTGTTATTATGTTCCTAATATTATTAAGAATATTATTTCATCTCTGGCTTGTATAACGATGGATATACATTGGCTTTTAATAGCACTGGGTGCTCTATAATAAATAATGGTTTGATTATAGCCAATGGTTCATTAGTCAATGGTC